>OW240913.1:363191950-363250936 GCA_933207985.1 Pelobates cultripes | reverse complement strand
CTACGGAACTAGTGCCATGCACTGCTAATACAAAGAGGTGGTGAAGGACAATCCTCAATTTATGCATTGCAGCACGTAGAGGAAGTGATCTCAGAGCACTTCATTCCAGCATTTGTGAATGGGAATCCACAACGTATTAGAGCAGCTCACAGTTGTTGTTGCAGCTCCTGTCCTTGACCTGTACCTGGCTGGCCTGGTCCCACTGGAACCCAGGGAAGCCACCCACACTGCTAGATATACACAGAAATGCACAATAACCCTCCCCTCATACAAATAATACGGACAGACCACACACAAACATATACACACAATCCGCAAACGCAACACCACTAACAATCCACATACGTGCACACAACCCACGCTACGGGACATCACAATCCTAGATTGGCACAGCGCAGCTAAAAGGTTGCCTACCCCTGCTCTAGCATGTAAACTCATTGAGCAGGGCCCTCAATCCCTCTGTTACTGTGTTACTTTACCCCACTACCTCTAGCATGTAAGCTCACTGAGCAGGGCCTCAATCCCCAGGGCCGCCATCAAGGGGGTGACGACCATAACGGGAGCGGCCGCCCGGGGCCCGCGTGTAGCGGCGGAACCGCACTCTGATGGGGCCCATCGGGTGGCCCACGCACTTAAGGCCACCCAATGGGCCCCATATCTTCAGGGGCCAAGTCAGTGCTGTGGCCGTGGTATAGCGCGACCGGGCTCCTTTAACCCCTTAAGGACCAAACTTCTGGAATAAAAGGGAATCATGACATGTCAGACATGTCTTGTGTCCTTAAGGGGTTAAAAAAAAAAATTAAAATAAAATGCTACCGCAGCGCAAGTGCTGCTGGGAGGAAGTGCTCACTTCCTCCCAGCTCACTCCGCGCGAGGGGAGTGCGCGCCCAGCAATGAAGAGGGAGAGCCAGCCGACTCCCAGTCCCATCAGCCCCAGCCACCCTCCTGCAAAGACAAGGTAAGAAACAGGAGGGTGGCTGGAAAATGAGCTGTGTGTATGAATGTCAGTGTATACATGCCTGTATGTATGTGTCTGTCACTATGTACGCCTGTGTGTCTGTATATGTGTATGTCTCAGTATATGCGTATCAGTATGTGTGTCTGTTAGTATGTATCAGTGTGTGTGTGTGTGTATCTGTGTCCTTCTGTATCAGTGAATGTGTTTGTGTCTGTATTCCTGTGGGTGGAATTTGGAGGCAGGCCCCCAGGGGCCCAGACCCTGAGCTCAGTTAGGGGCCCCAAAATTCCTGGTGGCGGCCCTGTCAATCCCTCTGTTACTGTGTCACTATACCCCACTCCATCTAACAGGTAAGCTCATTGAGAAGGGCCCTCAATCCCTCTGTTATTGTGTGTCCAACTCATCTGGTTACAAATACATGTCTGTTATTCCACCCATTGTAAAGTGGAATTTGTTGCCGCTTTTATAAATAATAATAATAATAGAATGTCTTCCCAGACCTGTGATGTATTATTTGTGCATGAGGGTTAACAGTAGGGGAGAAGGAGGTTCAGAGAGGTAAACCATTTGAGCAGCACTAGTCTCCTATCTGGCGCTTGCTGTTTCAGTGGTTCCAACTATAAACCCACCTCTGCCTAACTTGCAGCTTCTCCACTCCTCTTGTTTGTGGTGCTGAAAGCAGGAAGGAGAATTTGCAGTGTAGAACTCAACTAAAAAGTTATTTGTTCATAGGGATTTGGGACATGGCGCAGACTAATACTATCACCATTGCTACGTCCAGGTGTAGTGAGTCTGAGTGAAGGACTTTTTATATGAGCAGGGCCGGCCTTAAGGGTGTGCGAGCTGTGCGGCCGCAGGGGGCACCATGTGGCCGACACAGCTCACACATGGCCGGTTGCCCGGGTGGAGGATTTCATTATTCTCCACCTGGGATTAGAAAAAAAAAGCTCCAAGCATTGTGATGGGGCGGGGCTTACCTTGCTGCAGGGGCAGAGCTAAAGTGCCGGCTGCATGGGAAGCAGGAAGGAGTCCCTGCTTCCCCAAAAACCCGACCCCAGGAGCTGCACTCCTCCACGACCATAAAGGACAGAGGTAACCATGTATAACTGTCTGAGTGTGTGTGAGTATGTGCAACTGTCTGCCTCTGTGTGTGTGAGTACCTGTGTGTGTGACTGTCTGCCTGTATGTGTGTGTGTGCGACTGTCTGCCTGTATGTGTGTGTGCGACTGTCTGCCTGTATGTGTGTGTGTGCGCGACTGTCTGCCTGTGTGAGTACCTGTGTGTGTGTGTGTTTGACTGCCTGTGTGGCTGTAACTGTCTGCCTGTGTGTGTGTGACTGTATGTATGTGAAAGTCTGTACCTGTGTGTCATTGTCTGCCTGTAACTGTATGTGTGCGTGTTACTGTCTGCCTGTAACTGTATGTGTGCGTGTTACTTTCTGCCTGTAACTGTATGTGTGCGTGTTACTGTCTGCCTGTAACTATGTGAGTGTGTTTATCTGCCCGTAACTGTTTGTGTGTAACTACCTGTAACAGTCTGTTTCTGCCTGATCCTGTGTATTTGACAGTGTATATGTATAGCTGTGTGCATCTGACTGTGGGACTGTGTGCATGTGACTCTGCAGTCTGACACATCTGGCATGCACTTCTGTTGGCTGCAGACCATAAGTAGCTGTCTTCCTAGCTCCGGCCAATCAGAACACTGCCACAGATTACCACAAGACAATGCAAGTCTGCATCCAGTGGAAGGGCAGACCAGATTCAGATCAGCATGCCCCTCTCCCAACTAGGTAACAGGAAAGGTGGAATTAATATTTGTTTTTAATTATTTAATACACTATAAAAAGAATGCCGGTTGGCGCTGCGAATACTTTTCGCACAGGGCGCCTAAGGCCAGCCCTGTATATGAGAGCATATACCATGTAACCAGCCATGCTCTCTTACATGGAACGGACATATTTAACCATAGTGCAAGAAGGTGTCAAAGCTCAGTAGAGATTCTGTACAATATATTTATTACATTTCTATACAAATATTTTTATTTAAGACTTTTCAAATAACAATCTACACATTTTTATAAATATATATAATATTAATACAGACATTTCTAATTCAAAAAGTTTTTTGTAATATTACATAATTACATTCAAATATTATCCTCATAATCCTCTAATAACATGTTGTCTTTTTACATGAAATCCATCATTTTCTGATTTTTCTTGCTTTATTCCAGATAAGCGATGAGATGCCTTCTTTTCTTGTGATCATCATGTGTCAGGTTCAGTGTGTGTGTGTGCGATGATTCTCCCAGACAGGTGTCACATCCTCTGTATCTACCACCACATAGTCTTTATATTTCGGTGCCAGCTGATGTTGGTCTCTTGTCCTATGGATTTTAAATGCAGAAATCCATCCTATGGTGCCTTGTCTAGCTTCATTTCTAATACGCCATGAGATGTCTACTTCTCGCAATCGTCCTACATCAGGAACGTTTGTAGCCCATTGTCTGCCAGGTGTTCCGTCCTCTGTCTATTACTACATAATCTTTGTGACTTGGTGTTAATTCATTCCTATATATTTCAAATGCAGAAATCAACAATAAAAGATTAGGATATTATATAATATATGGAAATAAAGTATCCTTCACATAAAATGTAATTACAAGACGCACCAAACTGTCCCACACACTCCTAACCACTCTAATCACCATATCTTCATTACAACTCACCATTCCTTCTGTTTAATATAAAATCTTACATACACTGCATAGCCCTGTAAAACATTATGGATGCTGCTCCAACATGGCTACTTACCACTGGTATCTGACTTCTTCACTTTTTGATTCGTTGCCAGCTGGGGATTCCTATAAAAAACAGGTAACCAGGTAATTATAAACCAGCGCTGATACAATACTCAACCTATAATTAGCAAGCCTTTTCCCCTTAGAGCCCTACCCACGTACACGGCCATCTAAGGCTGCATTTTTTAAAATTAAAATTTTTATATTTATAATTGTAGATTCGTGTATTTTGCAAATATCTGTGAAATATGTAATATTTTATACCTTCAGGATTGTGGATTTATTTAACCGTAATATTGTTATATTTAATAATATGAGGATTGTTCACTTTATTCACCTGACATTTTCCCACCACAGCTTCACAGTACCCCAATATCCTGAAATGTATGCTTTCCTGTAAACACTTTTAACCCCTTCAGGACGGAGTCAATAGTACACGTTCTGATCAAAACAAAATTTAAACAAAAACTGGAATTTGCGCTATATATGTCTGTTCAACCATAATTCACCTCTTTCATATTAAATGCACCCACACTTATTATATATCCTTTTGTTCAGGAGAAACAGGGCTTTCATTTCATATCAAATATTTATATATGAAACATAATTTATTATGAATAAAATAAAAAAACTGAGAAATTTTAAATATTTTTAAAAAGTTGTAGTTCCGCCTCACAATTTAGCTGTAAATGTCATAATACTGTTGGCTTTTACTGAAAAAATAGCACATTTGAATTCAGCAAAGTCTCACGAGTACAACAGTAGCCCCCATTAACAGTTTTTACGGTGTTTTGGAAAGTTATAGTGTCAAATATAGCACATTCCATTTTTTTCACATTGAAATTTGCCAGATTAGTAATGTTACCTTTGAGACCGTGTGGTAGCCCAGGAATGAGATTTACCACCATGATGGCATACCATTTGCAAAAGTAGACTACCCAAGGTATTGCAAGTGGGGTATGTCCAGTCTTTTGTAGTAGCCACTTAGTCACAAACACTGGCCAAAGTTAGCGTTCATATTTGTTTTTGTGTGAAAAAAGCAAAAAACGAATATTTGGCCAGTGTTTGTGACTAAGTGGCTACTAAAAATGACTGGACATGCCCCGTTTACAATACCTTGAGTTGTCTTATTTTGCAAATGGTATGCCATCATGGGGTAATTTTTTATTCCTGGGCTACCATACGGTCTCAAAAGGCAACCTAACCAATCTGGCAAATTTCAATGTGAAAAAAATGAAATGCATGTATGCTTATATTTGATTCTATAACTTTCCAAAACACCATAAAACCTGTACATGGGGGGTGGGAATGCGGTCGGGGGTATTGTTTTACTCAGGAGACTTCGCTGAACACAAATATTAGTGTTTCAAAATCGTAAATTGTGCCGTTCATGTTTGAAAAATGCAAAAAAAACTTCACTTTTACTAAAAATATTATTGTCGTAATACAAGTTACCATTTTGAAACACTAATGTGTTCAGCGAAATCTCTCGAGTAAAACAGTACCCCCGATGTACAGGTTTTATGGTGTCTTGGAAAGTTACAGGGTTAAATATAGTGCTTGCAAGTCAAATTCTCTGCACTTTTTGCCTGGGTTGTCAAGCATGTCAATCAAATTTTAACTAATTAAATCACATAATTATGTAAAATATTACTTAAATGTACATGTAGAATTTTAATATATGTATATGTATTTAGTCTACATGTACACTTATGTAGTTATTTATGTAATTATATATATTTATCTGCATATATTTATAGATATAGAATGCAATTCTAAGTGTATTTATATATAACAAAATACAGTTAGAATGAAATTACATGTGTGTGTATATATACACATTTATTTAATTGTAATTATACGTGTGTGTGTGTATATATATATGTAACGTCATTCTAAGTGTATTTTAATACTAATGTATATACTTATATTAACATTTAATTACACTATTTTAAAACATGTTTAATAATTTTGTATTACTCCCCACCAGCAGGGGGATTGTCTGACAGCCAGTTATAGGGGGCCATGTGATAGCTCTTTGAGAGCGATCACATGGCCCCTAGGGGCCTGATTTACCGTGGGTGGTCTGCCTGGACTGTCAGGCAGCCCTCCAGAAAAGGATCACGGTGGAGGTGAGTAGTTGCAGGCTCCTGGGGGTGAAAGCCGTTACGGCGTTCTATCCCGCCGCAATGGCTTTAAAGCCCATTACAAAGTGGACGGCATAGAACACCGTAACAGCGTTAAGGGGTTAAACGTCCATCTATAGTGGTAGCGTAAACACGGCATGACCATATGGTGTTACTAAATCATTATATGCATTAGCAAAGATAGGTGATTTTAAGAAAGATTTACTTTTTTTTAGCTTTAGCCTTAATGTGCATTCTGCAGATATATTTAGTCTTTCACTCAGTTTCTGTGCATCAAGCTGGTTAATTATCACAGATGTCTGTGCCAAGAGATGGGGGTGTGGCAAACCTAGCCACTTCAGTGTGTTAAAGACCATGGTCATGGGTTAATTTTACATTGTAATAGACTTTGGCATTTGTAGTTTCATGAACAACATTGGAGTATTCTGTTCGTGAAACTAATGAACTGCAGATCGGGAGACCAATTAACAAAACTGCAACATTCTAACCGCAGCACATTAATGGTTTTATGTGTGTGGCCGCCGTTCGTATAAACGAAGACGTGGCGGACATTTTTTTTTTTTACGAAAGCTCAGCAGTGTTTCGTCGAGTGCCTGGAACTAAAATCGACTACTCGACCTCACGAACACCGCTGGACTTCCATGTCATTCGTATGGGTAGCCAATCGTGTAAATAGAGCGGCATTCGGCAGATTGAAGCTGCACGAACCCGCTTATTCCAACAAGTCCCATTCCCATGTTTATATGAACCCTTCATTCAAATGGCTTTCCTATTCTAACAAATGGATCTGAGCGCTATTTTGCCAGATGGTGCACTCAGATACCAGCCATTCAAGGAAGGCTCATTCGGACAATTCAGAGTAAAATTGAAGGGGTTATAGAATTTTATGTTAAATGGTCTATTTTGCTGTATGGAGAGATAATGTAATTAACAGTATATTCTTGTGCAATTATCATTCCAGTACAGCAATGCATGATGGGAAATAGCACTGCAGGTTAAGTTTTCCACAGAGTCCACCAGAAGAAAAACCCCTGCAATGCCAGTATGGAAACCCCTTGCATGGGGACTTGTATAAAAACGGTGACATTGGAATAAAGGCGCAGTTGACTCCCAAACTATGTGTTGTCTAGTTCTTGGGAAAAGGGATTGTATTTACGCTACCTATACTTTGTATGCTGAATTCTGACTACCAGCGGAGATACCGTGGATTGTACTACTCCACTGCAGGGGGCTTTCATCACAACCCTACACATCTACATACCTGTGTAAAGCAGCATTTCTTTGTTTAATTTTTATCATTTTTAAATTTTTGTTTACTCTGTATGGCTGCCGCACCAAGCTGGGTACTTACCTCCAGCATCTGCACGTGTATCTGAATAGTGTCCACGCATGTCTGTCTGTGCATAGATCGGACATTCCTCAGTCTGCAACAGACAGGAGACTATAAACTAGCGCTGATACAATATAGCAGTATTCTCAGCCAATAATTATCAATACTATTCCAGCCATAGCATAACAAAGTGGATCTTGTTGGATAGAACATCAGTAGAATAAGTGTTTTCTATAGTTCCTTTATTTCCTCATGCTATGAGGTTACAGAACACACACACTCTTTTTCCTTTAAATACCCTTTGATCTTATTGATTTATATTGTCCGATTATTTTAGGGAATCATACACTACATTCTAATAGGTCTGGAGTATTCAAACTACACAACTACTGCACTATTAATGGACAAGAGTGAAATACTGGCCCACCCCTTTAGTTATATGATATAATCTATTCTGCAAAATTGCTGTCCATTTGTTCCTACCTTGACAGATTGTTTACTAATTGACATACACTGTGTGATTGCTGGATAATGCCTTATGTTAATTTAAAAAAATATTTCTTTTTTTTGTGAAACAGATTAAAAATAGAGGCCACTAGCAAAGTTTTACCTTATAATTCAGGCATCCGAGGAGCTTGAGACGTCCTAGACCTGTATAAATCATGAAACCTGAATACAGTGTATATAAGGCGCTTCACAATATGTGACAAAACCAGAACCTGGTAACAGCAGCTATAGCAACATTAGTGGATATCCCAAAAATCCACCAAAGAACAGAATGTAAACAAAGTAGTGGACTCTAAGATTTTAGGTGATATTCCCACCACCTGACACACAGAGTCCCAGGGTGCAGCTTTTTCTTAATTTCACTTACCCCTTAGTAAATTATGGAAGGGGTTTTCTCACATGTAAAGAGAGAAATAGAAAGACATACTAGTATAATACTGTATGTTTGTTGATACACTTTAAATCTGAGTGAGTGTTTACATAAACTCACATTTTTCTGAGTCTTTTTCGATATCGGCTCAGAACAGAGAGTGAATCTGGATTTTCAGGTGCACCAGAGGACCTTCTTTTGTCTATTCACTCCTCGTAATAAATGTGGAGATAAAGCAGACAACAACAACAATCTAGGTGGAAAGGTTTTCCAAAATCACAGAGTAAGATGTATAAATAACCTGCTCACCTGTTTGATAACTGGCTCCAGAATATCCACTTGGTGTCCGTTATTAGGGTGACACTACCCTTTAGGGAACCAAAAAGGATCAAGATAGGAAAGTAGATGGAGAACTTTTAAAGATTAGACTTTAGTTATAAATAAAAACAAAATAATACAATTGATTAAAAGTATAAATATAAAGTATGTCTTTCTTCAGGTTCTTCTCTGCATCCAAGACGCGTTTCGTCACTGCAACGGGCTTTATCAATTGGTGTAATCCTTCTGGTTCCCTGTTCCCTTTTAAATCCGTCCTTTTTATGTCCTTAGCCAATCCTGGGGGCTTTCCTACAGCTGTCCTCGATCTTTCGTAATATAGACGTCTTCACTTCCGGGTTCGTATAACCGGAAGTGACATCTAACTTAATTCTGTTGCGTCACTTCCGGTTAGAGTCATTTTGACTACATTACCCTTACTCCTCCTTTTCATAAGAGAAACACCCCATTTCCGGTTCGCTCGATATCCGATTATTTTATAACAGTCCAAGAGGTATATAGAAGGGAAAAAGTAAAACAAAGTTTGAGAAATGTCATACACTATATTTATACATAGAAACAGTCTCATTTATATTCTAAGACTGAATTATTTTATATATATATATATACATATATATATATATATATATATAAATTATCCCTAAAAGAATTCACAATTTATTTAAAAAGACAATGATCACACAAAACATGCTTAAACATTATAAAAAGATATAAAAACAGTATAAAATGAAAAAATATACAATTCTTATAAAAACTTTACTCATAAAATGACACAATTCAAAATCCTCGTTAAGACCCATATGAGGCAAAGTATTTAAGTTAAAAATCCATCTCATTTCACATCTACCCAAATTCTGTACAATATCATCTCTCCAATTTAATTTCACCTTTTGTATAGCCAAAAATTCTAAAGACTGTGGATCGCAATTATGTTTCTCTTTAAAATGTCTTGAAACGCTGTGTTTGTCATATCCGTTTTCTATATTCCTAATATGTTCGTTCAATCAAAATCACTCATATAATTATCGTGGTGATGATGACGCACAGTGTAAATATTGTTGTAGGAGCCTCAATTCCTATAGATATAAATGAAATTAATAAGTAATAAGACTGAGCGGTGCAAGCATTTTGGAATTTCAATCAATAAATTCAGAGCTGTACATACATAGCATATACCTGTGCAATCTACATATCAAGTAGCCGTGGACATTTTATATCAAGAGTACATCTTTTGCAATTAAAAATAAAATGTATGTAAAGATTTTTTTATAATAATCTACATTACACACACGAGAAGACATGGTGCAGCAGGTCTCTTTAAACACAGACTATGAAACAAGATTAAATAAATACTTCAGCCCTGCGAAACACATGATTGAGGCAAAGACCTGGTGGGAGGAACATATTAGCCCCAGACAGCAAACTGGGGATGGGGAAGATGGCTAATTAACTACATGGTACACACAAAAAAAAGGAGCAGGATAGCATTAATTGCAAGAGCTACCTACATTGTACCCACACTGTACATAGTCACATTCCCAGTGTATACCCTATTACAGGGTACTACTATATAGGCACCCAGACTACTTTATATCCCTGTCAGTTCATGTCCCTGTTAGTTTAACATGTAAAACACTGCCGTTCTATAAGGTGTTTAAATGTTTTTTGAGTCTATCTATCTTACAGACACTAGAAGTACTTTCTCTGTAATGATAACTGTGTCTTGATATATAAGTGCTCCTTAAAATTGAGTAATAGATTATTAGTAAGATAAATTATTAGAAAGAAATTAAGGAACCTTTTTCTATGTATCTTGATACACTAATGTAAATAATTGAATGCAGTATATATGGATGTTTAATTGCTATGACAAATATTTACAGTGTAACGATTCAAATCACATGTCAAGTTTGTCTCACAAGACATTCCAGGGGACATGGACTAAACATCTCATCTATTGGAGTGTTGGCTTCAATTGTCACATGTTATTTATACATAGGAAACAGATTTGGAGGACAAATGCAATGTTTTCTGCATTCAAAATTACATCAAAAAGCAGTTTAACAATTACTTCTAGTGAATAATCCACAATGCTACAGTCAAACACACAGACGCTTACCAAGTTTCACAAAGGACCAGTAAAATAGTCACAGTAGACTAAATATAAGACCTGTCAATGCTAGAATGATGGCTTTGAAATGAATTTTCTTGTCCAGTTGTACTGAAACGAAGGCAAAGGACATGTTGTACCAATCAACAATGTGCCTATGAACAATATACACCATTCCTGAAAGAGAATACATGAAATATATGTGTTAACGCATGGAGAACGTGTGCTGAATCCAGTGTAACTCCTGCTTTGCTATCAGTCTTAGGTCAATGATTTCAAAACCCAGAATGAAAATAAAAACTATCCTCAGAACGTCAACCTATTTACCTGTCTCCATAGAAGACCTCCAAGCTTTTTCAAATATGAGAATGTTATCCCCTTTGTAAGCTACAAGGTTAAAAAAAAAAACTTTACAAATGGAAAAGTGATATTTTTTTGCTCAAGCTGATAGACCTGGTTCTGTAAAATGATAAAATAATAATTACCATAAATCAATTGCAGTTAATGTCCTAGTCATTCTACTCCAAATTATAGAATTACTTAGTAGTTTACCTTCCGTATGGTGTTCCGTTCCGCTGCAGACTTTGCTGTCACTACAAAGCAGATCTCTGGAAAACGAATCAACCTCATTCCATTTCCTACAAACGCTGGGTTGATTATATAGTTTATAAAGAATGATCCTTGGTTGGGAAGGAACAAACATCTAAGGAGAAAGGAACAGTGTTAACATGGGCTGATAAATTATCACGCAACATGGCAGAGGTACATAAAAAAGACAGCAGGGTGTAGAGAAGACACAATTGATCTCAATTCAGATTACAGGTAAGAGAGGATATGCCTCCCCTAGACAAGGCTGTAATATTTATAATTATTACAACACAAAAGGATAATTAAGATGCCACATGCATTAAGCACTGTGGCATATATGTGTGGTGGCAATAGAGGGTTAATTTAAAAAAAAAAAAAAAGGCATTTAGTAGTTCAATTAAAGTTTAGTTTTCGTTCATGACCCCTAAGCAGTTGTTGGGCAGAGTGGGGACAAGTAACTGGGAAGTTTTAAGTGACTAAGCTGTTGCTGGGGGACAGGTGCTGTGAGGATTGGTGGCTGACAGTGAGCCAGCAAAGCGCAGGAAACAGATCAGGATGAATTGAGCTGAGCAGGTTAGTTCCCTGTCAGCTCTTATTGACAGGACGGGAGAAGCTCATTGGGTTTGAATGTAAGCTGCCGACAGAAAAGGTTGCTAAGCTCAAGGAAAAAATCTGTTTTTTTTCTTAGCAAGCAAAAAAGCAACAGTAAAGCAGTTTCAGTCATTGCTAGGCCTATTGGCATTTGCAAGTCGTATCATGCCTATAGGTAGAATTTTTTGTAGGCGTATGGCGCTGGCTTGCGCTAAGAAAATATCTGTTTACTGTTTTGCAAGAATATCAGCTGAAATTAAAATGATTTGAAAGTGTGGAAAAAATCTTGCAGCAGTATAATGGTTGTTCATTATTACAATCGGAGTTTCAAGTTAATGGAGACTTGGAATTATTTGTCGTTACTGCAGGGTCAGTCGGTTTTGGTATATACTGGAGAAAAAGATGGGCCTTTGCTCAGTGGCCGGATGATTGGATTGAGCAAGGATTAACAAAAAAATTTAACGTTGTTGGAATTGTTTCCAATTGTGACAGCAATCTTGGTATGGGGAGAAGAGTTACAAAATAAACGGATACTATTCCACTGTGACAATAAGTCAGTGGTACAGGTCATTAATTCCATGCATGCTAAATGTTGCTTTGTTATTAATTTGTTGCGAAATTTAGTGTTATGTTTACAGCATAATATTTGGTTAAAAGCTGTACATATTCCAGGTAATGAGAATAAAATAGCACAGGGCACTTGGAAGGCTTATGTAGCAGCTTGGAACGAATGGTATAGGTTCCATAAGCTGATATGTGTGAATCCAGTGGCGGGGAAACAATGAAGCTGCATTCTTGTTTGTGGTTCAATGTATTTATAATGGTGTATCAAGAAATGCCATTTCCAGAAGATTAGCAGGGGTATCATATTTTTTACGGCTGTTAGGCAAACCAGTAGTAGTACAAGCATTTGTGATCAAACAATTGTTAAAGGGTTATTTTAAAAAGTTTCAAACGGCTGATGTTAGGAGGCCTATAACATACTCAGTGTTAGGAGATCTGCTTGAGATTTTAAACACTGCCTTAGCCTTTTTTGCAGCACTCAGGATCAGCGAGCTGGTCTCTTTTAGTAAGTTCAAACTGTCAGGTTTACAGTTTGAGAAAAGAGACGCAAAAGTTAATATCTGGTTGCAATCTTCTAAGACTGATCAAATGGGAAAAGGCAGATGGATTCATCTGGCACGTATCAGGGAGGGCAGAGTTTGCCCAGTAGAGACGCTGCGTGACTATCTAGCCGTTCGCCCACAGGTTCAAGGCCCACTGCTGGGGCATATATCAGGATCTCCGCTTACACGTTTTCAATTTCAGAGGGTATTGCAGTTATGTTTTAAAAAACTTGGATATAGAGGAAAATATACTACTCTTTCAGAATAGGGGCAGCAACCGAAGCAGCAAACTTGAGTTTCGGAGTGGATGCTATAAAAAGAATTGGAAGATGAGAATCAAATTGTTTTAAGTTATATGTTAGGAATAATATGAATTAATGGATTTTTCTTTCCCTAACTCTGTTATTATTTTCTTAGGTACCATAACAAATGTTTGGGTTATAGGTCATTCCTTTATCTCACGGGCCATGTCAAGGGCAAGAGAAAGGAATTATGGAATAAATTTGAACTTCCAGCAAGAAAACGTCACTGTATATTGGAAACGTGTAGGTGGTCCACAGATGTACCAGCTAATGGACCTTATAATGGAGTGTGCAGAGGTTTGGCCTGCACCAGATGTGTTAATAATTCATATGGGTGGTAATGACATTGGTGTGGTTAAATCTATATTTTTATTACATTACATGAAAAATATTTGTTTAGAAGTGACAAGATTATTTCCCTATACTATTTTGGTTTGGTCTGAAGTGGTACAGCACAGGCTTTGTTAGGTGAATAGGGATTTAAAAGCGCTGGAAAGAGTGCGCAGGAAGTAAAATTTGTCATTATCAAGATTTTTGCCAGAGTTGGGAGGGTTTACTTACAGGCACTACGAATTTGATCAGAATGTACAGGGTCTTTTTCATGAAGACCAGGTTCATTTGTCAGACATAGGTCTGGATATTTTTAATCTGGATCTACAAAATATTATTGAGAGGGCCTTGGCTGTGGGGGGCCTCAGCTAGGGTAGGGCTACCCCAGCTGAGGCTGTATGGGCAAAGTCATCCTCAGGTGCAAGTTCTGAGGAAGGATATATGGTATTTATGGTGGTATATAAAAGGCGGTCAGGTCTGCTATGTCTGACTGGCAATTAAGTGGTGGTGAAAGTGAAAAGTTTTGAAGTTAAGTGAAAAGTTGGTGGAGAGGTTACCGTTATCAAGTATGGTGTTATGCCCCATGTTTCAAGCTTTAATAAACATCACGGCCAAGCCCATTGAAATATAATAAACAGTGTCTGTGTTTATTGTGTGGTCTAAGTTCTTTACACAAATTATTGCCTACCGTACATAAAGATGCCACAGGCATTAAGCACTAGAGGGTTAATTAAATAAAATTAAAAAAAAAAAGACATTTAGTAGTTCAATTAAAGTTTAGTTTTAGTTCATGACCCCTAAGCAGTTGTTGGGCAGAGTGGGGACAAGTAACTGGGCAGTTTTAAGTGACTCAGCTGTTGCTGGGGGACAGGAGCTGTGAGGATTGGTGACTGGCAGTGAGCTAGCAAAGCGCGGGGAAACAGGTAAGAATAAATTGAGCTGAGCAGGTTAATTCCCTGTCAGCTGTTACTGACAGGACGGGAGATGCTCGGATGGAACCACCCGCCCTACCCTATTTGTTTAACTTTTGTATAAGTATTGTCATGGTGTTTGAAGCATGGGGGCAAAGTCATCCTCAGGTGCAAGTTCTGAGGAAGGATATATAGTATTTGTGGTGGTATATAAAAGGCGGTCAGGTCTGCTATGTCTGACTGGCAATTAAGTGGTGGTGAAAGTGAAAAGTTTTTAAGTTAAGTGAAAAAGTTTTGAAGTTAAGTGAAAAGTTGGTGGAGAGGTTACCGTTATCAAGTATGGTGTTATGCTCTATGTTTCAAGCTTTAATAAACATCACGGCCAAGCCCATTGAAATAAAATAAACGGTGTCTGTGTTCATTGTGTGGTCTAAGTTCTTTATGCTAATTATTACCTACCGAACATATAAATAGGGAACAGGCTTGATGTAAGAATGGCTGTTGTCATTTTATGAGAGCTGGGACTTATGGAAGGTTGGACAATATTTGTCTTCTTTGTTATTACTGGTGGGTTGGTTTTTTACGTGATTATGGGTACCAGTCTAAGAAGTGAGAATTTGTGAATGCCCATTAATTGCTTATAATAATATTGGCAGGATTAAAAGAGACAAAGAAGGATGGGACAGAAAGAGAGATCCAAGGGGAAACACCATGATGGAGAGGGATGGGACAAAGCTGGCAGGACAAAACATGATGTACAACAGGAGTCATAGAATTGGAGAGGAAAGTCAGTATACAGAGAGATAATTGAGCATATAAGACAAAATATTGTTACTTACTCCAAGCGTTCAACACTTGCCCAGTCCTGCTTACTGTGGAACAGCTACTGGAAAAAGAAGTCCAAACTGGAAAACGGAAATACAAGGGTGGTTACATAGACTGATTTCAGTCAGGTTAAGTACCCAAGATCACCTATGGTGAACTAAGCATGGTCAGGCACCATGAATGTAGCCCATGGAGCAAACGCAGTTAGGGGAATGGGCCTTGACAGGGCCAGAAATTAGGCATGTTTTATTAATATTTGGGGGCAGGATTTTAGACGTGATTATGGAGGCGGGGTATAGGAGAATATAGCACGGCCATCTTAGAGAGTGGCCATTTTAATTTACAACTTACACTAACCTGTTACTTGTGGCAAGCTTGTGTGTGTTGTTTTTCTTTTTCGTTCCAGATGGTGTCTTTGGATGAAATCCTGCCTGGTGTGTGAGAGTCAGTGAGAGACCACGGGATGGCATGGCTGAAGGAGCAGCTCGGCGGGACAGGTGCAGCGGTTCCCCCACATGTGGATGAGGAGCGACGGTCGGCGCGGAGACCCGACCTCCGCAGAGACTGAGTCCTGGGATAATGCCGGCGGCCAGAAGGTACAGGAGCCCTTCGGCTAGGAGTGATGAGGCCGGAGATGGTGAGGGTGGCGGCTGGCACCGTCTGTCCGACGCGGCACCGGCCAGGAAAGAAGGGCAGCAGAGTACGCCTGGAGCATAGGGGGGAGCGGGAGGGCCCTAGAGGCCGCTCTCACAGTGAGGCAAGGAACAGCACCAGGCGTGAGCACAGCACGGAGCGGCGCCAGGGACAGCACTTCAAGGCAATCCATGGAATGGCAGAACAGTAGGGGGAGAAGGATATCGCCAGGCCGGCACAGCAAAAAGGGGGTCTAATGCCAGGGACAAGTGTAGGAGGACTCGGCACAGCGCTTCTGGTTCATCTGAGAGGAGTTCATGGGGTCGGAGGAGTGCTTCACGCAGCCGAAGGAGCCAGGCAGGGCAGCGGAGCGGAGACAGGCATAGCAGGCGGGAGCGTAGGGAGGAAGGGCGGGTGGCGGCTCAGTCGAACAGGTTGTCTTTTCCCTGCAGGTCGCGGAGCTCATCATCTATGGGCCTGAGGCGGGACCAGGCGGCTGGGAATCAAAGAGATGGGACCTTTCCTGAACCTCGAGCGGTGGAAGGACTTACGGCGCCCTTGCGGCCAGGGGCTCGGGCGGTGAGTCACTAACTACACCACACTCTGGGTCACTGTTATACAGTTTGAAGGCATTCATAGATTCTTGGTCTGGCGAGGGGAACCCCCAACGCTGCATATCGGGCAGGTGTGGGCCGCGGATGGCGGAATGGGCTACGCGGGGAGGGCCGTCGAAGTCGTTGGGGGACAGAGATGAAGGGGGTGGCGGGATTCCCGATGCAGAGCAGCAAAATGTACACGTGTCTTTCGCGGGCCCCCTGGGTTGTCACTTGAAGATAGAAGTTAAGGAAATAATATGGAAGGGGGGAATTCTTGAGATCTCCAGAATTAAACACGAGTGTTCCGGTTGCGGTGGTAAACACGGGGCCAACAGGTGCTTCAGGAAAGGTTAGCAAACTAACACCGGGGTTGCCGGGGGGGGGGCTCTGGCCCTCAACCTTGCCACTGGGGGCAACCTCAGTGAGGGTCGCCGAGATGTTACCTTGGCTAAAGCAGTAAGCTAGGCAGGACGATGCAGACTTCTTGCTACAGGGGTTTTCCAATGGCTTTGTTATTCCGTATTCCGCTTATGTGCAAACCTTAAATCGGTTAGGGAACACCTGGATATGGTACAGGATAAGTTGGGTGAGGAGGCGCAGCTGGGGAGGGAGGCGGGGCCGTTTTCGACCCCGCCATTGGCAGACTTGCAAGTTTCGTTTGATACATCATTTGTCTTATCCAAAGGGAGAGTCGGTGAATGATGATATTGATGCTGCTCTGTGTTCAATGCATCATTCAACCACGCGGTCGAGTTGGTTCGGAAGGCAGGACGTGGGGCGATAATGGCGAAAGCGGACGTGGAAGCTGTCACCGCTTGTCACCAGACTGTCACCACTTGTTGGGGTGTTGTTTCGAAGGGAACTACTACGTATCGCCCAACCACTATATCAGGGTGACCGCGGCCATGAAGAAGGATTTGGATGTCTGGGAGCAGTTTTTAATGGGATAACGGGAGGGTCTTCTTCAGGGGGCCGGCGTCATAGTCGATAGACATTGGTTTATTCACTGACGCATCATGGAGCATTGGCTTTGGGGCCTATCTATCGGGCAGATGAAGCACGGAGGAGTGGCCTGAGTTGTGGAAGATGAGTCCACTCATCAGGAATCTAGCGTTTTTGGAATTCTTCCCAGTGGTTGTAGCAGTGGCGGTGTGGGGCACGGAGTTGGCGAATAAGAAAGTGATATTCTATTCGGACAATGTGGCGGTTGTACAGGCGATTAATAGTTTGACGGCTTCATTCATACCGGTGGTGCGGCTGCTGTTGCTGCTATATATGTCATTTAACATTGTGTTTTGGGCACGCCACGTGCCCGGGTACTTGAATGTTGTGGCTGATGCGTTGTCTTGTTCGCAGTGGGAACGTTTTCAGGAGGCGGCACAGGAAGCGTAGAACGAGGGGCAGGTGTGTCCAGTCGAAATGTGGCAGCTCGGGACATCCTGCTTGGAGGATTCATAAGGAGGTCACAGGCACCGGGCACGTAGACATCTTACATTAAGGTATGGAATGAATGGGATGAGATCGTGGAGCGGACCGGGGTTGAACCGCCGCCAGCTGGCAGGCTGGATGCCCTCCTATGGATCCTGTGTCGGCTGTTCGCGAAGATGGCTTTGCCATCCATGATTGATCGTACTTGGCAGCGATGGTGTTTTTGTGTAAGTTCAATGGTTGGGAGGATGTGACAAAGAATTTCCTAGTTTGCCAAGCAATTCTGGGCTTTCAGAAGGGGAGAACGTCAATGGACACAAGGAGACCGGTCTCGTTTGATGTCCTGCAAGGGTTGTTGGGCGTTTTGCCGGCGGTGTGTTCTTCTCCACATGAGGTGGAGTTATACTCAGTGGCCTTCGTTTGGACATTCTTTGGAGCCTTCTGTATCGGGGAATTGGTAAGTACCAACCGATCGGGTCGTGGCGGGATTTGGCGTGAGGATGTTGTGGTTAAAGCGAATAGCGTGTGTATCCGCCTGGGTCGCTCCAAGACAGATATCTACGGTAAAGGCAGCTCCATGGTGCTGTTTTTTCTGCCAGGGTGTGCCCGGTCTATTGCGGGGCTAACTTTATGGGTCTGCGGTCCAGGGTGGCGGGATGTTTCTTGATACATGTGGTTGGATCAGCACCGTCGCGGATCCAGTTTACTAGGGTGTTCCGTATGGGTCTATGGAGCCTGAGCACAATCAAGAAAGCGAGATATTTCCATTAAATCTCAAATATGCAAACACTGTTTGCAGGCAGTGTATATTGGGTTTAAACTACATACCGTTTTCTATGTACAACAAAATGCAAAAAAATTTTTAAAAAATCAGTAATCAAAATAGTTTAACATTATTGTAATAATGTTCTATTTATGTGATAAACTACATAAAAACATGAGTTGCTGTGAAATACAGTCCACATACCTTTCTGCAGCCAGGTGTCTCGCAGCAGCATAATTGTCCACAGGGTTTCGTATTAATAGAGCATCTCTCACCTGTCTCTAGGAGGAGATTCTCATAAAAGGCTATACAATCATCAGCCATATTCCTGGAATTAAAAGAGAAGAGACATGGACAAAAATAGTGTTTACAAGGAGTCCTGCTAGCAAGGTATATTCATGTGATAATAGTAAATAAGATAAATAGAAATAAAAGATTTAAGAGCTTGAAATGAGCAAGCAGTGTCAGCATAGTTGCTAAGGCCCACATCATTTTAATAAGGAAAACTACTAATCAAATTCAAGACTTTTATAAAATGATTCATTATTGAGCATAGTACTTTTTTTGTCGAGATGACTCAATTCACTGACATTATAAGGCAGGTATATATCTACTACCTTGAAGTTTGGATAGGCCACACTAGGAAAGGAGATCGAGTGAATTAGAGGGATAATTTGAATATTGTACAGCTGGTACTATAAAATATACACGCTGAAAATGTATAAATGGGATTTAAAAAAACAAAACTAACTGTTCTTATTAAACAGACCTTTTAGTTTCCTTCACAATGCTTTCCTATGGACACTGGCGTGCTCTCACTGTGAAAATCACAGTGAGAAGCACGCAAGCGCCTCTAGCGGCTGTCAATGAGACAGCCGCTAGAGGCTTTGGGGGGAGGCTTAACCCATTCATAAACATAGCAGTTTCTCTGAAACTGCTATGTTTATAAAAGAATGGGTTAATCCTAGCTGGACCTGGCACCCAGACCACTTCATTAAGCTGAAGTGATCTGGGTGCCTAGAGTGGTCCTTTAAATAGAATTATTACAAAAGTCAAGAATTACATAAAAAGGTTAATGATTATAGAAAATGTATTTTAAAACTCAGGACCAACACGGCAGTCACTGATCACCATAGGCTTTTGTGTATATTTGTTTGCAAATTTTGTTGTGGGTTTGGCCTTCCATGTAAGATGTACATGGTTTGAAATGTGTCATGACCTCTATGTTATGCGAAGGCCTGAATAAAGCCAAGGCCTTTGTGACACTAAGCCAGGTTAGTCCCTAAACACCCTTCAAATTCTCAAAAATGAGAAAGGTAGCAGATCAGATATTGGAGGTCTCCTGCCCAGTAAGAGTCACATTCTGTACCTGAAATGTCAACGGATGGTCTCTAGGTCTACCTTTGGGCAATCCAGTGATAATTCGATTTTTCTTCACCTGCAAGAAAATGGTGGCAACACCAAGAAACACAATAATCAATATAGATAAAATACAATAAAGTGTTAGATAACATACAGGCTACTGATCGTTTATATTCCAGCACTATTGAAAAGTATAAAAACTCTTCAATAGCATACAGCAGAAAACCCTATATTGTTTCATGTAGGATTTCCGTGTACTAGCAACTACAATTCTTGAAAAATAGTTTTAAGGGAAGTAAGTAAAATATTTGTCAGAACTATCATGAAAATAACTTTTGATTCCTTGTGGCAAGTATTAATAAATGCCACTTTCCTTTGCTATAATGAGTATCATCATTTAGTTTTGAGGAGATCAGGTTTTCCTCCCAGTCTTTGTAAATGTTATCACCGTTTAAGGCTGCTGTCACAGCTCTAGTTAAACTGGTGACTGCTTCCTATAGAATACTAAGAGACGTTATCACTCTACAAAAATAAATTAATCAAACAACACTTTTTGGCTCTGATCAAGTGAGGCTGCTTTAAACAAATTTTCCATCATGTCTATTTTTGAATTTAGAAAGAATATGAAATGTAGTTTTAACAATTCTGAACTGTAATGGCACATGTTCTAAAGATTATGACATAGAAATTACGTTTAAAAATTTAGAAAAAATGCTTTCCAAAGAAATTAAATATAAATGGGAAGTTGCCACTTTGGAACAATATTTGAAAGAAAGTATCACTCCCTAAAAATGAATAAAGTAAAATAAGTGTTACTTTTTCATACTTGAACTATGGTAACCCTAAAATGGAGACACCTAAGGTATAAATAGGTGTACTTTTAAATGTTAAGACACAGAGGAGAGACTTGGAGACAGACGCTGCCATGATGACATGTTCAGATGGGTATGTTAACCTATTAATGATATTTGCAAGCATTTAATTTGATCGTATAAACTCTGCTATAATGCAGGGGATTAAGGTTTTTTTAAGTCCCCTACATTTGAAAATGAGGAAAGTAATCAAAAATATGTAGAGATCTGGAATAATGCTTTGGAAAGGCTCTAGGTTGAACTGATGAATATTGTAATCTCATGTAGGAGTGAAGCTTTAGAAAAACTAGATAAAGACATAAAAGAAATCCAAAAGGTTCTGGAACCAACAGTAGGAACCAGAGATTATGAGGAATTGAACTCAGCATAAACTGGAAAAATTGGAGGAACAGGTTAAAACTAGAGTTGAGCGGACACCTGGATGTTCAGGTTCGCCGAGTTCGGACGAACTTTGGCAAAAAGTTCGAGTTCGAACTTGACCCCAAACCTGAACCCCATTGTTATGGGCAAATGCAAATTTTACAAGTTTTAGAATGAAATAATGTATTTCTTAAACTGTGTACTTTGTTTTTAAGAGATATTGAGACAAGGTGTTAGAAATGGAACATGGTTTTTCATAATTGTTTCTTTAAGCAATAACCTCAGTGCATAATATATTTGCGCCATTTTGTCCCAGATGAATTACAATAACAATAATGCATAAACAAGATTCAAGGCTATGCTACGACTCTTTGAGTACACAATATACTGTGGTAACCTTAAGTAGATAAGGATGTCCAGACTTTAAGATGCCATCTTGAACTAAGTCAGGAAAATTTCCATGACGTATGCACCCTTTAGTTATGGACTTGTATGTTTGCCAAGTTAAGGGAGGTCTAAAAATGAATAAAGTAAAATAAGTGTTACTTTTTCATACTTGAACTATGGTAACCCTAAAATGGAGACACCTAAGGTATAAATAGGTGTACTTTTAAATGTTAAGACACAGAGGAGAGACTTGGAGACAGACGCTGCCATGATGACATGTTCAGATGGGTATGTTAACCTATTAATGATATTTGCAAGCATTTAATTTGATCGTATAAACTCTGCTATAATGGATTTTATATCTATATTTATATGTTTACATAATAAATCTCTAAAAGACAAAACTATTGCTTCCAAGACAATCCTTATTTTATATTGTATTCTCAATTATTTATATATTTTAAATAGCGGATCTCTTACACTAACTATATAAAATTATGGCTAAGATATCTGTATGGTTAGCCCTACTAAGTTCTATGCTTTAAGACATTATAGTGGTAAATAAGGGAACCGGCCGTGGTTACAATTGGCGACCATGAAGGGACTTGTACTTGGAAGCTTTAAATATAAAATAAATACCTAGGTAACCTCTTATACGTAAGAGAAGACACAATACTTTGTCATGGCACAAGTCTTGAAATATCAAGAATCTATTGAGCCATTTGTAGCCCAGACTCAGAGAGAGATCTTTATCATTAGAGATGATTTTAATGTGAACAAAGCACTTCAGGTGCCAGGTACATCGTAATTAGCATACAATGCTGAAATTGTGGATCTTAATTAATATCATAAGAGAACAAATATACATATTTGGTAAACTCCCTAATATGCCTAATACACCAACACAGCATGGTCCATTAGTTCCAGGACAGTGGATTGCAGGCAACGGGATATGTTCTCTTTGTAGCTGCTTATTATGCATGCCAAGGAAAAAGATTAATGCAAAATGTTGTCAAAAGAAAAGCAACAGACAGACAGGATTCTAATGTCCACTATATATGAAAGGTTTTATAAAACAGTGATAATTTCCATATTGTCAGTTACGCTAGCTGTTGATTGAAAATGGCTGGGGTTTCCAGCCAAGGTTGCGGAGATACAGAGACATGTAAACATTCCAAGGAATTGAGAAGTTGTGTTAAATTCCAAATTATGAACAACATTATTACATACAGCCATAAAGAGAAATACATGGCTTTGAAATACATTCAGTGCAGTACAATGCAGTACACTGCAGCATATTTTTTAACTAGCTCATATTTTTTCCTAAACAGAGTTGAAATTATACTACCCTCCTAGAAAAAAGGGCAACAGGTGGTTATACATCCTTTGCTTCTCTAAATCCTCTGCAAAAATAAATATTTATAAAATAATTAAAAATAATATATATGTAAGATACATCAGGGCAAAATAAAATTGTAAATATACAGGATCTCTGATAACTTTTAAACTGAAATTATTAAAGGCTTATTTAAATAAAATTGTGGCAAACCTAGCCACTTGGGACTGCCTAAGATAGAATGGTTGTGCCTATTTTCTGTTGTGTACTGTGCGCCGGTATAGTGTGGCGTCTCCGGCTATGTTTAATTTATGCTGTACTGTGTATGTCTGTTCGAATCCTCCCCATTCGTTAGCATTGCTATTAAAACTGACTAAGTTGTATATTTTGAAGTAGAAAGGTAACGGTTTATGTCCTCGTAGTTTTCATTACTGTATGTTACAGCAGGGGCTGTTGGGAGGAGGACCTGGAAACGGTAGTCTCCCTCCAGTCCCCTCAACCAAAACCCCTGCTGCCCATCTTTGGAAACCCCTGTTGAGTGACCTGCTTTAAATATCAGTTATTTTTAATAAAGTGACAGTTGAGTGACCTGCTTTAAATATCAGTCTTTTTGAATAAAGTGGCAGTTGACTCTCAGACTGTGTTTCGTCTGGTTCTTGGGAGGATTTGGGAATATTGCCTGCTTCCAGCTTTGTACTTGGTTATTGCATTCTACCAGCAGAGATCCTGGGATTATAAAATTGCAGCTCCGCAACAATTGGTGGCAAGCGGCGGGATCCAACCGTACAGCAGGAAAAACGCTGTTTATACAATTGGAATTGACATACTGGAAAGCAGAAGGCAATTGATACAGATGCAGAAGTGAATGGGGACGGACTACACCATATTGAAACGGCAAACGTTAAAGGAGCTGTTGGAAGCCAGGGGTAAGATAGCCAGCAATAAGCCTAAAGCAAGACTTATTGCCGAGCTAATGGAAGGAGACCGAGCTCGTAGTGCTACACCCCCAGCAAACATGGAGGAGACCCCATTTGAACGAGAAATGAGGACAAGATTGGCATTTTGGCCCGCTCCAGTATCTCCAGAAATTATGACCATAATTTCGGCGGATGCACAGGAGTACGTGATGGCGCAAAGGAATCAAGCCTTCTCACCTCAAGCAGAAACCGCTGCTGTTTCAACTGTGGGCCAGGGAAGGCCAAAAATACCACATCATGCATTTAAAACTTTTTGCGAGGATAAAGACGAAATAGATGGATTCTTGCAAGATTTTGAAAGATTGTGTGACTTGCATGATGTAGAGCAAGCTATGTGGGTACCTTTGTTGGCAGGCAAACTGTCTGGGCGTGCAGCAGACGCCTACCGGGCTGTACCCAGAGAGGACAGCAAGAATTATGACAAGGTAAAGCAGGCGCTATTAGAAAGGTATGCCATTACCCCAGAGGCATACCGGCGCAAGTTCCGAGAATTGAAAAAAGGGGACAAAGACTCACATGCGGAGTGGGCACACAAGCTTGACCAAGCCTCACAAGGCTGGATACAAGCCAGCAGAGCTACCACCATGGAAGAGTTACGCCAGATGTTGCTACTGGAGCAGTTTTGTAATGGCCTGGCACCAGAGGCTCAAGAATGGGTGAATGACCGAAATCCTCACACCCTAACCGAAGCGGCACGATTGGCCGACCAACATTATGATGCTAGGAGGCATCATAAAAATAATAACCGAGGGTATGCAAAACCCAACCCGCAACCGTTTCCAGTTATTGCTCCTGCCCCAGCGACAGCACCATCCAGACCAGCACTTGTGGGACAACCTCCCCACTCCCGTTATAATGGCAGGTCCAACATCCAGTGCCATGCCTGTAAGCAATGGGGGCACATGGCCCGGGAGTGCACCCAAAACCGGAGCCGCAAGAACTGGAATCAGCTCCGGCAGAATATGGCCCCGCGGGCAGCTGCTCATTATTATCATGCAGAGCCAACTTTGCCAGGAGTGCCGCTTGAGTCGGCTGATGAACCCCTGGGCGTTTTGCACGATGTAATGTCCATCCATGCTACTGACAACCGACAACCACATTGCCAGACCGTGACTCTGGAAGGGAAAGAGGTACAGGGGCTACGTGATTCCGGCGCTACCTTAACTTTGGTTGCCCCGCATTTGGTGTCAGGATCAGCACATACCGGGGGATCGGTAGCAGTCCGGGTAGCAGGGGGTGCCATGTACCGGCTACCAACTGCCAAGGTACATCTGAATTGGGGTGCGGGGGAAGGTATGGTGGAGGTGGGGCTGATGCACAAGTTACCAGCTGATGTTGTTTTGGGGAATGACCTGGGGCAAATGACTTCCGCTTTTGTGCCCCAAAGTCCTCGCCATGAGGCATATCCAGTGACCACCCGTCAGCAGGCTCGCACCACGGTTTCATCTTCCACACACTCTGAGGCTCAGGTAAGAGACAATGTACCCGTGTAACCCGTGTTTCCTGGGATACCCCGACTGACTTTGAGGCAGAGGTTAAAAACGATCCCACGTTGCAAATTTATAAGGATAAGGCGACAGCTGGTCAGACAGGTTTAGAGGGAGAACAGTATGTATGGGAGAAAAATCTGTTATATCGTGTTGCTGAGCGGGTGGTAGGGGGGTCTGTACATGTGACTAATAAGCAGCTTATAGTGCCCCAGAAATACCGGCAGGAACTGCTTAGAATTGCCCACGATATTCCGCTGTCTGGGCATTTAGGGATGACAAGAACGAGGTACAGATTGACACATGCATTTTTCTGGCCAGGTATATCTAGAGATGTGAGACAGTATTGTCAGACATGTGACATTTGTCAGAGAGTGGGAAAAAGGGGTGACCGCCACAAAGCGAAATTGTGCCCCCTTCCCATTATTGAAGAACCCTTTAGCAGAGTAGCAGTGGATATAGAAGGACCACTGTCCAAGCCTAGCCCTTCCGGCAAGCGGTATATTCTGACCATTGTAGATTATGCCACCCGGTACCCGGAGGCTATAGCCCTTTCCAATATACAAGCAGAAACGGTAGGCGAAGCTATGATGAAGATATTTTCCAGGATGGGATTTCCCCAAGAGATAATTTCGGATAGGGGGACCCAATTTACAGCCGAAGTGACCCACCAGCTATGGAAGTTATGTGGCATTAAGCCAATTGTAAATTCTGCCTATCACCCGCAGTCCAATGGGTTGTGTGAGCGCTTTAACGGTACCTTGAAGCAGATGCTCAGGACATTTGGGGAGTCCCATAAAGACTGGGAGAGGTTTTTACCCCATCTGCTTTTTGCGTACCGAGAAGTGCCACAGGAATCTACCGGCTTCTCTCCGTTTGAGTTATTGTTTGGGAGAAGGGTGAGGGGACCCCTAGACTTAATTAGAGAACATTGGGAGGGGGGGAGCAGTGCAGATGGAGTCCCCATTGTGCCATACGTGCTGGAGTTCCGGGACCGCTTGGAGGCTCTAACCCAAACCGTACGGGAGAACCTCCGGGCGGCTCAGCGGCGACAGCGCCGGTGGTACGATAGGGGAGCCAGAGACCGTAGCTTTCAGGTGGGACAGAAAGTTCTAATTTTGAAACCTGTCCGCACAGACAAGCTACAGGCCACCTGGCAGGGCCCATACCAAGTGGTAGAACAGAGATGTGACACCACTTATGTGATCGGCCCGTGCTCTGGGGTAGGGAAACGACGCATGCTCCATGTGAACATGCTCAAACCCTATCACCAGAGAATAGAGGAGGTAGCAGCCATCTGTGCCCCAGCCACTGAGGATTATGAGAATCTGCCCTTGCCAGACATGTTAGAAAAGGAAGATTCTGCAGAAAACGCTACAGGTGTGCAGCTGGGGGAGCGGCTAAGTCTCCAGGAGCGTGCCCAGGTACAGGAGTTGATTGCGGCAAAAGGTGCTACCTTCTCCAATTTACCAGGGTACACTCTGTTAGCTACCCACCGAGTAGAGACCCCAGGACAGCTCCCTATGAGACAGACTCCGTATCGTATCCCTGAAGCAGTAAGGGAGCACATGAGGAAAGAAATTGAGGAAATGTTGCAGTTAGGGGTTATCGAACATTCAGATAGCCCCTGGGCATCACCGGTAGTGCTAGTACCCAAGAAGGATGGCACCACGCAGTTTTGTGTAGACTACCGGAGGCTCAATGACAAAACAGTTTCTGACGCCTACCCGATGCCCCGTATAGACGAGCTGCTAGATAGGATGGCAAGAGGCCAGTATCTCACTACCATTGATCTGTGTGTCAGGGTACCTTTGGTGTCTACCTCGGAGGAGGGTAGACACCTAGACGTCCATCCTCCCAGGGGGGCTGACTCACCCGATCCTTGCACTCCTCCCGGTCGTTTACACGCCGGCCGCGATAGCTCCGCCTCCTTTTATGACGCGGCGCTCAGTAGCCGACGTCATGACGGCAATCACGTTCCGACCCGTCAATCACGGCAACCAAGTGCCGAACAACCAATCAGGACCCGTTGGGGGCGGAGCCAACAGTTAAAGAGCCAAGGTATAAAAAAGGGTTCTGTGGAATGATTCATTGCCCTGTCGTGGTTCTAGCTAGTCTGGTCACTCAGTGCAATTAACTCTATTGTCTTTTGGTTCCTGACTCGGCTTGTATTCTGACCCTGCTTTACTCTCTTGTCCTTTTGACTCGGCTTGTCTCTCGCTTACCTACTTTCTCGTTCCCTCGACCTCGGCTTGTCTCTGACTATTCTTTTGCTTTCTCCTTACGTTAGTCCGGCCATTCTAAGGTCCGGTATACGTACCTATCCCCTGTTTGTATTCTGCGTGTTGGATCCCTGTCACGATCCTGACATTACGACAGGGCCAATGGATCCTGCAGGTACAAACTCTCAGGTCGGTTCTCCTGACTCTAGATTTGAGGCCATGGATCATAGAATGGACCAGATGGCTCTAGCTCTGCAAGCATTGCTATCTCGTCCTAGTAGTCACTCAGAGGAGATGCGTACCCCATCTATCTCTCCTATAAGTACAGGCCTAGAGGTAGCCACAGTGGCTACTTCTTCCCGTGTTACGTCCCCGTCACGCTATGGCGGCGCTCCTGACACTTGTCGAGGTTTTTTAAACCAGATAGGTATTCATTTTGAATTACAACCCCACGCCTACCCTACTGACAGGGCAAAGGTTGGATTTATAATTACCTTGCTCATTGACAAGGCACTTAGATGGGCTAACCCCCTGTGGGAAAATGATAACCCGTTAGTTTATAATTATAATGCTTTTGTCGCTGCGTTTAGGAGAGCTTTTGACCCTCCAGGAAGAAAGGCCAATGCAGCTAGACTACTGTTACGTCTTAGACAGTATAACCGAACCCTAGTGGATTATGCCTTGGAGTTCAGATCCTTGGCAGCAGAGGTCAAGTGGGATGAACAGGCTTATATGGACGTATTTATGAACGGGTTATCTGATGAGATTTTAGATGAGGTGGCCACAAGAGATCTTCCTGAAAATTTGGAGGATCTGATTTCATTTATTTCCCGAATAGATGAACGTATGAGACAGAGGCAGAATATTCGGGATAGAACCCGCAGATCCTCCATAAGACTAGCTCCCTCATTTCAGACTTCTGATTCTACTACTTTAGCTCTCCCAGAACCTATGCAAATAGGTCATACTCGACTCTCAGAGGAGGAAAGACAGTACAGGAGAAGGGAGGGTCTTTGTATGTATTGCGGAATTAGAGGTCACCTACGCCTAAATTGCCCTAACCGGCCGGGAAACGCTCGCACCTAAGTTTCTCAAGAGGACAGGCCTTGGGTGTTTCTATCTTGTCCTCTATTTATGATTATAAAGATCATAGGCTTCTGATACCTGTTTCTTTAGCTTGGGAAAAGGGAGTATTTAATGCTATGGCTTTGATAGATTCCGGAGCGCTGAAAGCTTTATTGACCAAGCCTTTGTCACTAACCATTCTATCCCATCTCAGCTAAGGGATACACCCTTGGCCGTTGAGGCCATAGATGGTAGACCATTATCTGAACCTGTGATTTTTCGTGAAACCATACCAATTAAGTTAACCACTGGTATCCTTCACGAGGAAAGAATATCCCTCATGCTGATCTCATCTCCTTCAGTTCCTATAGTCTTGGGGTATCCCTGGCTTAAGAAGCATAACCCTATCATTGACTGGGAACTGGGTGAGATAGTCTCCTGGGGTCAGGGTTGCCAGAAAGGATGTGTGCAGAAAGTCTCACCAATTTGCAGGGTTGGCGCCCCGGTTAACTCTTCCCAACCTACAGATTTACAGATACCATCACAGTACCAGGATTTAAAGGCAGTCTTTGACAAAAAGAGGGCTGATACTTTACCTCCACATAGGTCTTTCGACTGTAAAATTAGACTCCTACCTGGTACTATGCCTCCGAGGGGTACGGTATATCCTTTATCCACTAAGGAGAACTTAGTCCTAGAGGAGTACATACGTGAAAACCTAGACAAAGGTTTTATTAGGAGATCATCTTCTCCGGCCGGGGCCGGTTTCTTTTTTGTAGATAAAAAAGACGGCACTCTACGGCCTTGCATTGATTATCGGGGCTTGAATAAGATAACGGTTAGAAATGCTTATCCTATTCCTTTAATTACTGAGCTCTTTGATCGACTGAAAGGCTCCAAGATTTTTACCAAGTTAGATTTGAGGGGAGCTTATAACTTGGTGAGAATTCAGCAGGGAGACGAATGGAAAACAGCTTTCAATACCCGTTATGGCCACTATGAATACACGGTAATGCCCTTCGGGCTTTGCAATGCACCTGCAGTATTCCAGGACCTTATTAATGAGGTTCTTAGGGAATTTCAGCATGAATGCGTTATAGTATATTTGGATGATATACTAATACACTCTAGAGAGATTGAGACTCACCACAGACAAGTCAGAAGGGTACTGCGCAAACTGTTACAACATGGATTGTACTGCAAATTGGAAAAGTGTAGCTTCGACCAATCTCAGATAAACTTTCTTGGCTACGTTATTTCTGGAGACGGATTTAGGATGGACCCCATTAAACTCCAATCGATTTTAGATTGGCCATTGCCCAGGGGACTCAAGGCCATTCAGAGATTTATCGGATTTTCCAATTATTATAGGCGCTTCATTAAAGGTTACTCTTCTATTATTGCTCCTATTACTAATATGACTAGACAGGGGCTGATACCAAGACTTGGTCCACAGAGGCTCTCTCTGCTTTCAAAACTCTCAAGGAACATTTTGCCTCAGCACCGATATTAGTTCATCCTGACACATCTTTGCCTTTTTTACTCGAGGTTGACGCCTCGGAGACAGGTATAGGCGCTATCTTGTCCCAAAGGCTAGGTTTGGATAAACCGTTACATCCTTGTGGTTTTTTTTCCAAGAAATTATCTGGGCCTGAAAGTAGATATGACATTGGTGATAGGGAACTGTTAGCGGTCATTATGGCTTTAAAGGAATGGAGACATTTGTTGGAGGGGACATTATACCCGGTTACTATTTTGACTGATCACAAGAATTTGTCCTACATAGGGGAGGCCAAGCGCTTGTCCGCCAGGCAAGCTCGTTGGTCCTTGTTTCTGACACATTTCAATTACGTGCTCACTTATAGACCTGGTTCTAAGAACTCTAAGGCAGATGCATTGTCCCGTCAACATGAACCCTCTACGGTGTCTGAAGCAGCTTTGTCTTCTATCGTTCCTAAGTGTAATATTATTGCCAACACTTGTGTCAGGATACACTCGCCATTGCTTGCTGAGATCAAGAAAGTACAACATCTAGCTCCCAAACCTGTTCCTGGGGATCGATACTTCGTTCCTCCTGAGCTCCAAGTGGAACTGCTGCATTGCTTTCATGACAGTAAAATTGCTGGGCACCCCGGCACACGCAAAACGTGTTCCCTGATTTCTAAAGATTTCTGGTGGCCTTCCCTTCGTAAGGATATAAGGGATTTCGTCAGGGCATGTGCTGTCTGTATGAAGACTAAGCAACCTCACGCGCTCCCTTGTGGACTTTTGCATCCCTTAGAAATTCCCGAGAGACCATGGTCGTGTTTGGCTATGGATTTCATTGTCGATTTGCCTGTTTCTAAAAAACATACTGTTATTCTCACGGTGATTGACAGGTTTACTAAAATGGCTCATTTCGTGCCCTTGCCTAAACTGCCCTCGTCTCCCGAATTAGCTGAGATATTCGCGAGGGAGATTTTTCGTCTACATGGTATTCCCTCTGAAATTGTTTCTGATAGAGGTTCCCAATTTGTTTCCCGCTTTTGGAAGTCTTTCTGTTCTCACTTAGGCATCAAGTTGAACTTCTCCTCTGCCTATCATCCCCAGTCCAACGGAGCTGCCGAACGCACCAACCAAAAGATTGAACAATATTTGCGTTGTTTTGTTTCTGAACACCAGGACGATTGGGTTGGTCTGATTCCTTGGGCAGAGTTTGCACACAACAATCTCGTTTGTGATTCTACTCGTTCTAGCCCCTTTTTCTTGAATTATGGCTTTCATCCTTCCATTCTTCCGTCGGTTTCCCCTTCCCAAGGGGTTCCGTCGGTTGATGTTCATGTCGCCAATCTGAGAAAGTTGTGGGATCAGACTCGACGAATTCTTCTTCATAATTCCATGGTGTTCAAACGACACGCTGACAAACGGAGACGGGTGGCTCCGGTTTTTGCCCCGGGTGATAGGGTGTGGTTGAGTACCAGAAACATCCGCTTGAAGGTTCCTTCCATGAAATTTGCTCCTCGTTACATAGGCCCTTACAAGGTTCTGTGTCGGATTAACCCGGTTGCATATCGTCTTGCCCTTCCGCCTGCCCTGCGCATCCCTAACTCTTTTCATGTTTCTTTATTGAAGCCTTTGGTTTGCAACAGATTTTCCTCCCCTGAGTCCTCCCCTCTCGCTGTCCAGGTTGAGGGTCAGGAGGAATATGAAATCAAATCCATTCTCGATTCTCGTATTTCTCGGGGGAAGTTGCAATATCTTGTTGACTGGAAGGGGTATGGGCCTGAAGAAAGGTCTTGGGTGGTCCATGAAAATGTGCATGCCCCTCGTCTCCTCCGGGCATTTCATGCTCGTTTTCCCTCTCGCCCCAGTTCCTTCCGCCCGGTGGGCGTTTCTGAGAGGGGGGGTACTGTCAGGGTACCTTTGGTGTCTACCTCGGAGGAGGGTAGACACCTAGACGTCCATCCTCCCAGGGGGGCTGACTCACCCGATCCTTGCACTCCTCCCGGTCGTTTACACGCCGGCCGCGATAGCTCCGCCTCCTTTTATGACGCGGCGCTCAGTAGCCGACGTCATGACGGCAATCACGTTCCGACCCGTCAATCACGGCAACCAAGTGCCGAACAACCAATCAGGACCCGTTGGGGGCGGAGCCAACAGTTAAAGAGCCAAGGTATAAAAAAGGGTTCTGTGGAATGATTCATTGCCCTGTCGTGGTTCTAGCTAGTCTGGTCACTCAGTGCAATTACCTCTATTGTCTTTTGGTTCCTGACTCGGCTTGTATTCTGACCCTGCTTTACTCTCTTGTCCTTTTGACTCGGCTTGTCTCTCGCTTACCTACTTTCTCGTTCCCTCGACCTCGGCTTGTCTCTGACTATTCTTTTGCTTTCTCCTTACGTTAGTCCGGCCATTCTAAGGTCCGGTATACGTACCTATCCCCTGTTTGTATTCTGCGTGTTGGATCCCTGTCACGATCCTGACACTGTGTAAGGGATACTGGCAGATTCCACTAGCCGAGGAGGCCATCCCCAAGTCGGCGTTTGTCACCCCGTTTGGCCTGTATCAATTTCGGGTCATGCCTTTCGGGATGAAAAACGCTCCGGCTACCTTTCAGAGGATGGTAGATCGGCTACTGGACGGGTTCCAAGAGTACGCCTGTGCGTACTTAGATGATATAGCCATTTATAGCCAGACCTGGGCAGATCATTTGAAACATATTAGTGTGGTCATTGACCGTATTGGAGAGGCAGGGCTGACACTAAAACCTAGCAAGTGTCACATAGGGATGGCAGAGGTGCAGTACCTGGGTCACAGGGTAGGATGCGGACAGCAGAGGCCCGAACCGGCCAAGATAGAGGCAGTAGTTAAGTGGCCTACCCCCAGGACAAAGACACAAGTATTGGCGTTCCTTGGTACCGCTGGTTACTACAGAAAATTTGTGCCCAATTACAGCGCCCTGGCCAAACCCGTGATGGACTTGACCAAGAAAAACTTGCCACGACAGGTCAACTGGGCCCCAGAGTGTGAACAGGCATTCCATGAACTAAAAACTGCATTAACTAAGGCTCCTGTGTTAACTGCCCCTGATCCAACTAAACGATTTCTTGTTCACACAGACGCTTCCATGTTTGGATTGGGGGCAGTACTGAGCCAAGTGGGAGCTGATGGCGGAGAACATCCCGTAGCTTACTTAAGCAGAAAATTACTACCAAGGGAAGTAGGCTACGCCGCCATCGAGAAGGAATGCCTGGCCGTGGTGTGGGCCCTCAAAAAGTTACAACCTTATTTGTATGGACAACCATTCTCCTTGCTCACAGATCACAACCCGTTGGTGTGGCTACACAGGGTGTCAGGAGACAATGCCCGGCTGTTGCGCTGGAGTTTGGCGCTGCAGCCGTTTGATTTCACGATCCATTATCGCCCTGGAAAACAGAATGGTAACGCCGATGGGTTGTCCAGACAGACAGAACTTGAGAAATGATCTGTGAGCACTCCCCCGGACATCCCCAAGCCGATCCGTTGGGATCAGACTGTGTATGCCGGCTTGGTTTTGGGGGAGCATTGTGGCAAACCTAGCCACTTGGGACTGCCTAAGATAGAATGGTTGTGCCTATTTTCTGTTGTGTACTGCGCGCCGGTATAGTGTGGCGTCTCCGGCTATGTTTAATTTATGCTGTACTGTGTATGTCTGTTCGAATCCTCCCCATTCGTTAGCATTGCTATTAAAACTGACTAAGTTGTATATTTTGAAGTAGAAAGGTAACGGTTTATGTCCTCGTAGTTTTCATTACTGTATGTTACAGCAGGGGCTGTTGGGAGGAGGACCTGGAAACGGTAGTCTCCCTCCAGTCCCCTCAACCAAAACCCCTGCTGCCCATCTTTGGAAACCCCTGTTGAGTGACCTGCTTTAAATATCAGTTATTTTTAATAAAGTGACAGTTGAGTGACCTGCTTTAAATATCAGTCTTTTTGAATAAAGTGGCAGTTGACTCTCAGACTGTGTTTCGTCTGGTTCTTGGGAGGATTTGGGAATATTGCCTGCTTCCAGCTTTGTACTTGGTTATTGCATTCTACCAGCAGAGATCCTGGGATTATAAAATTGCAGCTCCGCAACAAAAATGTTAAATACATTTACAGCTTTAAATGTGACCAAAAGATACTAAACGATGTGTTAAGCAGCCAGCTCAATTCACTAGAATAGCAAAAGTATTCTACTATTTAAAGTGCACAATAGCTGCACATAATGACTTTGCTTACTCAGGTAATGACAGGATTAAAGTCCACCAATCTTAAATAGGAAAGCTTACTTAAATCAGTGGTACTATCCCACTGTACCTGTAGTGCTAGCAGTAAGGAAATTAGAACAATGATATTGTACTACTGACTGTAATCAGATCAGACACATGTAATCTCAGTGAATTTCATAAACTAGGTTTTCATAAAACATAAAATAAGATTAAATATCAATGTTGTTTATAAATAAATGTATATAGACCAGGCAATAAGAGCATTTAGCAGCCTGCTCTCTCAGAGCCAGAAACGGATTTACAAAAAATAAAAAGTAGGTTTTAAAAAAGTCCACAGTCAACCACACATGAAGGGTGAAATAATTGCTTCTTTAAAAACGATATGCTGCTGCAATTATGTAAATAAATACAGATTAGGGCACGGAGTAGAAATAAAAATACAGTTTTAAATCTCATATATGGGGATTCAGTTCCACAACATATTCTACAATTCTGAAAGAGGCAAAAAAAAAAAGAATAATAATGCATAAAAAATGCAGTGTCAATTAAAGTGATGATACTCTGATATATTAAATCACATATCTGCTATATGAAAAGTATAATTAATTTGACATTACTGTCCAATGCCCCCTCACATCTATTTTACAGAATCTATACTTTTCAGTGGTCACCTAGAAAGAAGCCTCGGAAACTGGGGGGCTCAGAGGGGTGCACCTCCCAAAAGGAATCAGATTCCAGACTTAATGAAAAATAAATAAATAAAATAAATAATAATAATAAAAAATATATATATTTTTACCACAATATAAACAGCTTTGTTAAACAGATTCAAGTACAAGTACTAATGTCAAGAAATATACAGAATCCGTTTATAACAGGTAGGTTTAGTATAAATGCAAAGTTGTTGTTTTTTGGGGATTTATTATTGCCCAATAAATCTCTGAACATATTCAGAATTTTTGAGAGCAGCAAGTATAGATAGCAGATTGCAATGGACACCATTACAATATTGCTTTGCCGATTGAGGTCAGAGCTTTAAAGAATAAATAAATAAATGTTCTATATCTCGCTAGACCACTGGCTTTTAATGAACAGTTTGCACAACACTTATAAAATAGTTTGTTATACTGCACATTATAGCTGTTACAACATAATATACAGGATAACAATGCTATTTCACTGTTTAATAGACTTACCCAGTATTTAAGGACGACATGTTTCTTGCAAAGTAATCGGGACTTTGAGGGAGGTTCTAACTACGTTTAATTAATTTATTAACTAAAGGAAAAAAAAAAAAGAAAAACGTTTTTGTTTTGTTTCTTTCCCTGGAAGTGAATTTTCAGCGCAAGGTCATTTTGTGTTCACAGACTATTCATTTTTAAAAAAAAGCTGTTCTTTATCTCACATTATGAACGGCCTTGTAATTCCTATGCACACTAAAAGTTGCCTTTTTGCCCTGGCGACAAAACAATATATCATCAAGGGAGCAGTGGGTCCAACGGGTGGAAAGAACTAGAGAATTAGAGGAGATTCATTGGTCAATCCAGGGCAAGAGGGACAAATATTCCAAAACTTGGGAACCCTGGCTTAACTATTGGAAGACCCCTTCCCTCGCAGGGACTACACCCAAGATCACCCATGGCTAGAGTATTTAGACGTGCTGTACACAGATATAGGATATGATATAATACAACAGCAGGAGAAATCTAAACTATACTAAAGATGGAACGCAACAGGACACATTAGCACCCTACCCTTCCTCCATTCCCCTTCAGCCTTGTCCCCCACTCACTACCATATCCTACAAATTCTACAAGGCACCCGACAAGGTTACACGGATGATAATGTTTGATTTAACAACTATGTATAATATTACTGAACCCCACTATGTTATACCTATTTAAATACCCTTGTCTCTTCTGTAACCCTTGTTTTGATTACTTTTATTGAAAACGCAATAAAAAAGATATTAAAAAAAAAAAAAGTTGGCTTTTAATTGTTATTGTTTTAACTTTAATAATTCATAGTTAATACAGAGGATAAAGTAATTTAAAGAAAGTATATTGAAAGTATATTAATTGATAAGATTTCATTTGTCTATTTTGCTCCACTGTTCACTGATCTCGAGTCTCAGTCTGGTGTTCAAACAGTTTTTCTTACGATACATCGTGAGTTTATATCCACAACTGCATTTTGCTTTGTGGTAACAAATTGAAAGCCTGGCATACCCTATCTCTCAGTCATGAAGCAGCGTTTATGCTTGCAAGGATATACAGAAATAATCCACCTGGTATCCGCATAAATACTCCTATCGTTTAGAGGGGTTAATTACATAATAACCGTTGTACGTAATAAGTTGGTTGTTCTTCCTACAGAGGAAAGCTTTTTTATGGCTAGGACAAGCTCTTATAGAGAGAGGTAATGTACTTCTGACTCCTGAAAAGGAATATTGGTGGTTCAATATGGGAAATACTGTAATTCATGTGTTTAGTAATGATAAGCATTTGCTTATTGCCACATTACTGATGTACTGTTTATTGAAATATTAATATCTAACGTACTTTTTGAATTACTATATATTGGAAGTTTGCCAACATCTCATGGTTATAAATGTTTTTGTATGTGTTGATGCATGTACCAGGTTTACTTGGATATATCCTGTATGAAGTGCAACCTCTGATACCACGTTTGCTAGTCTCACTTCCTTAGTATGCATTTGATAATCCCAGGACCATCCATTTGGATGGTGGTCCTGCAGTTACTGCAAAGGAAACCTAAAACTGGGCAACCACATTTGGGTTACCTTGGGATATAAGTGCGCCAACCACCCCCAAAGTAGTGGGGTTGTAGTCTGGAAAAATGCTGAGGTTAAATGATTATTAACCAAGTTACTAGTTGCTTGCCCCACACAGTGGTATCTATATATTCCTATGGTACAGATGAGCATTCGCAACATACCGGATGATACAAATGGTGAGACACCATATGAAATGTTACACGTTTTTCACTGACAATCAAATTTCTGCACCAGGGAGAGCTTAGAACCATTGGTTCTATTAGAGAAATTTAGGGAATTTTATTTTCCAGCCCACCTCTCCATGCACCACCACCTATTTCCTACTGTTGGTCAGCTTGTCCTGGAGAGGGTGACTCTGAGAACTTTTACTACAGAAAACAATCAGAGCCAACAGAGAACAGTAAGTTTTGACATTTTACCACCTGCTAAATACTAACAGGACGTTCACAGAACCACTGACTGACACAGTGAATGCTGTTAAAGATGACAAGATAAAACAAACAGAGGACGACAGAAATGCCACCAGAAAACAGCCACCAGAATCATAGCCACATAACAGACTGAATCATGATCTGACATCTGAACCTGCAAATGTGAAGGAGAAGGATGAACAGACAGACGTAATACATGGAATATATGAAAAATGAAAAATCAACATTATCAGAAAGACTTTGGAGAAAACACACTGTACCTGAATTATATTATACAGTAAGAAAGAATGCAAAGATGCAAGCAAAATGATGCTAGAAAATTGGTTATGGTGTCTCCTTCTTACAATCTGCAGCATTATTAGCTGTCGTTTTAAAACTGCATTGGAATTATGTTAACAAGCAGGAAGCACCTGAACTGAATTGGACTGCACACTATACAAGTTCTTTGATCGTGAGGACTACCTCCAAGAACTCTCTCAAAAGGAGAGATATAGCTCACAGTGAAACGATTGCTTAAGTGACCTACACTGGTATTTCACAAAGAACCTATTGAGATCATTCCAAAAAACGATTTTATTAAAGACACGGAGGCTCATATTATGCATAACTCTTTCTTTATTTCCTCAGCAGAGAAGAAAGAGGAATATAAATATTATCAAAAATGAAGAAAAAACTGTATAGGCACAACAGGCAGCCAATCACAGAATATAGGAAGTAGCTATATAAGTCCTGTGTCTCCCACAATCCCCCTCTTTCTTTGCTGCTTCCTCAGACAGATAAGTGTTTTGCTCTTCTCTCTATAATCCATTTTGGTTTGCATTTGGTTGTTTTGCCTTTTGCTTTTGTATTGCATTATTTACTCAGTATACGGTTTGCTTTTTTATTTACCTTGCGGTTAGTGTTCCCTCTGGCAATAAACTGCGCGCCGAATGCCCACGCCCTTCCCTCCCGGGCGCTGCTTGTAAGACCCCAGACATTGACCCACAAATTGCCCAGTTCCTGAATAAGTCAGGCTGGAAGCCCAAGAAGGGCCTTGACCATTCCCTAAAGAGCTGCCAGGACAAGATCCTGGATACCCTGGGACCCCTTTCTAAGCTCTACGATGCTGCTAGAACTGGGGATTCAGTTTTAGATGTGGATGTGGCCATTGGTTGGGTCCAACGGGCCATCTGCTTACTGGGGAATAGCCAATACGGCTATGTCTACGGAGAGACGTAAGGCGATACTCTTAAAGATCGACCCTAAACTGGCCGCTATGACTGTGGCTGAGCCTGATCCGACCGATGAGGGTCTGCTGTTTGGCACCTCCTTTGTTAAGGACATGGGTTCTTATGTCAAGACCTTCACGGCAATTGACAAAGCACAGGCGAACATGAAGCGCGTGTTCGCGCCCAAGGTTTTCGGAGGGGCCGGGCGTAGCAGGAACCGTCCACCTGGCCATGGTTTCCGAGGCGCATTCCGCGCAACTAGAGGTTCCTTTTTTCCCTCCCGGGGATTTCAGGACCAGAGAACCCCTCCCTTCTTTCCAGCCAGAGGTCGGGCTTGGGGCTCCAGATACCCCCGCGGTGGTACCCCCCGGCAGACGTCCTTACGGTGAGTACCCTTTCTTCCCCTCTCGCTCAGGTACAGGTAGCGGGGAGGCTGGCCTTGTTTTGCCAAGAGTGGGCAAATATCACCTCGGATGCTTGGGTTCTGCAATGTATAAGGGGATTTCGTCTGGAGTTTGTTTCCATGCCTGTCCAGTTTTATCCCCCCAGAGAGCTGTCTCTCCCACCGGAGCAGGACGAGATGATTTCCGCGGAGGTCGTGGAGATGTTGTCCAAGGGCGCTATAGAGGAATTGCCGTTCGCCACCTGAGGCTTTACGAGCAATTTGTTCCTGGTGCCAAAGAAAGGGGCGGGGTTCGCCCTGTGATAAATCTTCGCCCCCTAAACGCCTTTCTACGTTACCAACACTTCCAGATGGAAGGTATACACTGCCTCAGAGACCTTCTACGCCAGTCAGACTGGCTGGCCAAGTTGGACCTGAAGGACGCTTACTTCACGGTCCCCATTGCTTTGGAGTTCAGGGATTATCTCCACTTCACATGGCACGGGCATCGTTGGCGCTTCACCTGCCTGCCTTTCGGTCTCTCCTTGGCTCCTTAGTGCTTCACCAAGCTCATGAAGCCCGTGGTAGCATTCCTTCGAACCCAGGGGGTTCGCCTCATTATTTACCTGGACGACATTCTGATTTTATCCCAATCACGAGGGGATCTCCTCATACACCTGGAATGGACGACCGGCCTTCTGCAGAAGTTAGGATTTCTGATCAATTGGGACAAGTCGGTCCTGATCCCTGCCCAGTCCATAGAGTTTCTGGGCTTCCAGGTGGATTCCGTCCGACAGTTTCTATTCCTTCCAGGTTCCAAGGTGAAGGCCATCCAGAAGGAAATTCGAAGGGCCCTTCGTGTCCCGGACTTGTCAGTCAGACAACTGGCGAGGATTATTGGCCTTCTCGCGGCCTCTATTCAAGCGATCTTCCCAGGCCGCTGCACTACCGGGCGCTCCAACGGCTCAAAGGATCACACCTTCGCTCAGGTCATTCCTACGAATCTCGGATAATTTTGGACGCGGAGTCCAGAGACGAGTTGGTGTGGTGGTTGGCGCACATGGAGGCATGGAACGGAAGAGCCATTTTCGGTTCTGTCCCGGATGTGGTGATAGAGTCCGATGCCAGCTTACACGGCTCCCGGATGTGGTGATAGAGTCGGATGCCAGCTTACACGGCTGGGGCGCTCGTTGTGGCGACGTTTCCACGGGAGGCAGATGGTCCGACACGGAGAAGTCGTTGCACATCAACTGCTTGGAACTCCTGGCAGGTGCCTTCGCGATCCGCAGTCTTACCCCAGGGAGGGCGAATTGCTGCGTTCTCCTCAAGATGGACAACGTATCGGCAGTTCGTTACATAAATCACCTAGGGGGTACAAAGTCCAAAATGTTGGCGGTTCTGGCGAAAGATTTCTGGCAGTTCTGCCTCTACAACAATGTCTCGGTGACGGCGGAACACATCCCAGGTCTGGACAATTCGGGGGCGGATTGGAATTCCAGACACTTAAGAGACTCTGGAGATTGGCGTCTGCACGCTTCGGTGTTCCAGAGCCTAGACAAGTTGTGGGGACGATTCCAGTTGGACCTATTTGCATCACGGCTGAACACTCAGCTACCGAGGTTCTACAGTTGGAGGCCGGACCCGGCAGCAATGCCTTTCCCCCATTCAACATGATCGCACGCACGATCTTGAAATTGGTTCGCCACGATTGTCGGATGGCGTTAGTCACCCCTCTATGGAGGTCGCGACCATGGTTCCCTCGCCTGATGGAATTGTCCATAGACTACCCTCGATTGGTTCCAATGTTCCAGGATCTCCTTTTGGATCCGGATGGGAACTCACACGAACTGTTGTTGCGACATCAGTTACCCCTGATAGCATGGTTCCTTTCAGGGGACCTTGGGTTGTCCCAGACGTTCCGCAGTCAACTCTCCTGCTCCTCGATAACGCCTGGGCCCCGGGTACACGAGCAGCTTATCGAACTTCATGGAGATCGTGGTCTGGTTGGTGCATGGAACGGGCAATGGATCCCGTATCTGCCCCTCTACATTTGATTCTGGAGTTCCTCACGTTCCTGTTTGATTCGGGCAAGGCGTACCGCACGATCAACCTTTCCCGCTCGGCTATTTCGGCCGGTCACAAAGGTTTGGACGGTTCTCCTGTCGGCAGACATCCCTTTGTATGTCGCCTTCTCAAGGGTATTCGCATTGCTCGTCCTCCTCGTCCTCGTTTTTCTGCCTTTTGGGATGTCAATGTGATGTTACAGTTCCTATCATCGTGGTACCCTAACCTGGAAGTGACTCTCAAGCAATTGTCATCCAAGTTGGTGATGTTGCTCTGTTTGATTTCTTGCAAGAGGGTCTCCGACGTTAGGGCCCTGGATTGGGACGCCGTTGCATTCACCCCAGAAGGCGTTACTTTTGACATATCCAGGAGGACTAAGTCTGCATCCAAGTCATTTACATACCCTAGGTTTTCAGGTTGTCCGGCGCTCTGCCCGGTGGATTGCATCAAAGCTTACCTGAATGTTACACGTTCCCTTCGCTCAGCAGATCTGCATGATCTGTTCATATCTTTTAAATCACCTCACCGGCCAGTTTCGACTCCTACTCTGGCACGTTGGGTGCGTTGGCTGTTATCCTCTGCGGGTGTAGACACCTCTGTATTTACGCCTCATTCTGTGCGAGGCGCGATGGCCTCGAAAGCATCTTCAGTCGGATGTCGTCTGGAGGACATTATGCGAGCGGCGGATTGGTCTCGAGAATCGACCTTTCGAGACTTCTACTTCATACCAATTGAACACATCGCATCTCGAGTGGTAGCACAGCTTTGAACTTGCATAATATGAGCCTCCGTGTCTTTAATAAAATTCCCAGATTTTACTAGTAACATGACGTAAAGTCATGATTTTATTAAAGACACGGAGGCGAGTATTATTCCCTCCCACCCTCCCGGTGTGGATTTGGGATAGGAGATGCTTTGTGGCTCTACAGGTATGTTTCAATTAGGTCTGTATTATATCATTTTTGTATGGTTTTGTACTTTTGTGCTGATTACTAATTATTATATATTTTATATTTCAGAATTCAGTTTTTGCCTGTGACTCCCCACGGTTATGTTTGGTAAGTCTGCAGTTTTGAGTTAAGAAATTACCATATTTCTCTGTCTTTTTTAGCTTGAAGTTATCGCTTTGTTCCCGTTATCCTGTTTTGATCAAGTGGGACATCGTTCATTTTACCTGGTCTTCGGTTTCGCAAGAAAGAGGGGGATTGTGGGAGACACAGGACTTATATAGCTACTTCCTATATTCTGTGATTGGCTGCCTGTTGTGCCTATACAGTTTTTTCTTCATTTTTGATAATATTTATATTCCTCTTTCTTTGCTGCTGAGGAAATAAAGAAAGAGTTATGCATAATATGAGCCTCTGTGTCTTTAATAAAATCATGACTTTACGTCATGTTACTAGTAAAATCTGGGAATTATACATGAGAAAGATGTGATGGGACTATTTCAAATCCTAATAATGGACTCAACGATGATGGCAAAGCATGCTGAAAACAGAAAAAGACAGATGCTTGTGAAAGACTTTGGATGCACCTACGAAGGTGATGTAAGAAAAGACTTTGCCACATAGTTTATCATTGAATGACTACCGCAAACAGCCTTCTTATGCTAAAAAGTAGTGCTATGCTACATTACTATTATGTTTCCAGACAGAAGATGACTGGAAAAAGAAATAAAGGCTGATAACTGTCAACACCCAGCTATTTCTCAAGATGGAACATGGTACTGAGAAAATCTGATTGACTATCAAAGCACCTCACAGTACAAGACACAGATTGTTGCCTACAACTCAGAAAAAGTGGTTAATAGGAAGGAGCAGAAGAAGAGGAATATAGATTTCCTACTGGAGTGAAAAACCATCCTGGAACAATATTCTGTAACAATGAACTTTACAATGACATTTGGTGGCATATGAATTTGAATTCGAAAGAAACACATTAACGAAAGAAACCTTGATGCAATTAATAAATAATAACAGGACCGGCCTACTAAGAGCAGATGCTCTGCCAAGAGAATGGAATATAAAAGGCCAGCAAAATCTTTCAGAAACCTGACATCATGGGACACTTGTACTAAAGCATGATTTGCAGCTTTTCTTAAACTCTACATATTATGTACATACCTGCAAAGCAAGGAACTCCTGTAAACATAAACACAGACATTGATACAACAAGGAATCTGTAATGGTTCTGTTGCAGATGTGATCTACCGATGTACTCCTTGCTCTTTTGGTATAACTATACCAATCAAAATGTTAAATGGCTCCATAGAATCAAACGACAAAGGATTTTTGCTTTATTCTGGACTTCCAGGAATGTGGTGCATGGACAGAAAAATTATAATTACTAAAGCAATCATGCAATTTTTTTCCCAGTATCAGAAATGTGTCATTAATGTGTCAGTGACAATGTGTAATATAATACAGATACTATAATTAATGATATAAAATAAACACATACTGTGTTAATTACAAAAGTGGATAGACTTTGTGAATATCTGAAACACAATTGAAGATTATTGCTAAAATGCCATATGCAGCTGCAGTCTGGCCTGCAAACAAATATATTAGACATAAGTATAAGAGTGTAACGGAACCGCTGGCACCCCGACCGGGTTCCTTCCGCCGACGGATGCTCCTAGTGCTTTCCGAGGACTCCAAGCACTCTGCCTAACACCATAACCACTGCAGACCCCACGAACCGCCACAGCTTGGTTGGGGTCTCGCCGTCTCCACCCACTCTGGACCCAGGACCAGGGTCCAGCTTCCAGCAGGTCGACCTCTCTCATAATTCCAGAGAGCAGGAACAGGAACAAGCTCTTAGCAGAGCTTAGTGATTATACCCTGGGGAGTATAGTGATTATAGCAATCCCCAGAGAGTAGTTTCTCCAATCCCCCAAACATGAGCCGAAACTTCATGAAGGTACAAGATGATCTGACTCCAATGAGCGTTTATTACTCCTTATATACAAGTTTTCAGGTCAGAGGCACACCCCCTGGACCTGGTGGTAAACTGTGACAAAAGGGACACAAACCAATGGGAACACTAATTAACATGATAACACTCTCACATACACAATGAAATCCCTCCTCTCCATCCTGGAGATAATTGGCTTAAGGCACTGCAGTAAACTCAATTATCTCCAGGTACAGAAAATATCTACATTTAACACTAACAGCAAAATACGTAAAATTACATAAAAATACATAATTCTTATATTATTACACAGAACCCCCACATTTAACCTATCCCCAGATAGCTCGGATCTGAGCGCCCAATCTAGGTGAACAGCGCTCAGATCCCATGAACAGAGTAGATTTTCCATGGGGTAAAGCATAGCAAGGGCTGTTGAGAAACCAAGGAGGGACAAAAGCAGTCAGTTCCAACTGGTTTGGCAGTGTGCCTGGGACAACGCCCTGCTGGAGAACAATAGACAGGAAACGGGGGAGGGGAAGAAACACACCTTCCCATGGATTCAAATGGGAAGAAACTGTCTTTAGAAGCCAATAAGCCCCAAATAGTCTTTTTAAATGGCAATACACCCCAGGGCCATAGTCATGAGGAAGGAGGCTGGCAATCAGGCTCCTCCAAAAGTCGGGGGCAAAGGGCAGCTTGTCACCTAACAATCCAGGGACAAAAGGCATTTCGTCACAAAGAGCATAACAGCTGATTACCCAGATGAATAATTGAATCATGATAAAGATCGTATGATTACAATAACAACTGCAATAATGAATAATGTTTGAACTTTAGAAGAAAATGTAAAATGTTTTTTATTAAATCAGAAACTACTCAATATTTGTTTAAGTTTGCAGAGTGGTATAATTAATATAATCTAATGGGTGATCAATGGCTTTGGGGACCTTGGCAGACCGAAGTCAAATCACTACCCAAATTCTCTGATACCTCGGCTTTATTCGAGTTGTACCCAATCGTGGCGGCAGCCATTGCTTGGGGAACATATTGGTATAGTCACACGTGGTCAGGTGCTACGTGCCATATTGTCAATAAAGGCTGATCGGCATCACTGGTCATTATGAGACCATTAAGGCGTCTCACATGGGTAGCGGCCACTTGTCAATTCTTTATAACATGCAAACACATTCCAGGGCACACAAACACCTCTGCTGATCACTTGTCTCGGTTTCGTTTCCAGGCTTTCCTCTCGACACTACCCAACGCTTCCAGACGAGCGACACCTGCACCTCTATTCCAAGACATGATAATGGATTAAAGACTTTGTTAGATCACGCACGTCACATTTCTCATATGGCACTCTCAGTAAACACTAGGAACACTTATAGGGCTTTTCACGCATTCACGAAATGTATCACCGAGTTTAACATCAACGACATGTTTGAGTTAGAAACGATTTTAAGTTTTACTTCTTTTTGCCACATCAACCTTAAACTATCCTTTAATACCATTAAACTATACCTAACTGGCATCCAGCACCATATGCTTATCCAACAACCTAACACTACGGGTTTCTTGACATCATATCAAATAAAAAAATTAGATACACATGTTCCCTCACAAAGACTACCCATAGACAACAACATATTCCACTCTCTATCCAACTTATTAGATTCGTCTCCTTTTGAACCCATGACCAATAACATAATAAAAACAGCCCTATATCTCGCTTTTTATGGGTTCCTACGTCCCAGTGAAATTACAACCACGACCATCACAGCACACGATTACCTAAGAACTATTGATTTACAAAAACATACCGACCATTACATTCTCTCCCTAATACAATCAAAAACCAGCACCGAAGGACACACTATTCAAATTCCTCTTTACCCTACTCACAATATATGGTGCCCAGTACAAGTTTTGGATACTTATTCCCTATCAGTCCAAAAACAACCCCAACAGCCTTTGAACTGCATGGACACACTCTGACGACAGCTAAATTCATGCTATACATACGACTACTGTTGACCAGGCTCGGCCTAAACCCCAATCAATTTTCAAGTCACTCTTGCCGTATAGGGTCAGCATCTTCAGCATCCGCTAACCACATACCCGCTCATATTATTAAGGCTATGGGACGCTGGAAATCCTCTGCCTACACACTCTACATACCTAATCCCGTTACAAGCTTTTTGTGACTTATCTCAATAAACGAAGTTGGTTCATGAATTATGTTTCCTGGTAATTTTATTTTTGCCCACTTTTATTACAGGCCTACTGCTTTGTCGGTTCCGGCACACCACAACCGGCTGGTGTTAACTTATGGATGTTATGATTATATTATGCTAAGATTTCTCTGTTCGGCCATATTGCCCCGACTACAAATTTGAAGGCTTGGCCTGTAGTTGTGGGAGGGGCTTGGTTCCCCTTTAAAAGGGCTGCCAATCCACTCCCACCTTACCGTTGCTGGTCTGACGAGTTAACCGTCCCACCACTCCCTCTATTTATAACACCCTCTAAGGTGGGCCCACTTTTATTACAGGCCTACTGCTTTGTCGGTTCCGGCACACCACAACCGACTGGTGCTAACTTATGGGATGTTATGATTATATTATGCTAAGATTTCTCTGTTTGGCCATATTGCCCCGACTACAAATATATATTTATTAAAATACACGTAATCAAATATTTTATCGGTTTTTCAAATACCAAGAAAATTTTATTTGGTTTGTGATGGTTAAAGGTACATATACCTGGTGGCAACGATCCTGCCACATCTATTGATTGTTGAATCAATACATCATGCATATGATTATTAATCCATATTCTGATTGTAACATACCCCCACTTCAACCAGTTATAGTTACAACAGATTCTGATATATATTGTTATGGAAGTGTTAAAACCACTTATACAAAGGTAGAGCTAAAATATAAATACCTTCAATATTGTATATGAGTGCTTTCTTAACTCACTTTTAGAAATAATAAAAAATTCAAGTCATCTTAAGCTACACCCAACAGCCAATGAAAAATATACTTAAACAATTAAGATTCTCATTGTTAAGCATCCAATCTCACGAACGTGACTTTCCACAATGGTTGTCAGATCTTGGTGAAAAAAAAATTTTTAAGACAATTTTTGGGTGTTTCTGTTATTTTAAGCCACTAATAACTGCAGTTATTATATTTACTAATTGTAACGTAGGGAATAAGTTGTCTTCTCCCTAACAGGAAAAAAAATGAATAATGTCATATTTCCAATTAGCAACTATTCTAAATATATTGAGAGATTTTGAATAAAAGAGCATTTTTAACATTTAAAGAGAATGTAATTTTACATACCATTGTGAACAAAGGTGGTAAATACTTTGCTGCTTCAAATTATCCTTAGATCTCTAAATCATATACAATGGTTTTTATATTTAATACAAAACACTAGAAAGATTAATTATGTTACTATTTCATCTCATTATTATACAAAGTATAACAAATATAAAGATTTTTCCACAGATTTTACCTGTTTTAGCACAACAGCACCTGATGTCATTGAAATTTAGAGGTGTTACAAAAATTCCATTACCGCAAAAAGAGGAGTTCTTGAGAATCCACTTTGATTGCTGTATCAACATAACATTTACTATAATGAGATCCATGTCACTTAAGACAATGTCTTGGAAATGCTGTCAATTAATTTATTCCATAAAAGAATATCGGAGAGTATCCAATCTATACACAACATTGTGTAAAAATGTTTAATGGAAAAAACAAACAAGCACAGACAAATACCAACACCATTACCACGGTGATAACAGATGATGCTGATTCAATATCTGCAACCAATTCTAGAAAATTATTTGGAAAGCTGGACTCTACAACCTATACTCTACAACAAATACCCGGGTATTCTACAAACACAACCTCCAGCAATGTATCTAAGGAATGTAAACTTCTACAGGCCTTTAAAGACTTTGGATTACAAATACAATTACTACTTTTAACGTTGGATTACAATTTGTATCCGGATCTATCCAAGAATATCTTACGCTGGAACCTGGTGTTCTTTTCAGTTCTTTCCCAGACAAAAGCTTTGCTCATTTTAATCAACCACCTTTACAGGCAAAGATCACACTACAGTTGTTTTACTGTTACAACAATGATCAAAGATGCTGGGAGCACAAAAAACCTCAAGACTGTTGGAGAACTTTGGTTTACTAATTTAAGGAAGAAATGCGCTACAATGCCCACAGTTTAATGGAGAGGGTGTTATGGGCAAATGCAAATATTACAAGTTTTAGAATGAAATGTTGTATTTCTTAAACTGTGTACTTTGTCTTTAAGAGATATTGCAAACTGACAAGATGTTATAAATGGAACATATTGTTTTTCATAGATGTTTCTTTAAACAATAACCTCAGTGCATATTATGTTTACGCCTTTGTCCCAGACGAATTACAATAACAATAAAGCATAAACAAGCTTCAAGGCTAGGCTACGACTCTTTCAGTACGTAATATACTGTGGTAACCTTAGTAGATAAGGATGTTCAGACTTTAAGATGCCATCTTGAACTAAGTCAGGAAAATTTCCATGACGTATGCACCCTTTAGTTATGGACTTTTATTTTTGCCAGGATAAGGGAGGTCCTAAAATGAATAAAGTAAAAGAAGTGTTACTTTTTCATATTTGAACTACGGCAACCCTAAAATGGAGACACCTAAGATATAAATAGGTGTACTTTTAAATGTTAAGACAGAGGAGAGACTTGGAGACAGACACTGCTCCATCTTAAAATGACAGAGAGGCTGACATGAGGACATGTTCAGAAGGGTATGTTAACCTATTAATGATATTTGCAAGCATTTAGTTTAATCTTATAAACTCTGCTATAATGGATTTTATATGTCTATATTTATATTTTTATATAATAAATATCTAAAAGACAAAACTATTGCTTCCAAGACGATCCTTATTTTATATTGTATTCTCAATTATTTATATATGTTAAATAGAGGATCTCTTACACTAACTATATAAAATTATGGCTAAGATATCTGTATGGTTAGCCCTACTAAGTTCTATGGTTTAAGACGTTATAGTGGTAAGGGCATATTGTTGATCAGTACAACGTGTCCTTTGCCTTCGTTCCAGTACAAATGGACAAGAAAATTCATTTTGAAGCCATCATTCTAACATCCCTTTATTTAGTCTCCTGTGGCTGTTTTGCTGGTCGTTTTTGAATCTTGGTAAGCGTCTTTGTGTGTCTGAATGTAGCATTGTGGATTATTCACTAGAAGTAATTGTTAGACTGCTTTTTGATGTAATTTTGAATGCAGAAAACATTGCATTTGTCCTCCAAATTTGTTTCCTATGTATAAATAACAGGTGACAATTGAGGCCAACACTCCAATAGATGAGATGTTTAGCCCATGTCCCCTGGAAACTTTTTGACACAAACTTGTGATTGAAGTGTTACATTGTATATATTTGTCATAGCGATTAAACATCCATATATACTGCATTCAATTATTTACATTGGTGTATCAAGATACATAGAAAAAGGTTCCTCAATTTCTTTCTAATAATTTATCTTACTAATAATCTATTACTAATAATCTATTACTCAATTTTAAGGAGCATTTTTATTTCAAGACCCAGTCATCATTACAGAGGAAGTATTTCTAGTGGCTGTAAGATAGACAGCCTCGAAAAACATTTAAACACCTTAGGGAACGGCAGTGTTTTACATGTTAAACTGACAGGGACATGAACTGACAGGGAGATAAAGTAGCCTGGGTGCCTATATAGTAGTACCCTGTAGCAGGGTATACGCGGGGAATGTGACAGTGTGGGTACAATGTAGGTAGCTCTTGCAATTAATACCACCTGCTTCTGTGCTACCACTGATTTTTTTAATTTGTCGCAAAGCCAGGATAGAAGCTCTTTTTTTCTTTTCTTTTTCTGTACCATGTAGTTAATTAGCTATCTTCCCCATCCCCAGTTTGCCCACTGGGGCTAATATGTTCCTCCCACCAGGTCTTTGCCTCCATAATGTGTTTCGCAGGGCTAAAGTATTTATTTAATCTTGTTTCATATTCTATGTTTAAAGAGACCTGCTGGTCCATCTAAGTTTGCATTATCCACGTCTTTACATTCTAATATCGGGTATTAATAAAAAACAAAAAACGTAGTGTATGATTCCCTAATATAATTGCGCAATATAAGTCAATAAGATCAAAGGGTATTTAAAGGAAAAATAGTTTGTCCTGTAACCCCTTAGCATGAGGAAATAAAGGAACTATAGAAAATACTTATTCTACTGATGTTCCATCCAACAAGATCCACTTTGTTATGCTATGGCTGGAATAGTATTGATAATTATTGGCTGAGAATACTGCTATATTGTATCAGCGCTAGTTTATAGTCTCCTGTCTGTTGCAGACTGAGGAATGTCCGACCTTCGCACAGACACACAAAAATGGAGCAACAGTCAAAGCTGAAACGTTTCAGATTATGTCAGAGACATCCGTGGAGACTACTCAGATACACGTGCAGATGCCTGAGGTAAGTACCCAGCTTGGTGCGGCAGCCATACAGAGTAAAAAATAAATAAATATATATATATATATATATATATAAATGAAAAAGAAATGCTGCTTTACACTGGTATCTCGCGGCACAGACACCTGTGATAACTAACCAGCTTGATGCACAGAAACTATATATACACATACATACATACATATACACACACACACACACACACACAATGCACAGTAAGGATAACATACAAAAAAAAGTAAATCTTTCTTTCTTAAAATCCTATCCTTGCTAATGCATATAATGATTTAGTCACGCCATATGGTCACAGGGGCGCCATAAGGGCATGACAACGTGACAATTGTCACGGGCCCGGCGGTCCTGGGGGGCCCGGCCCGCTCTAGCAATCCGGTCGCGGGCCGGGCCCCCCAGGGACTCAAGAAGAGGACTGATTTCTCGGGCGGGCCCGAGTCCTGACAACAGGGGGGCCCAGCAGCTTAGCCTCTGTGCCGCTGGAAGCTGGGCCCCCCTGTGAGTGTGCCGCCGGGAGAGAGCCATCAACGCGCACTGCAGTGCACAAATATGCTCTCCTGTCTGCAGCTCCGCCTCCACAGGTGCAGAGCTGCAGACCATGATTGACAATCACCACATGGTCTGACTGTAGCTCTGAACCCGTGGAGGCGGAGCTGCAGACAGGAGAGCATGGGCCTATGCGACTGGACCATGAGGGTGCTGCTGCTGCAGGAAAGAAGATCACCAGAGACAGGTAAGTTAATTTAATGTCTCACTGCCACCCTCACCTCCCCCACTCACTGCCATCCTTCCTTCCCCCATCACCTCCCCCACTCACTGCCATCCTCCCTTCCCCCCATCACTGCCACCCTCACCTCTCCCACTCACTGCCACCGTCACCTCCCTCTACTCACTGCCACCCTCCCCTCCCTCACTTAATGCCAGTCATCCACCCTCACTTCCCCCACTCACTGCCATCCTCCCTTCCCCCATCACTGCCACCCTCACCTCCCTCACTCACTGCCACCCTCCTGCTGCTGCAGGAAAGAAGATCACCAGGGACAGGGAGTTACTTCACTCAAGAGGTAAGTTAATTTAATGTCTCACTGACACCCTCACCTCCCTCCACCCACTGCCACCCTTACCTCCCCCCATCACTGCCACCCACACCTCCCCCACTCACTGCTACCCACAACTCCACTCACTCACTGTCACCCTCACCCCCACACAAAGTCATCCCCTTTACTGTGCCACACACATCTATCCCTGCTAATCCTGTATAACACTCCCCTCCAACAACGTTGCCACACTCACTCTATCACATTAATACATCCAATCCTTTCACACTCAACACCCCTCGCTCTGTCACACTCCCTCCTCCAACCATGCCACACTAGCACCAAATGCTGTCACACTCACTGATTCACACTTCAACCATGTCACACTGAACCTGAATATTAATCCTCCTTAAAGGGACACTCCAGGGGTGCCAACTCCCACTACCCTTCCCCCTGCAAGTGTAATTATTGCAGTTTTCATAAACTGCAATATTTACCTTGCAGAGTTAACTCCTCTAGTGGCTGTCTACTAGACTAGACTAGACAGCCACTAGAGGACACTTCTGTGTTTATAGCACATGAAAAGTGTGCTAAAACGGCACAGGACGTCCTCACGTGAGTGGATCCTGACCCAGCGCCGAGGGACATCGGCGCTGGATACAGGTAAGACACTGAAGGGCTTTTAACCCCCTCAGCAACTTGGGATGGGAGGTGGGAGGGAGAGGGGACCTGCAGTGTTTTCCTGGCACTGGACAGTCCCTTTAACCCCTTAAGGACACATGACGTGTGACATGTCATGATTCCCTTTTATTCCAGAAGTTTGGTCCTTAAGGGGTTAAGCATGCGTGGGATATGCATAAGGCTATCCTAACTATAAGATAAGGCCAGGGACTAATGAAAGTATTTTGAAATATTGGGCAGACTAGATGGGCCGAATGGTTCTTATCTGCCGTCACATTCTATGTTTCTATTAACACCCCTCATCCTGTTACACTCATCCCCAAATCTTTCCCTGCCACACTCATCCAGTCACTTTAAGCCCCACATTCACCCCAATTCTGTCACACTCAACTTCTCTCATTCTGTCACACTCACCCCCACCCCTGTCTCTTTCACGCCCCTCGCCCTGTCACACTTACTCTGCCAAGTTAACCCTATATTCCCCCGTCACAGTTACACCTTGAAGACAGTAATCATACACAGTCGTGAAATACAGCTTCTCCATAAACACAATGCACAAAGATCACAATCAGCCCCCCATACATACGAGCTTCCACTGGCTCACATGGTCCCAGACACACACATGCTCACAGAGACACAAATTCACTCACACGGATATTTGCTGTCTGACACACACTCTCAGACACATTTAGAAATACACAGAGCCAAATGCGCATTGTGAATGTATGTTTGTTTGTGTCAATGTGTGTGTCTCTGTGCACCAGTGTGTTTGTTTGTTTCTTGTTGCTCAGATCTTGCGACTGATGGACACCTGCAATTTTCCTGAAAGGTGAGTATTTCTGCCTGTTACATGACCACGTACGTGCTTGTAACTTCCTAGGACATCTGAAGATTACTACATTGGTAAGTTGTATTAAAACACACTCGAGCAAGTCAATTTGTGTAAAATTTGTTTGCATTGCACTATTTGCACATTTTTGTATATATTTGCTCATTGTTTCCTGCGTTGTTTGTTTTGATATTTATATTTATTAATTATTTGCACTTTTTCGTGAAATTTATACAGTTTTAAAAGTTTAAATTTTTACCTTGTGTGGTTAGCCATTGGTACTCAGGTCTGGTTCTACATGATTTGAGTATTTATTTGTTTTTGATAATATTGTCTAATATATTATTGCATTTGTCTATTTATATGCAATTGAATTTGCACAATTTTGAAAGTTACATTTATACATCTTGCCACTAAATCTTTTTTCTGTGTTTTCCTTTAACCGTACCCTTTTTCTACATTGTTTGAGAGTCTGTTTTTATTTTGACTTTTGCACTTATTAGGTAGCATTAATACATTTTCGCGAGCAAACAAATATTTACTGTTATTTACTGACATTTGATATAGTATCACGTATTTGGGGTTTTGGAAATTCTTCACAGTATTGTATATTGTAGTAATAGCTGTAGTTTGGCTCATTGATCTAAGTGCGGTTCCGTCCGTAATAAATACATCAAAATGTATCTGCACAAGTCTGGAGCGCAGTAGAGGAAAGAAAAGAGAGAACGAGAGCAAGAGGAGGAAAAACTGAAAAAGAAGAATCAATTATTGAAGTATTTTAAAAAGGAAAAACATACGGAGCAAACAACTATAATGCAGACTGACTCTGAGGAAGATGAAGTACATCATCAAGAACCAGAAAAGGAGATCGCTTGCTGCAGCACATCTAAAACAACTGACCCTGAAGGTCTAGTTGAACTGTTACGAGAAGAGATGGAAGTTCCACCTCCAAGCAGCGTTTCTAACATACAGGAAATTGTACAGGAAGAATTGGATTGGAAAGATCCAGCTCTGTGGCCAGATGTTCTGAAAGACAAAGACCGGGGAAAAATTGTGATTGGTGGGCTAAGAAAAGAAGAGGAACTAAAAGAAATGATTAAAGGTATGGATAAAGATTATAAAGAACAGTCCTTTAGTGAGTTTCTCATATATTCAAAGTCATCTAATGGACGAGAGAGACATATTCGGGACTGGCTCAAGTGGAGTCCTACCAAGAATGTGCTGTATTGTGTGACCTGCTTGGCATTTTCATCTGATCGTGTCAAAGCGACTAGCATGCTTTGTAAGAAAGAAGGATTTGATCCATCAAAAAAAAAAAGTGGCATTTGCTTTACATCAAACTGCCAGAACATGAAAACTCCATTATTCATAAACAACACTACTGGAGTTGGAGAAAACTTCAAATGTCCATGGCGGGGCATGGTGTGGATTCTAATCTGCAAAAAAGTTTGGAAACCGAAACAAACAAATTTTCTTCTTTGTTAGAAAGACTTCTGGATGTAACTTTGTTTTTGGCATCAAGAAATCTGGCTTTTCGGGGAAGCTCGCAAAGAATTGGAGACCAGCACAATGGTAATTTCCTTGGTCTACTTGAATTGATAGCACACTATGATCCAGTGCTCCAAGAACATTTAGAGGAAGTGAAGAAAAGTCAAGAGACAGGAAAAAAACTGCATGCACACTATTTATCCTGGGCAACACAAAATGAGTTCATAAACCTATGTGGAAAGCATGTTCTGAATACAATACTCAAAGAAAGAGAAAAGGTAATTTATTTTTCTGTGATATGTGATGCAACACCAAATGTTTCACACACAGAACAAACGTAATTGTTTTAAGGTATGTCTACAATGAACCAGGGTCTGAAGACTGGACTATTCAAGAAAGGTTCATTGAATATTTTGACTTCTTCCATAAGACTGGAGAGGAAATAGCAGAAATGCTATTATCAAGACTACACAAACATGGCATCAATGTCAAGGATTGTAGAGGTCAGGGCTTTGACAATGGAGCCAATATGTCTGGGAAAAATAAAGGAGCCAGAGCTCGCATACAGGAAAAGTATCCGAAAGCTATATTTTGTCCATGTGCTTCACACTCCTTGAATCTTGTGGGTGTGCATGCAGCATCATGTTGCCCTGATATGATCACTTTTTTTGGATGTGTGAATCGCCTGTACACACTTTTTAGTGGAAGTCCTGAGAGGTGGAATATTTTGAAGGAAACCACTGGTGGTTCATTGCATGGCCTGAGTGACACTAGATGGAGTGCCAGGATAGAAGCTGTTCGTCCTATTGCTCAAAAACTTCCCAGCATTTTGGAATCCTTGGAGAAAATATTATCATCCAGAAAACTTTCAAGTGAAGCTCATTCAGAAGCTGTAGGCCTTAAAAACTATTTTTCATCTTTCAAAGCTGTCATCCTGGCAACTTTCTGGGTGAAAGTTCTTCAATGTTTTGAAGATAGAAACAAAATTATTCAGTCCCGATCAATTTCACCTGAAATTGGAGCAGAAAATATCAAGGCCCTTTCTGCGGAAATGCAATTACTCCGGGAAAGGTGGCTTTCTCTACTTTCTGAGGCTAAGCATGTGGCAGGTAATTTGGAAATACCAACGGTACTGAAAACACAGAGAAGCCGGCAAAGGCAGAAGAAACAACACACTGAATTGGGCAGTGAAGACCAAGAATCTGAAGAAGAATTTAATGTAAATGTTTTCTCTGTGGCACTAGATTCTGTCATTAGTGAACTAAACCAACAGTTTAATTCTATGGAAAATGTGTGCAGTTTATTTGCTCCCATTTTAAAACTTAGAACAATATCGGATGAAGAACTTGTGACATCCACTGAAAATCTTATATCCAAATACCCTGAAGATCTTACAGTTTCACTGTTAAGCGAAATTCAGCACCTTCGCAAAGTTTTTGATGCCACATTTGCAAGCAGCTTGGGTCCACTGGATTTGCTGAAATCTATATACAAGCTACAGCTTGAAGGAATATTTGGAGAGGTTTGCATTGCTCTCAGAATATTTGCTACCCTTCCACTTTCTGTGGCTGAAGGAGAGAGAGCGTTTAGTAAACTATCTCTGATTAAAAACTATCTGCGTTCAACAATGAGCGAAAATCGTCTAAACAGCCTTGCTATTCTTTCTATAGAGCATGAACTTGCCCGCACTCTTAACTTCAAAGACTTAATTACAGATTTTGCCATCCTTAAAATAAGAAGATGGTCAACTCAGCAAACTTAAACATTCAATGTTTACCGCGGAATGTTTATCATGTTCTTCAGACACGTTATATTTGTACTCTGCCAACTTCTTAGGTATGGTGGTTACCCACATGCCTTCAGACTTTTTGATTGTGTGTGACATTGTGCTTAGCTGTATCAAAATGTTATTGTTATTGTAAGCTAAAAGATGTAAGATAAAACATTGACTAATTTTGTTGTTTATGATTGTGACGAGACCAATCTCGCCACATTGCATTGGAGAAGCCTGGTTGCTCGCCTGCTGCCTTTGGACTATGGCCCCCTTTTAAAAGACTTTATTTTTGCATGCAGAAAAGCTGTATTCGTGCTTTTCTGCCGGTTGTTCGGTAGTTCCAATCTACCGAACAACCGTACGAATGACTGGACCACCTGGGAGCTGGAGTGTGCCGGCAATTAACCTCCCTGAAGCTGCGGTTAACCGCAGCTTAATTGATGGACGCTGGGTGGCCGCCGTTCGTATCCCGAACACGAGGTCGCCGCCATTTTAAACCATACGAATGAACAGCGGTGTTCGCCTCTATTTTTATGGAACTAAAATCGGACACAGTTTTGCGCGAACACCGCTGAAGCCGCCGACCTCCCTTCTCGTTCGGTGAAAGCACACGAATGACCCGGTGTTCGATATTTTTGTGTGAATATCTTATACCCCAGATAGGAATCCCATGGAGCCCATTCGTATGAAACTGACTGTAAAGACTTTGGCTCCATGGCGATTGAACTGTATTCGTGTAGTCTGAGTGCCATTCACCTAATAATATGCACTCAGACCTGAGCTATCTGGGGATATGTTACATGTCTATGGTTTATGTAGTAAATGTTACTTTGTGCATTTTAAAGTGTTATGCTGGTTTTGTGTTCCCACGTGTGTAATGGAGTTTTGCCTTTGTCTTGGGAGATAATTGAATTACTTCCCAATTATCTCCCAGGGCAGAGGGGAGGAAGCCAGGATGCATTGTGGGAATATACTGTGACTGTGTGTCCTTTTTGTATACTTGTCTGTCCCTTGTCACAGTCTCCCATTTGGTCCCTTAGGGGAGTGTCCACCAGGTGGGAGACCTGCATAAAAGCTGGGCAGGTAGCCCTCATTAAACAGACCACTGCTTGACCCTCAACACGGAGCCTTGTCTCGTTCTTGGGGGGATTTACTGTATGCTGCTAAGGACTGATTGCCAGGAGTGTAAGCCGCTTGGAAGCTTTTCCTGTTCGCCTGCTAGCAGCTATTCGTATGGTTCCTGTTCGCTTATTTGAAGTGCTACCTTATTCCCTTGTATGCCGTTCGGGAGTTTGGAGCATTCACTTATTGGCGGTTCGTGAGTTTTGGTGATTATTCAGTAGCTGTGCCTGTCTCTGAAAGGGGGATTATTGTCTAAGTGGTTTTTTCCCCCTTTTATGCTAAACGGTCCGTTACAATTGGTGGCAGCGGTGGGATCGTTCCTACAACCAGAAGGACAGCTACAGGAGACACCATTTCTTTGGATTTTACAATTTGAGGGCAACGCATGTCCCAGTACAGCGACCCTGACAGCACCAGCATGGAACCAGCAGTGGAGTATGACGAGGGTGCCATGGATGACCGAGATGCAGTCCGTAAAGGCATCTGGTACCAGGCACTGGGTATTGTGGAGTACCAGCGGGCAAGAGACTCCCCAAGGAAGACCAGCGGTTGCAGAAGCGAGTAGCCCTGCGGATGCCCTTCCTGGGAGAGCAGCCCCTAGAGGAATGGGTGAGGAAATTGGAACACCTAGTATGGCAGGAGTTGTGGCTAGAAGATGCCTACCAGGCGCTCTGGTGGTATGGGGCACAGTACCTACCCTGGACAGCCGAGCATGACAAGCCAGAGGGAGAGGAGTTTGTCGGTCCTGGCTTGTTATGGGAGTCGTTTTCAGAGCTCGAATTTGGGAGCCCTACACAAGCCCGGTTCAGTGATCTCTGGGAGTGGAGGGAGAGCAGGTATGACTGGGTCGACGCTCACAAAATTGAGCAAGACCTGGTCCACCTGGTAACCCGGGAGATGGAGCTAGAACAGGGCTACCAGCAGCTGTTTCAATACAGCGAGAAGGCTCAGCAGGAGAGCAGCATGACAGACCCAGAGCCAGACCCATTCAGCTGGGAAGACATTGTGGATATTTTCTGGGAAGAACCCCAGGTGGCCGGTAGAGATGGGACCGAGGTCTCTCCACCGGTCCTGCAGGAAATTGGGAGCCCAGTCTCCATTCCCCAGCGGGAGATATTGCAGGGAATTGGGAGCCTGAGCTCCATTCCCCAGCGGCAGGCTGAGTTACAGGGGACAGAGATAGTCGCTCCTGTCCCCCAGCAGCAGAATGAATTGCAGGGAAGTGGGAGCCCGAGCTCCATTCCCCAGCGGGAGA
>OW240913.1:363171195-363189939 GCA_933207985.1 Pelobates cultripes | reverse complement strand
AAGAGAGAGACATGGCCCCAGCGACGAAGCACTGCACATTGAGCCTCTTAGAGCACCGCGAGGAAGCCGATTCACACGGACCGAAAGCCGGCAGCTGCGAGGTCACCCTGAAATCAACATAGCCGCAGGGATTTGACTCCCACCCGAGGCAGACACTGCAATAACTCGCAAGTACTCCACAAGGGGACTATCACTCTGCTACTTGCCTGGACTGTGCCTCACATGGCAGTTCCCAAGCTTTTGACCCTCTGTAGCCACCACACTTCATAAGCAAGCCTCACAGCACACACACTGATTCTTATCTAGCTGGCGGGGAGTTAACCTGGGGTGGATAAATGAACGCATGTTTTAAGCTTTTACCTATCGATATACTTAACTAACCGGTGTGACCATTTGCTTTAGTTAAAGTAGCCCTACTGTAGACTACACCAACTATTCTAAAGTAAACTGCATGAGACCTAGCCTGAATGTCATTTTATGCTTTAATAGCACTAGCCTGTCTAAGTAACTTGCGTTGCAAACCAGCATTACCTGCATCAGTCATAGACTAGCAACTGCACTGCTCAAGCTTGTTTATCATATATACTTACTCTATACCTTAAAAACTGTGCATGTTACTCACATGTCCCGCATGTTACGCAAAGAAATTGTCTAACATGTAATGCCAAGGTTCATAGCATAACTTGAAATGTAAACCTGCGGTCTAGCCTATTATCTGCTATGATTATTTAGACCAGATTTCACTAAACAAAATGCATGTCCATCTCTTACGCATATATAAGCATACTAAAACCAATATCGAGAGACGGAAACGATGACACTCAACATGTACACTGATCTTAAGATATTGAACTAAACGTGTTTATAATTTACAATTGAATTGAACACTCAAATGTGTATGATCGAGCACCTAAACTATTTCAGTTTTGTTATCTCTAACTAAAACATGTGCTTGACAATCGATTACCACAACCTGTAATGCAAATGTTCACTATTGTCCCCTTATGTCGCTGTTGTGGCGCACCAAGGAGAATTGTTACTTTTGTGCACACCAAAAATAAAGAATTCAAAAAAAAAAAAAAGTATGTATTACATGGAAATTTTTTTTAAATTATCTATCGAATAAATATAGGTCAGGAATAGCCGAGGGGGAATGTGTAGCGTCCCCTAATACGGCCCCCATCCCCTTTTAAGGCAGGAGGCACCCATAGAAATGCTGGCCCAGGCATCGGAGTACGGGTTGTGGAGGGAAGGAGGGTATCCTAGCTCAGCACAGACTCATGGTAAGCACAGTATGAGCTCAGCGCAGGCTCCCTTCAAGCCAAGCATTATCATTGGGGGCATTTGTAGCTCCTTTTCCACCCTGAGAGGGGTCAGGAAAAAAGTACAGTGCCAGGCTGGCCAAGGCATGGACCGCATAGTGTTATTGGGTGTCCCTAGGCGGGAGAACAACAGGGTTCGCTTTCAGGCAGCAGGAACACGTTCACCCGTGCCCAAGCTGAGTGGTCAGCTGGTATGGCAGAAGATATTATAGTCAATTGGCTGCAGGCATTTTGTACATTGGCAAGTGTACTAGTGGGAAAAATCCCGGAGCGTTCCTCCCAGTTCTTTAGTTACTTAGATGGGATTGGGGAGGCCTATCGTATGTACAGGGGCTTAGCATGGTGGAAGTATGAGCAATGGCAGGACATGACGTTTCTCTCAATACTGGAAATTCGGGTAAAGATGGAAAACGAGAGTAAAAGATGCCGATGGACATATTGGAGGGTATTTGGTTTAATAGGATATCACCATCTTGGGGATGGCGGACCACCATATTTGGGAATAGGAGTGTCCCATTCTAATTGTGGACACGTGTAATTAAAGTTATTTCATTGTTATGTGTATGCTATATGTCATTTGTATGCATTATTTATTATACTTGCACCTGAGGAAGACAGTTGTGGGTTGAAACACATTGTGCTTTTATTTCGAAATATCTTTGTTTGTATGTACTATTCGTACTAATAATTTATGTTCACTTTGGACCTGGGAGTTCCTTTTCCTGTGATATAAACCGCTACCAATACTTGGAAATCTTATCCCTGAGAAAGCATCCTACATTTCTGAGAGGAGCTGATGTGCCTTATAAGTTCAGAGCCAACTTATAATGGGCTCTGAAAATTTTGAGTGTGCTGATTTTATATACACCAATTTTAACCATTTATACAGGCTATACTATGTACAGTTTTATTTCCGGTCTTATGTAGGAATCAGTGTTATTCTAAAAAGTGGTACATTTACCAAGTGACTGTTTTAAGGTAAGTGGTCCTTTTCTTAGGTGTGTGCTGAACACTTTTCACTGGATATTGTATTTTAAGTTTATTTTAGTGACTGTACAAGTGGGTGTGTGTTTTTAGCAGCACCAATTCTATACCTTTAGCGCCATCTATTCCTTCTCTCTATTTTAATTTCTGTTTCAAGCGTTACCTACAACTGTAGTAAAGATGAGTTCAGCCATGGCCTGAAAAAAAAATGTCCGAGCCCTGAGGTCTCTTGCTTACTCTAACACTGACTTTGTGTAACACTCCAAACCAGATCTAGTATATTAGAATCAGGTACAACTGTATTTTTATAAACAAACTCCCTTATCATTGCAATGTGTTTTGCATGCGTCATTCTGGTAAGCAACAGTTTAGAGTTTTATAGCTGTCATAAACATTATGGAGTACATCACTAATTATCTGAAACATGAGAGGGTTCAGTAATTGGTGGCTGAGTATCCATAGGTGTTGTATCTCCCGGTGGTGGTAAGGGTTCAGATTTTCCCTGTCACTCTGCTTTGCATGTATTAAATACTAGACTTGGGCACTTCATGAATGTATTCATACGAAAAAGAAATTAGTTTAGTCAGAACTGAAATTCATCAATGTCTTGGTGACCAGCAGGGGTGGGGGGAGCTCACAACACTCATCTCCTTCTGTTCACTCTATGTACTGTGGCTGAGTGGACCACGTGTGATCTTCTCTACCATCTGCTTGGCCTGACAGGAAGCTGAGTGCAACGATCAGCTTCCTGTTATGTAGAAGAAACCGGAGATTCTCTACCTGGGGACGCTCGGCCACGATACATGTAGTGAGATTAGAAGGAAAGGGAGGTGGGCACCAAGACATGCGTTGAGAGGTCACAAAGAGACAGAGAAAGGGCTAGGAGGGACAAAGATGCATAACTATACTTAGACATAATAAATTAATAGCATGACTGCATATATCTTATTTCCATTTTAAATAATGTTGTTGTACAGATAATAGTAAGCATTGCAACATTTGACACATGCTAACAATGTTCTTTCTCTGTTCTCCCCCATAGGTTCTGATGGTACTCTCCCCCTGCAAGAGGAGGATACCATTACCCTAACAGCAGTGGATCCTGATTCAGTGATATCAGTGGCCGAAGACATGCAGTTGCCACAACTTCCTCCACCGCTGGCTGCGCTGTATGAGACGATCCAAGCTCGTCAAGCTGAACTGGAGACGTCCATACAGCAGGATAGGGAGAATCAGCGAGAACGATTGCAGAATGTAATAACCCAGGTACGCTCCATGTCGAACATTTTGAATGAGGGAGTTAGGCAATTTACATCAGCAATGGTTTTCTTGGATCGAAATATGCAGCGCTTTATGGAAATGAGGGAGGAAAAGTGCATTCTAATGCGCGCCCAAGCTGCACATAATTTGGGCATAACCATTGCTGATGTAGATAGCCTAGTTCGTGAACGACGTGCGCAGGGTCTTCCCAGAAGGGATGATGATGAATAGATATCTGTGGGAAGAATGCACTCAGATGTTTCTCATCATCCACAATGTGAACACAACTGACATTCTCAATTTCCTCCTGGTTTTCCCTATCCTTCCCCTGAATATACATTGGTTCATTCTCCTCTGCACTATATCCTCCCAGGACTGCTCAACCTGGGCTGCCTCTGGTTTGTTGCTTCTCCCACTTGCTTTTCTAATTAAAAAAAGATTGGATTACAACTTCTGATCTCTCTCTCTCCCCCCCCCCTCTCCCTTATATAAATAAAAATAATTACGAAAAATTATGTATTTTACAAGTTATATTTTTTAATGATAGTGAGTGTCGGAGGTCGGATTATATATACACAAACACGTATGTGTGTGTATATCGGTGTATCTGTGTGTGTATAGAAACATAGAATGTGACGGCAGATAAGAACCATTCGGGCCCATCTAGTCTGCCCAATTTTCTAAATACTTTTTAGTCCCTGGCCTTATCTTATAGTTAGGATAGCCTTATGCCTATCCCACGCATGCTTAAACTCCTTTACTGTGTGTAGCGGATGGCACTGGGCTGTCCTGAAAATTTCATGTGAATAGCTGCATTCATGTAAACTGTTGGTTTGATATGTGTTTTAAACTAAATGTATTCCTCTGATTGTTCGGTAGAATCATTCGAATAAACTAAGGGAATTAAACTACCGAACAATCAGACCTCCCCTGTGTGAAGTGTTGCCTCAATTACCCGTTGCAACATTGTTGTGAACAGGTAATTGACAAGTTAAGTAGCCGTCCTTTGTTCTCGGGGGTGGCCGCCATTCGACAAACGAACACGTGGCGGCGGCCATTTTAAAACTCCCGAACAGCGGTGTTTTGCCGTTGAGTGTCTGGAACTCAAATCGGACACTCGACTAGGCGAATACCGCTGAAACCTCCACAAGCCCGGTCCGTTCGGTTCCTAACTACCGAACGGCCCCTCGTTCGGTAGACAGAAAGAACCGAACGAGGGGATTCAGGCGAACCCTCCCTAGCCTCTGTAGCTAGAGGTTTTCGTGCCATTCATTCCCTGACTCCAGTACCGACCACAGGGCCCATTCACATGGAACTGCATTCGGCTGTTTCACTCAGTGCGGTCGGTCATTTTTTTCCCTCCATAAATTTCCCGAACCCCTGGTCTGATCTGGGTGATTTTTGGATATATTGTCCACCCAGATCAGGGCTACCAGGGGATGTATGATTTAAGGGGGTACCCCTACGTTTAGGGGTACATCCAGAAACAGGGGGGAATTGCTGGACTGGATAAGGGGATTATGATGCAGGCTGAGGGGAGGAGATGTGTGGGAGGTTACCAGGACAGGATTGGCTACTGTACTAATGACTGTAAATCCCTCCCTTGCATGGGAGCATGCTTTAAAAGGCCAGTGTGGAATAAAGATTTCAGTTCTGCTCCTAAAACTGTGTGTCGTCCAGTTCTTGGGATTGCTGTGGGGATACTATTGGATTATTTTGCCTGCTGGAAACCTTGCCTGTGGATTTACCATTACTTGTTCCTGAGCCTCACTTGGATTATAAGCGGAGATAACCTGGGGAATATTGCATCTCTGCTACACTGTGTTAACCTCTACCACTTCAGATGGAAGGCTATTCCATGCATCCACTACCCTCTCAGTAAAGTAATACTTCCTGATATTATTTTTAAACCTTTGTCCCTCTAATTTAAGACTGTCCTTATTGTTGTAGTTTTTCCTCTTTGAAATATAGTCTCCTCCTTTACTGTGATTCCCTTTATTTATTTAAATGTTTGTATCATATCCCCCCTGTCTCGTCTTTCCTCCAAGCTATACATGGTAAGATCCTTTAACCTTTCCTGGTGAGTTTTATCCTGCAATCCATGAACCAGTTTAGTAGCCCTTCTCTGAACTCTCACTAAAGTATCAATAGCCTTCTGAAGATACGTTCTCCAGTACTGTGAGGTCTCACCAGTGTTCTGTACAATGGCATGAGCCACTTCCCTCTTTCTACTGCTAATACCTCTCTCTACACAACCAAGCATTCTGCAAGCATTTCCTGCTGCTCTATTACATTGTCTGCCTACCTTTAAGTCATCAGAAATAGTCACCTCTAAATACCATTCCTCAATTGTTGAGGTTAGGACTCTATCAAATATTCTGTACTCCTTGGGTTTTTACGTCCAAGATGCATTATCTTGCACTTATCCACATTAAATGTCAGTTGCCACAACTCTGACCATTTTTCTAGTTTACCTAAATCATTTGCCATTTGGCTTTTCCCTCCTGGAACATCAACCCTGTTACATATCTTAGTATCATCAGCAAAAAGACATACCTTACCATCAAGACCTTCTGCAATATCACTAATAAAAATATAATAAAGAGAACGGGTCCAAGTACAGATCCCTGAGGTACCCCACTGGTGACAAGTCCAAGCTTCGAATATATTCCATTAACTACAACCCTCTGTTGCCTGTCACTCAGCCACTGCCTTACCCATTCAACAATATTGGAATCCAAACTTAAATATTGCAGTTTATTGATAAGCCTTCTATGTGCAATAGTGTCAAAAGCCTTACTGAAATCTAGGTAAGCAATGTCTACTGCACAACCCTGATCTATAATTTTAGTTACCCAATCAAAAAAATCCATAAGATTAGTTTGGCATGATCTCCCTGAAGTAAACCCATGTTGTCTCTGATCTTGAAATCTGTGTTTTTAGATGTTTAACAATCCAATCCTTTAACATGGTTTTCATCACTTTCCCCACTACTGAAGTAAGGCTTACTGGCCTATAGTTGCCCGACTCCTCCCTATTACCTTTCTTGTGAACGGGCACAACATTCACTAATGTCCAATCTTCTGGGACTACTCCAGTTAACAATGAATGGTTACTTTTGATAGTTGAAATGGAACCTCTTCCTCTGTAAACTCACGTGTAATAAATGACTCATTCATCCTTTTTCTTAACTGAGGTCCCTTTCCTTCATTTTCATCTGTAAATAAAGAACAAAAATATTCATTGAGGCAGTCAGCTAGACCTTTATCATCTTCTACATACCTCCCTTCTTTTGTTTTTAATCTAACTAATCCTTGTTTTACTTTTCTTTTCTCATTTATGTATATAAAAAAAGTTTTGTCCCCCTTTTTTTACTGACTGCTATTTTCTCTTCTGTGTGTGATTTGGAGGCTCTTATAACTTGCTTAGTCTCTTTCTGTCTAATTTTATAGATCATTTTGTCTTCCTCACTCTGGTTTTTTTTATAATTCCTAAATGCTAACTTTTTGTTTTTAACTATTTTGGCCACATCTGCCGAGTACCACAGTGGTTTCTTGAATTTTTTGCTTTTACTGACAAGCCTAATGCAATTTTCTGTTGCCTTCAATAGTGCAACTTTTAAATAATCCCATTTCTCTTGGACTCCATTTAAATTGCTCCAGTCTGATAATGACTCCTCTACACATATTCTAATTTTAGAAAAGTCTGTTTTTCTAAAGTCTAAAGCTTTTGTTTTTGTGTGGTGTGACTCAATCACTGTTCTTATATTAAACCACACTGACTGATGATCACTGGATCCTAAACTTTCACCTACAGTAATATCTGATACCAAATCTCCATTTGTTAACACTAAATCTAGTATGGCCTCTTTACGAGTTGGCTCCTCAACGACTTGTTTTAAAGACAACCCCAGTAGGGAGTTTAGAATATGTGTGCTGTTGGCACAAGCAGCTATTTTTGTTTTCCAATTCACATCAGGAAGATTAGTCACCCATGATGATAACTTCCCCCTTCGTTGTCATTTTAGCTATTTCCACAACTAGTAGATTATCTAACTCTTCAATTTGTCCTGGGGGCCTATAAATCACACCTACGCGAGTTACTGTGATTACCAAATTCTAACGTAACCCAAACGGACTCTGTTCGCCTCACTAACTTTTATTAGGCTAGATTTTATGCTATACTTCACATACAAGGCCACCCCTCCCCCTTTCTTGTCTTCCCTGTATTTTCTATATAAAGAGTACCCTGGTATTGATATGTCCCAGTCATTTTTCTCATTCTACCATGTCTCAGTAACAACTACTAAATCTACACTATCAGTTGTCATTATTGCCACAAGTTCATGGATCTTATTCCTTAAACTGCAAGCATTTGTAGACATGACTCTAAGCTTATCAATTTTTAACACACTTGCTACAGGCACCTTCTGTCCTTGTTTTAGGGGACAATTCGATTGCTATTTTATCACCCTTTTGCCCCCCCCCCAGTTTTCCAAACAGAGCTACCATGAGAAATAAAGCCAAATCCTTGCTCCTGACACCATTCATCAAGCCACAAATTAAAGTCCCTAATACGCATCTGCCTGTCATAACTTCAGAGAATGACAGTGTGGAAGCAACCTGCAGTATATGTGTGTATACAGTTGCAGGAAAAAGTATGTGAACCCTTTGGAATGATATGGATTTCTGCACAAATTGGTCATAAAATGTGATCTGATCATCTGTTACAACAATAGATAATCACAGTCTACTTAAACTAATAACACACAAGGAATGAAATGTTGCCATGGTTTTTATTGAACACACCATGTAAACATTCAGTGCAGGTGGAAAAAGTATGTGAACCCCTAGACTAATTATATTTACAAGAGCTAATTGGAGTGAGATGTCAGCCAACTGGAGTCCAATCAATGAGATGAGATTGGAGGTGTTGGTTACAGCTGCCCTGCCCTATAAAAAAAAAAATACACGCCAGTTCTGGGTTTGCTTTTCACAAGAAGCATTGCCTGATGTGAATGATGCCTTGCATAAAAGTGCTCTCAGAAGAACTACGATTAAGAATTGTGGACTTGCATAAAGCTGGAAAGGGTTATAAAAGTATCTCCAAAAGCCTTGCTGTTCGTCAGTCCACGGTAAGACAAATTGTCTATAAATGGAGAAAGTTCAGCACTGCTGCTACTCTCCCTAGGAGTGGCCGTCCTGTAAAGATGACTGCAAGAGCACAGCACAGACTGCTCAATGAGGTGAAGAAGAATCCTAGTGTCAGCTAAAGACTTACACAAGTCACTGGCAAATGCTAACATCCCTGTTAGCGAATCTACAATACGTAAAACACTAAACAAGAATGGATTTTATGGGAGGATACCACAGAGGAAGCCACTGCTGTCCAAACAAAACATTGCTGCACGTTTACAGTTTGCACCTGGATGTTCCACAGCAGTACTTGCAAAATATTCTGTGGACAGATGAAACCAAAGTTGAGTTGTTTGGAAGAAACACACAACACTATGTGGCGAAAAAAAGGCACAGCACACCAACATCAAAACTTCATCCCAACTGTGAAGTATGGTGGTGGGGGCATCATGGTTTGGGGCTGCTTTGCTGCGTCAGGGCCTGGACGGATTGCTATCATTGAAGGAAAAATGAATTCCCAAGTTATCAAGACATTTTGCAGGAGAACTTAACGCCATCTGTCTACCAACTGAAGCTCAACAGAAGATGGGTGTTGCAACAGGACAATGACCCAAAGCATAGAAGTAAATCAACAACAGAATGGCTTAAACAGAAGAAAATACGCCTTCTGAAGAGGCCAAGTCAGAGTCCTGACCTCAACCCGATTGAGATGCTGTGGCATGACCTCAAGAAAGCAATTCACACCAGACATCCCAAGAATATTGCTGAACTGAAACAGTTCTGTCAAGAGGAATGGTCAAGAATTACTCCTGACCGTTGTGCATGTCTGATCTGCAACTACAGGAAATGTTAGGTTGAAGTTATTGCTGCCAAAGGAGGTTCAACCAGTTATTAAATCCAAGGGTTCACATACTTTTTCCACCTGCACTGTGAATGTTTACATGGTGTGTTCAATAAAAACATGGCAACATTTCATTCTTTTTGTGTTATTAGTTTAAGCAGACTGTGATTGTCTATTGTTGTGACTTAGATGATGATCAGATCACATTTTATGACCAATTTGTGCAGAAATCCATATCATTCCAAAGGGTTCACATACTTTTTCTTGCAACTGTATATATGTGTATGTGTGTGTGTCAAAAATTCAGCCAATTCCATCCAGGGGTTAAAAAGTTAGGTGGAGGTTCCTTTATGACTTCAGCACATTTTCATGCCCAAAACAGTTCCATAGATTTGGGCTGTGCGGTTGGTCAATTTCACACTGGAAAAAATGACTAAGTCCCATAGCCGAACGGGACTTAGTCTCTGCGGCTGAAAATTCAGTGTAGAAGGTAAGGGTCAGCAGTGTTCGTGGAACTGTGTAGCCGATTTCAGTTCCATGAATTTGTTAACACACACCGCTGACAGTAATTGAATGAAAAAAGATGGCCGCCTCCACGTGTTCATTTGCATGAACGGTGGGCCCCCCAGCGGTCTGCAATTTACCTACAGCAGGCTCCCAGGGGCCATAGTGACAGGGCAGGAGGCGGGCAAGCAGGCCCCTCCAAAAGCTCACGGCAAACTCCCTTAAAGGGGTGAGTTTGCTACAATGGTGTTTTCAAAAATTACTGAGTCAAATATAAGGCTTGTGCTTCAGTTTTATCACATTGAAATTAGCCATATTGGTTACGTTGCCTTTGAGGCCGTATGGTAGCCCAGGAATGAGAATTACCCCCATGATGGCATACCATTTGCAATAGTAGACAACCCAAGGTATTTCAAAAGGGGCATGCCCAGTCTTTCTTAGTAGCCACTTAGTCACAAACAATAGCCAAAATTGGCATTCAGATTAGTTTTTTGCATTTTTCCCACACAGTCAAATATTAACAATAACTTTGGCCAGTGTTTATGACCAAGTGGCTACTAAAAAAGACAGGACATACTCTATTTGCAATACCTTGGTTTGTCTACTATTGCAAATGTTATGCCATAATTTTCATTCCTGGGCTACCATACTGACAAAGGCAACAAAACCAATCTTGCGAATTTCAATGTGAAAAATGTAACATGCTATATTTGACTCTGTAACTTCCCAAAACACCATAAAACCTGTACATAGGGGGTACTGTTATACACGTGAGACATCGCTGAATACATGTGTGTTTTATTGCAGTAAAAGCAAACCGTGTTATGACATTCACAGTTAAAATGTCATGCAGAAATAAAAAAATAAATCTTATTTCCTACCATTCTTTAATATTTTATTTATATTAAATTATGTTTTATACCTGTGAATTATAGCTCCCAAACATGAGTCCAGACTTCATGAAGCGGTAAAAACGGTCTGTTTAATGGTGGCCACAGCTCAGCCTTTTATGCAGGTCCTCCAGCAAGGGAAACTCCCACATGGACCTTGATTCACAATGTGAATCACTCCCACAGAAACAGTAAAATCCCTCCCCTCGATAGTGGAGATAATTGGGTTAAGTAGCCGTAGTAAACTTAAAGGATCACTATAGTGTCAGGAAAACAAAGCGGTTTTCCTGACACTATAGTGCCTTGATGGGGGCCCACATAGACGCCGCATTGATCGCTACTGCCTGCTGGCGCTGATGAGCCGTGTAGCCACCATCTTGGAAGGGGCACCGCTCTACTCAAGGTATTGAAGAACACTTGGAAAGTCCATCTGTCATTCTCAATATCCCTGCACTGACTGAGTCAGTGCAAGGATAATGGGAATGGTATTACGGAGGAGTACTACCATTCCTATTATCCCTACTCTGCACTAACTGAGTACTATCATTCCTATTTTCCCTGCTCTACACTAACTGAGTCCTATCATTCCTCTTACCTCTGTCAACATCACCCGTCCCAAGATGACACCTGCATTTCTCGCCGCTAAGAAGTCGATGCAGCGTCTGTATACTATGTCTATGGGGGCCCACCTCCCGTGGCGCTGAAGAGGTTTAAACCCCTCTTCTCCCCGTCCGTCAGCTCCTGAGTGGAGCGGAATGCACATTTAAAGAGTTCATAGGAAGGCATTTCTCAATGCTTTCCTTTTGACGCTCTGCGCGATGGATGCGAAATTCACAGTAAGCAAGCAGGGAAGGCAGGCACTGCCAGGCACCGTGTGGCACACTGACTCAGTCAGCAGCACAGCTCTCAAAAAAACAAAAATAATTCTCAGGAATAGTCTCAAATTCAACAAGTGAGAACTGGCAGGCACACAAAGACTCACATAAAATCTCTAAGACAAGTAATGAGGCTAACACAGCACAGAAGCACAGTGTGTCACCAACAAACTCAGTCAAAGAGGGGTGGAGAAATTTCCACTGCCTGCTTTTATACTGCTGTTTAGTTTTTTTTTGTTTTTGAATACACAATAAAGCAATCTCCATTGGATAAGCCCCTACAGCATCATGTCAAAGGAGTGAGCTGATTAGATAAATGAAAATCGGCTCACCCCCACACCCCTCCTCTTTGATTCATACAAGGCACCAAATTAACTAATACACGAATTGAGGCAAATGAGTTCATTTGTTTTTCTACCATTCCCATGTAAAGCAATGCAATGATTTGAAAAAGCATGAATGATTTGTGCGTTCGGTTCACGAACACTGCTCGTTTGGTAGTTTGCATTGCAATACATTACACTACTGTCTGCCTGTAATTAAAAATCTGACCTTGTGATACGAATAAACTAAAGGCACATTCATTAGTACGCATTCGTTAGTTTTGGCTCAATCCCATCAGATTTGAAGGGGGTGAAGAGAACTAACGAATGCAAGAATTATATATTTATTGCTATTCATTCATTCGATTAGTAGTTCAGCTTTTTGAATTACAGAGTGCTAATTGAAGATTATATTAGCTTTAGTGTTCTAATAATCTTAATTTTAGTAATGACAGGAGGCGAATATTTGCATATCTTTCTTTACTGAAAACTCCAGCAGCATAGAAACATAACAACCAATCAGAAAAAAGTTATGATGCCCATAAAAGGCCCTGTCTATGACATCACTTCCTCTTTCTTTGAAGCGAAACAATAAATAACAGGAAGAGACATAATCATATTGCGTCAACAGTTCAACAACATATTAGAATATCCAACTCCATTAGTTCCGCGATGCAGAGGTATGGAAGGTGAATCTTTGTCTCGATGAGAAGACGTTCACGCTGCAAGAAAAAGAAAAAGGTGAAAGGTATCTGGCGTGATAACTTGTCCGCATACAATAAGCATTAAGCATCTGATACGAAAAAAAGAGGTGAAATGGCGCTAAGTAGTTATATGTATAAATCCCAGTGCAGCAAAAAACAAACCAGTGTTGCAGTCACCTTACAAAACACTTACATGTACAAAATTGGATAAAAAGAGGAAGTTTTGCGCACACGTTGGAAAATGTGATAATCTGTAATATAAATAGCTATCATAGGGTAATATGTAAACAATACTATGTATATATGATAGTAACTGGGAACACTCACAATTTAGAGAGCCATATAAGTCGGCTCTCTACTTGTAAAAACTCGTCAAATAATTCCAGGCAGAGCTTTGCTACACCTACTGAATATCACACCTGCAAAACAGTTCCTGACTGTATCCAGACGATACTTCTTATCTGCACTTGGTGAGACCAGCTGGTATATAGCTCTGCCTGGAATTATTTGACGAGTTTTTACAAGTAGAGAGCCGACTTATATGGCTCTCTAAATTGTGAGTGTTCCCAGTTACTATCATATATACATAGTATTGTTTACATATTACCCTATGATAGCTATTTATATTACAGATTATCACATTTTCCAACGTGTGCGCAAAACTTCCTCTTTTTATCCAATTAAGCATCTGATATACCAACGAACATTAGAATGTGAAACATATCAATATATATTTATTCTAACGCAATGATATTTAAGAATCTATAAACACAACATAATGCAAGGTTCATGTCTAATATTCAGCCAATACAAGACCCACAAGATACAGGTCTAAGTAGCAAACATACAAACCATACGTACTTACCTTCCTGAACATAAAGGACATATTCTGTTCAACACGAGAAACATGGGAGGGATCCTATAGGGTGGGAAATATTCGCCTCCTGTCATTACTAAAATTAAGATTATTAGTACACTAAAGCTAATATAATCTTCAATTTTACCACATGACAGGAGGCTTCATATTTGCATTTTTAAAGCTTTGAATTGACCAATGTGAAGGAAGCATGAGATGTTTGCCGAAAATAGAACGTTCTAAACGTACTCTCTCGCGCTCAGTCCGCGCAGCGTATAATGTCGGCTAGGGAAGCGTCGGCCGAAAAGGTTTGTGAGGCCGCCGCTCCCCTGACCGAGTGGGCTCCGAAACAAGGTTCGACGCTAAAGACAAAAATCAGCGGACCCATCTGGTCAGTGTTGCGGTAGACACCGGTCCATGAGGGTTCACGTAAGAAGTCAGAAGGTGATCCGTCGAATGAGTTCGAAGGGGGTAGAGATATTGGTGTACCCCATTAGCGTTCTGACCACGCATAGTGTGGCGTCTGACACAAAGCATGGGTATGACACTGAAGACGAATCAGACTTAGTTCGTCTCGACATGGTAAAGGTAACCCCGTCTGGTGTGAGAGAGAAACCATCCATATCGCAAGCCCTAACGTCCGCCACCGTCTAAATGAGGCGAGGCATAATAAGAGGGCTAGTTTGGCTGAAAGTTGCTTCAGTGACAAACAAGGATTGTCCGGCCATTCCCTAAGGAATCTCAGCACCACATCCACCTGCCAGAGGCGCGAATATTTGGGTGCAGGGATCTCGACAATTCGGCACCCCGCAGTAGTCGACAAACCAGTGTATCTTGACTTACTGGTCTGCCCTGTACCGTAACGTGCGCCGCCGATATGGCGGATCTGATCACGTTGAGGGATCGATATGACCGACCCAATGAGACCAGGTGTGACAGATAGTTGAGGATCAGTGGGACAGGTGCAGTAAAGGGATCGGAATCCCTTTCCACACACCAATCACTCCAGGCCGACCAGGCAGAAATATAGCCTTTCCTGGTGCCGGGAGCCTATGAGTCCCATAGGAGGTCTTAGTTGATGCAATAAGTCGTGAACTGACCAGGAGCCCCTGAAGCCGTCCAGGCAACTAGTGCCAGTTGTCCTTCCATGACAAGGGAGTGGGCTTCCCCTCGAGGTCCCGTCAGAAGTAGAGGGAAGGTAGGGAGTAGTAGAGGGTCTTCGCGAGACATCTCCAGGCGATCCGGGAAATCACGGTTGGCCCTGCCTGAGGGGTGTCATGAGCAGGAGCGATATCTTGTGGGTGTGTGTGTGTATCGAAGCACCCTTGCTATTGTGGAGAATGGCTGGGTCGCGTTTGCAGGGGTTCATCCATTGCCCCGTGTCCGAAGGAAGAGTCAAAGATCGTTTTGCCAATCCAAGATTGTATGTGAAGTAATCACCATCGAAATTCCATCCTCACTTCCGCTGACAGTGGGATCCAGTGGTCGTATGAGTGACCGGTGCGTACGTATCTCACCATCAGTCGTAGTGGGCCAGGGAATAACGCTTGTATGGAGGAGGAGAGGAGGAGAGGAATCCCACAATCCGACAGCTATCCTTATAGAGGCGCTCTTTGCCGTAGACGGACGCGGAACGTAGTTCTCCAAGCCGATGTCGAAACCGAGGAGCTGGCCCGATTCAGATGGAGAAGCGATCTTTGTCTGTGTACAACAAAAAACCCATGGAGTCCCGAAAGTGAACGACAAATTTGTCTGCAAACGTAGCCTGGATTCGTAAAGAATCAGCAAGTCTTCCAGGTATACGAGGCATCGCACGCCCAAATTTACGGATGTGTGCCCTCACTGGTTACAGTAGGTTCGCGAGCACCGTGGAGTCGTAAACTGCCGTGTTTGTCCTCACCATTGGAATCAGAGGAAAACTTCGGCAGTCCAGGGCAACGGGTACTGAAAGGCGTGCGTCCTTGAGGTCCAGATGTGTAAACCAGTCGTTATCGCCTAGGAGGTCTTGTAGAAGATGAATTTCCTCCATCTTGCAGCATTTGTATACCATGTAGGAGTTCCATTGATGTAGTCTCCTGGCTTCTTCTTGACCAGGAAAAATTTGCTGGGGAAGCCTTCCCCTCCGGTGCATGTTGAATTGCGCCCCTCCTGCTGTTCCGCCAGCGTGCGTAATGGAGGTGAAGGGGCGACCTGCACGGCTGTGATAAAACTCTATGACATAGCCTTGTACTGTCTGGAGAACCCAGGTGACACTTTGGTAGTCGTCTCCCAATTCTGTAAAACAGAGACAGGTTGCCGGTCATAATATTGGAAACAGTTAGTTATGTAGGTTGACACACTAGTAGATGAAGCGGATGGGTTCCTTTGTGTAGTAGATGGGAGAAATATGAGGACTGTGTATACGATCTGGAACCTGTCGCCCAGAAGCGGCTGGTGGCTCGGTTCAGCTACCGACCAGTCCTCCCAGAAACACCTTTCCCCGTAGGGACTTGTTTTAGCGAGGTCTGGGTTTAATTTAGTGTGGTGAATAAATTCACGTGTTTCTTGAGTACTGCAATGAACACTACGTCAAATAGTAGGCCTTGTGCTTTTGGGCCGAATTCTTGTCGTTCTTAAGTCCAATAGTGTGTTGTCGATGCGGCCCAGTACAGATTTGCGTCTGTCGGCGCATAGTGCGTCATTTACGTTGCCCAGGAGGCATATCGAGCATTAAGACCATTCTTTGGAGGTGGTAGAGTTGAGTTGTGTACCCTGGGGTAACTCGGTCTTGAGGCGTGCGCATCCTTCCATCCCCCGAGGGTCGCGCAGCCAATACTGTTCGTCCAGGAACGTTCCGTCTTCGGCTACTCTTGTTTAGTGCCGCTACAGTTATCTCTGCCTCAGCTGCCGTCACAGAGTAAGGTTTCCCTAACGTACTTCGAGGAAGTGTGGGGAAGGTCTTGCCGTTCCATTTCCTCAGACGGTGAGCTGTCTTCGTGTCGCTCATCTACCATGTCCAAAGTACGTGGTGGGTAATAGTCTTCTTTGTCGGAAGATTGTGGCGGACGGGGTTTGGATTCCTGGTGCTCCGCCTATTTGGTCTGTTCGATGGGCCTCTTGCCCTTGACCTTAGTGGCAGGGGGGCTGGAGCCCTTCCCTTGCCGTTTTGACTTGAAGGCTTGTGGGCCTGAGGTCTCCATCAAGCGGTGTGGGGTAGAGTTGATAACAGAACCTTCTCCACTGAGGCCGTTACTGTGGCGTTTATCATAGCCTAGAAATCTTGGGAACGTTGAGAGTGTCCACCATGACTCGTTCCTGTCCTGTTGGGAGATAGTGTGAGGGTCAGCACGTAGGGGTGTTAGACTCCTGGTAGAACTGGGGATCACCCAGGTAAAACGGTTTGAATTGCCTGCTTTAGTATGTCTGAGAGTATGAATACTCGTGCCAAGTGTAGAGGGGTCACCTCTATTAGTTTAATCTGGCTACTGAGAGCCGTGGTGCAGGCGCGACTGACTGGTAGTGGTGTCGGTCTGGCTAGCCGGGTTCACCACAAATGTACGCCAGAGCTGTATGCACGGTTTTTAACTATACAGGCTTATTATATAGGAGCATGGGGCCTGTCTCCATAAGGTCTGCAGCCGCAGGACCCATGTCTATTAGGCTGGGTTCATCCCAGGTGGTGTGCCATGGTAACCCAGAGGACACCCATATTATAATTATTGGCACCTTACAAGCATTGCATGCATATCTGGGGGTCATCCCAGGTGGTGTGCCATGAAAAATTACCCAGAGGACACCCACGTTCAATATGTACACTAGGCACAGTAAATATACATATATGTATCCCTGTGAAGGGTACACCGCAATACACTCAGTTTTCTTAGTGATCCTGCCGTCAAATCGCATCCGGCATGGTACTGTTGCTTTAATGTAAAACTGACAGGCAGTGTTTAAACATCCATATATGTCTGTAGTAATCAGTGGTAAAGTTGAGGCGTAAGCCTCCGTGCATATGATCGGGGTTCACCCCGGGTGGTGTGCCATGGTAACCCAGAGGACACCCACATCAAAGGTAATGGCCTGTCAGTGACCTTGCATGCATATCTGGGGGGTCACCCCAGGTGGTGTGCCATGAAAAAATACCCAGAGGACACCCACATAAATTTGCACCGTCAGGTACAGTAATATAATATGACCCTCTGTAGGGTACAATAATATAATATAATATGCCCTTTGTAGGGTACAGTAACACAATATGCCCTTTGTAGGGTACAGTGATATAGTTGATCTTGTTATAGGTACAGTATATGTTTTGTATAACGACTGTGATATTGTATGGCTTCCAATAATACATAGATTGTGTGCCTGCTCAACATATAATCATCCAGTGTAAGGCACCATGAGAGATATATCCATGAGAATAAAAAAATAATAATTGTATCAATAAATGAATGTGCCCAGAGAGGGGGACCCCTGAAGGGGTTAATCCAGATGCAGGGCGCGGTGATCGGGTGATTCCTGTAGGGTATAGTAATATAGTATGACCCTGTACAGGGTATAGTAATATGGTATGACCCTGTATAGGGTATAGACCCTGAGTAAGGTACAAAGACATAATCTCCTTTAATGCCTGCATGTAAGTATTTGTTTGGCAGACACTGTTGGCAGGCACTGTGGCAAAATACATCGAAAGAATACATGGAGAAAAAAACTGAAATCCAGCTTGCACTCTCCCATTGTTCACTTGGGAGAGCATACACTTGTGGAGCCCGGCGGTCGGGTGAGTTCCCGATCCGCCGAGCGAGCAGGGAAGGCGGCCGTTGGGTATCTCGCGAGCCACGAGATGCAAGATGGCCGCCGCCCACATGTGAAGGTGCGCCGCGGATCGCGGTCGCGCGGTGCAAAACAAAGGGGATAAATGCAACACAAACGCTGACCCCAGCCTCCCTCCACCCGTCCCCATACAGTCCCCTGTGTAAGTGAAGAGCCGGTCCGCGAGGCGAGCGCGACACGGGTAGTCGCTGCGCCCGCGGATACCAGGCAGTAAGGTGGAAATAAAAAGGGGGAAAAA
>OW240913.1:363102120-363171095 GCA_933207985.1 Pelobates cultripes | reverse complement strand
CACGTACGTGCTTGTAACTTCCTAGGACATCTGAAGATTACTACATTGGTAAGTTGTATTAAAACACATTGAGCAAGTCAATTTGTGTAAAATTTGTTTGCACTGCACTATTTGCACATTTTTGTATATATTTGCTCATTGTTTCATGAGTTGTTTGCTTTGATATTTATATTTATTAATTATTTGCACTTTTTCGTGAAATTTATACAGTTTTAAAAGTTTAAATTTTTACCTTGTGAGGTTAGCCATTGGTACTCAGGTCTGGTTCTACATGATTTGAGTATTTATTTGTTTTTGATAATATTGTCTAATATATTATTGCATTTGTCTATTTATATGCAATTGAATTTGCACAATTTTGAAAGTTACATTTATACATCTTGCCACTAAATCTTTTTTCTGTGTTTTCCTTTAACCGTACCCTTTTTCTACATTGTTTGAGAGTCTGTTTTTATTTTGACTTTTGCACTTATTAGGTAGCATTAATACATTTTCGCGAGCAAACAAATATTTACTGTTATTTACTGACATTTGATATAGTATCACGTATTTGGGGTTTTGGAAATTCTTCACAGTATTGTATATTGTAGTAATAGCTGTAGTTTGGCTCATTGATCTAAGTGCGGTTCCGTCCGTAATAAATACATCAAAATGCATCTGCACAAGTCTTTAGCGCAGAAGAGGAAAGAAAACAGAGAACGAGAGCAAGAGGAGGAAAAACTGAAAAAGAAGAATCCATTATTGAAGTATTTTAAAAAGGAAAAACATACGGAGCAAACAACTATAATGCAGACTGACTCTGAGGAAGATGAAGTACATCATCAAGAACCAGAAAAGGAGATCGCTTGCTGCAGCACATCTAAAACAACTGACCCTGAAGCTCTAGTTGAACTGTTACGAGAAGAGATGGAAGCTCCACCTCCAAGCAGCGTTTCTAACACACAGGAAATTGTACAGGAAGAATTGGATTGGAAAGATCCAGCTCTGTGGCCAGATGTTCTGAAAGACAAAGACCAGGGAAAAATTGTGATTGGTGGGCTAAGAAAAGAAGAGGAACTAAAAGAAATGATTAAAGGTATGGATAAAGATTATAAAGAACAATCCTTTAGTGAGTTTCTCATATATTCAAAGTCATCTAATGGACGAGAGAGACATATTCGGGACTGGCTCAAGTGGAGTCCTACCAAGAATGTGCTGTATTGTGTAACCTGCTTGGCATTTTCGTCTAATCGTGTCAAAGCGACTAGCATGCTTTGTAAGAAAGAAGGATTTGATCCATCAAAAAAAAAAGTGGCATTTGCTTTACATCAAACTGCCAGAACATGAAAACTCCATTATTCATAAACAACACTACTGGAGTTGGAGAAAACTTCAAATGTCCATGGCGGGGCATGGTGTGGATTCTAATCTGCAAAAAAGTTTGGAAACCGAAACAAACAAATTTTCTTCTTTGTTAGAAAGACTTCTGGATGTAACTTTGTTTTTGGCATCAAGAAATCTGGCTTTTCGGGGAAGCTCGCAAAGAATTGGAGACCAGCACAATGGTAATTTCCTTGGTCTACTTGAATTGATAGCACACTATGATCCAGTGCTCCAAGAACATTTAGAGGAAGTGAAGAAAAGTCAAGAGACTGGAAAAAAACTGCATGCACACTATTTATCCTGGGCAACACAAAATGAGTTCATAAACCTATGTGGAAAGCATGTTCTGAATACAATACTCAAAGAAAGAGAAAAGGGAATTTATTTTTCTGTGATATGTGATGCAACACCAGATGTTTCACACACAGAACAAAACGTAATTGTTTTAAGGTATGTCTACAATGAACCAGGGTCTGAAGACTGGACTATTCAAGAAAGGTTCATTAAATATTTTGACTTCTTCCATAAGACTGGAGAGGAAATAGCAGAAATGCTATTATCAAGACTACACAAACATGGCATCAATGTCAAGGATTGTAGAGGTCAGGGCTTTGACAATGGAGCCAATATGTCTGGGAAAAATAAAGGAGTCAGAGCTCGCATACAGGAAAAGTATCCGAAAGCTATATTTTGTTCATGTGCTTCACACTCCTTGAATCTTGTGGGTGTGCATGCAGCATCATGCTGCCCTGATGTGATCACTTTTTGGGATGTGTGAATCGCCTATACACACTTTTTAGTGGAAGTCCTGAGAGGTGGAATATTTTGAATTAAACGACTGGTGGTTCATTGCATGGCCTGAGTGACACCAGATGGAGTGCCAGGATAGAAGCTGTTCGTCCTATTGCTCAAAAACTTCCCAGCATTTTGGAATCCTTGGAGAAAATATTATCATCCAGAAAATTTTCAAGTGAAGCTCATTCAGAAGCTGTAGGCCTTAAAGACTATTTTTCATCTTTCAAAGCTGTCATCCTGGCAACTTTCTGGGTGAAAGTTCTTCAATGTTTTGAAGATAGGAACAAAATTCTTCAGTCCCGATCAATTTCACTGGAAATTGGAGCAGAAAATATCAAGGCCCTTTCTGCGGAAATGCAATTACTCCGGGAATGGTGGCTTTCTCTACTTTCTGAGGCTAAGCATGTGGCAGGTAATTTGGAAATACCAACGGTACTGAAAACACAGAGAAGCCGGCAAAGGCAGAAGAAACAACACACTGAATTGGGCAGTGAAGACCAAGAATCTGAAGAAGAATTTAAGGTAAATGTTTTCTTTGTGGCACTAGATTCTGTCATTAGTGAACTAAACCAACGGTTTAATTCTATGGAAAATGTGTGCAGTTTATTTGCTCCCATTTTAAAATTTAGAACAATATCGGATGAAGAACTTGTGACATCCACTGAAAATCTTATATCCAAATACCCTGAAGATCTTACAGTTTCACTGTTAAGCGAAATTCAGCACCTTCGCAAAGTTTTTGATGCCACATTTGCAAGCAGCTTGGGTCCACTGGATTTGCTGAAATCTATATACAAGCTACAGCTTTGCATTGCTCTCAGAATATTTGCTTATCTTCCACTTTCTGTGGCTGAAGGAGAGAGAGCGTTTAGTAAACTATCTCTGATTAAAAACTATCTGCGTTCAACAATGAGCGAAAATCGTCTAAACAGCCTTGCTATTCTTTCTATAGAGCATGAACTTGCCCGCACTCTTAACTTCAAAGACTTAATTACAGATTTTGCCATACTTAAAATAAGAAGATGGTATATCATGTTCTTCAGACACGTTATATTTGTACTCTGCCAACTTCTTAGGTATGGTGGTTACCCACATGCCTTCAGACTTTTTGATTGTGTGTGACATAGTGCTTAGCTGTATCAAAATGTTATTGTTATTGTTATTGTAAGATAAAACATTGACTAATTTAGTTGTTTATGATTATTTAAAATTAATTATGTTAAGGAGTCTTCTTCCGTATAGTCATATGTAACGGATCGCCTGGCACCCCGACTGGGTACCTCCGTTGAAGGATGCTCCTAGCGCTTCCTGAGGACTCCATGCACTCTGGCAGATACCACAATCACCGAACCGGAGAAACAAATAAATTCTCCCAAGCATATGAATGCTGTATACAGCCGAACAGGAACCATACGGAGAGGTTTACCCTCCTAGCAGTCAAACTGGAACAGCATACAATAAATACTTCCCCCAATAATGAGACGACACTTCACTTTGAGGGTTAAAACAGGAACTCCTGTGCTGGCACACCCAGCCTGGTTTTTATTACAGTCTTTCACATACAGGATCGCCCACAGGGAGGTATAAAACAACCAATCACATATCAGTTACATCCCACATATTCCCTCCCCTTATCCTGAGAGGAAACTCAATTACACATACAGTTAAAACATACTTTCTACCCAACTTTCGTAACTTTAAAACCATACATCACATTCAAATAAAATTACATATTCACAATCAATCCATTCAGGGGAACAACATATAAAAAATGGCATGAATCCGACCAGGGGTTCAAAAGTTAGTAAAAGTATCTTTCTTAAAGTATCTATCTTAAACAGGTTTTACAGAGCCCTCTATCCAGGAGACAATGGGGGAAAGTAATCCAATTATCCAGGGATAGAGGCAGACTCCATTGAGCACATGGTTGCAAAAAGACATAAAACACTTTAAAATACATAAAGTCGCCTTTTACACATAACACACAGACATTTCACATATCCCCAGATAGCTGGGATCTGAGCGCACAAAACTACCGAAGAGCTCTCAGATCCTATTCACACAGTTCAATTGCCATGGAGCCGAAGTCTTTAACTACACGAATGGGCTCCATGGCATAGCTATCTGGGTTAACACATTCACATAAAGTCTGGTCCATAGTCCAAAGGCAAGAGGCGGGCAAGCAGCCCCCTCCAAGGACACGTGGCGAGGCCGGTTTCGCCACATCATAGTTCATATGTTTGGCCAAATAATAAAAGTAAATGACTCTTATTTAAGTAAAAGAATGTATTTCAGATTTCATTCAGGACAATACATGGACATAGGGACATTGATATTTACACAGTTTACACCACTACTACACTACTCTAGATATATCTAAATGACAGACAGGGCTATAAATAATAGAGTAAAACTTAATATTTAGAGCTTCTTGATCCAAGGAGAATTCTGATTGCCTTTTGGAGTCAAGAAGGAATTTTTTCCCCCTAAGTGGCATTCATAATAGCTTAACTTGGGGGGTCTTTTGCCTTCTTTTGGATCAAAAGCAGGAAGGATAGGTAGAAAAGTTGAACTTGATGGGCCTAGGTTTTTTTCAACCTAAATTACTATGTAAAAATGGAAATTTAGCTTTCTGACACTATAGCTTAGTGTAACATCATATAATTTGAAATAGTGCGGCCACAAATTTAAGGTTCCGAGTTATGTATTCGTGATTTCACCAGCATAATTCTGCAATTCAGAGGTCTATTCACTAGACAGGGAATTTTAATAGATTTTCTAACTCAAGGGCAAAATAGTTGACCTACTGCAGGAAAACTGCTAATTTGGCTTCAATATTTGATTTCTCTAATAATTAATTAGCTATTCCCAGCTTAGTTAATAGACCTCACTGTTTCAAGGTTAGGTTAGGGTCCTGCTTAAGAAGAATTTAAGGTAAATGTTTTCTTTGTGGCACTAGATTCTGTCATTAGTGAACTAAACGTGGTGGCAGGCTTACTATTTTTAGGCCAAACTATAGATGAAGAGACTCCTTTCTATTAAGAATGATCATATTTGAAACTAGACCTGGATAAAATAACTATGCAAGGGAGGGGGCGTGGTTAAGTAGGGTGGGTGGGCCCAGACCATTTGTTGTGTTAGGGGCCCGAAAATTTCTAGTGGCGGCCCTATATGGTCATGCCATGTTTAAGCTACCACTATAGATGACCCTTTAAAAGTGTTTGCAGGAAAGCATACCTTTCGGGATATTGGGGTACTGTGAAGCTGTGGTGGGAAAATGTCAGGTGCAATAAGTGAATAAAGTGAACAATCCTCACATTATTAAACATAACACAATATTACGGTTAAATAAATCCACAATCCTGAACCTATGAAATATTACATATTTCACAGATGGTAGCAAAATACGTGACTCTACAATTATAAATATAGACATTTTAATTTAGAAAATGCAGCTTCAGATGGCCATGTATGTGGTTAGGGCTCTAACGGGAAAAGTAGCCATGTTGGAGCAGCATCCATAATATTTTACAGGGCTATGCAGTGTATGTAAGATTTTATATTAAATAGAGGGAATGGTGAGTTGTAATGAAGATATGGTGGTGATTAGAGTGGTTAGGAGTGTGTGGGACGGTTTGGTGCATCTTCTAATTACATTTTATGTGAAGGATACTTTATTTCCATATATTATCCTAATCTTTTATCGTTTATTTCTGCATTTGAAATACATAGGAATGAATCAACACCAAGTCGCAAAGATTATGTAGTAATAGACATAGAGGATGAAACACCTGGGTGACGATGGGCTACAAATGTTCCTGATGCAGGACAATTGCAAGAAGTAGAACCCCAAGGTTCAGTCCTTGGTCCCCTACTGTTCTCCATCTATACTGCCTCCCTTGGTAAACTCATTAGCTCCTTTGGCTTCCAATATCATTTCTATGCATATGACACGCAAATCTACCTGTCCTCTCCTGATCTCTCCCCGTCCCTCTTGGCCAGTGTCTGACTGCCTCTCTGCTGTTTCTAATTGGATGGCTGCCAACTTCCTTAAACTAAACTTAACCAAAACTGAAATTCTGGTCTTTCCTCCCTCAAGTGTTGTTACTCCTGTGTCTGTCTCCCTCCAAGTCAACGGTGCTACCATCAGCTCCACCATGCAGGCTCGCTACCTAGGTGTTCTCTTTGACTCCAACCTCTCCTTCAAGACTCATGTTAAGTCTATCGCCAGATCCTGTCATTTCCATCTCAAAAACATTGCGCGCATCCGCCCCTACTTAACGCCAGATGCGACTAAGGTGTTTGTCCATTCCACTGTCCTTTCTCGCCTTGACTACTGTAATCCGCTTCTCAGTGGTCTTACGTGCTCCCAACTTGCGCCGTTACAGTCCATAATGAATGCGGCGGCGAGGCTCATCCTTCTGTCCGCCCGCACCTCCCATGCCTCACTCTTCTGTCAGTCCCTACATTGGCTTACTATAAAATATAGAGCTCAATTTAAAATTCTGGTTCTTGCTTTCAAATCGCTACATAATGCTGCTCCCACCTATCTATCCTCCCTTATACACAAGTATGTCCCGCCTAGGCCCTTACGATCTGCTGAAGACTTACGTCTATCTTCTGTCTGTACTCCCACCTCTGATGCTCGCCTTCAAGATTTTTCAAGGGCTGCACCGTTCCTGTGGAACTCGCTTCCCTCCTCCGTTAGATGCTCACCCAGTCTCCACTCCTTCAAAAAAATCGTTAAAAACCCACTTCTTCATAAAAGCGTATCAATTAAACTGTTATTAGCTCCTGATTGATTCCTCTTCTGCAACTGTCACTAGTCTAATACTATCCTTACCTTTTGTGTCATTTTACCCCACTCCCTCTAGCATGTAAGCTTATTGAGCAGGGCCCTCAACCCCTCTGTTCCTGTGTGTCCAACTTGTCTGGTTACAACTACATGTCTGTTCGTCCACCCTTTGTAAAGCGCTGCGGAATTTGATGGCGCTATATAAATAGCATAATAATAATAATAATCTCATGGTGTATTTGAAATGAAGTTAGACAAGGTACCATAGGATGGGTTTCTGCATTTAAAATGAATAGGACAAGAGACCAACCTCAACTGGCACCGAAATATAAAGACTATGTGGTGGTAGATACAGAGGATTTGACACCTGTCTGGGAGAATCATCGCACACACACACACACACACGATGATCACAAGAAAAGAAGGCATCTCATCGCTTATCTGGAATAAAGCAAGAAAAATCACAAAATGATGGATTTCACGTAAGAAGACAACACTTTATTAGAGGATTATGAGGATAATATTTGAATGTAATTATGTATTATTACAAACGTTTTGAATTAGAAATGTCAATCAATATTATAACTATTTGTATAGATTGTTATTTGAAAAATCTTCAATAAAAATATTTGTATAGAAATGTAAGAAATATATTGTACAGAATCTCTACTGAGCTTTGTCACCTTCTTGCACTATGGTTAAATATGTCCGTTCCATGTAAGAGAGCATGGCTTGTTACACGGTATATGCTCTCATATTAAAAGTCCTTCACTCAGACTCACTACACCTGGACATAGCAGTGGTGATAGTATTAGTCTGCGCCATGTCCCAAATCCCTATGGACAAATAACTTTATAGTTGAGTTCTACACTGCAAATTCTCATTGCTGCTTTCAGATAAAAGGACAATTCTCAAATTAGTAAACTAAATAGTTATTGTAATAGCACCACAAACAAGAGGAGTGTAGAAGCTTCATGTTAGGCAGAGGTGGGTTTATAGTTGGAACCACTGAAACAGCAAGCGCCAGATAGGAGACTAGTGCTGCTCAAATGGTTTACCTTTCTGAACCTCCTTCTCCCCTACTGTTAACCCTCTAAGCTACTGGGATAACAAAAAGAATGGGTGCCCTCCCTCCGGTTGCCCTGGAGCTCTTATGTCCGAAAACCACTGTCCAAGTGAGAGTGTGTTTTCAGTAACCGGAAACAAATTGAATCCTCAGCGCTCACAAAGGTTCCTGAAGGCAACCTGATCTGTTTGATACATATTGAGGTTTTTCTTCTGTCTGATAAGTGTCAAAAATCATCTACAATGCTGTGTGCACTGGAGGTTAAGAGAAACAGAAACCATTGTCAATTAAGTCACTAGGTGGATCTTTATCCCTTTCTGGCTGCAATCTGCAGGGTGGTAATGCCTGCTACCTTCCACCGGTGCAGCTGGTAATTCACTGAATGCAGGGCCAGATTAAGAGCCCATTGGGCCTGGTGCTGACAATTATGATGGGCCTAATTATAGAATTGTAGCGACAGAAAACACTAAAACAGTCATGCCTCCTAATCGTCCTGTATCTGGTGGAGATGGCGCTGGAAGAAAACTCACAGGATATCGCTTTAAGAAAACACATACCCTATGCTAATGTCTCACATTCATCTTTAAAGTAAATCCATAACCCCTAACAGCAGTATCTGGTGAATAGGTGTTGGGGTAAAAGGGTGTTTCCCTGACGCAAATCACGTAACCAAAACTGCCCAGAGGGGCAAAAATCTGCCCAAGGAATCAGAAGGTCAGCCTTGCATGAATACATGTCAGGCTGCCTGCAAATCATGCAGGCTGGCCAACTAAGGGCATTGGCATACTATGCAGACAGCACCCTGAGCTTGGCATAAATGTGTCTTATGATGCTTTTGCTCCATGCTTTTAAGGACTGTCTCCTTGCACTCACTTGTCCACTCTTCTCCTTACTAGCAGGCAGAAGCTCCTTTTACACAGTCTGGGACAGAGAAAAGGTGTATGTAGTGAATTTTGAAGAAAGGGAACATGCACTGCATCCATTTTTACTCTGGATGTCCGCTGCCAGCTAAGGACTGAACAAGTGGAAAGGCTTTACCCCAGGGTTAAAACAGTTGATTGTTTATTTATTGCTCACTCACTCTTCCCTTCTACATTTCATTATTTTTTTATCCTAATTCTCTTTAAATGTGGATGTTAGTTCCTCCCCCCTGACTCCGTCTGTGGTGTGGCAATGACTGTTCTCTGCTGGCACAACTAGTTATTCACTATGGCCCTGTGTTTGCACTCTGTAAATCCACTCCAAGGACTAAAGGTCTGCAAATGCTTTGCTCATGTGACTAGGTCATGAATTGCCAACTCATGTTCGCCTTCCACTATAGTTTCCATTTAAAATCTTTCTTTAGATTTTTTTTTACATGCTCCTGCACACAAAGTGGTTGTTGTTTCTACCTTTGACCGCATTGGTGGCGTGGCAATGCCTGCAACCTCCAGCAACCAATTATTCACTTGGGCATTGTGATTGTACAATTGGATGTCCGTTCCACACACCAAGGTCTGGAGGTCTGCAAAAAGTAGTTACCATTCCAATCCCTTCCATAACACACCTATTATTACCACCATTACTGCCAGTATGACCACGACACCCAACCATCCATTCCATCCTAATAATATCACAAAAAACACATCTCTAGTTGGTCACGGAGGGTGTAATGCTTCAGACTGTTTGCACTCACTGTATACACAAAGTCCACAACATCACACACTCACTGACCCTTTCAAACACCGGACATAGGAAGACTGACGAGGAATTCAACCAGAACCAGAGGAAGATGACTATGAAAAAACAGTGAACTGAAAATACACCACTAGACTACAACAGACCATTTTTGCTGCTGTAAATAAAGTTTGTGTCTTCTAACCAAATAAGGGAGGTATCTAATAAAAAGCTCTCTCCTTAACTTGGTACCACTTATATATATATATATAGACTAATACATTAATATTATCTTACAGGGAATATCCGTCCGAATGGAATTCCTGAAACAAAAGTAATGTACAAATTACAGGGAGAACTAAAGACCTAATGGAGGAAATCATTTTTATTCAAAAGAAGAAGAAGTTGTTTTTTCTTGTCCAAATGTATTCGGACAAAATATAAATTGTCACGGTGCCCAGGTCTATTAACCCTCCTTTACCCAAAACACAGCAAGGGATAGATGGTTACTCTGAGCTGGTGGGATGTGGATTAAACTATTTCATGACGTGATGGGAGGATAATTTAATTTAGCAAATGTATTATCAGCTCATTGTTTAAAAATAGACTCCAGAAAGTGTAATAGTGGAAGTAACTCTTTTATTGATTACTTGATTTTGTGAGATGAAGATATTTATGCAACACTGTCTAAAGGATTAATCCATGAATTCACTATGAATATATTCATTTTATTTGTACCCCTGCCATATCTGTATGAAGTGCGGATGTAACACCGACAGCAATTGGTTGCATTTCATTCTGTAATTTTCCATGCACAAATAATACATCACAGGTCTGGGAAGATATTCTATTATTATTATTTATAAAGTGCCAACTGTGATGAAAGCAACTTCGTCACTGGTTTTTGGAGGGACATGCTTGCCTGCCTCCTACCCTGTGACTATGGCCCCTGTAGCGGAGCGGCAATATTAAAACCCACGATCTCCGCTAGTAAAGAAAGTAATCCGCAGTCAGCGCTAAAAAGTAATGCAATATCCCAAATCCCCCAGTAACCGGACGAGACACAGTTCTGGGAGTCAACTGAGGTTTTTATTCACAGCATCCAGTATTTATGCAAGTCCCCATGCAAGGGGTTTCCTTACTGACATTGCAAGGGTAACACAGTAGGGGACTACATGGGGGACTTAACATTCAGACCTTTTCTCCCATCAGGCACTGCTGCACGAGAGGGACACTCCCACTAGAATATACCGTTAAGTGGATTATCCCTCCGTGCAGCAGAACCGGCAATTCACTTTAAAATCTATAACTTTTACAATACTTAGTCTATTTAAATGAACTGACGTTCGGTAGATAGCTGGGGTCTGAGTGCACAGTTTGTGAGAATACCGCTCAGATCCCAGCTAAAACAACCGAACGCCGCACGAAATACACTTTGCCATTGAGTTTGCCCCAAAGTACCGAACACCGATGAGGGAACCCTAATAGCGAAAGACCGGAGCTCCCGAACGTCCTGGAAGTTCAGTGGTGTTCGCGCCGTCGAGCAGCCGTTTTCAGTTCCATGCGCTCGACGACCAAACACCGCTGGGGAGACAAAGGATCCAAGATGGCCGACCGCCGCGTGGTCAGTAGCCGAACGGCGGCCACCTAGGAAAGCCTCTAATTACCGATTGCAACATTGTTGCAATCGGTTAACGAGCGCCACACGTCCCTCTCTGTGTGGGCTATTACGGAGTAGCTCATTCGGTTCACGAACAGCCTGTAAAGTGGCTGTTCGTGAAACGAAACACATGAATGCTAGCGGCTTTCGGCTGCTAGCATATGAATTCACTACAAACATACATTAACCCACAGTAAGCAGAATACATTTAAATACATAACACTATCAAACAAGGTTACACATACAGTACAGCGGCCATTACAGACAACTTTTTATATATATAGATATATATATATATATATATATATATAGTCCAACATGCTACAAGTGGCGAAGTTTGCCACAGCCCCTTTGATAAATCCTGGTTTAAATCACTGTTCATGCATTTTTGGATTTTTATGGCCACAGTTCGAACTTTCGATGTGGCACTTCAAACTCCTAAACAGTCGAAGTGGCCACCATTCGAACACTTGGTGGCGGCCATCTTCTTCGCATGGACCAAAACCGCAAATAGACTTTAGGGGGACTTAGCCGCGAATGCCCTGGAACTATTTCCGACCTCAAAATCTCGCAGTTCCTGGTTGTTCCTCCAGCGACACTTAGCCGCGATTTTATAGAACTGTTTTGGGCAGGGGACCATGCCTGCGCCTGGGCAAAACTATGACTTCCATAGAATTTCTGAACCCCTGATCTGATCTGGGTTATTTTTGGATATGTTGTTTACCCAGATCAGGGCTATCAGGGGATGTAACACTTATGGGGATATGTGGTTTGGGGTATTTATGGTGTTTATAAAAAAAAAAAAAAAAATTCTGCCTGAAGATAATTAAGTTAATGCATTATCTGCCTCAATCACCTCCAAGGCAGAGGGGAGGGATACCGCATGGGAGTGTATCACTGTATAACTTTGTTTTTATTGTTATGTTAACTTTGTGTCCCTGTGCCCAACAAGGTCCGCATGTCATCCTTGTTGGGAAACTTGCATAAAAGGCCAGTGTGCCTCTATTAAAATTAAGTTCCTCTTCACCCCCAACTTGAGTCTTCTCTCTTGTGTGGAGAGGACAGCAATATCACTACAAGGAATTGCTATAATCATTATACTCCCCTGGGTTCTAATCACTAGCTCTTCTAAGAGCTCTTCCTGCTACACTCTCTGGAGTAGGAGAGGTCTTTCCCACATGGTCCTGGATATCAGAGGTTGGTCCAGGGTGGAAGGAAGACGGCGAGATTCCAGCTAAGCTATGGCGGTTGTGGAGTCTGCAGTGCTTGTGGTGTTTGGTGCTGCGCTTATGGTCCTCAGCGTCAACTAGGAAGCATTTGTTGGCGGAGGTACCCAGTCATGGTGCCAGGTGATCCGTTACAACCCTGCCATTACTTTTAGTATTTCCTTCATTCACCCGGTCATTACATTTTCTATTTCCCTCATTCTCTCTGTCATTACTTTTAGTATTTTCCTCATTCTGTCAATACTTTTAGTATTTCCCTCATTTTCCCTGTCATTACTTTTAGTATTTCCCTCATTCTCCCAGTCATTACTTTTAGTATTTCCCTCATTCTCCCTGTCATTACTTTTAGTATTTCCCTCATTCTCTCTGTCATTACTTTTGGTATTTCCCTCATTCCTCCTGTCATTACTTTTAGTATTTCCCTCATTCTCTCTGTCATTACTTTTGGTATTTCCCTCATTCTCTCTGTCATTACTTTCAGTATTTCCCTCATTCTCTCTGTCAATACTTTTAGTATTTCCCTCATTCTCCCAGTCATTACTTTTAGTATTTCCTTTATTCTCCCTGTCATTACTTTTAGTATTTCCTTTATTCTCCCTGTCATTAATTTTAGTATTTCCTTTATTCTCCCTGTCATTACTTTTAGTATTTCCCTCATTCTCTGTCATTACTTTTAGTATTTCCCTCATTCTCCCTGTCATTAATTTTAGTATTTCCCTCATTCTCCCTGTCATTACTTTTAGTATTTCCCTCATTCTCTATCATTATTTTTAGTATTTCCCTCATTCTCTCTGTCATTACTTTTAGTATTTCCCTCATTCTCTGCCATTACTTTTAGTATTTCCCTCATTCTCCCCGTCATTACTTTTAGTATTTCCCTCATTCTCTGTCATTACTTTTAGTATTTCCTTTATTCTCCCTGTCATTACCTTTAGTATTTCCCTCATTCTCCCTGTCATTACTTTTAGTATTTCCCTCATTCTCTGTCATTATTTTTAGTATTTCCCTCATTCTCTCTGTCATTACTTTTAGTATTTCCCTCATTCTCTGCCATTACTTTTAGTATTTCCCTCATTCTCCCCGTCATTACTTTTAGTATTTCCCTCATTCTCTGTCATTACTTTTAGTATTTCCTTTATTCTCCCTGTCATTACCTTTAGTATTTCCCTCATTCTCCCTGTCGACCCCAGCGCAGGCGGGCATTTCCTCATTCTCTGCGTAGTGCTTTTGAGTATTTCCCTCATTTCTCTGTCATTTGCTTTTGGTATTTCCTCGATTCTCCCAGTCGGTAGCACTTAGTGTGCCTCATTCCTCCTGTCATTACTTTTAGTATTTCCCTCATTCTCTCTGTCATTACTTTTAGTATTTCCCTCATTCCTCCTGTCATTACTTTTAGTATTTCCCTCATTCTCTCTGTCATTACTTTTAGTATTTCCCTCATTCCTCCTGTCATTACTTTTAGTATTTCCCTCATTCTCTCTGTCATTACTTTTAGTATTTCCCTCATTCTCCGTCATTACTTTTAGTATTTCCCTCATTCTCTCCGTCATTACTTTTAGTATTTCCCTCATTCTCCCTGTCGTTACTTTTAGTATTTCCCTCATTCTCCCAGTCATTACTTTTAGTATTTCCTTTATTCTCCCTGTCATTACTTTTAGTATTTCCTTTATTCTCCCTGTCATTAATTTTAGTATTTCCTTTATTCTCCCTGTCATTACTTTTAGTATTTCCCTCATTCTCCCTGTCATTAATTTTAGTATTTCCTTTATTCTCCCTGTCATTACTTTTAGTATTTCCCTCATTCTCCCTGTCATTATTTTTAGTATTTCCCTCATTCTCCCTGTCATTACTTTTAGTATTTCCCTCATTCTCTGTCATTATTTTTAGTATTTCCCTCATTCTCTCTGTCATTACTTTTAGTATTTCCCTCATTCTCTGCCATTACTTTTAGTATTTCCCTCATTCTCCCCGTCATTACTTTTAGTATTTCCCTCATTCTCTCTGTCATTACTTTTAGTATTTCCCTCATTCTCTCTGTCATTATTTTTAGTATTTCCCTCATTCTCTGCCATTACTTTTAGTATTTCCCTCATTCTCCCCGTCATTACTTTTAGTATTTCCCTCATTCTCTGCCATTACTTTTAGAATTTCCCTCATTCTCCCTGTCATTACTTTTAGTATTTCCCTCATTCTCTGTCATTATTTTTAGTATTTCCCTCATTCTCCCTGTCATTACTTTTAGTATTTCCCTCATTCTCTCTGTCATTACTTTTAGTATTTCCCTCATTCTCTCTGCCATTACTTTTAGTATTTCCCTCATTCCTCCTGTCATTACTTTTAATATTTCCTTTATTCACCCTGTCATTACTTTTAGTATTTCCCTCATTCTCTGTCATTACTTTTAGTATTTCCCTCATTCTCCCTGTCATTACTTTTAGTATTTCCCTCATTCTCTCTGTCATTACTTTTAGTATTTCCCTCATTCTCTCTGCCATTACTTTTAGTATTTCCCTCATTCCTCCTGTCATTACTTTTAATATTTCCTTTATTCACCCTGTCATTACTTTTAGTATTTCCCTCATTCTCCCAGTCATTAATTTCAGTATTTCCCTCATTCTCCCTGTCATTACTTTTAGTATTTCCCTCATTCCTCCTGCCATTACTTTTAGTATTTCCCTCATTCTCTCTGTCATTACTTTTAGTATTTCCCTCATTCCTCCTGTCATTACTTTTAATATTTCCTTTATTCACCCTGTCATTACTTTTAGTATTTCCTTTATTCACCCTGTCATTACTTTTAGTATTTCCTTTATTCTCCCTGTCATTACTTTTAGTATTTCCCTCATTCTCCCTGTCATTAATTTTAGTATTTCCTTTATTCTCCCTGTCATTACTTTTAGTATTTCCCTCATTCTCCCTGTCATTACTTTTAGTATTTCCCTCATTCTCTCTGTCATTACTTTTAGTATTTCCCTCATTCTCTCTGTCATTACTTTTAGTATTTCCCCCATTCTCCCTGTCATTACTTTTAGTATTTCCCTCATTTCTCCCTGTCATTAATTTTAGTATTTCCCTCATTCTCCCAGTCATTGCTTTTAGTATTTCCCTCATTTCTCCCTGTCATTAATTTTAGTATTTCCCTCATTCTCCCTGTCATTACTTTTAGTATTTCCTTTATTCTCCCTGATTTTACTGTCAGCCTGTACCCCAGTAACCCCCCATCCCCCCATTCAGAGCCCCAGGTTTGTTCTGCTAAACGTTTGATAAACTGTTCTGGATTTTTCCAGATCTTTCTGTGAGAAATCTGAGCCCCGCCCACAGCTCAGTGAGCTGCACGGTGATTGGTTCCTTGTGGGGAGCCATCTCATTGGCTGTGGGATCAAGGAGTTCCTCACCGGAAGTGATACCTTGGCAACAACTGCAAGAAGATCATCAGGGATCACTGTTACCCCTCCCTTACCCCAGGAAGCTCAAAGAGGGAGGATTAAAGTAATTAAAATAAGTATTGCTCTACTTCAATATGTTAAACAACCCAACACATTGCAGCCCCTCACCCCCTCCCTGCTCAGCCCCTTCCCCCCCTGTGCAGCCCCCTACCCCCTGCAACCCTTTACCCCCCCGTGCAGCTTTCTACACCACTGTACAGCCCCTTACCACCCCTGCTTAGCCCTTTACTCTCCCCCCATGCAGCCCCCCCCCATACCCTTCCATAATAAGTGATATAGACACTGCTTGAGATGTCGAGAATACTGCACTTATTTTTGTAAGGTTTGCATCTTTTAAATACATACAGTTAGACTGACTTATATTAAGGGCAATACAGTAAAAAAAATGTTTTCAAAATATACTCTGAGGGTTTAGCTGATGAGCTTTGAATGTGTAGCAGTATTACCAAAAGTCATTCCATTGGTAAACTAGGAGGAATTAAAATGGATAGAATAAACTAAATCTACTTTTATCAGAATTGATTATATCTCGAATTGAGCCAAATCAGTGCAGATTTGAAGTGTTCAAATACTCGTCAAAATGAAGCGAATTAACATATACATTAATAATAAGCATTAAACAGTGTGTATATCTGTTAGTGTGTGTCCGTGAATGAGTGAGCATGTGTGTATATGTCTGTATGTGAGTGAGCATGTATGTATGTCTGTGAGTGAGCATGTGTGTGTATATGTCAGGGTCTTACCTCATGTGGAGTCCGGTATGCAGAGACATATGCTCACCCTTGCAAATAGACACAGACCAAGGTGACCAGGAAAGACACCACCTGGCCTACATTATCACTCATGTATTTTTGGCTTTCTGGGATCTGCAGATTTTTTCACAAATTACACAACAGAATCCAGTGATGTTTTTGGTTTTAAACTCGCATGTCATTTAATAATGATAACCTCTCTTTAAAGACATCAAGGAGAAAATTAAAAAAAAAGTGGGGAAAAAGGAAATCAACACACAAGCAAATAGTAAGTACACCATGCTCATACATAGGAGAACAAAAAAAGAAAAAATGAGGTAGAAGGAAGAGAAAAGAAAAATGGCATAGGAAACTAAAAAAAAAAAAGGGGGAAAGAGGACATGCCAATTTCAGGTGGAAGTAATTAGAACTGAGTGGGTGGAACAAAAGTTTAAGGAGAACTTGGCCCTTTAAAACTGAAAATTCTCAGAGGCTGCGTACAATATCCAGTGCCCAGGTCCTTGTATAGCATTCCATCTGATTATTAACGGAACACTATAGTCACCAGAACAACTGCAGCTTAATAGAAACATAGAATGTGACGGCAGATAAGAACCATTCGGCCCATCTAGTCTGCCCAATTTTCTAAATACTTTCATTAGTCCCTGGCCTTATCTTCTAGTTAGGATAGCCTTATGCTAATCCCACACATGCTTAAACTCCTTTACTGTGTTAACCTCTACCACTTCAGATGGAAGGCTATTCCATGCATCCACTACCCTCTCAGTAAAGTAATACTTAATGTAGTTGTTCTAATGCCTATAGCCTGTCCCTGTAGTTTTAATGTTAACTCTGCCTTTTTAGAGAATAGACAATGTTTATATGACTGTCTAGTAGCTTGCTTCTCTCCCTGCTGCCTGTGCCTCTTTCCCTCTATATCTTGGAGGAATTGACAGACTGTCATTTCCTCCCAACGCTCTCTGATATTACAGGGTTGTCTTCCTAAAAGGCCTTGGCACTTGACTGGGCCCCTGTTCAGCAATACATGTCCCATGGCTCTAAGGGCAAAGACCACCCGATGGGTTCGCCAGTCCAGTGGTAGTTCTTCTTCTAATGGATAGTATAAACAGTAATACTGTAGTAGAAATGTTTTTTTAAAACTCCCTCTGTCTATTTGAAACTGCATTTTAAAATTTCACCACAAGGTGGCCCCCTACTACTATTAGTCCGAGTAGTGATAGAGAAAGAGAATTTGGTAGCAACTGCAGCCATTCCTTATTATACCCTGAACTCAGTTGTAATAAATTAAAACTGTCACCTACTTATTTGCTGGTAATTATCTGTGATCTGCCACATTGACGTGGCTTCTAACATGCCAATATATGTGGTGGCCCTAGTGGCTAGGAGAGCACTGACCAGACAGTGGAAACAATTGACATTGTGTTCTCGGGTAGAACTGCGCAATATTTTGACAGATATCAGAGACATGGAACAACTGACAGCACAAACTCGTGATTTGATTGTTTACAATGCTATTACACACAACACCTGGATACAGCATCCTCTGGTACCCTAGACCAGTGGTGGATCCAACCTGCCCCCCCACCTTCAGAGCCGATGCTCTCCCCTGCCGGGCCGGTGTTATCCAAGCGCTGGCCCTTCTTTGTGCCTTCACGGACCGGAGAGGAGATCAGAGATTTCCCTCACCAGCCCGCAGACACTTTGCTGACAGCCGGAGTGGGAGGGAGAGAGGACCCCTCACACACACACTGCATCCCTCTATGCACCTCACACAAACATTGCACCCCTCACACACATACACTTCACTCCTCACACACGCTGCACCACTCACACACACACACTACTGCCCCTAAATCCTACTAGAGCCCTTATCCCGGCAGATTCCAGGTAAGTTGTCAAACTGGTCTAAAGCGGTTTGATTACTTATTTGAGAGGGCACCATGGCACTCCATGCACCTTAACCACTACATAGAGCTATAGTGGTTATTGTGCCTGGATTGTTCCTTTAAATAATCTACCAGTGCCCCTCAAGAGATTAGGTTCTGGATCCGCCCCTGCCCTAGAGTGTGGGACAGTGTCCCCTCTGTGGATCTTCTCTTTTCCTCCTTGCTCTTTTCCTCTTTTCTTTTTTTCTGCCTCTTTCCTTTTTATCTCCCTATTTTCACTCTTCCACAATGAACAATGTAGAGATTCTGTTAGTCCAATAAAAAAGGTATTACAAGATACACATATATATATATATATATATTATATACACACACACACACATATATACACTCTGTATATTATCATCATTTTTTTTTTAAGGTGGCATCAGAATGGCATGCAAAAAGCATGAGATGTGTAAAACCTGAGTTCGTGCTTTTAATGATCTGTGGTCATTCGGTTTATATGTGCCAAGGAATATGCACTTTCCACAGATTTTTGATGAAATTGAGATAGATAAACTCTGTAGAATGTTCTCACTAGAATGCAAAAAATATATAAAACCCAACATAATTTCCCTCATCTTAGAGCTGTAGGAAGATGTGAAGATGATTTGCAAAAGTACACGTTTCATACACAGTTGTGCCCTGTAAGTGTCCAGTGGTATAAAAAAAAATCATATCTACTTGTTTAATATCACTGCACTATATGATGCAGCATAGCTTAACCCACTGTGCCCACCAAATTTGCCCACATGTGCATGTCATGAAATGAATGACCACAATCAAATTGTCACTGGCTTGCACTACACAGCCTTGGTATTGACCGCTTAATTTGCCAGATAATCCACTGTCTCAACAACTTTGCCATTAGCCTAGTGAGCCCATCATGTGTGCCCTAGCAACCACCTCTCACAGTACTAAGCAACAGTGCTACATTGCCACGATGAGCAAAACTCACTCAGTTTTCATGCACAAGTCATGGACAAACACCTCCATAGACTTGATACGGACGGACCTTGCATTAAAAACGCCAGGCTAGCCATTATGAACTCTAAATCGCAAGTTAAGTCTAAAGACTTTACTATCAACTGTAAATCATATATAAAGTCTGTGTGAAAACCCAGCAGAACATACAAGGCGAGTTCTTTTGCTATAAACTCCAACTAAGGCTGTATGAGGACTGACACTGTAATCAGCTTCTATAATTCCTCAAAAGCGTGTTGCTCTATGTAAATGCAATGTTGTTGAATGTTGAATAGGCAAGAGTAATGTATTTATTGGCAGGAAGAGGCTATGGCAAACATAAGTGGGGTTTATACAATGAAAAGGTTTGCTGTAAACTTACAAAAATGCTCTGGCTTTTGGCATTTGACTTTTTTAGTGAATTTTCCAAAGAATTATTATTATTTGATTGCTGAAACCATTAATTAAGAGAACATTGAGTGCAACCTCACAAGTAAGTGTTGATAATTGGGTTGTATAACTTAAGTTCAGCTCAAAAGTGATCGACAAGTTTCCAGTGCAAGAGTTTCTCTATTGTGTGATTTCATAAACTTCCTGGAACATGAACCAGTAAATGTAAAGAATTCTTTCCAACTGTACATGTGCGATGATATCCGTTTGGGAATACTGCAGTCTACTGGCATTCTGTAGATACACTGTGTGCAGAATGTATGGCATTAAAATGAATACGAAGTGGAAAGCACACAGTAACCAAGTCCACACCAAATGTATTTTACTGTACTTTATTATGGTATCTTGACAAAACAGCTATTTACCAGTTGGACCCCCCTACAAGTTGATTTTTTCATCCATCAGCCCAGTACGGAAAATGGGGAATAAAGGCTCAGTTCAGGTAATTTATAGCAAAGTTTTCTATCCTAGCGGAATGGGAGAGTTGGCAAGGGGGGCAGGGGACTGCACCCTGAAACTGGTGTTAGGATGTCTTTTAGCAGATTACTGCAGGAGTGAGGCAGCAGGCAGGTATCGCTGCATGCTTACATGTATGTTTTGTTCCTGTAGCTATTGGCAGTATCCGCAGGGATTGGTAATACAGTGATCACAACATTCACAAAACATGCCAATTGTCACTGGTTGCAATGCAGGCCTCCTAACAGTCCTGATTTCGGGGTCCTGTCCCAATTTTGTTCCCTAGTGTACACATCTGGGAACAGTGGACTCAGTGGGAAACAGCCAGAGCTATTTAATAAAGTGAGAATTTAAAGTGAATTTAAAATTGAAGGCCAGAGTAGCCAGACTAAAATGATAGCTGAACGTTTCTAGTTCGGCTATTCTGATCTTAAATTTGAAATTTACTTTGAATCCACCTTGAATTCTCACATTAGTGAATAATCCTTTGTGTCTTCAGCTTGCTGAGGTGCTTTATGGGTGATGAGTATCCTGTTTTAAGCATAGTTTATAAAAGTGCTGATTTCATTGAGAAATTGTCAGTTTTATAAATAAATTATTGAACACTGCCCTGGGTATCAATCAAACTACTGGTAAGATTGCAGTACAGCCTCCTTCCCTTAGCTCAGGGCAGCTTGAGCGCACCCGCCTCTCCAGACCTCAGATCTGACGTGCGCTTGTGCGCGAGCCTGCGTGCACACACAAAATAACATGCACACGTGTTCAAGAGTGCACCAATTCAGGGGCTTCTCATTGAGAAGCCTTTGATTGGTTATTTCCCCGTGAAGAGACTGAAAGTCACTGATTCCCTATCATAGGTCCAAGCCAATGCTCCTGATATAGGATTATTTACTAAAGTGAGAGTTTCAGATTAATTCAAAGGGAATTTCAAATTTAAGGCCAGACTAGCCAACCTGAAAGAATAGCTGACAGATTTTTTTTTTTTTCAGTTTGACTATATTGACCTTACATTTGTAATTCATTTCAAATTCTCACTTCAGTGAATAGCCCTGCATATATAAAATGACGGTGTTTAGTATACTAAACACTAGGTGGAGCTGTTACGAGTTTACATAGACAAAAGTATCTATATACTACTACAACAACTTTAGACTTGAGAAAGGGAGGTTCTCCCGAAAACTTGTCATTAACAAATTCTATTAGCCCAATAAAAAAAAAAAGGTATTACAAGATACGAATGTTATCTGTTTTTTACATCCACTACAACAGCCAAATTTATTTCACCTGATTAACAGTAGCAACAGAGATCACTGAAGCTTAGAACCCAATATACTGGGATATTGGGTTCTAATAATATACAGCTCAAACTTTAAATCTACTATACTGTACATTTGTTATTTTTTAACAGGATTTCTTACTACTTCACAAAGTTCACATACCTTCCTTCCCATATAATCCTCTGAAAACTGCAGTAAACATTTGCAAATATTAAAAAGAAAATGATAATTTATTAAAGTTATAAAATTTCAGCAAATGTAACTTTTTAAGTTTAATATTAAATTATTACAGACACTCTTTAAATATACATCATAGCCCCAAGATTAAATAATGGCTAAGGTTATTTCAAGAAAAATTGACTCGCACAATATGCATAAAAAATTTGGATGAACACTGGGCTTTGGTATCCTTCGGTATACTTCCCGCCATTTGTGGACCTCTGTTTCCAGTTTCTTGGATTAAATGGAACCTCTTGTTAGTTTTGTCCTCCCGGCATGCCTTTTCAGCTCCTTGGGATTTACTGCTGGTTCTTCATGCTTTCACTGAGGCCTCTGGAGAAAGTCTCTCTCCCACCTCTTTCTCAGAAAACTATGCTCCTGCTTTCTCTAGTACCATATATTCGAGCTATTTCTGCCGACAGTCCATACACCTTCTTCCGTGATAGGGTAGTTCTCAGGCCAATAACACAATTTCTTCATAAGGTTGCCTGTCTCTTCCATTTGAACCAGGAGATTATTCTGCCAGAATAGTCTCCAAATCCATCCTTACAGGAAGAGGAGAGATACCAGTATTTGAGAGAGGGTCCAGGCATTATGACACTGGAACACCGCAACAATTGCTTGACAAAGACGCTATCTGGGGTCAAAATGTTGTTTCAAATGTTCTAATAAACGTGCTTGAAGTCATTGGTGTGCCTGGACCCTCTCTTTAATACTTGTATCTACTATTGTTGGGCTAGTGCTGGCCCTTGGTTCAGCTAAGCACCCTGTGTTTTACATGAATTGAGTGCGGTTCTCCTTTCTATTTTGCAAAGAAGAGTAGAGATGTCCACTAAGTTCTATGTTGAATCGCATTTCCTACAGTATAGCCTTATGATTTTATTCCTATATTGTGTTTTTATTTCCATATTTCTGTCTGATACTTTTGCATAACTCCTGGGAATTCTGTGGGTTTCAGTAGGCCCCTGCAGCTAGGGTGGTTTACACTTTGAGTGCACACAAGAAATGGCTTAATAACATTTGACCAATTTCTAGCTAGCTCATAGTAATCAGCAACAGGGCCAGCCTGTCCATGGCTCCAGGTGGCACTTTGACAAGAGCAGCATTTTGTCAAATCATGTTCCTATGCTGCTTATCACACTTTCCTCAGGGGGTCTACTGAAGGGAGGCAGGTTCCCACTTGTAATACTTATTTTGTAATATTTCTTTAATTGGAACTCAACTGCAGCATTTCTTGGTTGCAACAACAATAAGGTTCACCTCCTTTTATATTGGTATGAAACTATGGTCACTGTACCTTTAAATATCCATGTAGGTAAAATTAGGCTTTGTAGCAATCCCTTATGAGTAAGAGGAATAATTAGACAAAGTGACACTTTAGTGAGTTTTAGATACTGTGTAATATAAATAATAGTAATTGACTTGTTTGGTAAAAGTATTACTTAACTTAAAGGCAGTTCTGGCACTGGAAGGGTTAATTCACCCAATGAAGGAGAAATTAGAAGTCCGTTTCAACAAGCTGAGAACTAGGAGTGGAGAGTGGGGAAGTCCGTTTTAACAAGCCGAGGTCTGGGAGTGGAGAAGGTAGAATTCAGAGTTACAAGCCGAGGTCGAGAAGTGGAGAAGGTAGAAATCCGTTTACTAGCCGAGGTATAGAAGTGGAGCAGGTAGGATCAGAAGTAGAGCAGCTGATCTTCATGCAGCACCTGTGCGAATAATCCAGCCCTTTGAATCTGGCGCGGTCCTCCTAAGTATCGTGGAGGGACCGCGTCAGAGAAAGGGGCGGGGCTGAGCGCCGTGAACCCGGAAGTGGGTTCCGGCGATAAATTACATGCCATGCTATACCTGACAGTACCCCCTTCCCATGGGGCATCCTCTGGGTGCACTATTTCGGTTTGGAGGGATAGCGTTTGTGAAAGGCAGTAACTAACCTCCTAGCATGTACATTAGATGAATCTTCCCAAGTGTCTTCATCAACTCCATAACCTTTCCATCTGATAAGGTATTGTAAGGAGCCACGGTGGACACGAGAATCCAAAATTTTGTGAATTTCATATTCTTCTTCACCTTGGACAATGATAGGTTCAGGAGTTGTTACTATTTCCCTATAAAAAGGATCAGGGATGTGTGGTTTAAGTAAGGAGACATGGAATACTGGATGAAGTTTAAAACTTGGAGGAAGTTTTAGTTTAACAACGTTATCATTAATGATAGTAATTACTTGAAAGGGACCAAGAAAAAGAGAGCTCAATTTCTTTGAAGGACGGCTTGTGGTAATATTCCTTGAAGAGAGCCAGACAAGATCCCCTACCTTGTAAGGAGGGGGAATTCTTCTATTATTGTCAAAAAACTTTTTCTGGTTATTTTGGGCGAGTTGAAGATTCTCCCGTAATTTGAAAAATAGAGAAGACATAAATTCATTTTTTGATGTAACAGTAGGATTGGATGAAGTAATGGTTTGGATGGGGAATGAAGACGGATGAAAACCATAGTTGGAGAAGAAAGGAGTCATTTTCGTACTAGAATGAATGGTATTATTGTAAGAAAATTCGGCCATAGGTAACCATGTGGTCCAGTCATCTTGGAGGTATGAACAATAACATCGAAGATATTGTTCCAAACATTGGTTAACCCTTTCTGTTTGCCCATTAGTTTGGGGATGATAAGCGGAAGAGAGTTTGCGTTGAATTTGAAGGGAGAGACACATCTCTTTCCAGAATTTGGAGGTAAATTGTGTCCCCTATCAGAAATAATTTCTTCAGGAAGACCATGAAGTTTCACAATATTGTCAATAAAGACCTTAGACAATTCTACAGAGGAGGGTAATTTTTTTAAAGAAATGAAATGGGACATTTTTGTGAAGCGATCCACAACGACAAGAATAGTGGTGAAATGTTGAGAAGGTGGAAGATCAACGATAAAATCCATAGAAATGGATTGCCAAGGTTTTTCTGGAATAGGTAAGTTAAGTAGTAATCCAAAAGGTTGATTATGTTCTGGTTTAGACCTTTGACAGATAGGACATGTTTTGACATATAATGCAATGGTTCTATCCTGGCGAGGCCACCAATAATATCGTGAAGTTAGTTCAAGTGTTTTCTTTATTCCAGGATGTCCAGCTAGGGGGGAATCATGAACCATCTTAAGTAATTTATTCCTAAGAATGGGAGGAATATAAATTCTATTTTTAAAATAAAATAGACCATCCTTTTTTGTTAGTATAGGTGTTTTGGGAAGTTCAAGATCCTTCTGATTCAAATTCTTTATGTCATCATGAAGAGAAGAGAGGATTCCTATTATTTTGGTAGAAGGATAATCATCAGTAGTAGTTTTAGAAGGAATTCGAGAAAGAGCGTCAGCCTTTTTATTTCTATTTCCAGGTCTGTATATTAATTGGAAGTTAAATCGGTTAAAGAATAGGTTCCATCTAACTTGTCTAGCTGTAAGGGTTTTGTTAGTATAGAGATATTCAAGATTTTTATGGTCAGTATAAACTATTATAGGTTGTTTTGTATCTTCCAGAAGATGACGCCAATTTTCGAAGGCAGCTTTAACACTTAATAATTCTTTTTCACCAATAGGATAATTTTTTTCAGCAGAGCTCAAGGATCTTGAAAAAAAGGCAACTGGATGAAGTGGATCTTGTGGAGTCTTTTGTTGAGAAAGAACTGCTCCGATGGCTGCATCTGATGCATCAACTTCAAGAACATATAGGAATGTTGGATTAGGTAGTTGTAGAATAGGTGCAGTTGTAAATCTTTTTTTTAATTCGTCGAAGGCTGTTTGAGCATCTTTATTCCAATTAAAAGGACGTTTACTACTGTTGAGGAGGTTAAGAGGATGTGATACATCCGAATAGTTTCTAATAAATTTTCTATAGAAGTTTGCAAATCCAAGAAAACGTTGTAATTCTTTTGTAGTAGTAGGAGCAGGCCAATCAATAATACATTTGATTTTGGAATTATCCATCTTCAAAGAATGAGGTGAAATAATGTATCCTAGAAAAGAGAATTCAGTAACCTCAAAAAGGCATTTTTCTGGTTTAGCGTATAATTTATGAGTTCTCAGTCTAGATAGAACCCATCTAACATGTTTCCTATGTTCATCCAAATTGTTAGAATATATTAAGATATCATCTAAGTAGATAATAACACATACATCCAGAAGATCTCTAAAGATATCATTGATAAAATGTTGAAACGTTGCAGGGGCATTACAGAGCCCGAAAGGCATCACTAGATATTCGTAGAGACCATATCTTGTCCGGAAGGCGGTTTTCCATTCATCATCCTGTTTTATTCTAATGAGGTTATATGCGCCTCGAAGGTCGAGTTTAGTGAATATAGTTGCAGTTCTTAACCTTTCAATTAATTCATTTATTAGTGGAAGAGGATAACGATTTTTAATAGTTATTTTATTTAAGGCTCTGTAATCTATAATAGGACGGATGGTTTGGTCTTTATTCTTCACAAAGAAAATACTAGAAGCAGCTGGGGAGGTCGAGGGTCTGATGAACCCTTTGCGTAAATTTTCATTAAGATATTCTTTTAAAATTTCTAACTCCTTTTCAGAGAGTGGATAAATATGACCATAAGGAATAGGAGCTCCGGGTATGAGATCTATTGGGCAATCATATACCCGATGAGGAGGAAGTGTTTCCGCTTCTTTTTTACAAAAGACATCTGCAAAATCGGAGTAGAATGGAGGTATAACTGGTTCTACAGTAGTTTGGAGAATAGGAATGTGTTGTAAGCACGTTTTTTTACAGAAATCAGAAGCAAAGGAGATGGAGAAGGGAGACCACTTAATTAAAGGATCATGGTTTTTTAACCAATTAATTCCTAGAATGACGGGATAAAGTGGAGATTTAATAATATCAAATGTAATGAATTCGAAATGTACGTTGTTGGTAATCATTCTTAGAGGGATTGTTTCATCTTTGATGGGTCCTGAGGATATAAATGAACCGTCAATAACTCTGATTGGAATAAAATTGGTTTTTTGAACACAAGGAATTTTATTTTTTGAAACAAAAGAAAAATCAAGAAAAGTTCCATTAGCACCAGAATCAATGATGGCCTCAGTCACGATTCTTTTTGTATCCCACTGTAATATGAGAGATATAGAAAAATAAGTAGATGCTTTTCTTTTTTGAAAAACGTTCAATATAGAGGTAGATGAATGAAGCTTACCACCTTTTGAATGTTTCAGTAGAGGACATTCGGAAATTAGATGTTCATTCGAAGCACAATACATACATAAGTTTAGTTGTCTCCTTCTTATTCTTTCTTCAGAAGTAAGAGGACTTTTTATTATACCTACTTCCATAGGTTCAGTTTGTGGAGGAATTTTTCAGGTAGTTTTAGAGTAGTGAAAGGTTTTCTCCAGGTAGAATTAGTAAGAACCCTTTCAGCTTTTCTTTCTCTTAGACGTCTATCAATACTGATAGACAGTTGAATCAATGCATTTAAGGTAGGAGGAAGTTCTGTACGAGAGAGTTCATCTTTCACAGCTTCAGATAATCCGAGACGGAATTGATTGCGTAAGGTAATGTCATTCCATTGGGTTTCTGTAGCCCATCTTTTGAATTCTGCAATATAATCTTCAACAGGTCTATTCTTTTGGTGTAATGTTCCGATGGTTAAATCAGCAGTAGTTTGTTTAAAAGGATCTTCATATAATAAAGACATAGCTTCAAAGAACTCATCCAATGAATCCAATATGGGATCATCATTTTCCAAAAAGGAATGGGCCCATGCCATAGGTTCACCTCTTAAAAAAGAGATCACTGAACAGACTTTGGATCATTCGGTGGGATAAGATCTAGGTTTTAAAGCAATTAGTAGTTTGCAAGAATTCAAAAACTCTCTGTACTTTGTTCTATCTCCATGAAATTTTTCTGGATTACAGACAGCAGGATCACCAGCCGATTGAAGAGCGGCATGAGGAAGATGACCTTGAATGTCTCTAACATAAGTTAATATTCTCTCATTTGTAATTTGCAGTTCCTGTAACCCTTGAGCAATCGTATCCACTCTATTGGTTAGGGCAGAAACTTGAGAGTTAATATCTGCTGGTTCCATTGAAGGGGCTGAATTATTCTGTAATACTTATTTTGTAATATTTCTTTAATTGGAACTCAACTGCAGCATTTCTTGGTTGCAACAACAATAAGGTTCACCTCCTTTTATATTGGTATGAAACTATGGTCACTGTACCTTTAAATATCCATGTAGGTAAAATTAGGCTTTGTAGCAATCCCTTATGAGTAAGAGGAATAATTAGACAAAGTGACACTTTAGTGAGTTTTAGATACTGTGTAATATAAATAATAGTAATTGACTTGTTTGGTAAAAGTATTACTTAACTTAAAGGCAGTTCTGGCACTGGAAGGGTTAATTCACCCAATGAAGGAGAAATTAGAAGTCCGTTTCAACAAGCTGAGAACTAGGAGTGGAGAGTGGGGAAGTCCGTTTTAACAAGCCGAGGTCTGGGAGTGGAGAAGGTAGAATTCAGAGTTACAAGCCGAGGTCGAGAAGTGGAGAAGGTAGAAATCCGTTTACAAGCCGAGGTCGAGAAGTGGAGAAGGTAGAAATCCGTTTACTAGCCGAGGTATAGAAGTGGAGCAGGTAGGATCAGAAGTAGAGCAGCTGATCTTCATGCAGCACCTGTGCGAATAATCCAGCCCTTTGAATCTGGCGCGGTCCTCCTAAGTATCGTGGAGGGACCGCGTCAGAGAAAGGGGCGGGGCTGAGCGCCGTGAACCCGGAAGTGGGTTCCGGCGATAAATTACATGCCATGCTATACCTGACACCACTAAATTATTCCCGACCTCCCCACGTGTCTCCACACCCAATTGGTAATTAGCCCTATGGCCTGTGCTCCACTTAGATCGAGGGGGAGCTCTCAGCAGCTTTGCTGGCTGTCTGGAGCGCCCCCACGTGAACACATGCTGGCAGGGATTAAGTATGAGTTGTGCTGCGAGATGTGGACAGCTGGCTCCTAAAGAGCAGGGTACCGCGAGGGCTCAGCATGCAGAAGTTGCCTCCCCATGCCATGTGCCTGGGAGAGGTACTTCTAATGGGCTGCTTGGAGTTACTCCAACCCCCACCTGTAAATGTAAGAAAGTGCCGCTTTCTGTGCATGTGTGTGTGTATTTATTAGGCAGTGTGTGTGTGTGTGTGTGTATCAGGCAGTTTGTATTAGGCAGTGTATGTGTCTTTGAATAAGACCGTGTGCATGCATTAGGCAGTCTGTGTGTGGATTAAGAAGTTTGTGTATAAAGCAGTCTGTATGTGTCATGGATCTATTAGGCTGTGTGTGTGTGTGTGTGTGCGTGCATATGTATTAGAAGGTTTTTTGTGTGCATGTATTAGGCAATGTGTTTGTATGTAGGTAGGCATTAGACTGTGTGTGTTTTATAAGAACAAAGGGGGATGAGTCAGCGCTGGATAACAAACTGAAAGGCAGCAATCCAAAAAAGGGAATCCCTCAAGACCCTTAAAAGCAAGGTAAAAAATACAAAAGTAGTAAGGGCTGTGCCCGAGGTTATAATCAGTAATCTGTAATAACAAACAAATGGTCTAAATGGAGAAACAAAGTAGGCCTATATAATAAAATAGAACAATGAATGAGGTCTCAAGCGTACAATAAAATTTGGAAATTTTGTAATTTTCCCTTTTCTCTCCACATTTACCGATATTTTAAACCATCCGGACGGATCAACTCCTGAGGATTGCCAACTCCCCCCCCCCCCATCCTGGTATATAGAGAGACTTTTAAAGTGACTTTTATTTACCATTTTTATTTCCAAATTTTATTGTACGCTTGAGATCTCATTCATTGTTCTATTTTTTATATAGACCTACTTTGTTGTTTCTCAATTTAGACCATTTGATCTGGTTGTTTGTTATTACAGATTACTGATTATAACCTTGGGTGCAGCCCTTACTTCTTTTGTGTGTGTTTTATGTATTAGACAGTGTATGAATGTATGCATTAGGCAGTTTATGTTGATGTGTAAGTGTATATATTATTTACTGAAATCTGGGGCCATTGTATTTCAGACAGCAGCAGACCTGATATCATGGTAACACAAGTGCTGCCCCACAGCCGGCCCTGACAGCAGCTGGTACCCACTGGATGGCCCCAGAGCAGCCCGAGGCTCAGGTAACAGCGGGGTTATTGGGGACAGTCATGGCGGTACAGGTGGCAGCCCGAGGGTTCCCCAGCCCAGGGAGCGCAATATCTGGGCCTCGGGTGACCGGCAGAAGTAGAGCGCTCAGAGCTCCGCCTACTGCTGGTCACTCCATGTAGTGTGGTCAAGCAGACAGCGCCGCAGTAGAGGATCGTTATCCTCTACCTAGCCTGACAGGTCATGCTCAGTGAGAGCGCTGAACAGCTTCCTGCCAGTCTGTTAGAGGAAACAGAAGCTCCTCTTCCGCGATCCGCTCGGCCACACTACATGAAGGGAGGTAAGTAGTGGCACAATGGGGGAAGAGAGAAGGGAACACAAAAGGGCCTAACGTAATGGGCGTGGGCGTGGTTTTGGTAAGGGGGCAGCATTTCATCCTTCAGCCCAGGCAGCACAATGTCTTAGGCCAGCCCTGATCAGCAAGCACATTACTGTTGAGCTTGTAAAAAAGGCAGTCACGCTGTCAAAATCTGTATCATCAATTCATTCTGCTCCTACGTCACATATAACTGAAATTATAACAAAGCTGAGATTTTATTTATTGAAACCTTTCATTGACTAGATTTCACTAGAAAATCTAACTAGGTATTGAAGATTTTGGGTAAAACCATCTGTTAACCTGGAACCTCCTTGCACTGTAACAACTTAATCCTAATTAAGTTGTTATAGTGGCTGGAGTTTCTCTTATGGACAAAGCCTCAGCTGGCTTGTTTTGTACTTAGGACAAAAGCAATGTGTGTATTCAACTGCAATTTCCATCTTTCTGATTTATTGCACCAACATATACTGTGCACCAAAGACAAAGGACACACAAGGACTTTGCACTTAGTACAAAAATGCAATTAATTTGGTGTAACATATACATATATAAATTCTTATTTATTATAAAATGCATAGAAATTCATGTAAAAAATTGTTTTCTTTCACGTTTATGGCAATAATAATTTGTGAATAATTAGTGCAGCTTAAAGGGACATTATAGTCACCAGAACAAAAGCTTAATGTAGTGATTCTGGTGTCTATATTCTGTCTCTGCAAGCTTTTCAATATAAACACTGCCTTTTCAGGGAAAAGCTTTGGATTGGCCGATATTATCAAGATGGCTGGTCTCCACCATGGAGGCAGGGCAAGACCAGTGCAGCGAGGGAGAAAAGATGTCACCTTTTCAGGGCAATCGGAGCAGGGCCAGTCACCTAAACAGCCACGCCAGCCTACAACAGCACATAGTGTCAGGAGTACGTGTTCCCTTATGATGAGGCAAGTCATCCTCTCGGATCGCTGTGGGAGAAGAGATTAGAAGCAGCGAGGGAGCAAGGTAAGTAAATCTTAATTTTTATTTGCTCCTGTGGAGGGGCCCAATTTAGAGAAAGGGAGAGGGACACTATAGTAATGCAGATTTGTATTCCTAACGCTATAGTGTTCCTTTATCTTTTTCACTGGTTTATGTGGTAATTTTTTATTACAACCACATTACAATTTTGCAAATCAGATATGTGTCACTGTGGTCAAACCTCCTAACCTATGCTCAGCAAACTCCTCTGAATAAAACAATACCCCCAATGTATGCCTTTGGCACCATCTTGTGATGTTACATTGCCATATAAGAGACCAGACAGCTGGTGGAGAAAGAGACATGATGGGTTGGGAGGGGGAGGGCAAAGAGCCATAGAGGGGATGTGGAAGGGGCAAAAGAGACAGACCGAGGCTTGAGAGAGAGACATCCAGAGGGGCTGGGGAGGACACAGAGACACAGGAGCTGGGGATTGGGAAAAGAGTAAGATAGAGGCTTTAACTAAACCCATTAGATTTTAGTTGTGTTGAATCTACTTGAGATTTAGTTGACTAAAACTAAGACAATTCAGATGACTAAAATACAACAAAAATTAAAATGGCTTTTTAGTAAAAAAAAAAAAAACTATGACTAAAACTAAATTAAAATATACCACGAAAATAAACACGGATTCCAGGTGCTGGCCAGGATGAAACCCAGCAGCTGTGACAATAACTGGAAAACATACACAGAAAAAAAAACACAAAAAAGAAAGAAAAGTGACAGGATGGGGGAACAAAAAATAAAAAAGCAGGGTGGGTGAGATCCTGTTCTTGTGCTGCCCAGGACCAAAAATGAGGAAGAGTGGTAAGTTGCAACATTTTATTAACTTTCAAAACTTTAGTGCAGCCAATTCATAACTGCCTTGTAGACTGGTCCTACACAGTCACACAAAGCAATCATAGCCCAAACACCTAAACGGTGCATTGGGTTTTCCTGACTATTTCAGTTTTTCATAGATTCATTTTATGGGCCTGTTCTGAAATCTTGGGCATTGTAGCAGTTTGACAATCCAAATTACACCATAAATGCATACCAGTGGCGAGAGTAGCCCTGTTGTACAGCCATTTTAGGACCAATTATTTTTGTGTTTTTTTTAGATGCACATTACAATTTAGAATTTGTAATTATTTTGTAAATTTGGAAAGTGATAAAAATCACTAAATTGTGCTCAGCTATATCTCCGGAGTACAGAATGACCCCCTTTGCATATCTTGTCAAGTTCTTGTGAAAATGCAAAGCTGAATATATAAACTAAGGAAAGAAAAAGTTACCTGCGCTCTCTCCTTAATACCTATGGATATTTAGACAAATGGAGACCCTCCTGCCAATGTCAAGGCAGATCCCCCCCTAAAGCGGGTCCTACACTGACCCTTCAGCCTTCTTCCCTGAGCTCCTGGCAAAGATATCTCTAATTAGACAGAGAGGGGTATTTTTTATATACACCCCTATATACTTATTAACCCTTAATAGGGAACACATGGGATGGGTGGCTGCATTGTAACAAGGCTGTGTGATACAAAGTAAATACAAATACAAAAAGATAAGTCATGCGCTCACTCCCATCACTCCTGGGCCGGCAGCAATGACTACAGTACACATCAGCCCCAATATATAGTAAAAACCAAAGAAAAGGAAAAGTTACATGCGCTGTCTCCTTAATCCCTATGTTTATTTAGACAAATGGGATTAAGGAGAGAGCGCAGGTAACTTTTTCTTTTCTTTGGTTTTTGCTATATATTGAGGCTGATGTGTACTGTAGTCATTGCTGCTGGCCCAGGAGTGATGGGAGTGAGCGCAGGACTAATCTTTTTGTATTTGTATTTACTTTGTATCACACAGCCTTGTTACAATGCTGCCGCCCATATTTTTTATATATTTTTGTATGAATATATCACCTGCCCAGTGGGGTTTAAAAAAACGTCAGACTGAAGATGGGTCCATTAGGGAATTTCGGGGCATTTTAGTAGCTCTCATATTTATTTATTTATAAGATATTCCATAAATGCATTGTCAGCTAAGAATGTTGCACATTTATTCTTATCAATGTTGTAGTTCAATAGCATTTTATTGATTACATCAGACAACTCCTGTGATTTATTTAAATGATATTATTCCAAAGAACTCCAATTGGCACATTGTGTTTTGCTTATATTATTATAACTATTGTGAAATTCCCCTTGCATAATTCTAAACCTGTTTGGTCACTGCACAATAATACTCTTATCTAACCATTTGTAAACAAGTTATGGGTTTACCTCTTGGAAATGCATGAACAAAGTGTGTCATTTGATATCACGCCTTTCACATGTAGGGCAAATATGTCATGTTCACAGGTGTTCATTTTTTGGCAGCTAAGTGATTATTTCTGTCTAACTAAGTGATGCCATCAACAGAGTCTCACGAGTTCCAAACTCTATCCCTACATACCCTGCTTTGTTGTATTTGCAAACAAATAAAAGCAGGTTGAGCTTTCCAGGATCAAAAGTGGCATGATCGATTGCTTCTTTGTTTCCTTAAACCATACTAGAACACATAATTTTAACCCCTTCACTACTAGAATCATTTAAACACAGTTGTGCTTTAACCCCCTAAGGACACGACATGTGTGACATGTCATGATTCCCTTTTATTCCAGAAGTTTGGTCCTTAAGGGGTTAATTTGCTTTGTAAACAGAAATTTAGTCCATAAAGCCTTATTTGCCTACATTTATACTCTAGGAATGATTATCAACCTGTAGAGCAACATATTATCTGCCAAGACTTCAGTCCACCCATTTGATGTCCTCAAATGTCTGGAAAATGACAGCTCTACTCCTTCCAAACAGTAAAGGAAAGTATGAGGATTATATTATTCATTAATTCAGGTAGGGCAGTGGGGTGAATGCTATCTCTTATTGCCACTTAGCATTACATAAGTATTACAAATATTGCAATAAAACCTGTTCAAATACCTATATTTCAGAAGTAAATTATTTAAAGGGACACTATAGGCACCTAGGCCACTTTAGTACTGCAAGGTAAGGAGCTATTAACAGTTTAATTGATACGCTTTGGTGAAGAAATTAGTTTTTAAAGATTAATTACATTTATCAAACACCAAGACTCCCTCTACACTGCTTGCCTCCTTACCTCGCTTGTCATAGTTAAACATGGCATTGTATTCGAGTTATCTCTAATGACTGTCAGTGTGAAAACAAGCAGTCTGCTGACATCATTAGAAGTGGTAGCCTGATCCAATCACAATGCTTCCCCATAGGATTGGCTGAGACAAAAAGGCAGATCAGGGGCAGAGCCAGCATGATTCAAACACAGCCCTGGCCAATCAGCATCTCCTCATAGAGATGAATTGAATCAATGAATCTCTATGAATGCAGAGGGAGGAGACACTGAATGTTTGGATGCATTTAAGGCAGCCATGACCCAGGAAGGATCTCTGACAGCTATCTGAGGGGTGGTCAGTGAAGTTATCACTAAGCTGTAATGTAAACACTGCATTTTCTCTGAAAAGACAGTGTTTACAGCAAAAAGCCGGAAGGTAATGATTCTACTCACCTGAACAAATTCAATAAGCTGTAGTTGTTCTGGTGACTATAGTGTCCCTTTAACTGTACTTAGAGTATATGAGTTTATGGTTGTATATTTTGCCTAAATGCAGACATTCTTCTTACATTCTGTTGCCATTTTTAGTAAGTTGTGCTTCCAGTCATCCCCAACCGGGCTCCTTATAAATACCAATTTTAATTTATCTATGTTTGTCACACTTATTGTATGTAAGACAAATAGTTCCCCCCCCTTTTCTAATATTTTAGGGCCTGCAAAAAAATATTTTAAGATAAGTGATACTATATACTGTCCACAACTTTGTATTCTATAAAATGTAAATGAAAAATAAACATTGTGTAAACTTGAAGTGATTATAGTGCATATAATCAATTGGCTCTGGGTCCCACATAAGTCCTAGATGGTTTACTCACCGTTTAATAGTGATTCTTGGTACCCAGAAGCCTGGCATCCAATGGTGACATAGTGTGTTTATGGTGCCTGTAGTGTTCCTCTAAATAGCTGTAATAGCTAGGGCTGCACCATTCCTGTGGAACTCCTCCCTCACAACCCCGCTACCTCAGCATGTAAAGGGATTAAACCCTTTGTTTACTCAACCGTTTCGAGTGATGTTCTCCCTCAGTGCTGGGTCGTCGCTACGCCTCCTCCCACGTCATCCGACAGAGGGGTTAATTCACATGCGCGGCAAGCGCCATGAGTGCTATAGGCCCTCCCCAGAGGAAAACATTGCTTCAGTGCTTTCCTTTGGGGAATTTACTGACGCTGGAGGTCCTCATGCAAAGTGTGAAGACGTCCATCGTCTGTTAGGTGACCAAATCCACCAGCAAGTGCCTGTAGTGGCTCACTGATTGACTGCCACTATAAGTAGTCTTATTCCTGCACTGCAATCATTGCACTTTCTTTAAGTCTGCAATGGTTTACATTGGAGGACTAAGTGGGACTGGGATCGCGCACCCAGACCACTTCAATGAGATGAAATAGTGTCCCCTTAATACTGGAAACATTTCTATCTAGCATATTGCATTGCAACAAAAGCCCAGAGAAGGATATATTTTTTTAATAATCATATCAAATGAGGAAATATTATCTATGCAAACAATAAACCCTTCTGGAGAACTGAACGTAAATTGCACTTTGTTTTAAATGCAGAAACCAAAAGTGCTCACCACTGAGTCTGGACGCAAATTTGGGTTTCAAGCTATTTAAGTGGATTCTCAATGCTTTAAAATATTCACAAGATTTTATGCGAACCTCTATAATATATTATTTATTGTAGCACTGTCTTCCCTGTTGACGTTGATAGCCATTTAACATATGTAATCATATACACCCTCAATCAGTCAAAAAGCTTTATGCATATTTATAGACTGGAGACTTAATGACACCATTTGGGTAAGGGTAATACCACATATTATTAATCTTGAATCAGAGACACAGCAGAGCAGAGGTTATTGAGTTATAAGATTACATAAAAGGAAACCAAGGAATATCATTATTAGCATGTATAACGTGCCTGTGTTTTTTTATATGGAGTTTTACAAATTTGGTGGTTTGAGCAGGTTTTCTGGTTCTATGGTTCCACTGCTCGAACCAGCCGATATTGGGCATACATTTTCTTCCTCACTGTTAATATTTTTTTCTTAAAACAAAACAAAATAAGGAATATGGAGGAGGTTATTGTAATAACAGTTTTCAAAAGCATTTTCTATTATTGAAGAATATATGGAAAAAAATGGAATGGAATATTGAAAAATTGTTGCCAAATATTAGTTGTACAATAGACACATTCTGAAAACAGTTCTTGAATATGTTGCAGTTGTAACAAATTTTTCTAAAACATAATTGAAATATCCTAAATTACTATTTTTATCTTTAAAAATACAATATTCTTTAGTTATGTGAAATCATTTACAAACTTTGCTAAGCAAATAGGGACAAATAGTGTAAAGTGACTGCAGGTTCAGAGAAAAGGTAGTGTTTACATTACAGCCTAGGAACACCTCTAATGGTTGTCACTCAGACAGCCACTAGAGGAGATTCCTGTGTCAGTGCTGCACGGTGTGACGTTGAACTTTTCTCATAAAGATGCATTGATTCAGTAGCCTCCCTGTGGAATTTTTAATGTAAACACAGCCTTGTCATAGAAAAAGCATTGTTTACTTTGCTGCCTAGTAACACCTCTAGTGGCAGTCACTCAGACAGCCACTAGAGATGCTTCCTGTGCAGCACTGATGTTCAGCATCTCTATGGCCTGCATGGAGGCGCCAAACGTTCCACATAAAGATGGATTGATTCGATGGATCTCTATGAGGAGATGCTGATTGGCGCAGAGCTGCATTTTGGTGCGAATGCACAATAACATCCAAATGCTTTCTTATGGGGGAAAAATGGATTGGCAGAGATCATCACCCATGGAGGCGAAGCCAGCCATTGAAGTGCGGCGCTGGAAAAAGGTAAGTAAACTCATCTTTTTACTGCAGGGAGAGGCGGCCTGACATTGTTATGTTTCTTTAACCACTTCCCGACAAAAAACTGGTTGTTAACGACCTCGGAGGTACCTGGTACATCCGATTGTAAATCCTCACTTACCTGATCGCTGGCAATCCCCCGCCGGCTACCGCGATCCTGGGGTCTGCTTAGCTCAGGAAGACCCCCTCTGCCCGATCCGGCCCTCCCGTGCCATGTGATCACATGGCCGGCTTGTGCAGTGCCTGCAGGGGGACTGCCTGAGCTCTCAGACAGTCCCCCTAATGCCTGCAAAAAACTTTTACAAGTTTTAAAAGTTATTAAAAAGTTGAAAAAAGTAAATAAAAGTACTTATATATAAGTACTTTTATGTACACATACATAAATCATTATTAAAAGTGTATTTTAATATTAATCTATATAATTATATATATATATATATATATATATTAATATTAAAATACACTTAGAATAACGTTAATTTTATATATATATATATATATATATATATATAATAAAAATAATAAATAAATTTTTAAATACATATCCCCTTAACGACCGCAGACGTACTAAGTACGTCCGACCAAAAATGGTCGTTAAGAACAAATATGAGCCCTGGACTTACTGGGACCACCGATCCGCTGCGATCGCGGTCGGAGGGGGGAGGGACTGCTGGAGACCCCAGCAGTCCTCTTGCAACAGCTACGGCCACCCCGGCCCTCCAGGGCAATGTGATCACCGTGATCACATCGCCGCAATCGGAGTCTATGGAGCTGCCAGCAGGGGGACTGTCTGAGCTGTCAGGCAGTCCCCGCAGGTGGTTAAAAAGTAAAAAAATGTAAAATAAATATATCATATATTATTAAATAATTAAAGCATTTTCTGATATATTATACATATATAATGCATATATATGATTTCATTATAAGTGTACTTTGAGATATATACACAGAATATATTCTAAAATGATTTAATTATAAAATAATTATAGATATGTTGGAAATAGAAGTGGGTTTTAATGATTTTATGAAGGAGTGGAGACTGGGTGAGCATCTAATGGAGGAGGGAAGTGAGTTCCACAGGAACAGTGCAGCCTTTGAGAAGTCTTGAAGGCGAGCATCAGTGGTGGGAGTACGGGCAGAAGATAGAGGTAAGTCTTCAGCAGAGCTTAAGGGCCTAGACGGGACATTCTTGTATATTAGGGAGGATAGATAGGTGGGAGCAGAATTATGTAAAGATTTGAAAGCAAGGACCCGAATTTTAAATTGAGCCCTAAATCTTACAGGAAGTCAATGTAGGGACCCACAGAAGGGTGAGGAGTGGGCGGTGTGGGCGGACAGGAAGATGAGCCTCGCCGTATTCATTATGGACTGTAATGGCGCAAGTTGGGAGAACGTAAGACTACTTAGAAGCGGATTACAGTAGTCAAGGCGAGAAAGGACAGTGGAATGGACCAGCATCTTAGTTGCATCTGGCGTTAAGTAGGGTCGGATGCAAGCAATGTTTTTGAGATGGAAGTGGCAGGATTTGGCGATAGACTGAACATGAGGCGTGAAGGAGAGGTCGGAGTCAAAGAGAACACCTAGGCAGTGAGCCTGCATCTTGGAGGGAGACAGACACAGGAGTAGCAACAATTGAGGGAGGAAAGACCAGAATTTCAGTTTTGGTTAGGTTAAATATAAGGAAGTGGGCAGCCATCCAGTTAGAAATAGCAGAGAGGCAGTCAGAGACACTAGTCAAGAGGGATGTGGAGAGATCAGGAGAGGACAGATAGATTTTCATGTCATCTGCTTAGAAACCATATTGGAAGCCAAAGAAGCTAATGAGTTTCCCAAGGGAGGCAGTATAAATGAAGAACAGTAGGGGACCAAGGACTGAACCTTGGTGGACACCAACAGAGAGGAGTTGGGGAAAAGAAGCAGAGCCATAGAAAGAAACACTGAAAGAGTGCTGGGAGAGGTATGAGGACCACCAGGAGAGAGCAATATTTTGTAGACAGATATTGCGGAGGATGAGAAGAAGCTGTTGATGATCAACAGTGTCAAAAGCTGCAGAAAGGTTAAGGAGAATAAGGATAGAGTAGTGACCACGAGATTTTACAGCAAGTAGATCATTGGAAAGTTTGGTCAGTGCCGTTTCCACAGAGTGCTTAACGCCAAAACCATTCTGAAGCGGGTCCAGCAGAGTGTTGGACTCGAGTCTGTCAATCTTGCATACACAACTCTAAAGGATCATGGCTGCAAATGGCAGTATCGAGAGACGACGGTAGTTGGACGGGGAGTTAGGGTCAAGATTTTAGTGAGAGGTAGAGAAAGAGAAGAAGACAGAGTACAGATGAGATGCAAGGGAATTGGATCTAGGGAGCAGGTGGTGGGACGGGAGGACTGGAGCAGAGCAGAAACCTCTTCTGCAGATGGAGTGAGGATAGGGGAAGTATTGAAATGGGAAGAAGAAAGATGAGAGATCTCTTCCCAGATTGTAGAGATTTTGGCAGTGAAGTGAGTTGCAAAGTCTGAGGCGGTCAAGTTAGTAGGTGGAGGAGGAACAATAAGGCAAAGAAGAGAGTTAAATGTGTGAAATAGTCATTTGGGTTCATGGGAGAGTGTGATTATGAGGGTATTGAAGTAAATTACTTTTGCAGAGGAAAGAGTCAAACTGTATGAGCGCAGCATAAATTTATAGTGGAGAAAATCAGATGCACAGTGAGAGTTTCTCTAACAACGTTCACCAGTTCTGGAGCATTTTTGGAGATATCGAGTCAGCTTGGATATTAGGCTTTTTACAGCAGTATTGGGGCTTGATAATTCTGAAATCAAATTTTGCTTTTGCAGACAATTATTGTGTGTGTGTGTGTGTGTATGTATATATATATATATATATATATATATATATATATATATATATATATATATATACATATATGTGTGTACACACGCACATATTATATATATATAATATAAATTTTTAAAAGTAAAACATTTATAAAAAAACTAATAAAATTGCTAATTTTGGCCAGCTTTTGTAGCTACTACAAAAGACTGGAAATACTCCATTTTAAATACCGTGGGTTGTCTACATTTGAAAATGGTATGCTATGATGGGGTTATTTCACATTCCTGGGCTACCATATGGTCTCAAAAGTCATCACAGACCCAGCAAACCAATCTGACAAACTGAATTGGGCAAGCCCTATATTGACCCTGTAACTTTCCAAAACACCATAAAACCTGTACATGGTGGGTATTGTTATACTCGAGAGACTTCGCTCAACACAAATATGAGTGTTTAAAACAGTAAAACTTATTAAAACAATGAAATTACCAGTAAAAGTGCAGTTTTGGGGCAAAAAAATGCAAAAAACAAATATGAACGCTAACTTTGGCAAGCGTTTGTGGCTACTACAAAAGACTGGACATACCCCATTTTGAATACCCTGGGTTGTCTACTTTTTAAAATAGTATGTCATGCTGGGTTTCATTTTCATTTCTGGGCTGCCATACCGACTCAAAGGCAACATAGCCAATCTGGCAAATAGCAATTTACAAAAACAGAAATTGGCAAATCTTATGTTTGACCCTGTAACTTTCCAAATCAGCATAAAACCTTTACTTGTAGGGTACTGTTGTATTTGTGAGACATTACTCTACACAAATATGAGTGTTTTAGAGCAGTAAAATTTATTATACTGATATTATCATCGGTGAAATGGCAGTTTATGTGTGAAAAATGCAAAAAAAACAAATATAAATGCTAAATTTGGCCAGGGTTTTTTTACTACGTGGCTACTGCAAAAGACTGGACATACCCCATTTTGAATATCGTGGGTTGTCTACTTTTACAAATGGTATGCCATGATGGGGTTAATTTTAATTTCTGGGCTGCTATATGGTCTCAAAGGCAGCATAGGCCCAGCAAACCAATTTGCCAAATTTCAATGTGCAAATATGGAAATGGGGAAAGCCCTACATTTGACCCCTGTAAGTTTGCAAAAACCCATAAAACCTGTACATTGGGGGCACTGTTATACTCAGGAGATGTTGCTGAACACATATCGGGGTGTTCTATGTCAGTAACACATAACAGGAATTAAGAATTCATGCCCAAAGTACAATGTGAGATAAAAATAACACAAAAAAATGACTACCCAGAAGTTTGACAAAGACTCATGGTAGAACTAGTGCATGAAAAGTGTTAAAATATAACCATGTGAAATACCCTAGGGCAGGGGTAGGCAACCTTTTAGCAGCACTGTGCCGATATAGGATTGTGAGGTCCCGTAGCGTGCCGATCCTATTTTTAAAAAAAAAAATTTATTGTGGTGTGTATGTTGCCGTATTCTGCTTATTATTTATACTGTAATTGCTTTGCATCATTGTTTTTGTGTGTATATGAGCTATTAGATTGAATATGTTCATTAGTAGTTTATGGTATCGTGTATGATACATATAAATGTGGGCTGTGTATGAGGGCTGCTTGTGGAATTGTGTGTGGATGGATATGTCACATGGTGTGTTTGGTTAGTGTGTGTGGGCTGTTTGGGGTATTGCATGTGAGAGGTTGCATGTGGGGTTGTGTGCATGTATGTGGATTGTGTGTGTTGTGTTTGTGTGTGGGCTGTATTTGTATGAGGGGAGGGTTATTCTGCATTTCTGTGTATATCTAGGATTGTGGGTGGCTTCCCCGGGTTCCAGTGGGGACCAGGCTGGCCAGGTACAGTTCAAGGACAGGAGCTGCAACAGCAGCTGCAGGCTGCTCTACTACATTGTTGATTCCCATTCACAAGTGCTGGGAGGAAGTGATCTGAGATCACTTCCTCTACGTTCTGCAATGCATAAATTGAGGATTGTCCTTCACCACCTTTTTGTATTAGTAGATATCTGAAGTTTCACTGGGACTCCTGATAGGCCAGAGCCTGTTTGGCTCTAGCACCCTTGAGTGCCGTGCAAAGACACCTTGAGTGCCGTGCATGACACTAGTGCCGTAGGTTGCCTACCCCTGCCCTAGGGTGTCTATTTTTCAAAGATATATGGTTTGATGATGGTAAATTATATTGGCCGGCATCAAAAATGTCCCAAATAGGACATGGGTGCATGATGACCAGCTGTGAGAATTCCAAGTTGGAAAACTGGAATGTGCACCCTTCAAATAAGGTCTTTTAGCCCCCAGAGAACCAACACACCTATACATGAGTGGTATCACTGTACTCAGATGTTGCTGAACACATATTGGGGTGTTCCTTGGCAGTAACCCTTAAAGTTCTCAGTACATGTATTCTTAAATTGCTATGTGTGTCAAAAAAATCACCAATTATTATTATTTTTTTTTCAATTTGGCATAGATTGGTGGTAAAATGTTTGCATGAAAAGAGTCAAAATACCCCAAGTTTAATACCTTAGGTTGTCTTCCCTTACAAAATATATACATGTGAAGGGTTATTTATGGATTCCTGACAAATATCAGTGTAATTGTGTTAATTTTGAAATAAAAAATGGTTTGGAAATAGCAAAGTGCTACTTGTATATTAACCTATACCGTTCCCCAAAAAACTAAGAACATGTTAACATTGGGTATTTCTAAACTCAGGACAAAATTTTGAAACTATTTAGCATGGGTGTTTTTTGGTAGTTGTAGATGTGCAACAGATTTTTTTTTAAAGTTAGAAAAAGAAATTTCATCTTATTTTTATAGTAAATTATATGATATAATGGGAATAATTGTATCTTTACACCATTTAAGGATGAGTAAAACGCTATATAATATGTGTGGGTACAGTAAATGAGTAAGAGGAAAACTACAGCTAAATACAAACACCGCGGAAATGTAAAAACAGCCCTGGTTCCCCACAAAAAAATTGAAAGCTGGTCATTAATGGATACTATAGTGTTGGGAATAAAAATATGTATTACTCCCACCCCCATCCAGTAAATAAAGGATTAAAAACCCCTTTATTTACTCACTTGAGGGACATCAGCGCTGAGTCAACACTCCGCCTCCTCCGACATCATCCGATGGGGGGCTAATGTGCATGCATGGCAAATGCACGAGCGCATTAGGCCATTAAATCAATGCTTTCGTATGAGGATTTCACTGATGTTGGATGTCCCTATGTAGAGCTTGAAGACGTCCAGTGTCATTAAAGGGACCGGTAAACTCCAGGATTTGCCTCTACTGGCTGTCTGATAGACAGCCACTATATGCTGTCTTAGTGCTGCAATGTAAGCATTGCATTTTCTGAAAAATGTTAATGTTTTTCATTGCAGGACTAAGGGGGCCAGGGACACTGCACCCAGACCACTTCAGTGAGCTGATCAGGTCTAGGTGCTTATAGTGTCCCTATAAAGACAATTACATCATTATTTAAACCTGAATAGATAAAAATTATTGCTTTCGTGATTTTTTTCCGTTTGAATGCTTTATTCTGTGCTCTGCACTTGTTTTTCTGTACACTCTCATCAAGCAGTTTATTTTTATTCTGTAGGAAAGAATGTGTACGTGATATTTCAGGGGTTTAGTGTTTCTCTCAGTCAGACAATGGGTGGAGTTTCTCAGAGCCGAGTTATCAGGAATTCTATCTAAGTCACAGACACATTGAGCTGTCACTGTATATATACATTGACTTCATTCATTTATCAGCATGGTTTGTGGACTGAGTGTTTATATTCTAACAAGGAGTAGATGCAGAAACAGGCCGCTTATAATTAATTACTACCTGAAAAGACCAGCTATCTTGGTAGGTGCTTATCTTAATGGTATAATCTAGTGGATTAAGTTTTTTTTAACCAGTATTGTTTATACAGGCAATTTATTTTTGAACCTTTTTTTGTTGTTGCTATATTTGACTATTGAGATGTTTTCCTAGTTATATGATGAATCTATTTGTATCTACCGTGCATTTTGTGAATAATTGTAGTTCCACAAAATGTATTAAATAAAAAAATACTTCCTAGAAAATAATATAATTATCTAACAATCTAATAAATTAATGTATCATTTTTATATATGTTAGCATATGCTTTCTTTTATTTATCTTTTTAAATGTAAAAAGATGTAAAAGTGAAATATATACTAATAGTGTATTACAATTTATTTTAATCGGAGAAGACTTGAATCGGAGAGGCAACCTTGACAACGTATACTGGTGGTTGCTGTTACAAGATTTGGGGTGGTTAAACTCGATTTCACAATGCCTCGATTGACTTTCAAAACCAAACAAGCCAAGAAGTCCGGACAGATTTTACGCACTGAGACATTTAAGAAGTCTATCAGGATTCAAAACCAAGACTACCAGACCCTTGTAGAGAAGCATTTGAAGTGTAAGAACTTATTTGAAGATGATGCCTTTCCAGCGGATTTAACATCCATTGGAAGTGAAAATCTTTTACAGAATCTTCCACCATGTGTCACATGGAAAAGGCCACATGTAAGTCAATGGCAGTAGTAATATCTGGACTATTACTACAAAAATTTCAGCATGCTTATGATTAACAGCTGGTGAGAGAAACGTTGTCTGCCATACCTGCTGCATGCTTCCAGTAGTTGTGGAGGCATTGCCAGATAACAGTAGCTTGACCTGGATCATTGAAGGTATTGTCAAACCTGGGAACATGGATGAATAGTGACTTTTAAATCTAATCCTTCCTCTTCCTATAGAGACCGTAAGTTGGCTCTTTTGGTAAAAAATGGGGGGGGGGGGGCAGCTGACAGCAAAAGGGCCAGTCCTGTAATGAATGTAGACAGTAATACCCAAAATGTTGCAGACCTGCTTTCCACAAGCGGAAGAGAGGACTGGTCCAAGTCCCTACAGGGAGCTATTGGACCTGAAGCTTCTGTTGCAAATCAGGCAAGTTCCATAGTGTGGTTACACTTCACAAAATAGCTAGAAGTATAAAGGGGGTAAAACCATTATTTTCCCTAATCTATTGAATATTGATTAGTATGAGTGGATAAAGCAGAGGGAATATTCACTGATAATGCATTCGGTGACCATAGAGGTTCCATTAATCATAGTGGTTCTACATGGGCCAGGGTCTTCTCAATGCAGGATATTGTAACCAGCCACGTAAAAATAAATAGTTCCATGAATCATCCATTTGTTCACTGGCCTAGTAGAAGATGACAATAGACAACTTATTTATACTGGTGTATCATTGCATGAATTAAATGTATATCATTAGAAAAGAAAATAACTTAAATTTTTCAAATTTTCCAGGAACTGGTAAAGAATCCTCAGTTCTTTGCTGATAATGTGAGCAGATTCAAATTACATCAAGGACTCACACAAAACTGCTGGATTTTGGCTGCCCTATCATCACTTACCTTGAACAAGGATATATTAACCAAAGTTGTGCCTCAAAACCAGAGTTTTCAGAAAAACTACACTGGGATCTTCCATTTCAAGGTGAGTACACTCAATCTGCACTACTTAACGTGGAAAGCAGCACAACTGTCATGTCATAAAATATGTTCTCTTCACAGTTCTGGCGTTTTGGTGAATGGATTGACGTGGTAGTGGATGACCGCCTTCCTGTAGATGAAAACGGCAAGCTCATCTTTGTATCGTGTGCCAAAAATAATTTGTTTTGGGGAGCACTCCTGGAGAAAGCCTATGCTAAGTAAGTAAGCATCAGATACTGAGTCTGGTATTAATGCATTATATATTTTACATCATGCAGGTTTGAACAACAATGTTTGCACTTGGCTTCCAATTTATAATAAAACAAAACTAATCAGCAGTCTATACAGAGGATAACTAACATGGTGAATCAGACGGTATCCTAAAGAATTCCATCTATATGCTATTAATGTAGGCTTTATCTTCCTGTGTCTCAGGCTCTGTGGCTCCTATGAAGACATGCAAATTGGTGAAGTATCTGAAGCATTAGTGGACTTTACCGGTGGAGTGAATATCACCATAACATTGTCCAAAGCCCCCGCAGATCTCTGGAATATAATGTTAAGGGCAGCAAACAGTGGGTCCTTAATGGGATGCCAGACTCACTCCGGAGTAAGAGCAATATTTATTATTTTTATTATAAATATTATGTTCTGTCACACTTACTGTATAGGTAGTAAAACATATAGACCCCAGGAGGGACTTATAAACTAATTATTATTATTAATCTTATGATTATGTCAACATCATTACCAAATTACGTTATCATTAATATTATTATTAACCTTATGGTTGCATCAACATAATTACCAAATAATTTTATTTTATTATATTTATATATATATATAATATACAAAGTGTTGTACTCAGTGCTTTACTGTAGACTGTACTGAACCAGAAATTGACAGCAAATGTTGTTGATATTTATATATTATTGTAGTTATGATATGCAGACAGTAGACATCCTTACCCTTGTAGACTTAACAGACACAATTAGATTAAACTATAAAATAGTAAATTAATTTTAATAAACAGAAGTGTATTGTGTTCCATGTTTCATACTACATTTATTAAATTCCTTGTCTCTTTCATTTAGCCTGAAATGATTATGGAGAATGGATTAGTGGCAGGCCACGCGTATGCTGTGACTGGAATCAGAAAGGTACGGGTCTGGCTGTGAACCTCAGCTATCGGGAACACTAGATAAACAAAATAAAGAAGGACAAAACATGGATCAGTTTAAATTAATTGGGAGCTCCAGGCTTACTCATTGTAGGCACACAAATAGCTCATACTAGTATTATTAAAATAACAATTGTTTTTATTAAAAACCACAATGATATTTAATACATGAAAATCAAGTACTACAATTGCAAGCAGTGCTACATTTGATGACTATAGAAATATTTGTGAATTAAATTTGCTGTGATACTTAGCGATCACTCCATCTCTGTCCTTTGTTTCACCAGGTGACCAGCAAATTGGGAGCAGAATATTTAGTGAGATTGAGAAATCCATGGGGAAAGGTTGAATGGAATGGAAATTGGAGTCGCAGGTAACTATAATCTAAGATGCAGTAAGACATGTATTTGGTATAACCCGGTACGTTGCTGAATGGGATGGTACCCGCAGATAATTTGGTGGTATTGGTTATTTTGTTCTGTGATAAGGTAGTCGTTTTGTTTGGGACAAAGAAACGCTAGTATGTATAAAGTCATTATTGCTTTTTTCATCCTACTGCAGGTGCCACATTCATTTAAAAGTTGTAGAAAAGAAAGATTGTTTCATGAGAAGAGAAACTAAAAGTTTTAAAGTTTTACTTTTTTTACATTTTTTTTTCAGATCTCAAAAATGGGAACAACTTAGCTTCAAGGAGAGACTTCTACTTCAAAAGGCAAGGGAAGATGGAGAATTTTGGTAATAATGATAATACAGATAACATTTAAGACTAGGGACTAATGAAAGTATTTAGAAAATTGGGCAGACTAGATGGGCCGAATGGTTCTTATCTGCCGTCACATTCTATTTCTTATAGATAGAGGGATTTGTTATTCCAGATAAACTGAAACCATTTATATATTATTGACATAATCATCAGAGAGTGCAGGTAGTCTCTACACTTACGTCTGAGACTCAATAACCTTCATAATATAAACATATACAGTTAGGTTGTCATGACCCATTAGGTGCTGTGGATTCTGAGGTTTAATCCCTTAAAACTTAAAATTGTGGTGCAAGGGCTCCCAAAATTATTCCTGGATAGACAAATCAATTAATCTGCTGATGTATTGCCTGATTTTCAACCCACACTGGATATTATTTTCCTGATTTTTTTTTTATTTTCTGCACACATAGGATATCCAATGAAGACTTTAAAGACAATTTTGTTGAGCTGGCTATCTGCAAGCTGACTCCTGATCTGATAAGCCAGGAATATGGCAAACAGTGGATGTTATCTATGCAAAGCGGCAAATGGTCTTCTGGGAGCACAGCTGGGGGAGGTAGACATTGCACAGGTATATATCTGCCGTTCCTTGTAGTATGTTAAATGTATACACTTCACTCTGTAGCTGCTCGAATCCTTAATTTCAAGGTGGCACAGTTGGTATCACAAAAATGTTTTATTTTTTTTCCAAAATATTTTTAGAGTCCTATTGGAGAAATCCCCAGTACCGGCTGAAAACTCTCAATGAAGATGATATGGAAAAGAATACAGACTCTTCCCATGTTCTAATATCACTTATTCAGAAACAAAATCACAAACACAGAAACCAATCACCTCTTCTGTTCATTGGAGTATCAATATTTCAGGTAATACATTACTGTGAATACAATGTATAATAGCTAAACACTGTTCTAAAAGTTTATGGGAATTTGCTCTGTAGATAGTTTGGTATCATCAGGCACACGTTACTAGAGCTAATATTATAATAATGCCCAATTACGGACTACTGTGGGTTATGATCTCGAGACACTCAGCTTGCAAGAAGGGTCCAATAATTTACACTAACATTGCTTATCTTTATAACTAGCAGGCCTAAAAAGCCCAGTGCTTGCAATGGCCAGCAGCTGTCCACCTATTAGAAAATCAATGTTGCTGTTAAGCTCCTTATAAACACTCTTTTTAAGATTGTTCAATACTGCTACGTTCTGGCCTGTATCATGTGGTTAAAGTATAATTTTACCTACTGAGCCAATATGTAAAATGTGTTGTTGCAATCATCTGTTATTGCTTTTCATCTTTTTAATACATTGTCTTTTTCTTGTTCACATTTTCTAGGTGCCTCTTGAGGTAAGAACCATATTTTTCTTAATTATTTGAGCTCCAGTTAAGAATATTTAAACAACTGTTATTACTGTAGACAATGGTGGGACATCAAAAGTATATTGAGCTGTTGTTGGGCTTCAGATTATGGAACATACATAATAATAAGATAATGGAGTCTTACAGTATCTTCATTTTCACCATAGCATCAGGACTGTTTACAGAGGAAATTAATGCTAGAACTATAGTCAATTCAGCAGGTTATTCTTAAAAGTTAGAGCACTGTTTGCCAAGCACTTGCAAAATATCAGAATCTAGGGCACAAGGACATTTTAATTTATAAAAACGATGCCCTTAAGCTTCACTTTTTTTGCAATCTTTCATTGTTGGTGAAATGCCCAAAATATCTACATTGGATAGGCAAAGAACATGAATGGGATGATTTCATCTTTAAGGAATTACAAATAAATGTCAGATGATCTAAGGAAAATAGTTGAAAGTTAAAAAAAAAAAAAAAAAAAAGAACATAATTCATATTTTTGTTTTGATTTGTCGCCTACAGCAAAAGTTCTAAACATGGAGCAACCACCAAAAATGAATAGAATCCACAGGAACATTCTATTGACTTTCATGGCATTTGCTCCACTTTTAGAACTTTCCCTTACTTTTCTATTAGTTTTATATTGAATTTGTGATGAATCATATGGCAATATCTGTGGGCCATATACAAATACAATTAACAAAATGTTTTATGATAGTGTGAAGTTTGCTCATTATATGGATAGAGTTATCATATTTTGTAAATCCTTGACGTTCTTTTCCTGCTCTGTACAGTTCCAGGGCACACAAAGCCGGCTTCCTAAATCATTCTTTGTTAACCATAAACCCATAAACAACAAATGTGTTTATGCCAACCATCGTGAAGTGACTCAGTATTTCCACCTGGAACCAGGGTCTTATGTTATTGTTCCTTCGACGTCTACAGTTGACAAAGAAAGTGAATTTCTACTCAGAGTGTTTTCCAGAAAGCACATTTTAGAGTAAGTAGAACTCTTTCTGAAATGAGAATATATGTATTAATTCACAAATCTAAGTGAAGTGTCAAAAGTGAAGATTGAATATGATCATTTTAGTGGACTATGAGGTGCCAAATTGTGGAACCTTAAATTGTGGCAATTTCACCTATTAATTGGAGAGAGACTTAAATGCCAAGAATAGATTACATTTAGTACTATAAAGATAGTTATGGAACTGTAGGTATATAGATACAGTCATACTGTATATGCACACAATTTCTAAATCTGAATATTTTGTATGTGCCATGTGTATGTTTAATGAAAATATCACTAACAAAGCATTGTTAAAATCATTTCAGAGAGCAAAGCGAGAATCCAAACACAGGAGTATGCTGGATGGTAAGCATTTTATATAGAACTTTCATATAAAATATATTCATACCATTTTAGGAAAAATAATAATATATCTAGACAATTACAAATGAGTGCAAAGCAACACAGCTGAACGTATAGCAGATAGATAGCCGTATGAATTAAACTTTACATTCGGACGCCAATCAAACACACTTTCTAATATAGTGACAGGAAGTTAAATAGCATTGGTTTCTTCTTTAGCGACACTGTAAGAACCATCTGATGCAGAACCTCTTTAAGAGGAAGCCTATCAATCAGTGCTGAGGTCCAGTTGATCCGTGTCACCCAGACAGCCCTTTATACTCTTTAAGATGTTTCTTTAGCAGAGAACATTATTAAAACCTATTCATCTAGAAACATAACAAGCCTTTTTCCATTATAAAACAATTTATAATCTGTCATTTATCTTGCTGCTCTCATTTTTCCTCTTAACAGAAAATTGCTGACAAACAAGAAGACAAGATTTGGGAAAACGTCTTCGCCAAATTCTTTGGAAAGGTAAGATCCTACACTGTATTTAATAGATCATACGTGCAAAAACTGGTGTTTAGAAATCAAAGAACTAAAGGTAGTTTCTCCTTTTATTTTTCAAGAATCCAGAAATCAGTTTAATTCAGCTACAGACACTCTTAAGTAAAGGGACCTGGCCAGGTGAGTCTATCTGATTGCTTGTTTTTAGGCAAAATACATGTAAAATGACTCTTTACTCCAGTGCACAATCTGCATATTATAGTCATATGCCACATCAAATGATTCTTGATATGAATTCTGATGTACTGTACACACGCAAGTGGTGTGGGAGATGTGTGTCTCCTGTATGGAGCTTTTCCAATAATGGGAGAGGCAAGATTCTCATAAAATATATAAATGGTTGTTTTTATTCTTAAACAGTAATTTCTCTTTATAGATTTAATTGAATATGTACGGCTAGTTACATTCCCAGCTATATTTGTGGGAATCGGATTTGCTTGATTAGTAAAATATTACAGTGCATATATTTGAAATTCTTATTATTTCACAAATTTACTCTAATTTAATCTCTTTTCAGGTGCAAAGCTATTTGCAACACCATTCAGCTTAGATACCTGCAAAGTAATCATGGCTCAACTTGATGTATCCTTTCTGCTTTTATTTCTGATATTTCAGAGAGTTCCACTTTATATCTCAAACTAGTATTCTGAAACATCAACATAGCTTTCATTCCCAGAACCTTCTTGTGTGCAGCATTCCATTATTAGTAGAGAAATGCCTTCACTAAACATGCATTCATTGCGCTAATAATCAGTTAATTACTTTTATACAATGCCTACGCAAACATTATAAAACACCTATCTAATATTTTCTGCGCTAATTAATTCCAAGTCCGAGACACTGGATTTGTGTCACATTTTAAAGCATCATAGTATTATTTTTGAATACCTTATTAAGTATTTAGTGTGACTTTCCAGTAGATTTTTCTTGGGCTTGTTCAATTCCACACTTTAAATCACGTAACTTGTCTGATAATCCCTTATTTTTGAAATACTTGCAGTATTAATGTTAAATTAAAAATAAAAGCAGTTACAAGCCTTAACTCATTCGAAATACAGTTGAACACATCTGGAACTCTAAATATGGATGAATTCCAAAATTTGTGGGAGAGACTCATTTCATATAAGGTTTGTTTCTACAGATGACTCATTGATTGTATCTATGATAATATATAATAATGTATATATTTATTTGAAGGTTAAAACCTATTTTGCAACGACCCCCAATGGTGACATCGCCACTTAGGGAGGCGATGCCCTAGGGGTGCAGCAGAGGTGTGTTGTACTTACCTACTTTGTCTTATAATATCTTTTGACTGCATTTGAATTTCAGTGAAATTCCACCACAGTCTTTATGAGTTTTATGAGAAAAAAACCCCAACATTTTCTTAAGGGGGGCGTGGGTGTCAAACAGAAGTGTGATTCGGATATCTACCATTCTGTCTTTGAGTGAAGTCAGTTATATATAGCATTAGTACATTATGGAAATTACTGTACTGTAACTTATAATCTGATTGCTTCCATAGGAGATTTTCCAAAGGAGGGATATAAATAGATCTGGATATCTGACAATGATTGACCTCCAGGCTGCAACAGAAGAAAAAGGTAAAATCATTCATTCAGATGAATAAATAAACCCATTAAAAAATAAATATATATATATATATATATATATATATATATATATATATATGTATATATATATATATATATATATTTGTAGTCGGGGCAATATGGCCGAACAGAGAAATCTTAGCATAATACAATCATAACATCCATGAGTATGCACCAGTCAGTTGTGGTGTGCCAGAACCGACAAAGCAGTAGGCCTGTAATAAAAGTGGGCCCACCTTAGAGGGTGTTATAAATAGAGGGAGCGGTGGGAGGGGTGACTCGCCAAACCAGCAACGGTAAGGTGGGAGTGGATTGGCAGCCCCTTTAAAGGTGAACCAAGCCCCTCCCACAACTCCAGGCCAAGCCTTCAAATTTGTAGTCGGGGCAATATGGCCGAACAGAGAAATCTTAGCATAATGCAATCATAACATCCATGAGTATGCACCAGTCAGTTGTGGTGTGCCGGAACCGACAAAGCAGTAGGCCTGTAATAAAAGTGGGCAAAAAGAAAATGACCAGAAAACATAATTCGTGAACCAACTTCGTTTATTGAGATAAGTCACAAAAAGCTTGTCTTAATTCTTTAACAGGATTGGGTATGTAGAGTGTGTAGGCGGAGGATTTCCAGCGCCCCATGGCCTTAATAATATGAGCGGGGACGTGGTTAGCGGATGCGAAAGATGCTGCTCATATACGGAAAGAGTGACCTGAAAATTGATTGGGGTTTAGGCCAAGCCTGGTCAACAGAAGTCTTATGTACAGCATGAATTTAGCTGTGGTCAGAGTGTGTCCATGCAGTTCAAACAAAGGCTGTTGAGGTTGTTTTTGGACTGAAAGTGAATAAGTGTCTAACACTTTAACTGGGCACCATATATTGTGAGTAGGGTACAGTGGTATTTGAATAATGTGTCCGTCGGTGCTGGTTTTGGATTGTCTTAGAGAGAGAATATAATGGTCGGTATGTTTCTGTAGATCATTGGTTCTAAGGTAGTCAGGTGCGGTGATGGTTGTGGTTGTGAATTCGCTAGGCCGGAGGAACCCGTAAAAGGCAAGATATAGTTCTGTTTTGATAGTGCTATTTGTCATGGGTTCGAAAGGAGATGAATCTAATAGGTTGGATAGAGAGTGGAAGATGTTGTTGTCTATAAGTAGTCTTTGTGAGGGAACATGTGTATCTAATTTTTTAATGCCTTTAAGTAATGTTTTAATTTGGTATGAGGTTAGAAAAGCAATACTGTTAGGTTGTTGGATGAGCATATGGTGTTGAATGCCAGGAAGGTACAGTTTAATAGTATTAAAGGATAGTTTAAGGTTAATGTGGCAAAAAGAGGTAAACCCCAAAATCGTCTCTAATGCAAACATGTCGTGAATGTGAAACTCGGTGATAAATTTTTTGAATACGTGAAAGGCCCTATCATAAGTGTCCTTAGTGTTTACTGAGAGTGCCATATGAGAAATGTGACGTGCGTGATCTAACAAGGTCTTTAATCCATGATCATGTCTTGGAATAGAGGTGCAGGTGGAAGCATTGGGTAGTGACGAGAGGAAAGCCTGGAAACGAAACTGAGACAAGTGATCAGCAGCGGTGTTTGTGTACCCCGGGATGTGTATGCATGTTATAAAGAATTGACAAGTGGCTGCTACCCATGTGAGATGCCTTAGCAGTCTCATAATGACCAGTGATGCCGAACGGCCTTTATTGACAATGTGGCATGTAGCCAGGTTATCCGAGTAGCACCTGACCGTGTGGCCAGACCAATATGGCCGAGGTGTCAGAAAATTTGGGTAGTGATTCAACTTCAGTTGGCCAAGGCCCCCAAATCCATTGGTCACCCCAGATGGCGGCAAAGCCTGTGTTAGCTGCGGCATCTGTCCATAATGTAGGTGATGTGTCGGAGGGAGGTGGTATAAACATGGTTTGCCCGTTCCAAGAGGTGAGAAAGACCCGCCACATGCGTAAATCAGAAGTTGCGTGTACATCTAATTTGATATGTGAAGTGTGCAAAGAAAACAGTGGAAACAAGGTTAACAGGTGGGATATAAAAGATTTACCTTGGGGTATGATCCTCATGGCAAAATTGAGCGATCCAAGTAGTGATTGGAGTTCTTTCCGATTGCAATGACCTTGTAGCAGGTAATGTTCAATACTTGCCAGGGTACGCTCAATCTTGTCCTGAGGTAGACTGGCCTGCATGTTTATCGTGTCTAGTTGTATGCCCAAAAATTGGATGTAGGTATCTGGACCCAAAGTTTTGTGAGGAGAGACAGGAATGTTAAAAGATTCAAACAGTGCCAATAAGTGATTCAAACTACTAGGTGGAAGAGTGTTATTCTCAATCAAGAGGAAATCGTCCAGATAGTGGATAACCGAAGGGCACTTGCACACATTTAGTAAGAGCCAACATAGAGCCTCTGCAAACATGTCAAAAATTCGTGGACTGCTTTTGGAGCCAAAAGTTAGTCGGGTGAAAAAATAATACCTCCCTTGCCATTTAATACCGTGTAGATGCCACAGGGAAGGATGTATGGGTAGTAGCTTAAAGGTGTTTACCACGTCTGTTTTACTCAGCCATGCTCCTGTACCTGCTTGTAGAATGGCCCCTATGGCATGGTCGATAGTGGCGTAGTGTAGTGAAAATTCTTCAGAAGGTATTAGAGAGTTTAGGCTGGGGATAGTGGAGGAGTGTGGTGCTGATAAATCAATTATCTGTCTGGGTTTGAGTGAGGTCTTCCCTGTGACAACCCCTAAAGGGTTGGTTCTCCAAGACATGAAGGGTGGGGAAAAGAATGGTCCCAACAGAAACCCTTATTCCAGCTCATTTGAGATAAGAGTATTTACCAACTGTGGATCGTCTAATGTGGACTGTAGGTTGTCGCATTCCAGTGTACCGGAGGGTAAATGGACCAACCCGGTGTGAAATCCCTCAGTCATGCCCAAAATAATATATTCAGTGAAATGACGTGAAGGATGTGGCTGTAAAAGTGATGTCAATAAAGTGACGTTCACACACGTGTGATACGGTTTTGGGAATGCTTTATTTGGGCACATAGTTTTGGCATGGGCCAAAACAGTGTGAACATACATGCATCAGTCTACAGGAACTGAAACCACAATTGCCCACATTGAAGTTATTGCATATCTGAGATTTACCCAGGAATACAATGTCTCTCCCCAGCTTGTCTTTTAATCCCTTGGTAGCTTTAGGAAAGTTAGGGGTAGATTGGTGTTTGGGCAGAGATTTGTGTGGTGTGCTGTAGATGTGCTTAAATTGAACTGAGCCAGAGCTGCAGCCACCTTTGCAGAAAAGGAAGAAAACAGTGTCCGTAAAAAGTAATCGTAAAAAGCGGTACCACCGTATTTGTGCCCCAGGTCCACCATCTTGTGCATGTATGCATCTAGCTCTGCTCTTTTCCCTGGGTATACTGAGCAGTACACATCCCTATAAATCCCAAAACCCAGTACAAATTCAGGGATTGACCGTTTTCTGTTTAGTCTCGGGTCTCTAGACCTTAGTACGACAGATATATCTCCATATGCAAAGGTCCTATTCTCTAGGACATTCTGGGAGGCTATAAGCAATGACACCAGGTTGATATCCTTGCCTTCCAGAATGTCCTTTTTAAGGTGAGATGGGACCATGTGTGAAGGATTAATATCTTCGCTAAGAGACCCTGATTCCAAAGAATTACCAATCATGTCAGCCAGAGGGTGACTGGCAGCAATTGGGTTCGTAGCGGTCTGTTTAGTACCACTTGTTTCCAATTTATCCAGCCTGTCATTAATTGTGCTGATGGATGACATGAGCGAAGTCATCATGGCGTGAAATGTTGGCAATTGTGTGCCACTAGGGCCTTCCCCTGCATCAGAGTTGTCAGTGGCCGTATTCAAAAGTCTGAACAACTCGGCTTTCCTAGCAGTAGCTGGGAAAGGGATGCAGCGTCTTCTGCCGTGAGACCTGTGATGGTCCATGATCTGAGAGAAGCAGGACTAGCAACGTCTGTTCCAGGAACAGGGGTACCAGGCCTAGCGGGAGTGCAGGGTAGCAAGAGTTCCTCGGGGATATCAGGATTATTAGACATAACTGAAAAGTAAGCTTTAATCAATCACTCTGTAATGTTTGATTTGGGTGGGTACTGGTAAGGCTAGCTAAATGCCAAGAGGCAAAACAATTATACTTATTGATGGTGACAGATGAGTCCCTACTAATTGCCAAGCGGCTTGAGCGGCGCTACCTATTCGTGGGCCAGAGGGGAACGTATGAGGCCACCGAACGTTGTGGCGGGGTGTTGGCCTCTCGGTGGTAGTTAAAGCATAAGATAGATTGGGAGTGACAGGTGAGGCCCTCTCTATGCGACAATGCGAGACGGCTAGCTATGATTTGGCCCGAGGGGCGTATTCCTCCGAGTATGAGGAGAGGGGTGTTGGTCTCGCGGGACCACTAGCCTATGGATTAAGACCAGAAACTTTTACCTCGTTGGGTCATATAACCTAGGACCAGTACCCCTCAGAACATGGTAGAGGAGAAAATTGGATTCTGGCGTAGTACCTGATATGTGAGTCAGGTTGCGCTGTCGCGGTAGAAGTAACCAGTGACTGTAAGAGTCTCGAGATGATTACCTGTTGGACATGAGATTTGATATATGAACATGTGATTAAACGTAGTGTTATGGCCAGATCGTGGGCCCTAAAAAACAAGGAACCTACCCGACACTGCAGAGGGTAGATTTAACGAAATTGACAACGGTTTTCGTGCTTGTAAAAGCTACCGTTTGAAGGCAAACAACCTAAAAGAGTAAAATACATGCTTAACTAATGTAATGTGTATCATTGGACTTCATAAAAACATAATTTAAATATCAACCAACCTATAAGAAAATTGATACCAGTGACAGAATTCACAATTCCCAGTACTAACCACTGGGATGACTCTGTGGGGAAAACAAATTCAGGAAATCAGGACCCATCAACTTTGTTTAAAACATTCCTATTTAATAAATAGATTTACTGCAATAACGTTTGTAACCAGTAGGGGCGAAATCCCCATGGAGTACTGTCTGAATTCGTGCTTAATACGTGAGTTAGTGTAGTTGCCGAAAGAAATATATAGAGTGTAGAAACAACCGAATAGATACACCATAATTTACATTCGAAACCAACCGATTGATGTTTAAGCATAATTTAACCGAATGATATCGTTCGTTAGTTTGAACGGTGAACATGCGAATAGCTGAGTGAAGCATTTAAGACGAATGCAATAGTGATACAATAAAACGAACCGAACGTAGATTTGAACCGAATGGGGCTCCGCCGTGTAAAGCAGGGGAATTGCAGTGGTTGCTTTACAGCGAGCCTGACTTACGGTTTTCGTGAAGAAGAGGTAACGAGCGAGCTGTGCGGACGCCGGCAACGGTAAGGAGAGCCAGGGAAGCCCGGACCAGGAGACCACGAGGGAACAGGTAAGGAAAAATCCAAGATGGCGGTCTGAACCGGAAGTAACATTTCAGACTCGCCAGACCAGCAACGGTAAGGTGGGAGTGGATTGGCAGCCCCTTTAAAGGTAAACCAAGCCCCTCCCACAACTCCAGGCCAAGCCTTCAAATATATCAAAGGGGCATTTTATGCACCATAACTGCTACAGCTCATTGGCTCATTGTAGTGTTTATGGTAGTCTCTGTGTGTTGTCCCTAGAGATGTTAGCCTGCTCACAGCCTATATTGCCAAACATAGTTCTATGAAGTTAGCATTCAATTTACCAAACAGCAAGTGTGTTGCCAAGATGCAGGCAATAGAAAAACACCATTTCTTTTTTATTTACCACATTTATTAGATCATACTATATGTAGTGTAATATAAATTTGAACAGCATGTAATAATGCAGGTATTTTTTTTAATAGCAGTGTAATTTGGAATATTAATTTGCCTTTAGTCAAACATCAATATCTATCTACAATACAGAACCTTCATGCAATCAATCAGCTCTAAGACACGTAGAGTTACAATCTATATTGGAAGGGATGTGTTTTTTGTGGTTAGTTGAGAAATTGTCTAAATCTTTGTACCATTGATCGCTCTTCTTTTTTCTCCAATCAAGGAATTACATTAAGTCATCAATTCTCCAACCTAATGATTCTACGATATGGCAACTCATCCCTAGAAGTCGATTATGAAAATTTTGTCTGTTTCATGTTGAGGATGGAGATCAATAGAGGTAAATAAGATCATTATATGTTACAGTCATTACAATGTAATTATTTTCCAGCAGACATTTTCCCACTAGAAGTGCAAATCAGCCTTGGTAAATGGCGTGCAACAAAACTAGACTTAGAAATAAAATTGCATCTTCCATGTTCTTGCAATTTCCAAGTAGAAGTCTACAAATCACAAAGTCCAGAGTAACATTGGTTAAATCCAAGCTTTATGCTCGACTATAGAGTAATTTCCTTTTTAAATAATGTACTGGCCAGGACTGAGTTTCCCATGGGTTGACCTAATTTATTTGCCATCTATAGAAAGACATTTTTTTAAATATTCACAGCTTGTATTTTTATTTTACTAATCTGCTCCAACCATATTGAATATTATATACCAATCTCTTTTTTATTTTCCAGAGCTCTTTCAAAATTTGAGCCATGATGGAAAAGGAATCTATCTGAGGGAGGCAGAGGTAAGTTTGATACACCTTCTGTGTTGGTTGTTATCCAAGCATCTAGAACAGGGATAGGCAACCTTTGGCAATACAGATGCTGTGGACTACATCTCCCATAATGCTCTCACAGCAATAATACTATCAAAGCATTATGGGAGATGTAGTTCACAATATCTGGAGTGCCGAAGGTTGCCTGCCCCTGATCTAGAACATTTACTGGCCTATGTCTTAGTCTGATCATGATAGTTGCACTTAATGTATTTTAGCTTGTTTGTAGCTAAGGTTTTCAAAAGATAATTTGAGTTGTAAAATAAAAACAATCACAGTTGATTTTTTTGTTTTTTTGGAACATTCTGTTATTCTAGTATTTGCTAAAAGTGACAGCATACTGAAATGGAGGCCACACTTGGGTGAAATTGTTAACTGAAATCAAGTGAGATCCTTCGGCACAAAAAACCTCTCAGAATGTCTACTGACCCATGTAATCTGTCCTAGACACTACTTAGACACACTGGCAGCTTTAAAGTTTTGTTTAGTTTTTTACAATAGAACAGACTTCCTTTTATGAAAGATGCACAATGTTTGAGATTAGGACAAACTCTCTGAAGTCTGAATTAGTCTTTGTTTAATGTAACTTGCTGTGGAGTCTTTTTGGTTCTGTTGAAAAATAAAAACTGGTTAACACATTGTCTCCTCTACTTACCACAGTGGATGTTGTTGACTTTGTACTCCTAAGAAATTCAGTCATCCAACGATACAACATTTGCACGATTCCTCAGGATATCTTTATTTTTTTATTTTTTTTATTTTGTTTGTTGAAACCTGGACTTACTTGAAATGTCCACTCCCATGGACATTTCTGACTTACTATGGACGTCTCTATACTGTTTGTTTACATTTTGCTGTTTTTACTTTTTATTATGGTTTGATATATTTATTTTGGAAATAAAATGCCCTTTCAGCTGCTCATAATAACCCAACTAATGGAATTATTCTGTGTTTACAGACATATGTTTACTGTGTTGAATGGTTCAGAGGTCCAGTTAGTCTCAGTAATCATAATGCAGTGATTGAAACCCCTGTAACTGGTTAATTATATTGTGGTTCATTCTATAATAATTGAAGATAGATTAGGCTTAATATGACTTAATCATTTATTTTTCAAGGCCACAATAGTTAGCATTAATTTTACCACGTCAGTGTTCGCTGTTTTTCTCTTCTCCACAAAATAATACACAGCGCATGCAGCATTTTTAATATTTTTTGTTTCACACACAACAGTATAACTAATTAAATTAAAAATGTTAACAATGTTGAGAGATGCAGCTGGATTCTGTTTTCCTCTCTGTTGTGAAATTTGAATGAGTTTTTATATTAAACTTTAAGGTGTTTCTAATTTATTTTTTGCAGTTAAAGTATCATCATGTATATTCTGTTTTGTTTTTTTATAATTCTTTATTTTTGTAGTGCGTGAGCTAATAACAAACTGTTGTGAGGTACCCCAAAGACATTCCTCCAACGCAGTAATGACAGATGAGCATAGAGGTACATGTGAAATCAAGCACAAATTTTAAATTTAAGGGTAGTTGATGAGTAAACAGACAGGATCTTGTCGCTAGATCTGTCACATAACCGAGATTAACATCGCTGAGTTATCTGGACATGTAATGTTTATGCTTTGAAGGGTTTAGCTAGATCTGTTCCCTAACTAAGAATAACATCACTGGGTTACCTAAGCGTGCAAGGCTTTACGAGGTTGAGCTAGATCTGTTACATAACGGAAAATAGCATTGCTTACTTATCTAGAAGTATACATGCCCACTTTTTATATTTAAACAGGTAGTAGTTTTCTGAAGCAAGATTCATCAGGTGTAGCCAACATGTACTGCAACATGTAGGTTATCAAGCAAAGACATTGTGTATTTTCCGGCAGTTACATACTGGGATATATATTAAATTATAAGGTCTATTAATTAAGTATGCATAATGACTGAGATAGCAGTGTTGGGATTAGCTGGGTGTCCCGCTCTAGTGGTCAAGTTACAGGTTGTAATTAAATGATGTCATTATGCAGTTGGGACACTTGTTTAGTCATGGCATGTGTAAGAGTAAATGACATGTTTAATAAGTAAACTTAGCTTATGTAGTGGTTTCAGGGGTTAAACCTAAGATGAGATGTTGGCTAGCAAGCAAACCTGCTGGTGTGAGGAGTCCTGCATGCCAGTCCATATGGGCCTAGCCGATGCCCAGTCTGGGGGCCTTGCCTGCAGCCCTGGGATGAACGTCTATGATGCTTTCCTGCTGGGCTCCAGTGCCTCGTGCCCTTGCTTGTATGTCGCGGCAGTGTATAGCGCGGCTTCGGTCCGATCCCCGTGTGCAGCCAGCTTCTTTTAAAGCAGGGCAGGACGCAGAGGCGACGGCTCATTAGGGGCGAGGTAGGTTCACCCTCCTACCCCAGGCTGGTGTGAGGGCCGACACCTTTAGTCCACGGACCCGGTCTCCTTATTGGTCCGAGTATCTCCCGGAGCGGGGGGACATGATGTTTAGCCGTCGTCTGTGGTGGCCGTCCCTCCTTCCATGTGGGCAGTGTCTCTGGGGCATGCCCCTGGTGGCTCTCGGCCCAGGTAGGCCGGTAACATGAGGTGCAGGCTTGTCAACTAGAGCTAGGCCCGAGGGGGTCCTCCCCGCTCTCCGGCCCTCGCCCCTCCGCTCCTCCACTGTGTTGGAGCGGCATTGTGAGTTGGCGGCTCTCCAGGGTTTCCCAGAGCTTTCGGAAATGCTCATTCAGCCGCTGCAGTACACGGTCTACAGAGCTGAGGGCTGCTGTGTGCTGCTCGTGAGCCAAGTCGCAGACGCAATCTTTGTTCGACACTCCACGCTCGGTTAGGCCCCGTTGCAGGTTTGGAGGTAGGTGTCTTGTCGCTTGTTTAGGCAGTCGAGTAGAGACCAGGATAACCCCCGCCGGTCTGGGGGGGATAGGAGAATGCACAGGTTAGTGAGGCACCAGTGAGCGGGAAGATCGGCCTCTTCTCCCCAGCTCCGGTTCAGCAGGCCGCAGCGGCGTTGTGAAATGTCTCGATTAGGTCGTTAGTTGTGTCGCTGGGTCCCCTTTGGGCTCTATATCGCTTTTTAGTGGCTGAAGTTGCAGGTTAACCAGGGTTAAAACCTCAGAAATTGCGGATTTCAGTGGGAGCTCGGGACACACGCATAAATCTGTTTTTTAATTGTTATTTTATATATTTTTTCAATATTTGTTTTTATATGTTTTTGCTATTTTTTATGGTTAAACTATTTCTTCCTCTATTTGACAAATGTTTTTTGAATGTGATGCTAATTATGATTTTACGTCTGAATTCCTAGATTTTACTATTAACATGACGTAAAGTCATGATTTTATTAAAGACACGGAGGCTCCTATTATGCTTCTCTTTCTTTAATTCTCCCTCAGCAGCGAAGAGAGATTTATGCAAATGAGAGAAAAAATAACAATAACATTAGCATATGGAACAGTGCTCATAGGTATCCACCCCCTTAGTATATAAGGTGTAGCACTCCATGCTTCTTCCTCTTTCTTCCGTGATCCGAAGACCAGATCCATAACCGAACTGTAACTTGGCCCGAACAGGAACAGTGGGCGAAAGGTAATGTCCAATCCTTGAGGTTAGACTGTAACGCTTTGTAACGGAAAATCACCACTTTGACAGTATGATTCAGGCTAAAAGAGAGGAGAAAATATGGTAATATATGGTCGGCAACTGGTTGCATCATGTAACTTCATGTAGGTAAAAACTAAGTCGTATAAAGTAGTAGTCATGTCGACGTATCAAAAGGTAATATAAGATTATGTCTACTATATCACAAAGTCACCTACCTGAGAGACGTATGAGTGCACCTACAGGTATCTACATTGTAGGAGTCCACCTGATCTGTGGTTGGTATCCGTGAGAAAAACCAATCCCTCCACCCAGGGAGGGTGGGAGGGAATAATACTCGCCTCCGTGTCTTTAATAAAATCATGACTTTACGTCATGTTAATAGTAAAATCTAGGAATTTTATTAAAGACACGGAGGCTCCTATTATGCTCTTTCAAAGCTGAGCAATGACTCTTTCCGAAAAATGTTGGATTGGTTTAAAATAGAAATTCCGGAATGTGGATTCCGTAGACCAGTCTGCGGCCTTAAGGATGTCTTCTAACCGGCACCCTACCGTCGAAGCTTTAGAAGCCATAGCGCCTCTGACCGAATGGGCCGAAAAAATTGTAACGTCTATCCCGGCCGAGGCCAATAACCATTTGGCCCAACGGGCGAGAGTAGGTGTGGACACTGGTAGATGCGGTTTCTTTAGTGAAATGAACAACGGGCCGTAGTTTGACGGTCTTAGGGAAGAAGTACGGGTTTCGTATTCTTTTAGGCACAGAATTGGGCATAGCTTTGGTTGGTGCGGGAGGTGTGGATAGAAAACTTGTTTAGTCGCCGATTTAGTTCTTCTTGAAATATCGAAAGACACCCCTTCTGGAGTGAATGATCGGGCTAGCCAGTCCAAAGCCCTTACATCTGATACCCGTTTACAGGATAATAAACATAAAATCATGAGTAGTTTAGCGGACAACTGTTTGATTGACAGTGCCGCGTTGTCGGGCCAGTCTTCCAGGAATTTGAACACTATGTTGACATCCCAAAAGGATCCGTACCTGGGTTTAGGTGGCCGTGAAAAGCGTATACCCTTGAGTAAGCGACATATCAGGGGGTTCTGACCGAGAGGAATCCCGTCCACCGTATCATGGCCTGCTGAGATAGCAGACCTGTAGATGTTGACTGTACGGAATGCCTTGCCCGATTCGAACAATTGAGTGAGGAAGTCCAGTACCGTCTTTACAGAAGCTGATATGGGATCCACTGATCTTTCCAGGCACCAATCGGACCAAGTTCTCCATGCCGTAGCAAATGCGCGCCGTGTTCCCGGTGCCCAGGCGTTCGCCAAGAGTTGGGTAGTTGTTCCCGAAACTTCCGCGATTTCCCAGGGTCCCCGGAAAGGAGCCATGCCATGAGTCGGAGGATTCCCCGTTCTATCAAGTCGTGATTCTCCCCATCCGGGTTGGTTAACAGGGACGTTTGATCCGGTAGCAACCGTGGGAAGTCGATCGCCATTTCCAGAAGGTGAGGGAACCAGGGTTGGCATCTCCAGCACGGTGTTATCAAGACCAACGAGGTTCTGTAGCGTCGAATGTATGTTAGAGTCCGAGCGATCAGGTTGAACGGGGGAAAGGCGTATGCTCGTCCCCCGGTCCAGTCCTGAAGGAAGGCATCTGTCGCCAAGGCTTCCGGGTCCGGTCGCCAGCTGAAAAATTGAGGAAGTTGAGTGTTCAGTCTGGACGCAAAGAGGTCCACACTCAAGGGACCCCATAGTCGAGCTATCCTGGCGAAGACTTTCGGTTGAAGCTTCCAGTCTCCTAAATCCCTCAGATATCGGGAGTTCCAGTCTGCGGTGTAATTGTCCAGGCCTGGTATGTGTTCCGCGGTCACCGACACATTGTTTTGTAAACAGTAATGCCAGAAGTCTCGAGCTAAAACCGCTAGGATGCGTGACTTGGTACCTCCAAGATGATTTATGTACCTGACTGCCGAGATGTTGTCTAACTTGAGGAGGATCGAGCATGAGACGCCCCTGGGTGTGAGGCTGCGAATGGCAAATGAGGCCGCCAGTAGTTCCAGTGAGTTTATGTGCAGGAATGATTCGTTTACTGACCACCTGCCTCCTGTGGATATGGAGCCGCAGCGCGCGCCCCAGCCATGTAAGCTTGCATCCGACTCGATTATCATGTCTGGAGTGGAACCGAAGATCGCCCGTCCATTCCACGCTTCCATGTGGGTTAGCCACCAGTCCAGTTCCTCCCTGGATTCTTCGTCCAGCGTGATGTTGGATTCGTACGACTGACCCTTCCTTAGGCAGGAAGCTTTTAGGCGTTGTAGCGCCCGATAGTGGAGCGGTCCCGGGAAGATCGCCTGTATAGAGGCCGCTAGTAAGCCGATTACCCGAGCCAGTTGTCTTAGAGAAATGTCCGAACGGTTCATTATCCTCCTGATCTCCTTCTTGATGTTGGACATCTTGTCTGAAGGGAGGCACAGGATTTGTTGTACAGAATCGACTCGGAATCCTAGGAATTCCATCTGTTGAGAAGGTTGTAATACCGATTTCTCCCAGTTCACTAGGAAACCAAGGTTCTGCAGGAGGTGAAGGGTCCACGACAGGTGAGACAGCAGAAGGGATCGTGTCCCAGACATTATGAGGATATCGTCCAGATAGATAATGAGGCGAATCCCGTGTAACCTGAGAAATGCTACCACTGGTTTCAGCACTTTCGTAAAGCACCAGGGAGCGGAGGAGAGCCCGAAAGGGAGGCAACAGAAGCGCCATTTCTTTGTGCCCCACCGGAACTGTAGCAGATTCCTGTGTGTTGGTGCTATCGGGATCGTGAGATATGCATCTTGCAGATCGAGTTTCACCATCCAGTCTCCTGGGAGAAGGAGGTCTCGGAGGCAGTGTATGCCCTCCATTTTGAAATGCCGATATTGTATGAAGGCATTGAGGGGTCTCAGGTTGATAACTGGGCGAACACCCCCGCCTTTCTTCGGCACCAAGAACAGGTTGCTTATAAAACCTGGGGTATCTAGAGGAATTTCTTCTATGGCATTTTTGTTGTACAAGGTCTCTATCTCCGTGGAGATGAGGTCATAGTGGGACTGTGGCATGTGTGGCACACGTGGGAGGGAAACCTGAAAGGGAAGACCCGTCAATTCTAGGTGGTAACCCTCTACAGTCTGCAGTACCCAACTGTCGGACGTGATAGTGGCCCAAGTCTGAGAAAACAAAGCCAGTCTGCCCCCCACATTTATATGGGAAAAATGGGGAAAAATCGTACTCACCATAAGGGCGTTTTCCTGGGGTCGTTCCTCTGCCGCCACGGGCATTCCAAGATCTTCCTCGAGAAGGGAAGAACGGAGTGTAGGAACGCTCCTGGTTTTGTCTCTGTGTGTTGGAGGAGCCTCTGCCCGGTCTTGAGAAACCCCGGGGGTTGCGGCCGGATAGGCGGCTCCTACCTCTACCGGCCCCACCGAAAACCTTTTGGTGGAAGACCCTCTTCATGGATGATTGGGCTTTATCCAGCGCCGTGAATGTTTTGACATAGGAGCCCAGGTCTTTGACGAAGGATTCGCCAAACAACAGACCCTTAGCCGTGGCCCCTGGTTCAGAGGAGGCCATACTAGCCAGCTTAGGTTCGATTTTCAGCAGGATGGCCTTCCTGCGTTCTGTTGACATGGCAGTATTGGCATTGCCGATCATGCAGACTAAGCGTTGGAGCCAGCCAAACGCTACTTCAAAGTCTACTGGTGCCTCACCCGACTGAGCTGCTTCCAGCAGTTCGTACAGCTTAGTGACAGGACCCAGAGTGTCTAGGAACTTGTCCTGACAATTACGGAGGGAGTAATCCAGTCCCCTCTTGGCCTTCCAGCCGGTTTTGGCTAGAAACTGGGCTATCTGGGGGTCCACTTCTGGGGTTTTTGCCACAGCATCAGGAATTATGGGTCCGGGGCACTCTGCTCTCAATTTATTACGGCTCTCTTGAGAAAGGGACTTATGTACCCTGAGGGCTAGGTATCGGCTGATGTGCTCGGATGGTTCCCACTCGGCAGAGCGTGGGTGCCGTAAGTTGTCAGGGTCGAATAGCGGAACCTCTTTAGGGTCGCGGGTTGTTTCTGCCTCGGGCGCCCCTGAATGAGCAGGGGTACGCGTTGGTGTCAAGGGGAACTGCTTTCCCTGGAGGCTTTCACCCTCTGAGAGCTCGTCCTCGTACGGGTCAGAGTACGGGGCGTCAGACCCCTCATCCCCCTCCTCGTCTGAGTCAGACAGTATATCATGGGCCTTAGCCCTTTTCCAGTCTCTGGTAGCCGTAGCTCGCCCAGAAGGTCTATTGCGCGGTTGTTGCGCGCCATCATGGACAGCCTGAGGCATGTCAATCAGAGCAGGGTCAACCTGCATGGGGGGGGGTCTTGTGAATGTCTGCGTTTGGTTAGCGCTTTGTGCCCTGGTAGTCTCCCTTCAGGAGGGGTATGGGTCAAGGCTGGGGTAGAGTGAGGTTGTACCTGTTTGAGCGCTTGCGTAATGGAGTCCGAGATGGTAGTGGACATCGCGCCCATGGCTGAGGATATGGCCTTTGAAATAGATTTGGACATGGTGGTGTCCAGAAGGGATTGGAATTCCTCAGAGCCGATGAGCCCAGGGTCGACCTGAGGATCAGGATCAGTAGTGGCCATAGAGGGGCTATGTTTGCCAGGGAATTTATCACCAGATTGCATGGTAGGTAATAGAGTGCAAGTGGGAAATAACAAATAGAAAATAATAAAGTGTAAATGCAGAGTACTAGGATTGATTAACCCAGGTACAGGATGGAAAGTACAGGGAGATGGAAGGTAATTCCAAAATATAAATGCAGAGAAATCAAACTGTACTAGTAGGGGGGGGCTGCCGGAACGAAATCCGGTGAGGGAGGGGTCAAACGGCACTAAAAACCGAGTAGAGCAAATGGCCGCCGCCTAAAACGGCGACCAGAAACCAAGAAAATGGCCGCCGCGAGCTACCGCGCATGCGCGGTGCGTGCGAGCGGCGGGAACTAAAGTAAAGCGAATCGCCGCGCGGACGAAAGTAGGTCCGGCCGGCGGTGCTGAAAATAGTGCCGGGAAATGCCGCGGGGTTGACCGATGGGTCCCCCCGGCGCAAAACCGGCAGACTGTGACCGGGGAGGGAGCCCCAACCGGAGGGAGGGGGTTGGGGGGAGGGAATGTATGAATACCCAGGGAACAGAGAGGGACCGGCCACAGTAAAATAAACACAGGCAATAGAGATAAAACAGGCAGTGTAAGAAGAAGTGGGAAGAAAACAGAGAAAAAAAAAGAGGGATAAACCAGATAAGGAGTATCCCCACAGTAGTAACACAAAGATGTAAATCTAACAACTATATAATATCCTCTGAGACATCCCACAGTGTACACATAGAAATAATAATATGAGAGTGTACTTATCTTCTGAGGGAGCAACGAAGAAAGAGGAAGAAGCATGGAGTGCTACACCTTATATACTAAGGGGGTGGATACCTATGAGCACTGTTCCATATGCTAATGTTATTGTTATTTTTTCTCTCATTTGCATATATCTCTCTTCGCTGCTGAGGGAGAATTAAAGAAAGAGAAGCATAATAGGAGCCTCCGTGTCTTTAATAAAATTTTTATTTATTTAATTGTACAGCACTGAGGTCAATGTTGGCACTATGGCAGTGTTAATAACATCGTACGTAACTACAATGTGCTAAAGTATTCTGTATAGTTGATACATTATCATGCGCACAAATTTGTAAATATCATTTTAATAATGTATAATTACATGTTGTTACCGCTATACCTTTTATAAGAGCTGGTATAACTATTAAAAGGTTTTGA
>OW240913.1:363061926-363102020 GCA_933207985.1 Pelobates cultripes | reverse complement strand
TGTATTTTTCTTATATTAACACATACTTGCTTTACCTCAAAAGATCAAAAAAAAGATAATTTCTTAGTACAACTCTATCCTCTAGTTCACAGACTGTTTCTGACAATCTCTCACAATTCCTAGATTTTACTATTAACATGACGTAAAGTCATGATTTTATTAAAGACACGGAGGCGAGTATTATGCTTCTCTTTCTTTAATTCTCCCTCAGCAGCGAAGAGAGATATATGCAAATGAGAGAAAAAAATAACAATAACATTAGCATATGGAACAGTGCTCATAGGTATCCACCCCCTTAGTATATAAGGTGTAGCACTCCATGCTTCTTCCTCTTTCTTCCGTGATCCGAAGACCAGATCCATAACCGAACTGTAACTTGGCCCGAACAGGAACAGTGGGCGAAAGGTAATGTCCAATCCTTGAGGTTAAACTGTAACGTTTTGTAACGGAAAATCACCACTTTGACCGTATGATTCAGGCTAAAAGAGAGGAGAAAATATGGTAATATATGGTCGGCAACTGGTTGCATCATGTAACTTCATGTAGGTAAAAAACTAAGTCATATAAAGTAGTAGTCATGTCGACATATCAAAAGGTAATATAAGATTATGTCTACTATATCACAAAGTCACCTACCTGAGAGACGTATGAGCGCACCTACAGGTATCTACATAGTAGGAGTCCACCTGATCTGTGGTTGGTATCCGTGAGAAAAAACCAATCCCTCCACCCAGGGAGGGTGGGAGGGAATAATACTCGCCTCCGTGTCTTTAATAAAATCATGACTTTACGTCATGTTAATAGTAAAATCTAGGAATTTTATTAAAGACACGGAGGCTCCTATTATGCTCTTTCAAAGCTGAGCAATGACTCTTTCCGAAAAATGTTGGATTGGTTTAAAATAAAAATTCCGGAATGTGGATTCCGTAGACCAGTCTGCGGCCTTAAGGATGTCTTCTAACCGGCACCCTATCGTCGAAGCTTTAGAAGCCATAGCGCCTCTGACCGAATGGGCCGAAAAAATTGTAACGTCTATCCCGGCCGAGGCCAATAACCATTTGGCCCAACGGGCGAGAGTAGGTGTGGACACTGGTAGATGCGGTTTCTTTAGTGAAATGAACAACGGGCCGTAGTTCGACGGTCTTAGGGCAGAAGTACGGGTTTCGTATTCTTTTAGGCACAGAATTGGGCATAGCTTTGGTTGGTGCGGGAGGTGTGGATAGAAAACTTGTTTAGTCGCTGATTTAGTTCTTCTTGAAATATCGAAAGACACCCCTTCTGGAGTGAATGATCGGGCTAGCCAGTCCAAAGCCCTTACATCCGATACCCGTTTACAGGATAATAAACATAAAATCATGAGTAGTTTAGCGGACAACTGTTTGATTGACAGTGCCGCGTTGTCGGGCCAGTCTTCCAGGAATTTGAACACTATGTTGACATCCCAAAAGGATCCGTACCTGGGTTTAGGTGGCCGTGAAAAACGTATACCCTTGAGTAAGCGACATATCAGGGGGTTCTGACCGAGAGGAATCCCGTCCACCGTATCATGGCCTGCTGAGATAGCAGACCTGTAGATGTTGACTGTACGGAATGCCTTGCCCGATTCGAACAATTGAGTGAGGAAGTCCAGTACCGTCTTTACAGAAGCTGATATGGGATCCACTGATCTTTCCAGGCACCAATCGGACCAAGTTCTCCATGCCGTAGCATATGCGCGCCGTGTTCCCGGTGCCCAGGCGTTCGCCAAGAGTTGGGTAGTTGTTCCCGAAACTTCCGCGATTTCCCAGGGTCCCCGGAAAGGAGCCATGCCATGAGTCGGAGGATTCCCCGTTCTATCAAGTTGTGATTCTCCCCATCCGGGTTTGTTAACAGGGACGTTTGATCCGGTAGCAACCGTGGGAAGTCGGTCGCCATTTCCAGAAGGTGAGGGAACCAGGGTTGGCATCTCCAGCACGGAGTTATCAAGACCAACGAGGTTCTGTAGCGTCGAATGTATGTTAGAGTCCGAGCGATCAGGTTGAACGGGGGAAAGGCGTATGCTCGTCCCCCGGTCCAGTCCTGAAGGAAGGCATCTGTCGCCAAGGCTTCCGGGTCCGGACGCCAGCTGAAAAATTTAGGAAGTTGAGTGTTCAGTCTGGACGCAAAGAGGTCCACACTCAAGGGACCCCATAGTCGAGCTATCCTGGCGAAGACTTTCGGTTGAAGCTTCCAGTCTCCTAAATCCCTCAGATATCGGGAGTTCCAGTCTGCGGTGTAATTGTCCAGGCCTGGTATGTGTTCCGCGGTCACCGACACGTTGTTTTGTAAACAGTAATGCCAGAAGTCTCGAGCCAAAACCGCTAGGATGCGTGACTTGGTACCTCCAAGATGATTTATGTACCTGACTGCCGAGATGTTGTCTAACTTGAGGAGGATCGAGCATGAGACGCCCTTGGGTGTGAGGCTGCGAATGGCAAATGAGGCCGCCAGTAGTTCCAGTGAGTTTATGTGCAGGAATGATTCGTTTACTGACCACCTGCCTCCTGTGGATATGGAGCCGCAGCGCGCGCCCCAGCCATGTAAGCTTGCATCCGACTCGATGATCATGTCTGGAGTGGAACCGAAGATCGCCCGTCCATTCCACGCTTCCATGTGGGTTAGCCACCAGTCCAGTTCCTCCCTGGATTCTTCGTCCAGCGTGATGTTGGATTCGTACGACTGACCCTTCCTTAGGCAGGAAGCTTTTAGGCGTTGTAGCGCCCGATAGTGGAGCGGTCCCGGGAAGATCGCCTGTATAGAGGCCGCTAGTAAGCCGATTACCCGAGCCAGTTGTCTTAGAGAAATGTCCGAACGGTTCATTATCCTCCTGATCTCCTTCTTGATGTTGGACATCTTGTCTGAAGGGAGGCACAGGATTTGTTGTACAGAATCGACTCGGAATCCTAGGAATTCCATCTGTTGAGAAGGTTGTAATACCGATTTCTCCCAGTTCACTAGGAAACCGAGGTTCTGCAGGAGGTGAAGGGTCCACGACAGGTGAGACAGCAGAAGGGATCGTGTCCCAGACATTATGAGGATATCGTCCAGATAGATAATGAGGCGAATCCCGTGTAACCTGAGAAATGCTACCACTGGTTTCAGCACTTTCGTAAAGCACCAGGGAGCGGAGGAGAGCCCGAAAGGGAGGCAACAGAAGCGCCATTTCTTTGTGCCCCACCGGAACTGTAGCAGATTCCTGTGTGTTGGTGCTATCGGGATCGTGAGATATGCATCTTGCAGATCGAGTTTCACCATCCAGTCTCCTGGGAGAAGGAGGTCTCGGAGGCAGTGTATGCCCTCCATTTTGAAATGCCGATATTGTATGAAGGCATTGAGGGGTCTCAGGTTGATAACTGGGCGAACACCCCCGCCTTTCTTCGGCACCAAGAACAGGTTGCTTATAAAACCTGGGGTATCTAGAGGAATTTCTTCTATGGCATTTTTGTTGTACAAGGTCTCTATCTCCGTGGAGATGAGGTCGTAGTGGGACTGTGGCATGTGTGGTACATGTGGGGGGGAAACCTGAAAGGGAAGACCCGTCAATTCTAGGTGGTAACCCTTTACAGTCTGCAGTACCCAACTGTCGGACGTGATAGTGGCCCAAGTCTGAGAAAACAAAGCCAGTCTGCCCCCCACATTTATATGGGAAAAATGGGGAAAAATCGTACTCACCATAAGGGCGTTTTCCTGGGGTCGTTCCTCTGCCGCCACGGGCATTCCAAGATCTTCCTCGAGAAGGGAAGAACGGAGTGTAGGAACGCTCCTGGTTTTGTCTCTGTGTGTTGGAGGAGCCTCTGCCCGGTCTTGAGAAACCCCGGGGGTTGCGGCCGGATAGACGGCTCCTACCTCTACCGGCCCCACCGAAAACCTTTTGGTGGAAGACCCTCTTCATGGATGATTGGGCTTTATCCAGCGCCGTGAATGTTTTGACATAGGAGCCCAGGTCTTTGACGAAGGATTCGCCAAACAACAGACCCTTAGCCGCGGCCCCTGGTTCAGAGGAGGCCATACTAGCCAGCTTGGGTTCGATTTTCAGCAGGATGGCCTTCCTGCGTTCTGTTGACATGGCAGTATTGGCATTGCCGATCATGCAGACTAAGCGTTGGAGCCAGCCAAACGCTACTTCAAAGTCTACTGGTGCCTCACCCGACTGAGCTGCTTCCAGCAGTTCGTACAGCTTAGTGACAGGACCCAGAGTGTCTAGGAACTTGTCCTGACAATTACGGAGGGAGTAATCCAGTCCTCTCTTGGCCTTCCAGCCGGTTTTGGCTAGAAACTGGGCTATCTGGGGGTCCACTTCTGGGGTTTTTGCCACAGCATCAGGAATTATGGGTCGGGGGCACTCCGCTCTCAATTTGTTACGGCTCTCTTGAGAAAGGGACTTACGTACCCTGAGGGCTAGGTATCGGCTGATGTGCTCAGATGGTTCCCACTCGGCAGAGCGTGGGTGCCGTAAGTTGTCAGGGTCGAATAGCGGAACCTCTTTAGGGTCGCGGGTTGTTTCTGCCTCGGGCGCCCCTGAATGAGCAGGGGTACGCGTTGGTGTCAAGGGGAACTGCTTTCCCTGGAGGCTTTCACCCTCTGAGAGCTCGTCCTCGTACGGGTCAGAGTACGGGGCGTCAGACCCCTCATCCCCCTCCTCGTCTGAGTCAGACAGTATATCATGGGCCTTAGCCCTTTTCCAGTCTCTGGTAGCCGTAGCTCGCCCAGAAGCTCTATTGCGCGGTTGTTGCGCGCCATCATGGACAGCCTGAGGCATGTCAATCAGAGCAGGGTCAACCTGCATGGGGGGGGGTCTTGTGAATGTCTGCGTTTGGTTAGCGCTTTGTGCCCTGGTAGTCTCCCTTCAGGAGGGGTATGGGTCAAGGCTGGGGTAGAGTGAGGTTGTACCTGTTTGAGCGCTTGCGTAATGGAGTCCGAGATGGTAGAGGACATCGCGCCCATGGCTGAGGATATGGCCTTTGAAATAGATTTGGACATGGTGGTGTCCAGAAGGGATTGGAATTCCTCAGAGCCCATGAGCCCAGGGTCGACCTGAGGATCAGGATCAGTAGTGGCCATAGAGGGGCTATGTTTGCCAGGGAATTTATCACCAGATTGCATGGTAGGTAATAGAGTGCAAGTGGGAAAATAACAAATAGAAAATAATAAAGTGTAAATGCAGAGTACTAGGATTGATTAACCCAGGTACAGGATGGAAAGTACAGGGAGATGGAAGGTAATTCCAAAATATAAATGCAGAGAAATCAAACTGTACTAGTAGGGGGGGGCTGCCGGAACGAAATCCGGTGAGGGAGGGGTCAAACGGCACTAAAAACCGAGTAGAGCAAATGGCCGCCGCCTAAAACGGCGACCAGAAACCAAGAAAATGGCCGCCGCGAGCTACCGCGCATGCGCGGTGCGTGCGAGCGGCGGGAACTAAAGTAAAGCGAATCGCCGCGCGGACGAAAGTAGGTCCGGCCGGCGGTGCTGAAAATAGTGCCGGGAAATGCCGCGGGGTTGACCGATGGGTCCCCCCGGCGCAAAACCGGCAGACTGTGACCGGGGAGGGAGCCCCAACCGGAGGGAGGGGGTTGGGGGGAGGGAATGTATGAATACCCAGGGAACAGAGAGGGACCGGCCACAGTAAAATAAACACAGGCAATAGAGATAAAACAGGCAGTGTAAGAAGAAGTGGGAAGAAAACAGAGAAAAAAAAAGAGGGATAAACCAGATAAGGAGTATCCCCACAGTAGTAACACAAAGATGTAAATCTAACAACTATATAATATCCTCTGAGACATCCCACAGTGTACACATAGAAATAATAATATGAGAGTGTACTTATCTTCTGAGGGAGCAACGAAGAAAGAGGAAGAAGCATGGAGTGCTACACCTTATATACTAAGGGGGTGGATACCTATGAGCACTGTTCCATATGCTAATGTTATTGTTATTTTTTCTCTCATTTGCATATATCTCTCTTCGCTGCTGAGGGAGAATTAAAGAAAGAGAAGCATAATAGGAGCCTCCGTGTCTTTAATAAAATTTTTATTTATTTAATTGTACAGCACTGAGGTCAATGTTGGCACTATGGCAGTGTTAATAACATCGTACGTAACTACAATGTGCTAAAGTATTCTGTATAGTTGATACATTATCATGCGCACAAATTTGTAAATATCATTTTAATAATGTATAATTACATGTTGTTACCGCTATACCTTTTATAAGAGCTGGTATAACTATTAAAAGGTTTTGAAACAAACAAACCACTTTTGCAAATTGTTACATGACTGTACTTTTGTATTGTTTGGAAACTATGGCGAAATATCAAACTAAACGCACTAGATTCTGCAATGAGTAGAATTAGTCAAAGCATACAGAGAGCAAAGAGCTACCAAGGAAATGGTTAACCTTTGGTGCAAATTATATTTCCCATAATGCACAGTAACTTTGGTTTTTGTTAGTAATAATAATCCATTTCAATATAACACAATCTCTAATATTAGAAAATAATACAACCTTCATAAGTTGATTTAACACCTAAATGGCAGAGAATTGAGCAGTGAGACTGCAGAGACATGAGCTATACACCAAAACTGCTTCATTAAGCTAAATGTGTTTTGATGACTATAGTGTCTCTTTAAGCCAATCTTGCTATTCACTTACTTAGACGCAATATCAATTGGTAAACGGTTCTGCCTGGAGCGAGGGACTTGGAACTAAATGGAGTTGCAGTTTCAGAGACTCAAAAAACATTTGTTGGCAGAAATGCCGTTCATAGTGGATCATGTATAAGGTCTCACTAGGTTAGTGCTGCCAGTAAAATTAACCCTTTCACTGCTGCAGCTGGAATCAGCACAATGTGCAGCTCTCCTTGTAGTATAGTTGTACGTGCTTGGCATATGATGGAAAACAAAACCACAACTCTGCTAATTTGCACAAATAATAAATACATAACATCATAGGGTGTGACATAAAAGGAAAAACCTCAAGATACTACAATGGATGCACTATGTCTGACTGTGCATTTAACAGTTGTTTGTGTATATTGTATCTGTGTGTGTCATGTATATACTGAATGTGTGGCAGTGTGTGCATTCCGTGTCTGAGTGTGAGTGTATAGCAATGTGCCATTGTCTATACTGTGTCTGAGACTCTAAATGTGAGTGTATAGTAATGTGCCATTGTCTATACTGTGTCTGAGACTCTGAGTGTGAGTGTATAGCAATGTGCCATTGTCTATACTGTGTCTGAGACTCTGAGTGTGTGTATAGCAATGTGGCATTGTCTATACTCTGTCTGAGACTCTGAGTGTGAGTGTATAGCAATGTGCCATTGTCTATACTGTGTCTGAGACTGAGTGTGAGTGTATAGCAATGTGCCATTGTCTATACTCTGTCTGAGACTCTGAGTGTGAGTGTATAGCAATGTGCCATTGTCTATACTGTATCTGAGACTCAGAGTGAGTGTATAGCAATATAGCAAGAGAAAGCAGGACCCAGGATACAGTGAGGGCAGGCCTCAGGATACAGTGTATGGATATCTATGATTATGTGTTTGTATGTATGTGGTTGTGTGTGTATAGGTCTGACTTCCGCTTTTGTACCCCAAGCTCCACTCCAAGAGGCACACCCGGTAACCACAAGACAACAGGCTCGCACCACGGCTTCATCCACACACTCTGAGGCTCAGGTAAGAGACAATGTAACCCCCATGACACGTGTTCCCTGGGACACCCCGACGGAATTTGAGACGTTGAAAGTGTATAGGGATAGGGTGACCTCAGATCAAGCGGGATTAGAGGGGGAGCGGTATACTTGGGAAAAGGGTTTACTGTACCGTATTGCGGAACGAGTGGTGGGGGGATCTGTAAATGTGATGACTAGGCAGCTAGTAGTACCCTAGAAATATCGGCAGGAACTCCTTAGGATCGCCCATGACATTCCCTTGTCTGGGCATCTGGGTATGACCTGAACCCGACACCGCCTGACCCACGCTTTCTTCTGGCCAGGTATATCCAAGGATGTGCAGCAATACTGCCAGACGTGCGACATCTGTCAGCAAGTAGGCAAGAGGGGTGACCGCCACAAGGCCAAATTGTGCCCACTGCCCATCATAGAGGAACCGTTTAGCAGGGTAGCCATGGACATAGTAGGTCCCTTACCCAAACCCAGTCCCTCCGGCAAGAGATATATCTTGACCATAGTAGATTATGCCATCAGGTACCCTGAGGCAGTAGCCCTCTCCAATATTCATGCCGAGACAGTGGCCGAAGCATTAATGAAAGTCTTCACCTGAGTCGGGTTTCCCCAGGAGATCATATCAGATAGGGGCACGCAGTTCACGGCCGAAGTAACCCACCAATTATGGAAAATATGTGGCATTAAGCCTATTGTGAATTCCGCGTATCACCCGCAGTCGAATGGGTTATGTGAAAGGTTTGATGGGATACTCATTGTACCATATGTGCTGGAATTCCGGGACCGCTTGGAGGCACTAACTCAGACCATACGGGTAAACCTCCAGACGGCCCAACAACTCCAGCGCCGATGGTATGATCGGGGAGCCAGGGACCGCAGCTTTCAAGTGGGACAGAAAGTTTTGATTTTGAAACCTGTTCGCAATGACAAGCTGCAGGCCATCTGGCAAGGCCCATATCAGATGGTGGAACAGAGACACCACCTATTTGATTGGCCCCTGCTCAGGGGTAGGGAAGAGACGGATGCTCCACGTGAATATGCTCAAACCCTACCATGAGAGGATAGAGGACGTGGCCGCGATATGCGCCTCCGGCTCAGAGGATCAGGAGAACCTTCCGCTACCTGATTTATTAGAGCCAGAAGAACAGGCAGAGCCCTCCACAGGTGTTCAGCTGGGGGAGCAGCTAAGCCCCTAGGAGCGGGCCCTGGTACAGGAGTTAATCGCGGCTAAGGGAGCCACTTTCTCCAATGTACCAGGGTACACTCCGCTAGCCACTCACCGAGTCGAGACCCCAGGACAGCTACCTATGCGCAGACCCCGTACCGCATCCCTGAAGCGGTCAGGGAACATATGCGGAAAGAGATTGAGGAGATGCTGCAGCTAGGAGTTATTGAACATTCCGGTAGCCCCTGGGCATCGCCGGTAGTGCTAGTACCCAAGAAGGATGGCACGACGCGCTTCTGTGTTGACTACCGGAGGCTAAACGACAAGACAGTGTCTGATGCCTACCCGATGCCCTGGATAGACGAGCTGTTGGATAAGATGGCACGAGGCCAGTACCTCACTACGATTGACTTATGCAAGGGGTACTGGCAGATTCCTTTAGCCGAAGATGCCATCCCCAAGTCGGCGTTTGTCAACCCATTTGGCCTGTACAAGTTTAGAGTCATGCCCTTCGGGATGAAAAACCCTCTGGCTACCTTTCAACGGATGGTAGATCGGCTACTGGACGGGTTCCAGGAGTATGCATGTGCATCCCTGGATGATATCGCCATATACAGCCAGACCTGGTCAGACCACTTGCAACATATTGGAGCAGTCCTAGACCATATTCGAGAGGCAGGGTTGACGATAACACCTAGCAAGTGTAGGGATGGCAGAGGCACCTTGGGCACCGGGTAGGGAGTGGGCAGCAAAAACCGGTACCAACTAAAATAGAGGCGGTAGCTAAGTGGCCTAACCCACGTGTTAGCATTCCTGGGCACCACAGGGTACTATCGGAAGTTCGTGCCCAATTACAGTGCCCTGGCCAAACCCCTGACTGACTTGACGCGCAAAAATCTTCCTCCACAGGTCATCTGGGCCCCAGAGTGTGATCAGGCATTTCAACAACTCAAGACTGCTTTAACCAATGCACCTGTACTTGCTGCTCCTGATCCAACTAAACGATTTCTTGTCCACACAGACGCTTCAATGTTTGGATTGGGAGCAGTGCTGAACCAAGTTGGAGCAGATGGCGGAGAACATCCCGTAGCTTACCTAAGCCGAAAGTTATTACCCCGCGAAGTAAGCTATGCCGCCATCGAGAAGGTATGCCTGGCCGTGGTGTGGGCCCTCAAAAAGTTACAGCCTTATTTATACGGACAACATTTTTCCTTACTCACAGATCACAACCCGTTTGTGTGGCTGAACCGTGTGGCTGGGGACAATGCCAGGCTGCTGCGCTGGAGTTTGGCACTGCAGCCTTTTGACTTTACCATTCATTACCGCCCGGGAAGCAAAACGGTAACGCCGACGTGCTATCCAGACAAACTGAACTTGAAAAGTGATCTATGAGTACTCCTGCGGACAGCCCCAAGCCGATCCGTTGGGATCAGACTGTGTATGCCGGCTTGGTTCTGGGGGAGCATTGTGGCAAACCTAGCCACTTTAAGTCATACTGCTTAACATCTGAAGGTTGTCTGTAAAAAGCTGTGTTAATCTTGCGTTAGAATGTATTTGTGTGTTTTTATAATAGAGAGCATGCATAGGCTACCAGCCGAAAGCTGTTAGCATTCCTATGGTAGTTTCACGAACAGTGACTTTATACACTGTTCGTGAAACGAATAAAGTACCGAATGGGAGCCCACACACAGAGGGTCGTGTGGCTCCCATTAACCGATTGCAACATTGTAGCAATCAGCGGATAAGTGCTTTCATAGGTGGCCGTCGTTCGGCTACCGACCACGCGGCGGTCGGCCATCTTGGATCCTTTGTTATACCAGCGGTGTTTGGTCGTCGAGCACCTGGAACTAAAATCGGCTACTCGGCGGCGCGAACACCGTGAAAAGTGAAACACTGTGAAAAGTCCGTTCTGCTGTACGGAGGGATAATCCACTTAACAGGATATTCTAGTGGGAGTATCCCTCCTGTACAGCAGTGCAAGGTGGGAGAAATGCCCTGTATTTTCAGTTCCCCATGTAGTCCACTACTGTGTAGCCCCTGTAAAGTGACTAAGGAAACCCCTTGCATGGAGAATCACATAAATACTGGAGCTGTGAATAAAATTGTCAGTTGACTACCAGAACTGTGTTTCGTCCGGTTACTGGGGGATTTGGGATATTTTATTAATTTCCAGCGCTTGACTTGGATCACTTTCTGTACCAGCGGAGATCTTGGGATTTAACATTGCAGCTCTGCTACAGGTGGTATCACATATCTGTTCTACCACCTTGTATGGGCCCTGCCAGGAAGCCTGCAGCTTGTCCTTGTGGACGGGCCATAGGATTAGTACTTTCTGCCCAACCTGAAAGCTGCGGTCCCTGGCTCCCCTATCGTACCATCTGCGCTGTAGTTGTTGGGCTGCCTGAAGGTTGTCGCGCACGGTCTGTGCCAGAGCCTCCAAGCGTTCCCTAAACTCCAGTACATATGGGATGATACCATTAGTGGTCCCCTCTCCCTCCCCAGTGTTCTCAAATTAAATCAAGGGGGCCCCTCACTCTCCTCCTGAATAGTAATTTGAAGGTAGAGAACACGGTGGTGTCAGGGTCCCGCGGGCGGCTGCGAGGGGAGGTTGCAGTCCGCTCGCGGCACTCACCCTCCAGCCGTCCGCGGTCCCCCTTCAGCCGTGTGCTCGGCGGGCGGCACCCTCTCTCCCACGGGTGCCGTCCGCCTCTTCCTCTGTGTCTCCCAGCGGCAGCATGCATGACGCTGCACGCTGGGAGACCGCCCACTTTAACCAACGCCGGGGTCAGTCACCTGACCCGGCGTTAAAGGCACAGTGCCTCAATCACAGTGGGAGGTTTAGATATCTCCCACGTGTGATTGTTAATTCTGATTGGAAATTATCCAATCAGAATTAACCTTTGGATTTATATACTTACCTTTCCTGTTCCTCTTCGCCCTGTTGTGGTCTTTGCTTGTTAGTATTGATTCTGAACTTGTGCTTCTGGTTACGTACTCTCTGGCTTGTTATCCGACTCTGTGACTTTCTCCTACCCTTTGACCTCGGCTTGTTTCACGTTATTCTGTCTTCTGGTTCCCCTTACTCGGCTTGTTTCCTGACTATTCTTTGTGTGCTTAGCCCGGCCACTCTAAGGTCCGGTACGGCACTTTGTGTGTGTGTGTGTGTGTTGGCGTGTTTGGTTCCCCGAATCGTGACATTACAACAGGGCCATAATGGAACCTGCTGACATACCACAGCTCCTAGTTAATCAGGAGGCTAGAATGGATGGCTTGGACCACCGTATGGACCAGTTTGCCCAAGCTTTACAAACCATACTGGCTCGTACTGCACACTTGCAACCTGCCGTCCAGGAGGCTGCTGCTGCTGTGCCCGAACCCATTCCCACTCTGGTACCCGTTCCTGCTCATGTTGTTCACATGACACCGCCACAACGCTACAGCGGTGACCCACCATTGTGTCGTGGTTTCCTTAACCAAATTGACATCCATTTGGTGATGAATCCACGTTCCTATCCCACTGACAGATCCAAAATTGCCTTTTTGATTAACCACCTGTCCGGGAAAGCTTTAGCATGGGCTAACCCCATGTGGGAGAATACATCTCCTATGTCCTTTGTAGAGTTCTTGACAGCTTTCAAACGTACGTTTGATCAACCCGGTAGGGTTGCCTCTGCTGGCAAAGCTCTGCTTAGGGTACGACAGGGTAATAGATCTGTAGCGGATTATACTATCGAATTCCGCACGCTAGCAGCTGAAGTGGTTTGGAATAATGATGCCCTCGTAACAGCCTTTCAGGAGGGTTTGGCCGCCTACATACTGGATGAAATAGCATCCAGGGAATTGCCTGTTCTTCTAGATGATGTCATAGATTATGTCATTCTTATTGATAACCGTATTAGAGAGAGGCGTAGTCAAAGACGGATGGATACACGGGCATTACCTGCTCCCCCCCTCTACTGCTTTACTAGCACTACCCGCTCCTAGTCAACCAACCCCCGAACCCATGCAATTGGGTGCTACGGGGCTAACTGAGGCTGAAAGAGCATATCGTAGAAGGGAGGGGTTATGCCTTTATTGTGGAAAGAGGGGGCACCACTGTAATGCCTGCCCTAAGTTACAGGGAAACTACAGCACCTAAGGCCTAGAGAGGGGTCGGCCTCGGGTGTTATGACTTTGTCCCCTCATGTGTCCATCTCCAGACCGTTTATTACGGTTTCTCTTTTGGTCAATAAAACCACCATAACCACCAAAGCCTTGATCGATTCAGGTGCGGCAGACAACCTTATGGATGAGAACTTCGCTAAAACCGCAGCCTTAACTTTGATCCAAAAGGCCACACCCTTGGTCGTTGAGGCCATAGATGGTAGACCACTTGAGAAACCTCTGGTGACCCATGAGACCCAAGAAATAGTGATGTCTGTAGGTGTTTTGCATAAGGAAAGGTTAACCTTCCAAATAATTGACTCCCCTACTGCTTCCATCGTTCTGGGTTTTCCCTGGTTAGTGAAACACAACCCTGTTCTCGATTGGGGTTGCTTGGATATACTATCCTGGGGGGAATCCTGTCAACGAGACTGTATGGCTCAGGTACGTCCTGTTTGTTTACTCAACGTGCCCACGGCTAAACCACTCTCTGTTTCTGTCCCTTCTGTATATGCAGATCTTGCATTGGTTTTTGAAAAGAGGGAGGCAGATAAGCTACCTCCACATCGTGACTATGACTGTGCCATAAACCTTTTACCGGGCACTATGCCCCCTAGGGGTAAGGTCTACCCTCTTTCTGAGAAAGAAAACCAGGTCATGGAGGAGTACATACGAGAATCCTTAAGGAAAGGTTTTATTAGAAGGTCCTCCTCTCCTGCTGGTGCTGGTTTCTTTTTTGTGGCAAAGAAGGAGGGCGATTTGAGGCCGTGTATAGACTACAGGGGTCTGAACAATATAACGGTTAAAAACGCCTACCCTATCCCCCTCATCACTGAGTTGTTTGACCGCGTTAAAGGTTCTAAGTACTTTACTAAACTAGACCTCAGGGGAGCTTATAACCTTATCCGTATAAAGGAGAATGATGAGTGGAAGACAGCGTTCAATACGCGTAGTGGGCATTATGAATACCTGGTCATGCCTTTTGGACTGTGTAACGCTCCTGCTGTGTTTCAGGATCTCATAAACGATGTCCTTAGGGATCTATTGCATGTCTGTGCCGTGGTGTACCTTGACGACATACTTGTATATTCTCCTGATTTGAAGTCACATCATAAACATGTTAGGATGGTGCTTAAAAAATTATTACAGAACGGACTTTATTGTAAGTTAGAAAAATGTCTGTTCGATCAGACCTCTGTGCAATTCCTGGGATATATAATTTCTGAACAGGGTTTTAGTATGGATCCTGCTAAATTGGAAGCTATACTGTCCTGGCCACTTCCCCAAGGACTTAAGGCTATCCAGCGTTTTATAGGTTTTGCTAACTATTATAGAAAATTTATAAAAAACTTCTCACCACTTATCTCTCCTATCACAAAGCTGACTAAAAAAGGTCTACACCCTAGGGTTTGGACTCCTGAAGCCCTTAAAGCCTTTGAAACTCTCAAGAAAGCATTTGCCTCTGCTCCAGTACTACACCACCCTAATCCTTCTCTTCCCTTTGTTATGGAAGTAGATGCTTCTGAATCGGGGGTGGGAGCAGTACTATCACAAAGGTTATCGTATGACGAACCCCTCCATCCCTGTTGTTTCTTTTCTAAAAGGTTGTCTGATCCAGAAAAGAATTACGATGTTGGGAACAGAGAACTCTTAGCTATTGTGTTAGCTTTTAAGGAATGGAGGTACTTATTAGAGGGTTCTAGACACAAAATTATGGTTCTGACAGATCATAAGAACCTCTCCTATATAACCGATGCTAGAAGGTTGTCCGCCCGACAGGCTAGATGGTCTCTATTCCTTTCGCGATTCCAATACATTATTACCTATAGACCTGGTTGCCGTAATGCCAAAGCTGACGCTATCTCTCGACAGTATGAACCTTTAGAATTTGTTAACCCAACCCCTGAACCTATTGTACCAGCTTCTCAGATCATAGCTGCTACCCGTTTGGTTGTTTCATCTCCCTTCCTTGAGAATATTAAGACATACCAAACCCAAGCGCCTCAGGAGATGCCTGTTGGTAAACTATACGTGAAAGTAAGTGACAGAAAAAAGTTGTTAACATTATTTCACACCGCCAAAACTGCTGGTCATCCGGGGGTTACCAAGACTTATAAGAGCCTCCTTCAACAGTTCTGGTGGCCTTCACTCAAGCGAGACGTAGTGGATTTTGTTCAGGCTTGTCGGGTCTGTACGCAATGTAAGTCTCCTAATATGAGACCCCAAGGCCTACTGATGCCTCTATCTATACCCAAGAAACCATGGACCCACTTGTCCATGGATTTTATTGTGGACCTTCCTCCTTCTGATGGTCAGACGGTGATATTAACTGTGACGGATAGGTTCTCTAAAATGGCCCACTTTATTCCACTTAAGAAACTACCCTCTGCGATTCAGCTTGCCCAGGTGTTTGCCAAGGAAGTGTTCCGATTGCATGGGGTACCTCAGGATATTGTTTCTGACAGGGGCCCGCAATTTGTCTCTCGGTTTTGGAGGGGCTTTTGTGCTGAGATGGGGGTCTCCTTGTCGTTCACTTCCTCCTATCACCCGCAATCTAATGGTGCAGCCGAACGTGCTAATCAGTCTGTGGAATTGTATTTGCGCTGCTTCACTAATGCGCACCAGGACGACTGGTCTCGCCTTCTTCCGTGGGCTGAATTTGCCAGGAATGCGGTGTCTCATTCGTCTACTGGCTTAAGTCCTTTTGAGGTTGCTTATGGGTTTCGGCCTTCTGTCCTTCCCGGAGCGTTCTCTGACAAGGGAATGCCCGCCTTGGACCAGCACCTCGCCTCTTTACGGAAGACGTGGGATCAGGTCCATATTGCGCTGTCTCGTTCAGCAGCTGCTCAGAAGAAGTTCGCTGATCGCCATAGGGGTGCGACCCCTTCTTATACTCCGGGTGATAGGGTGTGGTTGTCCTCCAAGAACCTCCGTCTCAGGGTCCCCTCCATGAAGTTTGCTCCCAGGTTTCTTGGTCCCTACAAAGTGTTACGTAGGATCAACCCCGTTTCCTACTCCCTGGACTTGCCTCCTTCCATGCGTATTCCGCACACGTTTCATGTTTCGCTTTTGAAGCCCTTGCTGTGTAACCGGTTCTCTCGTCCTCTCGGACGGCCCGTTTCCCCTCGTACTGTCTCTAGTGACGTGTTCGAAGTAGCTGCCCTTCTCGACTCTCGTGTTTCTAGGGGTCGGCTGCAATACCTGGTGGATTGGAGGGGTTACGGCCCTGAGGAGCGGTCTTGGGTTTCGAGCTCTGATTTGCACGCCCCCTCTTTAGTCCGCTCCTTTCATGCCCGGTTTCCTTTGAAGCCTTCTGCTTCCCGCCCTCCGGGCGGTCTTCGAGGAGGGGGTACTGTCAGGGTCCCGCGGGCGGCTGCGAGGGGAGGTTGCCGTCCGCTCGCGGCACTCACCCTCCAGCCGTCCGCGGTCCCCTTCCTGGCCGTGTGCTCGGCGGGCGGCATCCTCCCCCACGGGTGCCGTCCGCCTCTTCCTCTGTGTCCCCCAGCGGCAGCATGCATGACGCTGCATGCTGGGAGACCGCCCATTTTAACAAACGCCGGGGTCAGTCACCTGACCCGGCATTAAAGGCACAGTGCCTCAATCACAGTGGGAGGTTTAGATATCTCCCACGTGTGATTGTTAATTCTGATTGGAAATTATCCAATCAGAATTAACCTTTGGATTTATATACTCACCTTTCCTGTTCCTCTTCGCCCTGTTGTGGTCTTTACTTGCTAGTATTGATTCTGAACTTGTGCTTCTGGTTACGTACTCTCTGGCTTGTTTATCCGACTTTGTGACTTTCTCCTACCCTTTGACCTCGGCTTGTTTCACGTTATTCTGTCTTCTGGTTCCCCTTTACTCGGCTTGTTTCCTGACTATTCTTTGTGTGCTTAGCCCGGCCACTCTAAGGTCCGGTACGGCACTTTGTGTGTGTGTGTGTGTTGGCGTGTTTGGTTCCCCGAATCGTGACAGGTGGACTCTTGGGGTACTTCCCTATAAGCGAAAAGCAAGTGAGGTAGGAACCGTTCCTAGTCTTTCTGAGTGTCTATGAACGTACGGATCATCTGTTTGAGTGTTCCGTTAAACCGTTCACAGAGACCGTTGGACTGGGGGTGGTAGGCGGATTTCAAGATCTGTTGTAGCTGGTATGTGACTTCTGCAGTGAATTGGGTGCCCCTATCCGAAATAATCTCCCGGGGAAATCCCACGCGGGAGAATATTCGCATAAGGGCATCTGCCACCGTTTCCGCGTGTACATTAGTCAAAGCCACCGCTTCTGGATATCTGGTCAAGATGTACTTCTTGCCAGAGGGACTGGGCTTTGCTAGGGGACCTATTATTTCTACCGCCACCCTACTGAAGGGTTCCCCAATTGTGGGTAGGGAATGGAGCCTGGCTTTGTAGCGGTCTACCCCCTTCCCTACCCTCTGGCAGGTATCACAGGTCTGACAATATCGTCTAACATCCTGTGATATACCTGGCCAGAAGAAGTTCTGGGTCAGCCTGTGCTTAGTGCGGCTGATTCCTAAGTGCCCAGACTATCATGGGAAAATGATAGTCATGGGGAATATCATGGGCGATGCGTAACAATTCTAATCTATATTTCCGGGGAACAATTAGCTGTTTAATGGGTAGAGGAATGGATCCAGCTACTACCTTCTCTGCGTGGCGGTAAAGTAGCCCCTTGTCCCAGGTGTACCTTTCCCCTTCTAGCCCTGCCTGGTCCATGTCTATACGGTCCTTATATATCTGCAGGTAGGGGTCTCCCAGGGCATGACCCCATACCCTGGGCGACAGGGGTCGCCCAGGGTATGGGGTTTACATTGCTTACCTGAGCCTCAGAGTGGTTAGATGGAGCTGTGGTGCGGGCCTGCTGCTGGGTCACAACAGGGTACTCTTCCTGAATGGTGGGTTGGGGAACAAAAGCTGAAGTCAGCTCCCCCAGGTTGTTGCCCAAGATGACATCAGCGGGTAAATCCTGCATCATCCCCACCTCCACATTTCCGTGTCCCGCTCCCCAATTCAAATGCACCTTGGCAGTGGGGACCTTGTAAATCGCTCCCCCTGCCACTCGTACAGTGACACAATCCCCAGTTAGATTATTCTTTGGCACCAGATCATTTCGGACTAGCGTTAATGTGGCCCCAGAGTCTCGTGAACCTTGTACCTTTTTCCCTTCCATGTGTACGTCCTGTCGGTGACTCTGCCGGTTATCTGAGGTGGCCTGAATGGGGTTTACCTCATGTAGCGCCCTCATAGGTTCTTCCATTGGGTTGGCTGCCTCGGGTGCTCCGTACTGTTCTGCTTGTATACAGTGCACGGCTGCTCGGTTGCTGGATGCTGTGTTATTCCAGCTTGGTCTGGGTTGGTTGCGGGGACAGCCTCGCTGCATATGCCCATGCTGGTTGCAGGTGTGGCAACGGATCGGAGGATGGGTAGGGTATCTGGGGGTGTAGGTATTCTGGCTTACCCCTGGTCGGTGCTGGACAGTTGAGGTCACGGCTGGTAACAGTGCTGTAGGTCCATAGACCGGTCGATGCTGGGTGCGCTGGTCCCTTCTGGTATCTTGGAACTCATCTACCAGTTTGTCTGCCTCTTGGAGCGTGCAAGGTTTTCGGTCCCTTACCCAATTTTGTACATGGGGGTATCCCGTTGAAGAACTGCTCCATGACCATTAGCTGGAACAGGTTTTCAAGAGCCCACTCTGTGTGTGTATCTTTGTTCAGTTTTTTAATGTCCCGAAACTTTAGCCGGTATGCCTCTGAGGTAATCGCATACTTGGCTAAAATGGCTTCTTTCACTTTAGCGTAGTCTCTACTGTCCTCATCTGGCCTGGGCCGGTACACCTCCGCTGCGCGGCCAGATAGTCTCCCAGCCAGTAGTGGTACCTGATCCGCCGCGCTGATGTCGTGTAGTTGGCACAACCTCTCAAAATCTTGCAGGTAGTCATCTGTGTCGCCGTCAGCTTCTGTATAGCTCTTAAAGGCTTGGTAGGGAATCTTGGCTTTCCCTGGGGTAGTGCTGACAGGTGTTGGGGCTCTTTCCCCGGCTCGCTGATTTGCTTGGAGCCTGCCATCATTCAGGTCAGTATCTCTACGGAGGGAGTCTCTGGATAAAAGGCTAGCTTGCTCCTCAGCTCCTTGTCAAATTTGCTGGGTTCTGTTTCTCGTGGAGCCGCTGCAGTGGTTTCTCTGTCTCCCTCCATGAGTTCTGCCACAAGGGTCGCTTTTGTTTTATTGCTGGTGCTTTTTCCCCTTGCTTGCAATAATTCTTTCAGTGTAGCCCGTTTCAATGCTGCATAGTTCGACTCCATTCACCAGTCGTTCGTATATTTTGACATATTTACCGAACACTGGTTTTATCCGAATGGTTTGTTCCGTTGAACTGCTGCTTCTCTTCTTTATTCGTGTGATTACTGCCGAACGCTGGTTTGCTGTGTGTTTGAAATCCCGTCGCATGCCACCAATTGTAGCGGAGAGGTAGTATAATCCACAGTATCTCCCTGGTAGACAGGGACAGCATACAATAAGCCAAGAAAACAAGTACAGCTTATAAAAATCCCGGTAGCGTTATAAGGATTATTCCTTCTCAAGAACTAGACGACACATAGGCTGGGAGTCAACTGAGGTTTTATTCACATGCTCCAGTATTTATGTGGTTCCCCATTCAAGGGGTCTCCTTAATTACTTTACAAGGGTTAAACAGCAGGGGACTACATGGGGAACTTAACATACAGGATATTTCTCCCACCATGCACTGCTGTACAAGAGGGATACTCCCACAGAATATCTTAAGTGGATTATCCCTCCGTACAGCAAAACCGAGCATTTTACTTAAAAATATATAACTTGCATGTTATTCGTGCCATTTAGTCGAATGACCTCTGTATAGATAGCTGGGATCTGAGCGCATAGTTCATGAAACTACCGCTCAGATCCCATCTCAATCCGCCGAATGCCACACGAAACAACGATTAATATACACATATCATAAAACAGACGAATGAACGATTTGTAGGAAACTACCGAATGACCGGTAGTCCTGAACAGCCTGGAAGTCCAGTGCTGTTCGTGCCGTCGAGTAGCCGATTTTAGTTCCAGGCACACGACAACCAAACACCGCTGGGCTAACAAAGGATCCAAGATGGCCGCCGGTATCCGAACGGTGGCCACCCTGAAAACCTATTAACCGAGGGTAGCTACAATGTTTCAATCCGTAATGGGAGCCACACGACCCCCTGTGTGTGGTCTCCCATTCGGTACTTTGTTCGTTTCACGAACAGTGTTGAAAGTCACTGTTCGTGAAACTAGCATAGGAATGCTAGCGGCTATCGTGCCACTAGCATACGAATGCTCTTTATACACATTTAACCGAACAAGTATACAATAACTATAGATTAACCCATCTCTCCCGGGCCACCCTATACATACAGTAGTCTTAAAGTGGCTATGTTTGCCACAACAAGGACACATAAATTAATTTGATATAACGGGGTTATAGGATTTCTCTTGTTATATGTAACAAGTAAATAAATAAATAACTACGTATATAAATACTTGTTTTCTTCATTGTACTCTTCATAAAGAGACAAATTTGGGCAAACGCTAAGCAGTTTATATCACTGGTCAGCCACAACATTATAACCCTGTGCCTAATATCGTGTAGGTTCCCCCTCATGCTGACAAAACAGCTCTCATGTGTTGAGGCATGGACTCCACAAGACCTCTGAACGTGTCCTGGGGTATCTGGCACCAAGAAATCAGCAGCAGATCCTTTAAGTCCTTAAAGTTGCAAAGTGTGACCTCCATGGATCGGATTTGTTTTCCAGCACATCCCACAGATGCTCAATCAAATTGAGACCTGGGGAATTTGGAGGCCAAGGTTTGAACTTCTTGTTCCTTAAACCACTCCTGAATAATTTTAGCAGGGTGCATTATCCTACTGAAAGAGGCCACTGCCATCAGGGAACATTGCTATGAAGGGGTGTACTCGGTTTGCAACCACCTCTAGGTAGGTGGTACGTGTCTAAGTAACATCCACATGAATGCCAGGACCCAAGATTTCCCAGCTGAGCATTGCCCAGAGCTTAACAATGCTTCCGCCGACCTGCCTTTTCCCTTTAGTGCATCCTTCTGTCATCTCTTCCCCAGGTAAATGACTCACATGCATGAGGCAATACACCTGATTTAAAAGAAAATGTTATTCATCAGACCAAGCAACCTTTTTCCATAGCTCCATGGTCCCCATTAAAGGCAATTTCGGTGGTGGACTGCAATGCAATGTGTGTTCTGACATCTTTCTATTATGTCCAGCATTAAGTTTGTCAGCAATTTGAGCTACAGTAGCCCTGCTGTTTGATTGGACCAGATGGACTAGGCTTCACTCTCCATATGCATCAATGAGCCTTGGGTTCCCATGACCCTGATGTTGGTTAACTGGTTATGCTTCCTTGCACTGCTTTTGGTAGGTACAAACTAGACTTGGGCGCTGCTAAAATTCTCATTGTGTCTGAATACAATTTGGCTGAATAAAATTCTGTTTTGTCCAAAATGAGTTTTGTCCATTTGTTCATTTGTTTTTAGATGAAATGCTGCCATTATTTTCATTTAGGAATTTAATTTAGTGGAATTAAATTCTGAGGCATGCCATGGCTGCATCTTCCTGCCATTTTGATACCCTTAAATTGCCCTTATGGGGTTACGATATTTAAGTGTACCAAATTAGCAGAGTGGATCCTGAAGCAGTTTGGACTGTTCAGGTGCTTTGAAGCTAGACAGGGTGTGCAGCGCTATTCTCTGCCCCCCTATGTATCCAGCTTAGTGCTGCACACCCTGCCTAGCTAGAGAGCACCTGGGCAGTCTGTACCCCCCCGCCCCCTAGGATCAGCTCAGCAATTTAGGGAGCTGTTTAGTAGATAGCTCCTTTTTGGTAATCCCACACGTTTTTTGGAAGCAAGCTACTAAGAAGTTTAACCCCTTAAGGACACGTGACATGTCATAATTCCCTTTTATTCCAGAAGTTTGATCCTTAAGGGGTTAAAGGACCACTATAGGCACCCAGACCACTTCAGCTTAATGAAGTGGTCTGAGTGCCAGGTCCAGCTAGGATTAACCCTTTCTTCTATAAACATAGCAGTTTCAGAGAAACTGCTATGTTTATAATAGGGTTAATCCAGCCTCTAGTGGCTGTCTCATTGAAAGCCGCTAGAGGCGCTTCCACGCTTCTCACTGTGATTTTCACAGTGAGAATATGCCAGCGTCCATAGGAACGCATTGAGAATGCTTTCCTATGGACTGGCTGAATGCGTGAATGGCTCGTTCTGCGCATTCAGCCGATGAAGACGAGAAGGAGGAGGAGAGTCCCCGCCCGGTGCTGGAAAAAGAGGTAAATTTAACCCTTCCACCCCCTAGCGGGAGGGGGGCCCTGAGGCTGGGGGGACCTAGAGACCTTATAGAGCCAGGAAAACGAGTATGTTTTCCTGGCACTATAGTGGTCCTTTAAAGACCAACATTTTGCAAAGAAAGGGCTTTTTGTAATTTTGTTTTTTTCAGACAACTGTACTAATGCTGTGTAATATAATACTTTATATATAGTATTTGTAAAAGAGGGATTTTAAACCCTTCCTCCTCATACTTGCTGTGCTTTGAGTAGGGGCATGTCTACTAAAGTGGCTACTTACTGTTATAAAAACAGCCTAGTAACTAGACAGGTATTGCTGCCCAGTCACTAATCCAATAAAGGGGGATCTGGCAAAGGGCCCTCATGGTTGGGCACCTATTTAAATAATCAACTGGGGGGAACTTTCTGCAAATAGGGGCTTTTAAACTAAACAGTTGACCGAATGGCCCCCCTCCAGCCATTGGGAGAGGTCTGTTAAATAAATGAAATAATAATAGGGAGACCTATTGTACCCCCACAGATTGGTAACTGGTGAGGGCCCTTAACAAAAATTGTGGCTGACTTATTGTCCACTTATTGTCCCCTGTCCACCTGTTGTCCCCCTCCAGTCCCTTCCCACTGGCTATTTTTAGGGGCTAAAAATAAAAATTATCCCCCTCCAACTAGGGGTCCCCAAGCCCCTTGCCACACCCTTCCCCAATAACAAAAATACCTACCTAATACCCTAATAATATTTGAGGTGTGGGGGCAATAAACTAATACCTGTAAAATAAAAATAAAAAATAAGACTTACCATTTGTGGCAAACCTAGCCACTTTTAGATTACATGGCTGTATCTGCAAAGGTCGTCTGTATAAGCCGCTGGACTCTTGTATTCTAATGTATACCTGTACTGTTATATCATAAAGCATTCGTATGCTAGCAGCCGAAAGCCGCTAGCATTCATGTGTTCGTTTCACGGACAGGGACTTTACCTGCTGTTCGGGAAATGAATAAAATACCGAACAGGAGCCCACACACAGAGGGTCGTGTGGCACCCATTAACCGATTGCAACGTTGTTGCAATTGGCAGTTAATTGTGTTCCTAGGTGGCCGTCGTTCAGCTACCGACCACGCGGCGGGCGGCCATCTTGGATCCTTTATTCACCCAGCGGTGTTTGGTCATCAAGCGCGTGGAACTAAAATCGGCTACTCGACGGCGCGAACACCGCTGGACTTCCAGGCCGTTCGGGAGCTCCGGTCTTTCAATATTGTGGTTCCCCATCGGTGTTCGGTACTTTCAGGCGAACATGATGTTAAAGTGTATTTCGTGCGGTGTTCGGTTATTTATGCTGGGATCTGAGCGGTATTCTCACGAAAGGTGCGCTCAGACCCCAGCTATCTACCGAACGTCCATTCGTTTAAATAAAGTGAATGATGTAAAAGTTATGTATTTTAATGTGAAATGTTGGTTCTGCTGCACGGAGGGATAATCCACTTAACGGTATATTCTAGTGGGAGTATCCCTCTCGTCCAGTAGTGCCTGATGGGAGAAGTGTCCAGATTGTTAAGTCCCCTATGTAGTCCCCTACTGTATAACCCCTGCAATGTCAGTAGGGAAACCCCTTGCATGGGGACATGCATAAATACTGTGACTTGTGAATAAAAGCTCAGTTGACTCCCAGAACTGTGTTTCGTCCGTTTACTGGGGGATTTGGGATATTGCCTTACTTTTCAGCGCTTTACTTTGGATTACCTTCTGTACCAGCGGAGATCTTGGAATTTAATACTGCAGCTCCGCTACACCATTAGACATCTTTTTTGTTCCATCTTCTTTTTTCAGTACCAAAAAAGGCCAAATAAAACCCATAAGGTCATATCGAACTTTTAAATAATAAAAATAGACCCGATTTTAAAAAGGGAAAAAATGTGCAGAAAAAAAAGATATCCATCTCATTTAGGAGTTAAATTATTTTTTTCTGTTTATGCAGCCCTAGCCACATCTCCCCTGGCTGTGACTCACACAGCCAGCAAGGCATGAAAAAAAAGGTTGTATTTTCTTTTTATTTTCAAGCAGATTTTATCTCCTCCTCTATAAATTGAACCACACAGGAGGTTGCTTCTGTAAGTTCTAGCAAGCTATTGACAGTGCAGGAAATAATTGATTCAAAATTTAAAAGCTATGAACATTATACCTTTGCAAAGTAGAATAACATATGCTACAACCTATCACAGCTACTTTGTATATTACTTATTTTTTATTATTAGTTATGCTGTAACACTAGAGGGATAAACTGCAAATACATTGGAGGGAGAAGGGGGAGTAGATAGTAGTGGTATTTTCATTTTTAACACGTGTTAGTGAGAGTTATCTTTAATGAGAATTCCTGTTTAGTGATGTCCCGAACGGTTCGCCACGGATGGCGAACATATGCGCTGTTTGGTCCGCCCCCTATGTCATCATTGAGTAAACTTTGACCCTGTACCTCACAGTCAGCAGACACATTCCAGCCAATCAGCAGCAGACCCTCTGTCCCAGACCCTCCCACCTCATGGACAGCTTACTAAGAATGCAGCTTCACAATGGATGCTGTCCAGGAGGTGGGAGGGTCTAGGAGGGAGGGTCTGCTGCTGATTGGCTGGAATGTGTCTGCTGACTGTGAGGTACAGGGTCAAAGTTTACTCAATGATGACGAATAGGGGGCGGACCGAACAGCGCATATGTTCGCCATCCGTGGCGAACTGTTCAGCGAACCGTTCGGGACATCACTATTCCTGTTTTATGGAGATGAGAAATAAATACAATAAATAAACACAAAATTAAAAACCAAACATTTTCAGCTTTCTTATTCTTTTTATTTTCATTCTGAAATGACTCGCCAGAACTAAGTAGTGGTATGATATGCATATGCTGCCGCTCAAACGATATGGTCCTCTATATACTAAAAGTAAAACATCCAGTGCGAACCGGGAGTGCTGAGAAAGCACATGATTATTCTGAATATCACTCAGGCAAGTAAGATTTATCCCAAAAATTAGATAACTTTACATAGCGACAAACTACAGTGCTACAACAGAAACATGGAAATATTACAGACAATAATTTCATATATAAATGTAATTAATACTAAAAAGATATATTCATTGTATTCCCCAGTTATATTTTTTTAATTTTAATTTCTGTTAAGTTAATTTGTAATTCATGCAATGTTATTGTCATTGTTGTTGAACAGTTTGAAAATAAATATTGCAAACAACACATTGTCAGCGGACCCCTTAAAACCATAACCTGCCTTGAAAGTTCTCTTATATAGCACAGTGAACGAGAATCTTAGCTGATACACTGTATGTGAACTAGAATTCCGTTAATGCTAAAACATTGTAGACGCTTTATGCTAATTCTATCAGTTAAGTTAGTAAAAAAAAAAAATCACCCCACTATTAGGATCAGAAAATTTAGAAGAATTTATGAAAAATGTTGACTTTACCAGAAACTCGAATGGCAAGTAAATATAACGAAGCATCACACAGTAACCAACACTTATGTATATGTGGTATGTTGCTGCCACTTTGTGGCAGAAAGTGATATTGCAAGCTGATCTTCTGATGTTTAGTTTAGCCCTTACTCCAGTCATTGGGGATTTAATATGTTGCTCCCACCACAGCACCTAGACCTTGATTTAATAAGCTTTACGAATGATTCAAAACTGTTAGAAAATTTTTCCAAATAAATGTATCTACAATTATTCTCATAGACTTTAACAAGGACTTCTGAAGATAAATAATTTGGAAAGCTTATTAAATCCAGGCCTTAGCAAGTTAAAAATAATAGTTCATTGAGAAATCCAGGCTCTAAAATATGTCTGGATTTTCCAAAGGAAAATATTACGTGAATCATTTTCACATCAAAATATTACATGATTAATTAAATGATTTAATTGCATTAATGCATACTTGAGACATAGAACAACGTTTGTTGTAGTTGTTTTCAGAACCATATTTAATTATTTCCATTATTTTGATCACTTTTATGTGATATTATGGAAATTCTAGAAGTAATCTTTTCGAACATTCCACTAGTTTCCTTGGCAGCAGCTCCACTTTTATAGCTTTGCCCCAGAACTCTCCATTGCATTTATCGAGGGAACCCTCTTTCTCATTTCTTCTTCCTACATTTGTATATTACTTTATTAACTCCAAAATGGGAAAAACTAAGTTTCAAGAAGAGACTTCTACTAAAAAAGCTAGATATGCATAACACAAGTCCGAGAGTCGTGCACTCAGTGGGGAATGAAGGAATGAGCCACTTACTGGTGTTTGTAATATCTGCCTCTTTAAAAATAAGATCTGTTATGTGAATCTAGGAATGGATTAATATGTCAATAATATGACATGACTAATACCAAGTTACTGAGAAGGAGAATACAATGTGTTTAAATAGGCATGGACACCGGCTGTACAATGACATAAACCAATGTGGTGAGTAGTTTGAACATTTGGACAGGAATGGACAGAGTTACCTGCTCGGTTTAGCCAGTCACCGCTATCATGACCCCTGTCCAATAACGGCATTCGTAAATCTCATTGTTGGAACAATTGGACAGGAATGGGCTCAGAGTTTCCTGCTCGGTTTGGCCAGTCACCGCAATCATGACCCCTGTCCAATAACGGCATTGGTAAATCTCATTATTGATTGGTGATGGTTGGCTTCTAAAATTTATTTAACAGCATGTTTATATGAAATTCCACCCAGGTATGTCATTCGGATCTTGGATTGATATCCCCCAATGTATTCGCATAAAGTCAGCTCAGGCTTCCTTATACATTTCATCCTACCTGGATGTTGTATTCAGTAAAGCCAATTATCTTTCACGTAAGTGACCCTTCATCAAATAGGAACTTCTTCCCCAAAATGAGAATGTTAGAAGAATTTTGTTGTTACGAGAAGCATCCCTCAGGCTTAACGATGTAATGCAAAAAGAAAAAGATCATAAGGACAAAAATAAAATATTATTTTGTAATTTCGATGTTACCTTATGTCAGAAGGACAGACATCCTGCACGCTGTACACAGTGATTATTAATAAGAGTTTCCTTGTCAGAGAAGCAGCCTCAGATTATTGCATACTAAAGAACCCATCAAATTAGCACCTTTGGACTAGAGAACTGGAGACGGTGATACAAATGTAATGCAGTTTACAAGAGTCATGTTTCCCTAGGTCTAGGGATATATGTGCGCACTTTTTTGGAGATTTGCAAACCTGTTTTATTAATCCTTTTAATATGCTCAATGTGGAGCTACAGAATAATTTGTGTTCTATTATTAGTAATAGAACAATAAAACAAATCACTGTATATAACATAATATATATGGATAACATATCCATGAAGAAGCATTGCATAATGTCAAATACTACATGTCACAATCAAATCAGAGATAGAGTGAAGAATGTGTCTCTGGGAATTAATAAACATCTTAATCCAATATTCCAAAATAATTCCTATATTGCAAGTTTATTGTCACATGGTGATAATCATATTTATTATCCCCAGTTCAACAGCAATGTAATATGTCCGAGCATAGGTTTCTAATCCAACCTTGTCTATTTAATTTTAAGGGGACATCATGTGATATGAAAATAACACAAACGTGTATGTTGTTGTGGTGTCACATCTTCATAGCAAAACCAAATGTGCAAAAAGAAAAAGATGGAGTCTGATCAGTGTGATCATGTGTCAGGGTACCTTTGGTGTCTACCTCGGAGGAGGTTAGACACCTAGACGTCCATCCTCCCAGGGGGGCTGACTCACCCGATCCTTGCACTCCTCCCGGTCGTTTACACGCCGGCCGCGATAGCTCCGCCTCCTTTTATGACGCGGCGCTCAGTAGCCGACGCCATGACGGCAATCACGTTCCGACCCGTCAATCACGGCAACCAAGTGCCGAACAACCAATCAGGACCCGTTGGGGGCGGAGCCAACAGTTAAAGAGCCAAGGTATAAAAAAGGGTTCTGTGGAATGATTCATTGCCCTGTCGTGGTTCTAGCTAGTCTGGTCACTCAGTGCAATTACCTCTATTATCTTTTGGTTCCTGACTCGGCTTGTATTTTGACCCTGCTTTCCTCTCTTGTCCTTTTGACTCGGCTTGTCTCTCGCTTACCTGATCTCTCGTTCCCTCGACCTCGGCTTGTCTCTGACTATTCTTTTGCTTTCTCCTTACGTTAGTCCGGCCATTCTAAGGTCCGGTATACGTACCTATCCCCTGTTTGTATTCTGCGTGTTGGATCCCTGTCACGATCCTGACATTACGACAGGGCCAATGGATCCTGCAGGTACAAACTCTCAGGTCGGTTCTCCTGACTCTAGATTTGAGGCCATGGATCATAGAATGGACCAGATGGCTCTAGCTCTGCAAGCATTGCTATCTCGTCCTAGTAGTCACTCAGAGGAGATGCGTACCCCATCTATCTCTCCTATAAGTACAGGCCTAGAGGTAGCCACAGTGGCTACTTCTTCCCGTGTTACGTCCCCGTCACGCTATGGCGGCGCTCCTGACACTTGTCGAGGTTTTTTAAACCAGATAGGTATTCATTTTGAATTACAACCCCACGCCTACCCTACTGACAGGGCAAAGGTTGGATTTATAATTACCTTGCTCATTGACAAGGCACTTAGATGGGCTAACCCCCTGTGGGAAAATGATAACCCGTTAGTTTATAATTATAATGCTTTTGTCGCTGCATTTAGGAGAGCTTTTGACCCTCCAGGAAGAAAGGCCAATGCAGCTAGACTACTGTTACGTCTTAGACAGTATAACCGAACCCTAGTGGATTATGCCTTGGAGTTCAGATCCTTGGCGGCAGAGGTCAAGTGGAATGAACAGGCTTATATGGACGTATTTATGAACGGGTTATCTGATGAGATTTTAGATGAGGTGGCCACAAGAGATCTTCCTGAAAATTTGGAGGATCTGATTTCATTTATTTCCCGAATAGATGAACGTATGAGACAGAGGCAGAATATTCGGGATAGAACCCGCAGATCCTCCATAAGACTAGCTCCCTCATTTCAGACTTCTGATTCTACTACTTTAGCTCTCCCAGAACCTATGCAAATAGGTAATACTCGACTCTCAGAAGAGGAAAGACAGTACAGGAGAAGGGAGGGTCTTTGTATGTATTGCGGAATTAGAGGTCACCTACGCCTAAATTGCCCTAACCGGCCGGGAAACGCTCGCACCTAAGTTTCTCAAGAGGACAGGCCTTGGGTGTTTCTATCTTGTCCTCTATTTATGATTATAAAGATCATAGGCTTCTGATACCTGTTTCTTTAGCTTGGGAAAAGGGAGTACTTAATGCTATGGCTTTGATAGATTCCGGAGCAGCTGAAAGCTTTATTGACCAAGCCTTTGTCACTAACCATTCTATCCCATCTCAGCTAAGGGATACACCCTTGGCCGTTGAGGCCATAGATGGTAGACCATTATCTGAACCTGTGATTTTTCGTGAAACCATACCAATTAAGTTAACCACTGGTATCCTTCACGAGGAAAGAATATCCCTCATGCTGATCTCATCTCCTTCAGTTCCTATAGTCTTGGGGTATCCCTGGCTTAAGAAGCATAACCCTATCATTGACTGGGAACTGGGTGAGATAGTCTCCTGGGGTCAGGGTTGCCAGAGAGGATGTGTGCAGAAAGTCTCACCAATTTGCAGGGTTGACGCCCCGGTTAACTCTTCCCAACCTACAGATTTACAGATACCATCACAGTACCAGGATTTAAAGGCAGTCTTTGACAAAAAGAGGGCTGATACTTTACCTCCACATAGGTCTTTCGACTGTAAAATTAGACTCCTACCTGGTACTATGCCTCCGAGGGGTACGGTATATCCTTTATCCACTAAGGAAAACTTAGTCCTAGAGGAGTACATACGTGAAAACCTAGACAAAGGTTTTATTAGGAGATCATCTTCTCCGGCCGGGGCCGGTTTCTTTTTTGTAGATAAAAAAGACGGCACTCTACGGCCTTGCATTGATTATCGGGGCTTGAATAAGATAACTGTTAGAAATGCTTATCCTATTCCTTTAATTACTGAGCTCTTTGATCGACTGAAAGGCTCCAAGATTTTTACCAAGTTAGATTTGAGGGGAGCTTATAACTTGGTGAGAATTCAGCAGGGAGACGAATGGAAAACAGCTTTCAATACCCGTTATGGCCACTATGAATACACGGTAATGCCCTTCGGGCTTTGCAATGCACCTGCAGTATTCCAGGACCTTATTAATGAGGTTCTTAGGGAATTTCAGCATGAATGCGTTATAGTATATTTGGATGATATACTAATACACTCTAGAGAGATTGAGACTCACCACAGACAAGTCAGAAGGGTACTGCGCAAACTGTTACAACATGGATTGTACTGCAAATTGGAAAAGTGTAGCTTCGACCAATCTCAGATAAACTTTCTTGGCTACGTTATTTCTGGAGACGGATTTAGGATGGACCCCATTAAACTCCAATCGATTTTAGATTGGCCATTGCCCAGGGGACTCAAGGCCATTCAGAGATTTATCGGATTTTCCAATTATTATAGGCGCTTCATTAAAGGTTACTCTTCTATTATTGCTCCTATTACTAATATGACTAGACAGGGGGCTGATACCAAGACTTGGTCCACAGAGGCTCTCTCTGCTTTCAAAACTCTCAAGGAACATTTTGCCTCAGCACCGATATTAGTTCATCCTGACACATCTTTGCCTTTTCTACTCGAGGTTGACGCCTCGGAGACAGGTATAGGCGCTATCTTGTCCCAAAGGCTAGGTTTGGATAAACCGTTACATCCTTGTGGTTTTTTTTCCAAGAAATTATCTGGGCCTGAAAGTAGATATGACATTGGTGATAGGGAACTGTTAGCGGTCATTATGGCTTTAAAGGAATGGAGACATTTGTTGGAGGGGACATTATACCCGGTTACTATTTTGACTGATCACAAGAATTTGTCCTACATAGGGGAGGCCAAGCGCTTGTCCGCCAGGCAAGCTCGTTGGTCCTTGTTTCTGACACATTTCAATTACGTGCTCACTTATAGACCTGGTTCTAAGAACTCTAAGGCAGATGCATTGTCCCGTCAACATGAACCCTCTACGGTGTCTGAAGCAGCTTTGTCTTCTATCGTTCCCAAGTGTAATATTATTGCCAACACTTGTGTCAGGATACACTCGCCGTTGCTTGCTGAGATCAAGAAAGTACAACATCTAGCTCCCAAACCTGTTCCTGGGGATCGATACTTCGTTCCTCCTGAGCTCCAAGTGGAACTGCTGCATTGCTTTCATGACAGTAAAATTGCTGGGCACCCCGGCACACGCAAAACGTGTTCCCTGATTTCTAAAGATTTCTGGTGGCCTTCCCTTCGTAAGGATATAAGGGATTTCGTCAGGGCATGTGCTGTCTGTATGAAGACTAAGCAACCTCACGCGCTCCCTTGTGGACTTTTGCATCCCTTAGAAATTCCCGAGAGACCATGGTCGTGTTTGGCTATGGATTTCATTGTCGATTTGCCTGTTTCTAAAAAACATACTGTTATTCTCACGGTGATTGACAGGTTTACTAAAATGGCTCATTTCGTGCCCTTGCCTAAACTGCCCTCGTCTCCCGAATTAGCTGAGATATTCGCGAGGGAGATTTTTCGTCTACATGGTATTCCCTCTGAAATTGTTTCTGATAGAGGTTCCCAATTTGTTTCCCGCTTTTGGAAGTCTTTCTGTTCTCACTTAGGCATCAAGTTGAATTTCTCCTCTGCCTATCATCCCCAGTCCAACGGAGCTGCCGAACGCACCAACCAAAAGATTGAACAATATTTGCGTTGTTTTGTTTCTGAACACCAGGACGATTGGGTTGGTCTGATTCCTTGGGCAGAGTTTGCACACAACAATCTCGTTTGTGATTCTACTCGTTCTAGCCCCTTTTTCTTGAATTATGGCTTTCATCCTTCCATTCTTCCGTCGGTTTCCCCTTCCCAAGGGGTTCCGTCGGTTGATGTTCATGTCGCCAATCTGAGAAAGTTGTGGGATCAGACTCGACGAATTCTTCTTCAGAATTCCATGGTGTTCAAACGACACGCTGACAAACGGAGACGGGTGGCTCCGGTTTTTGCCCCGGGTGATAGGGTGTGGTTGAGTACCAGAAACATCCGCTTGAAGGTTCCTTCCATGAAATTTGCCCCTCGTTACATAGGCCCTTACAAGGTTCTGTGTCGGATTAACCCGGTTGCATATCGTCTTGCCCTTCCGCCTGCCCTGCGCATCCCTAACTCTTTTCATGTTTCTTTATTGAAGCCTTTGGTTTGCAACAGATTTTCCTCCCCTGAGTCCTCCCCTCTCGCTGTCCAGGTTGAGGGTCAGGAGGAATATGAAATCAAATCCATTCTCGATTCTCGTATTTCTCGGGGGAAGTTGCAATATCTTGTTGACTGGAAGGGGTATGGGCCTGAAGAAAGGTCTTGGGTGGTCCATGAAAATGTGCATGCCCCTCGTCTCCTCCGGGCATTTCATGCTCGTTTTCCGTCCCGCCCCGGTTCCTTCCGCCCGGTGGGCGTTTCTGAGAGGGGGGGTACTGTCAGGGTACCTTTGGTGTCTACCTCGGAGGAGGTTAGACACCTAGACGTCCATCCTCCCAGGGGGGCTGACTCACCCGATCCTTGCACTCCTCCCGGTCGTTTACACGCCGGCCGCGATAGCTCCGCCTCCTTTTATGACGCGGCGCTCAGTAGCCGACGTCATGACGGCAATCACGTTCCGACCCGTCAATCACGGCAACCAAGTGCCGAACAACGAATCAGGACTCGTTGGGGGCGGAGCCAACAGTTAAAGAGCCAAGGTATAAAAAAGGGTTCTGTGGAATGATTCATTGCCCTGTCGTGGTTCTAGCTAGTCTGGTCACTCAGTGCAATTACCTCTATTGTCTTTTGGTTCCTGACTCGGCTTGTATTTTGACCCTGCTTTCCTCTCTTGTCCTTTTGACTCGGCTTGTCTCTCGCTTACCTGATCTCTCGTTCCCTCGACCTCGGCTTGTCTCTGACTATTCTTTTGCTTTCTCCTTACGTTAGTCCGGCCATTCTAAGGTCCGGTATACGTACCTATCCCCTGTTTGTATTCTGCGTGTTGGATCCCTGTCACGATCCTGACATCATGTAGTGCAGGCTCTGGTGTCGGGTATCTCTCTCCTTCAGCTTCACAATGGCGCACTGTTTCTGTCATTAGTGGACTGGTCTGAAAATAAAATGGGTGGGGAAGAGAGAGGGGGGGGGGGGCTAGAAACTCCTCTAGGTGAGAGGCGTGCCCAACAATGCAATCTGACCAAGTTTATAGTAAGTTTATAAAAATTATTACATACTTTTCAACTTTTTTCTTTATTTTGGTTTGTATATTTGTTTATGAGTGTTTGCTAGCTGGTTTAGAAAAATAATTGTGAAATGACAAACCTCCCTTTAAAATCCCAAGGCCCTCGGCTTTTCTTGAGGTTGAATAAACATCATGTAAATAATAAACAGTAGCAGATCGAGTTTCAAAGCATGACTATCTCTGAACTATTTCACAGACACAATAACAATTATAACAAGCATTCATAAATTATATAAAGAAGACCGACAGTATACAAAATGCAAAAAGTGTATATAAGTACATATAAATAAAAACAGAAACAACTAAAATGTTAGAAAAAGGAAAACTATATATTGAAAAATGTATTCCCCAGGATTCCCCCAAATCTCTTAAAAAAAAAAACCTGCAAAACATATACGGGACAAACAACTGCAAAGGAAGAGGTAAGGGATTCTCATCCATATATTGTCCTTTTTAAATTCTGGATTCAGAAATTAGAGCAGACATTAGTGGAATTTATTAGCATAAATGGTTTAGCTTTGTATTAGGTGCTGCTTTGCATATTGGAGTTATACAATGCCATTTGAGCAGAGCCCCCAATACCCTCTGTTCCTGTGCTTCCAGCTCGATTTGTTACAATTACATGTCTCTTAGTCTACCTATCTATTGTACAGCGCTACGGAATTTGTTGGCGCTTTATAAATAATAATAATTATTATTATTTAATAATGCACAGCTATTGTGCCTTAGAGCCTAAGAAGGTTATGTTGCCAGATCAAATTTGTGTTAGGACCGAGAGCAAGATAGTAAATTGAGCCCTTTACTCTATCACGAGCCGGAGCTCTTATAAAACATAGCAGTGTTTGCCGAGCATTGCTAATAATGTCAAAATCAATGGAACAATCAATTTGTAATGCCCAAAAAAATCATGCCTGTGAGGATCTGCTATAAACAAACCATTAGTCTGCACTGGGGGGAAGTGTTAACATAAAATAGTCCTTTCTAGACTCCATGTATTAAAGCTTTGTCATAATTTAATAATAATAATTAGCCATCATTGCATACTCGGCCAAAATGAAAACGATGAGGGTTGCAGGGTTTGATGATTGCCAGTGCAAGCCAAGAGCTAGGAGGTCAAGTACAGGTTTTATTGAACGGGAAGATTAATGGTTAAGGTTTTAAAACCAGAGCCGTTTGAAGCATCATAAATCTCGATATTGACTTAAAAAAAGAGCACACGTGTATTCATTTATTTTACAAGCAAGGGACATAGAGTCTTATATAAGAAGCGTATAAAGAATTGAACTGTTCTTTTATGGCTTTTTGAAATTAGACGTTTGAGGATTGTGTGTTACGCGGTGTTTATTAAAAAAAAAAAATCTACAAAATAAAAATCTGTTTTTCTTGCGAGCTTTTATTGCAGGTAAATACCATAGGATGTGGAGAAGATTGAGAAAATCAAACAGAATGGGAGCATGTCTATGGGGTTAATTTCTAAAATCTAAGAGGCAAGGTGCAAATTATTTTTTATGTTTGTATGGTGTTTGGAGTATTAGTTGAAAACGGAGGATTAGAAATCAACAATGGACAAAATGTGTCCACCCCAGCTGCTAACGCAGATCTGTGGGGACTCTAGCTTTATATTCTTGTTATGGATTGAAGGAATGATACACATAGTGTTAGTTCCATGCCATCTTGTAAAAACGTGTGATGAATTGCACAGACATGTTTTCTTAGTTCCTCTTGAAATAAATGATTATGAAGAAAATACTCTGGATTTCTTCAACAAAATGATCATAAAATATATAAAATTCTGTTTGTATAAGATCCGTCCCTCTGCCTTTCCCCCAGTGAAATCTCTACTCTTTTGATTTTAATCATTAAATTTCATAAAAGGAGTTATTTAAAGCCCTAATTCATGTATTCTATCTGTTATTAACACTTCCAAGGTCCCCTAAGGTTCTTCATTAAAGAAACAGTCTAAGTAGAAAACACCACTACCATTTCCCCCGAAAAATAAGACATCCCCCGAAAAAAACCTTAGCTTATTTTCGGGGGATGCCCGTAACATAAGCCTTACCCTGAAAATAAGCCCCAGTCGCTAGTTCGCTATTACCCGAACATAGATTCCCGGGATTCCAGGCGCTAGTGAACAGGTTTATATTCTGGGGATACCCCCGAACGTAGACCTTTCTTGCACATGCGTGCTACCATTTCCCCCTGACAATTAAAGGAACACTATAGTCACCTAAATTACTTTAGCTAAATAAAGCAGTTTTAGTGTATAGATCATTCCCCTGCAATTTCACTGCTCAATTCACTGTCATTTAGGAGTTAAATCACTTTGTTTCTGTTTATGCAGCCCTAGCCACACCTCCCCTGGCTATGATTGACAGAGCCTGCATGAAAAAAATACTGGTTTCACTTTCAAACAGATGTAATTTACCTTAAATAATTGTATCTCAACCTCTAAATTGAACTTTAATCACATACAGGAGGCTCTTGCAGGGTCTAGCAAGCTATTAACGTAGCAGGTGATAAGAAAATCTTAATTAAACAGAACTTTCAATAAAGAAAGCCTAAATAGGGCTCTCTTTACAGGAAGTGTTTATGGAAGGCTGTGCAAGTCACATGCAGGGAGGTGTGACTAGGGTTCATAAACAAAGGGATTTAACTCCTAAATGGCAGAGGATTGAGCAGTGAGGCTGCAGGGGCATGTTCTATACACCAAAACTGCTTCATTAAGCTAAAGTTGTTCAGGTGACTATAGTGTCCCTTTAAGACATCCTCCGAAAATAAGTCCTAGTACATTTCTCAGGGCAAAAATTAATATAAGACCCGGTCTTATTTTTTGGGAAAAACTATATATATCTTAATGTCCTTGAATCGTTGATGTTGTAAGCAGTGAAATTTCTGAGAAACTACACTATACACATTTTGCAATTTCCACATCCACTAGTGGCTGTCGGAGACATAGCCACTAGGAGCTTCTGACTAAAATATATTCAGTTATTGAATCTACTGCACATCTAATGTCAGCATGACGCTGTGTCCCCAATGTTTATTTGTGAGAAGGATCGGTGGATTCAGTGCTTCTCGTAGAGGAGAAATTGAAATAGTGAATCAAGGCGGTAGGTGCGGATGCATCGTGTGTCCTTAACTGCATCTGATTAGACAAAAGTCAATCAGTCTTAAGATGAAGGGGTTGTCTGCCCTGGAGCTGTGATAAAGGTAAACCTTATGACTTTTTAAAACTACATTTAAAAAAAGAGGTAGTCCAATATTTTTAAAAGAATAAGGAATACATCTATTCTGCCAGGGAGCTCAGTGTTCCTGCTCCTCACTGCTCCCTCACACGCCGCGAAGCCGGGCGCCAGAATATGACGGCATCACTAAACCGCGCGAGGGAGCAGTGAGGAGCAGGAAGGAGATCTCCAGACAGAAGATCCCCACACCAGCTCCCAAAGGTAGGGAACAATAAATTAAATGATGTGAGTGCAAGAATGTGTGTGTGTGTCTGTCAGTGATTGTGTGTGTCTGTGTGTCTGTCAGTGAGTGTGTGTCTGTCAGAATGTGTGTCTGTCAGTGAGTATGTTTGTGTCTGTGTTTCTGTCAGTATGTGTGTGTGTCAGCAGGAGAATCAGATTTGGCACAGGGTGGTAGAGGGGGGTGTTGTGGTTTAGTAAGAGTGGGGGGACTGGAATTTAGTAGATGTGCATGCTGTTTTTTTTTTATACTGTACCTTATAAAATAAACCTTACGTTTCTATGAAAATTTAAGGTATTTTTTATTTTTGCGGCCCACATAAACTTACACCTTGTTTATGTGGCCCGCGTCAGACTTTAAGTTTGACATGCTTGGTTTAATGTGTTACAAATATTTGAAGCAATTATAGGAGAATGATGCTATATCTATATATTTTCAGTAGAGGGCGATATTCTCATACTATTGCACAAGGCTTGCTAGAAAAATAGGAAACTATTATTATTTTATTATTTATTCTGTATTTATTACTGGCCTTTATAAAGCTCCAACATATTCCCCAGCGCTGTACATTCGGGGGAAAAGACAGCACAATATAAATAGATCAATACAGATGGTAAAGAGGGCCCTGCCAGTAAGTGCAGATCTAGCCCCTGAAGATATATTATACAGAGTACCTTGTTAGATAGCCCATGAGCTTACAATCTAAAGGTTAAAATGGGAAGATGAGACAAGTGGTATCGGGTGGAATTTGGAGGTGATGGCAGAGAGAATTAATAGTATAATTGCAGTAACTGGTAACGTGTGAAGGGAGGTGATTGACTGTGATGTCAAACAGCTGGAAGAACATGCTATGAAGAAGGAACCAGGGTGGGTAGTGCCAAAATAATAATAACTACATGTAGCTGCAAGTACAAATTATTGCAGTAGTAACCTATAGGTAAAATGGAGCATTGTTATAATAAATAAATAATGTGGTAAGAATGGTAAAATAAATCCGGTGGAATAACTTCTAAATTTCAGTCTGTACATTAAAGTTGCAGGAAGAGGATACCTTAAAGTTGCCGGGATAGGAAACCTTAAAGTTGCAGGAAGAAGATACCTTAAAGTTGCTGGGAGAGGAAACCTTAAAGTTGCCGGGAGAGGATACCTTAAAGTTGCCAGGAGAGGATACCTTAAAGTTGCCGGGAGAGGTGGATAAGAAGAGACTTTGTTTCAGTTGCTTTATGGAAAACCAGCTTTACACACAGGGGCATCACTCAGAATTTCCATTAAATATAACAACGGGGAAGAAAATTCCATAGGTTCGTTCTTCTGGAAAACCACCTGATGCAGAACCTCTTTAATAGAAAGCCTGTCATTCCTCGTTGTGCTAACGCCACGTCATAGATCTCAGGCAATTCATTACATTGCTTTCCTATTTCTCACGCATACACACTGGCATCTTAACCCATCAAGGGCCACAGGTGAAATAACCAAATAATGTGTTGTGGAGTGCTGACAAAGATCATACAAAATGTTAGAGTCATGCATGGCAAAAATATAGTTCATAGAAATCAATTTGTTCACAAAAAAAAAATTGTTTGGGTCAATTTGGGTTTCGTCCATGTGGCATTTCGGTTGAGAAGAAATTTTGTCAATGCCATATTTTGTAGTACATCGATAAACACATTTACCCATCAATTGGTTCATACGTCAAGTGAGCAGAATGAACTAATTAAGGGAATAACGGTTCAGCAATTATTTTTATATATATATGATATATTTATTAAATAATATGTAAAAATATATATATATATATATGTTTTACTCTGCCCCCTTCTTTCTCTCTATTACTCACCTCTCACTTAATATGTGAATAAAATTTAAATTTATTGACTGTCCCCTAACCATCAGCAGGCCCGGACTGACCATCGGGCATACTGGGCAAATCAGAAGATCTCCCCTGTCGGCCCATGCAGAGCCGGCACTATCCGAGCGATGGCCCTGCTGTGTGCCTTCATTGGCCGGTGGCACTGACATGCGGTTCGCCGGCTGGGGAGGGAGGAAAGAAGAGCAGGACCCGGTGAGCTCTGGCTCCCCCTCTCAGGCTAAAGGTAGGAAGGAAGGGTCACCCTCACACACAGCACCCCACACACACACACTCACACAGCACCCTAACACAGAACAACCCCCACACACCTCACTCTCACACACAACACCCCTCAGACACCGCACCCTCCCACCACACACAGCAACCTCACACACAGCACCCCTCACATACAGCACCCCTCACACACAGCACTCTTCACACACTGCACACATCACATACAAACAGCACCATCACACACTGCAACCCTCGCATACACACACATAGCACCCCTCACACACAGCTCCCTCTCTTACACACACAGCATTACCCCAACACACAGCACCCTCACACACAGCACACCTCACACACACACACATAGCACCCCTCACTTATACACACAGCATTATTACACACACGGCACATACAGCACCCCTCACACACACACTGCACATACAGCACCCCTCACACACACTGCACTCCTCACACACACACACACACACACACACACAGCACTCCTCACACACACAGCACCCTCACATGCAGCACCACACAAACACAGCATAACCCCTCACACACACAAAACGCACCTCACACGCACACAACATCCACACACACATCACACACACAGCACCCTTCATACACGCAATACATTCCAGACACATACTAGATCCCTTACACAACTCTGAATGATCTACACACACTAAATCCCTATATACATTCTGAATTCTCTTTGCACACAAACACACACTAGATCTCCTATTCATGCTCT
>OW240913.1:362992669-363061826 GCA_933207985.1 Pelobates cultripes | reverse complement strand
GGGCAGTCATACCCAATCAACAGTCTGACTTCAGTCTTGAAGTGGCTGTATCCTGTTTGCCAAGTGCTTGAGGTGTGACCACTGGAGTGCAGTCTTCTTTGTGGGGATGTGAGACTTATCTACTGGGATGAAATCTCTCGTGTAGGCTTGACGGAGTTGGACTTGAGCTTCAGATTTGAAGCCATGTACTTACGTGAGCGATTTGACTTAATATGACTGTGACTCATCAGCTGTCATTATGCTGAGTTTTAGCTGTAGTGGTTGGGTGTTCACACTTAGCTTCGATACTAGGTCTGCCAAAATAAAAGTTGAATCACTCTGCGTGTCAAGTAAGGCATAAGTGAGGATTTCTCTCTGAGGCTTCGGTGCAGCTAACAACAGGACTGGAACAATGCAAGATGTAGCAGAATGCCTTGTCAACTAGGCATGTGCATGGGGAAAATTTTCGGTTCGGTTCGGCATTCCGAAATTCGGGACTTTCGCAATTCGGGACTTCGGCAATTCGGCACTTCAACTCTTCGGAACTTCGGTAACTTTGGCACTTCAGCACTTCGGAACTTCGACACTGTCAGTCTCTTCATTTACCTGTCAGAGCACTCTGATTGGATGGCTTAAAGGCCCACTCTAGGCACCCAGACCACTTCAGCTTAATGAAGTGGTCTGGGTGCCAGGTCCTTCTAGGGTTAACCCATTTTTTCATAAACATAGCAGTTTCAGAGAAACTGCTATGTTTATGAATGGGTTAAGCCTTCCCCCTAATCCTCTAGTGGCTGTCTCATTGACAGCCACTAGAGGCGCTTGCGTGCTTCTCACTGTGATTTTCACAGTGAGAGCACGCAAGCGTCCATAGGAAAGCATTCTGAATGCTTTCCTATGTGACCGGCTGAATGCGCGCGCAGCTCTTGCCGCGCGTGCGCATTCAGCCGGCGGGGCGTAACGGAGGCGGAGAGGAGGAGGAGAGCTCTCCGCCCAGCGCTGGAAAAAGGTAAGTTTTTACCCCTTTTCCCCTTCCAGAGCCGGGCGGGAGGGGGTCCCTGAGGGTGGGGGCACCCTCAGGGCACTATAGTGCCAGGAAAACGAGTATGTTTTCCTGGCACTATAGTGGTCCTTTAAACCCACCAATCAGAATGCTCTGAGCCTAATTGAAGGGCGGGGCAAGGCTTTATAAGCCTTCCCCCGCCCTGCAGAGCTCAGTCTGCGCGGAGCCCTCCATGGGTGAAGATGGATTTTTTTTTTTGCGCTCGCTTTTTTTTTTTTTTTTAAATTGCATCGGTTATTATGGTTTTTTATTTGGCCTTTTTTGGGGCTGAAAAAAAGTAGATTTTAGAAGAAAGAAAACATTGAATGTTTTATTTTTTTTTTACAGGTAAAGGTCCCCCCTCATTATTTTTAGGGTGAGGAGGGGTAGGTAGGGGGATGGGGGGGGAGGGGGTGACTAGGGGTTTGGGGACCCCTAGTCACCTAGGGGGGCATATTTTTTTAGGGCCCCCACCTGCCGCTCAGGGGTGGAGGCCAGGGGGGGAGGACAATAGGTCCCCCCCTATTGGTATTTAGGGTCCCCATCCGCAGCTCAAGGGTGGGGGCCAGGGGAAGGACATTAGGTCCCCCCCCCCTTATTTTACTGGGGTGGGGGCCAGGGAGGAGGACATTAGGTCCCCCCCCTTATTATAATTCAGGGCCCTCACCCACCACTCCGGGGTGGGGGCCAGGGAGGGAGGACATTAGGCCCCCCCTTATTAGTATTTCATTCCTGTCATTACATTGACTGGCCAAGTAACTTACATTTTATATGAATGTATGTTACTTGATTGTTGTAAGTGTTGCAAATGCTTACAGCTGAATCCTGGCTATGTTTGTATACTTTCTATTTAAAATTGTATACAATGTAACATTCTTCTTCTTTCACTGGGTAAGTATATTAGTACTTAGGCAATACTGTGCTTCGGAACTTCGGCACTTTGACACTTCGGCAACTTCGGAACTTCGGCACTTCAGCACTTTGGAACTTCAGCACTTCGACACTTTGGAAATTCGGTAATTTCGGAACTTCGGCACTTTGACACTTCGGCAACTTCGGAACTTCGGCACTTCAGCATTTTGGAACTTCAGCACTTCGACACTTTGGAAATTCGGTAATTTTGGAACTTCGGGACCTCTGCAATTTGGCACTTCGGCAATTCGGACATTCGGAAGTACCAAAATGTCCGAATTGCCCGAAATTCGTCCGAATTCATATTCGGACCGAAACAAATTGCACATGTCTATTGTCAACGTATGGGACTTAACTTTGGGGAAGTTGTTGTTTGCTTTACTTCCTGTGGCTACTGAATCATTGTTTGGTGTTTTAACAGGTTCTGTGTTTCTCTTTATGTGTAAACAGGTTGGATGACGTCGACTAAATATACTACATGTGTGTCTTCCTTTGACGTTCTTTGTAGTGTGGCCTTTTCTGCAAATGAAGCAGAGATGGTTTTCATAAATGAAGGCCTGCTTTTCATTGACGGTCTTTGCTGCAAAAGTAAGACATTTAGCGATACCGTGTATTTCATCTTTGCAGATTAGGCAAGGTGGCTTTGATCTCTGGGATGCTGGAGGTGGAGGGTTTCATTTGAGTGTTTGTGTTGAGCACCTTGGCTCTCTTGGGAAGTCTCTCATCTATAGTCTTGGTACTGAGGATAAAGAGAGAGGCTATGGGGTTGCATGCTATTTTGGCTTTTTTTTTTTCAGGAACTCTGTGAAATGAGCAAAAGTTGGGTATTCTTGAGACTTATCTAACTCGTCCACAACGATACGACTCCATCTGCACATGATCCATTCACGCAGTTTTTTGAGAAGCTTGTGATTTTCTTCACAATCATTTAGAATAGCTAGGCCCTTAACACGAGGAATGGCCTCAATACAAACTTAAATTAAATCTGCAAACTCTCTTAAAGTCATTTGCTGATATATTTGGCTATTTAGTCAATCTTTCTCTGAAAGCACTTTGGACAATGAATGAAACTCCATACCTGTCCTGTAGGATTCCCCATTTTTTTTCGCACACAGCGAGTGGTTTCTGATCAATCAGTACTGTGAAGGATATCTTCCAATCTATGAACTTTAAAGGATCACCTGTAATGTACAGTTGGTTCAGGTATAGGGAGACGGTTGGAGATGAGCAAACTTGCAAGTCCTGGAGTTAGACTAACCTCTTCTTGGTGTCTTGACACCCCACATGGTGCATTTGAAGGTTGAAATGGCATGGCTTGTATATTTAATGAGGCTTGAGGTTCATTATTTTGTCCGAGGTATTGCACCTTGTGGTTTATCTCCTGCTCACAATTTTCAAGACCATCATAGACATTGTAAGCTATAACTCTTGCTGCTGCTACCTTGACTTCATTTTCTGCTTGTAGCTGTTGTAGCCTTGTCTTTTCCTCATCCAACTTCAGTTTAATTTCTGCAAGCGTTTGTGCTTCTTTAAGCTTTAATTCACTCTCCAGTTTGTTCAGCTTGGCTTGTTGCTCACGCATCTGTTGCATTGCCTTTGCCTGCTCTATCTTGACTGCAAGGTCAGCTTCTGCATCTGCTCGTCTGCTAGAAGATCTGGAGGTGGCTCTTGAGCTTGAGTCTGACTCTTGTAGTGACTCTGAAAAGGCAGTTTCTGTTTCTGTGTTTCCAAAGACTGACTCGTCTTCCTCTTTATTATGTACCATCCTCATTCTTTCCTTTTCAAGTTGATCATTAAAGATTCCGTCTGCATTCTCTAGCCGTTTACTGGTGAGGTCACAGATTTCAGCTGTTAAGGCGACACATGCATCCATTCTCTTAACAACACCTGGGGTAGTGGAATGATTGCGGCGAATGGACTCATACTATTGGTATACTAACGCTTCTTTGGCTTAAATCTCCTTCAGTCTTGTGTTAAGGTCTTTAGTTGAGCAGCAATTCTTTTGCTAGCTCCTACCAACCTTTTCATTTTTCTTAACTGTTTCTTCGTGCATTTCTTGGCCTTTTTCTGTTAAGCTTCGCTCTCTGGAGCTGGACCGCACCTGTTGTGTCTCTGTGGGTTTTTCTGTTTCTTCAGCAGGTGACAACATTTTGTGCTAGTGTGCCTTTGCCTTTCAAGTGTATGTGCCTGAAACCTAATTTGAATGAGTGTTGGCTCAAACTTGCTACTAAGGGCTACAACAGAAAACAGGTATTTACACTTGTAACTTATAAAGATTAGCAAACAATGCATACAATATGACAAAATTTTAAAACATGAATATACTGCGGATACTTTCTAACCAGACAATTTACCCTTTAAATAATTAACAACAGTTTAGTGTTTAGAACACTTAGAAGATAGTGTTGCTTACAATTGTACACTAGGGCCTCTTAACATTAGGCTCTTAGCTGCTTTAGCGGAATCTCAGCCCGCTATAGTAAAAGTTCATGTGACACGTTTTAATTCTTTAGCCAGTTCTTGCTGCTAAGATGGCATCTGGATGTTATCTTGCAAGGCGTTGGGAAGCCCTTACTCACAGTTTGATGGAGACAGCAACGCTGCATGTGATGGCTGAGATGCAGCGTCGAGTCTTCGCCGTTGGTGATGGTAGAGATGCAGCGTCGAGTCTTCGCCGTTGGTGATAGCTGAGATGCAGCGTCGAGTCTTCGCCGTTGGTGATGGCTGAGATGCAGCGTCGAGTCTTCGCCGTTGGTGATGGTAGAGATGCAGCGTTGAGTCTTCGCCGTTGGTGATGGCTGAGATGCAGCATCAAGTTTTCGCCGTTGGTGATGGCAGAGATGCAGCAACGATTTTCAGCGCAGTGACGAGTTTTCACTATAGCAGCCCTTTGGCATCAATAAAGAAAGGAGAAGAGAGCTTCTGATGGGTGCAGTATTTTATTCTTTAATCTACTGCAAAATGAATCATAGGGAATTGTAGTCTAGTTAAGCTGGAGAGCTGACAGCTTGTGAGTACAACACTTTTAATCACTAGCGGACACTTACAGTAAGCTTTGTTTTACTGACTTTATTCATCAATCTGTAGATGATATTTTGAATTTCCGAATGTCTTGAAACACAGTTATCATATATGTACACACCTCCCATGCGCGGAGCCGATCCTGGGTGGGTGCACAGTGCCCAGGCGCTCTGTAGATAGAGGTGCATGGGCAGAGCGTGCAGCGCTAGGACCCTACCCTCACATCTCGTCCTGTGTTTCTTGATAGGCTCTGCACCCTCGTGATCATCACAGAGTGGCAAGTTGCCCTCAAACAGCTTGTCAGCTTTTAACTTTTTCCTTCCAGCTCTGCCACCTAGCGCTTAACAAGAGGGGTAGGAACTAACATGATGGGGCAGAGCCTAGCACTGCACCCCCCCCCCTTCCCTGCTTCAAGATGCATGTGCTAAAAAGCTAAAAAGAATAAATAAATAAAATCAAACAAATAATAATTTCTTTCTCAACTTACAAAAAATGACCCCGTGATCATCAACGACACATGCAATCATGTAAGAGATTCTACTTCCGTGGAAACCAATGTCTTTGAATCCTCTGTTTCACAGACAGGGTTAAATATTAAAGCTTGGATATGAAGTGTAATGAGGCATTCAGAGCCTTGCAGAGTCTCTGAGTGTTTCTCTGTTTGAAGAGCACTGTAAGGGGTCTGTGCCTTGGTTTCCATTGTGCAATGCAGAATAAGCAGAGTGTCTGATGCTTTTATCAGCAGGGGAATCTCTGCTTGGAATGCAGACTGACTATGACAGTTCAATGGTTGCATTTTATAAATTGCTCATATTCCACAGCGATGCCCATATTCTCTTATCTGTTTCTTTATTGCGTGCCTCTTTAATATGACATTTAGTATTTCATTACGACATTTATGTCTTTGTGAGTACTGATATATTTATTCGGCGGAGCAACTGGGAGGGCAAAAACAGAAATGTAAAATGTGTTTTCTAAAATTATTCTGCCATTTTGTTCATTGAGAAAACGCTCTTCAAAGGTAAAACTGAGAAAGAGGCTTACGAAATGATTGTATTAAGTCAGTGTAAAACTTGGTGTAAATTATAGAATGTAATAAAACCCCAAAAAGGAAATTGATGTTGAACTTTTGCTTGGAAAATGCAATACCCCACCAAACCTGGGTGCCACCGGTGCCATTTTAACTTATGCCTTGTTTCCACTGAGCAGTACGGGTCGGGTCAGTACAGTTCGGAAGGGTTAGAATGGCACAGCCTATTCAGGTGAGCATTTCCACTGCAAGTCGGACTGCCAGGGGGAATGCGGGGTTTAGACTAAATGCCTAGCGTGTCATTTGTCGTGAGCATTGACGTTTTCCTGACCACCAATCAATAATCAATGGATTGTATAGTGTGATGCCAGTAGCTCCGCCCAGCCATACCATACCATTTCCCATTGTCCTACATCTGAAGGGGGACCAGGTATGGTGTGGTTTGGATCAGTTGAATGGGCCACTTTCATAATGGAAATACTCAAAATAGCGTACCATACCGAACCGAACCGAGCCGTACCGCTCAGTGGAAAAGAGGCATAAGTGACTTCCATACAGGGAGAATTTTTTTCATAAGACGGACAAAATAATTAAACAGATTTCATTTATCAGGAGAATACCATGACGAGTTATGCATGTCACATACAATAATCTCTGCTTAAAGAAGACATAAATCAACTTAAAGTGGCATGGGACCATCTGGTGACTTGGCAGAATTTGCCCCCATGGTGACATGACTGCTGTACATCCGGTAGCTGAGAAGGTAGGCAAAGGTGAGTTCTACTTACTTGAACCGGTCCCTCATGGGTGCCACCATCTTCTCCTGAAGAGACCTTTTCAGCTACTGCAGCTTTAGTGCCAGGAGCTGACTTTACTGCGCATGCGCGAGTGTACAGCATTGCGGTCCATGGAGGATGCTGGGGGATAAAGCCAATCATCTGTGATCCTGGGGGGTAAAGCCAATCACAGCTTTCTGCAGTAAATACTGAAAGAAGTCCGATGCGACACTGGGACTCTGCGATGGCTATGTTGCACTTATTGGAGGTTCCGGTGATTAAACTCTGAGGACCCATTTAGGCTGAATTTTCTCTGCCAGAGAATTGTCAGTTCACCATTTAAAGGGGGATTAAAGTAAAACTTACCTCCTCTGCACTTCGATATTGTTTTGACTTTACCCCGTCATGACATTAGTATAAAGTCCATCCAGGCACTCAAAGTTTCTTCAAAATGGCAGATTTATTGAAAACTGAATGTGCAACGTTTCAGCCTTTCTCATGATGCAGATATTATTGTACAAGTTAACTAATTTGTATTCGTTGTCTGGCTCTGTCTGGTAAAAATATGTAAATGAAAATAAAATGTATAAAGAACGAATGTTATCACAATGAATAGGCAACGTTTATTTAACCGTTGGTTTTGCTCACTTGGACATGAGAGTTCATCTTAAAAGGACCATTAGCACCCCCACCAAACCAAATAGAAGGAAACTTATAGTCCTGAAAAAAATGATTGTTATATTCAGATATATAGATTCCCTTTAACATACTCACATAACAGAATCAGCAGTTTTCAATGTGCCTTACTGCATATTCTCTTGGTGTTTGACAAAGCCTTATTTATTAATTTATTTATTTTGGATAATTTGATAAGGTTAGTTGCCCATACGCACCCAGGTAAATTATAGGAATTCCAGGTAATGATTCTTACAAAGTTATTCAGGAAAGGTAAATTTCAAATTGAAGGCCAAATTAGCAGAACTGAAAGCATTACCAATTTGAAGATGTTTTCTTTCAGTTTTGCCAATTAGGCCTTAAATTTGACATTAACTTTGACTTTGTGACAATTCTCACTTTAGTGAATAACCTTATTGGCCTCTAAACGGATGTAAAACTCAACAGTAACACAGATCCTGTCCCTCAGCTCAGCATTTTCCTAAAAACAGGACTTTAATTTTGCTGCACCGGTGAGAACCCCTTGTTCTGGCTTTGGTCAGATCTACAGCCACTGGAAGGGTTTGAAGACCCTCTATATAGAGAATAGCATGCCCTATTTACCGTAGCTCTAGTGTGGTGCAACTATAACCACACCTTCCCCATAAACAATAGTGTGGTCATCATACAGCTAGCAGTTTTTATTGTCACTCTCGTGTTAGATAATAATCTTACATTAAACTAACTGGGACTTCCAGGGGTTGATATCTGCCAACACACTTCTACAAAATCCAGAACATGCTATCCATCCATTATATGCCACTAGCAGAAATAGTCATTAATAATAATAATAATAATAAAAATAATAATACTGGCAGAATCTTGCCAATGGCCAAAGCAAGAAGTGAACAGCTCAGAGTGCGACCATTTTGTTGATTTATATATATGTATTGTCCCGGCATGAACCAAACAGGATGACTACTGATAACGTATTTGTCTAACGACAATGTAACAGAATATGTAACAATGCTGTATATTATTTTTTTTTGGGGGGGGTGGAAGGCAGGGGGGAAGGGGATTGAAAAGTGAGAAATAGTCCATAGTGTAACAAAATATCCAAATGTTTATTTTTATTTATTTTTTAATCTATTTTATCTTTCTGAGAATTGGTCACATTATTTCAGCAGAATAAAAATGATTTACATAGACATGAGTTATGAATTAACATGTTGCATATGCAAAAATAAATATGTTCATATTTGCATGCATATTATGGTAGGCAAAAATATACACAACTAGATGATTTTGCATGATCACCTAATCACGTCTATGCTTGGGTTGTTTAAACGGTTACTCTATGCTCCATAACCACGTCAGTGTTTTGAAGTGTTTATGGTGCCTGGAATCTGTATGTGCAGTGTTTAGCTTTGTAAATCTGCACATGCAGAGTTTAACCCCTTTGCTGCCCATCATGTAACTCCACCTTCGGCAATGTCATGGTGATGTCATCAGCCAGTCCTGAAGAAGAGTAACAGGCTGGCTAATGTTAATTCTGTGCAAATATTCATGCACAGTGTGCCATTCATTGGCAGAGAGTGTATAGCTGATGATCTCAGCCAAGGATTGGCAACTGGCTCTGCAGAAGTCAGACGCATGTCAGCAGTGCTGTTAGAAGCTTTGGAACCCGGTGGGGACCAAGCTTAGAGGACAAACCAATTATGTACTCCTTACATCATAACCACTATAACAGGCTGTAATGGTTGTGACGCTTGGAGTCCTTCTAATATGGTCTATGGTCTATCCTTAAAAAGTTATGCACTAAACACCAAACGCAGCGAACAAATTTTAAATGGCAATAAACCCTACTGTATTCCCTCAATCACCCCAATCTGATTGGCATATTTATTTTACTCTATTTTCTCATCACCACCTTTTTCTCCATCCTGCCAATTTGAAGCTTGAAGAGAAATTCTCTCTTTTCGATTTGGAGAAGCGGCACTTTTTATCACTTTCTATTCTGTACAATATATTTTTGAAGGACAAAAGTTATATGGTGTGAAACTTGTAATAAATTCTGTCACTTTTTGTAGCTTTGCAAGAACTTCGCTATTTCTTTAAAAGTTGAAATAGATCAGTGACAAGGTCAACATTTACGAAAATTGCCCGACCTCCTATTAACAAAAATGAAAAATTGGCCATAAATAAACCCGGTATCATGCAGTTTTACTGCCTGCAGAATGAGCAGTGTCGTTTTATGGGATAGGAACAGAGATATTCCGTAAATCAACTGTTACATTTAGAACGTTCCATTGTCTTTAATTTCTGCTACAAGTATTTAAAGTCATCCAGTTGGATTGATTCTAGCCAGCGGTTATATGGAGTGAAACATCAATATCGAAGCCACAAATATACCTCCTTTATTAATTGTATAATATGCCCCAAGTCTTTTTCCCTTCTAATCTGAAGATCTGTGATGCACATCATCTCAAAGTGCTTTTCTCTCTCTCATGTCCCGACGAATGAGCTCATAAATCCTGTCAATGATATAAATATAAAAAAAAAAAAGCTAAAATAAATAAATAAAATTTAAAAAATACTCGGCTTTAGAGTGTAATGATTCCATTAACAATGCATTTGAAACAATATAATGTGTTGCCTTTAAGGTTTTCGTTCTGTTTTCTTCATTCGGAATCACTGGCAGATGGCAATGGTTTTATTTTTTGTTATGATTTAACATCATTCAAGATAGATTTTATTCCAAAACTAAAGATTTGCCAAAAACGAAATTAAATAAAACGTTGAACTCACAAGTCACGACACTCTGAAAGGTAACACTGACATTAAAAATACTTTTCAAACAATAAAACATTTTGTCTTCAAGGGTATTGCATCTAATGCTTTCTATATCTTGTACATGCAATTGAAAAAATAATTATATTGTAGATATAAGACTTGATTCAAGCAATCTGAAATTGCCAACAGCTAAAGTAAGTAAAGAATGCTCAAATAAGTTTACAATCTATGTGGGTTTGAGGTTGGTGGATACATATCGTTAGGTATCTTGCCACAAACACTGATTAGTTAGGTGATCACACCCACTGAAATTATTTTGTTCAGAATGTAACAAAAACATTAATTAAAGTATGGAATTAATACTTTCTACCTTTAGGTTATTCATTCAACCCAAGGACTACTTTAGGGCTTGGTGGGTCCTAGACAAATCTCATATGGAAGCCTGACTATATCTAATTAATAAACACACACAGTCACAATGTCTAAAATAAAATCTACTTTTAAGGTGGATGAGACACGATGAGTTTCACAATAATATGAGAGCATTACCTTTTCATACATAATCTGTGTGTGGTTGTGACCTCAGGCCTGTATTTAGCATGATATATTGTCCATGGTTAGTGCCACTGACTTTCTGTCCTTTCGTTTGTTCTTTGTGTGTCCCCCACTCCCTATTCCTGAAGTTCTCTCCTGCTACATATGAATTTTAAAGCCCCTCCTTTATCACTCTTATCCTCCCCATATCCATTCCCAGTCATGTCTTGGTCTTTATTGTCCTCTAAGTAGCCATGTCCCATCCTGTCCTTTCCCCCACGAGCAGCCATGTCCCTCCCTAACCATGTTTCTGTCTTTATGCTCTAAAAAGCAGCCATATCCCCTCCAAGCCATGTCCCTCCCTAGCCATATCCCTCCCTAGCCATTTCTCACCCTAGCCATGTCCCTCCTAGCCTTCTCCCTCCCTAGCCATGTCCCTCTCTAGCCTTCTCCCTCCCTAGCCATGTCCCACCATAGTCATGTCATTCTCTAGCCTTCTCCCTCCTTAGCCATGTCCCACCCTAGTAATGTCCATCCCTAGCCTTCTCCCTCCCTTGCCATGCCCCAGCCTAGCAATGTCCCTCCCTAGCCATGTCCCTCCCTAATCATGTTCCTCCCTAGCCATGTCCCACCCTAGCCATGTCCCTCCCTAGCCTTCTCCCTCCCTAGCCATGTCCCACTCTAGTCATGTCCATCCCTAGCCTTCTCCCTCCCTAGCAATGCCCCAGCCTAGCAATGTCCCTCCCTAGCTATTTCCCATCCTAACCATGTTTCTGTATTTATGCTCTAAAAAGCAGCCATGTCCCTCCCTAGCCATGTTTCTGTCTTTATGCTCCCAAAGCAGCCATGTCCCCCCTTGTCATGTCCTTGCCCCTTCCATCTCAGTCAACTTTCAGGCTTCCTCCATCCTGTGCCTTCATGTCATGTCCATTTTCATGCCTCTTCCAATCTCCCTGTCTATCTCTTTCGATTATTTAAAATACAAAAAAAACAGACAATCTGGTGCAATTAAAGGAACACGGTAGCATTAGGAATGCAAACATGTAATCCAAATACTATAGTGTTCCCTACTTATGTAGGTGATCGCCCCCATCGCAAGTGTTACATATTTTTAAACTTACCTTTCATCCATGGTGCACTCGTCTCTGTGCTTCTGTTCCACCTCTCTGGCTGTGGTTATCACCCAGCCGCACTCTAACATCAAGATTTAACCCATAAGTGAGCTTCCAGTGCCGATCTCAACCCCCCCTCAGGTGAAATTCAAATTTCAGGAAGCTTGGAGTGATGTAGCTTTGCAAGCCAGTTTTATGAATGGAGAGTCGCTGATTGGCTGACCACTCTTAGCGAATCAGAGGTGCCCCTGCCTAGTGGCACGCTGCACTCCCTGAAACTGAAATTTCAGAAGCCAGATGCCACCTGGGGGGAGTTGAGATCAGCGGTGGAGGTTAAACTGTTCAAAAATGATTTAACCTGTGTAGTAAGGGGGCCCGGTGGAACCATAACAATTTTATTTAGATTTAGACATGGAGTGTTTGTCACGATTCGGGGAACCAAACACGCCAACACACACAGACAAAGTGCCGTACCGGACCTTAGAGTGGCCGGGCTAAGCACACAAAGAATAGTCAGGAAACAAGCCGAGTAAAGGGGAACCAGAAGACAGAATAACGTGAAACAAGCCGAGGTCAAAGGGTAGGAGAAAGTCACAAAGTCGGATAAACAAGCCAGAGAGTACGTAACCAGAAACACAAGGTAAGTAGCAATACTAGCAAGTAAAGACCACAACAGGGCGAAGAGGAACAGGAAAGGTGAGTATATAAATCCAAAGGTTAATTCTGATTGGATAATTTCCAATCAGAATTAACAATCACACGTGGGAGATATCTAAACCTCCCACTGTGATTGAGGCACTGTGCCTTTAACGCCGGGTCAGGTGACTGACCCCGGCGTTTGTTAAAATGGGCGGTCTCCCAGCGTGCAGCGTCATGCATGCTGCCGCTGGGGGACACAGAGGAAGAGGCGGACGGCATCCGTGGGAGAGAGGATGCCGCCCGCCGAGCGCATGTCTGGAAGGGGACCGCGGACGGCTGGAGGGTGAGTGCCGCGTGCGGACTGCAGCCTCCCCTCGCAGCCGCCCGCGGGACCCTGACAGTACCCCCCCTCGAAGACCCCCCAGAGGGCGGGAAGCAGAAGGCTTCAAAGGAAACCGGGCATGAAAGGAGCGGACCAAAGAGGGGGCGTGCAAATCAGAGCTCGAAACCCAAGACCGCTCCTCAGGACCGTAACCCTTCCAGTCCACCAGGTATTGTAGTCGACCCCTAGAAACACGAGAGTCGAGAATGGCAGCCACTTCGAACACGTCACTAGAGACAGCACGAGGGGAAACGGGCCGTCCGAGGGGACGAGAGAACCGGTTACACAGCAAGGGCTTCAAAAGTGAAACGTGAAATGTGTGCGGAATACGCATGGAAGGAGGCAAGTCCAGGGAGTAGGAAACGGGGTTAATCCTACGTAACACTTTGTAGGGACCAAGAAACCTGGGAGCAAACTTCATCGAGGGGACCCTGAGACGGAGGTTCTTGGAGGACAACCACACCCTATCACCCGGAGCATAAGAAGGGGTTGCACCCCTATGGCGATCAGCAAACTTCTTCTGAGCAGCTGCTGAACGAGACAGCGCAATATGGACTTGATCCCACGTCTTCCGTAAAGAGGTGAGGTGCTGGTCCAAGGCGGGCATTCCCTTGTCAGAGAATGCACCGGGAAGGACAGAAGGCCGAAACCCATAAGCAACCTCAAAAGGACTTAAGCCAGTAGACGAATGAGACACCGTATTCCTGGCAAATTCAGCCCACGGAAGAAGGCGAGACCAGTCGTCCTGGTGCGCATTAGTGAAGCATCGCAAATACAATTCCACAGACTGATTAGCACGTTCGGCTGCACCATTAGATTGGGGGTGATAGGAGGAAGTGAACGACAAGTAGACCCCCATCTCAGCACAAAAGCCCCTCCAAAACCGAGAGATAAATTGCGGGCCCCTGTCAGAAACGATATCCTGAGGTACCCCATGCAAGCGGAACACTTCTTTGGCAAACACCTGGGCAAGCTGAATCGCAGAGGGTAGTTTCTTAAGCAGAATAAAGTGGGCCATTTTAGAGAACCTATCCGTCACAGTTAGTATCACCGTCTGACCATCAGAAGGAGGAAGGTCTACAATAAAATCCATGGACAAGTGGGTCCATGGTTTCTTGGGTACAGATAGAGGCATAAGTAGGCCTTGGGGTCTCATATTAGGAGACTTACACTGCGCACAGACCCGACAAGCCTGAACAAAATTCACTACGTCTCGTTTGAGTGAAGGCCACCAGAACTGTTGAAGGAGGCTCTTATAAGTCTTGGTAACCCCCGGATGACCAGCAGTTTTGGCGGTGTGAAATAATGTTAACAACTTTTTTCTGTCATTTACTTTCACGTATAGTTTACCAACAGGCGTCTCCTGGGGCGCTTGAGTTTGGTATGTCTTAATATTCTCAAGGAAGGGAGACGAAATAACCAAACGGGTAGCAGCTATGATCTGAGAAGCTGGTACAATAGGTTCAGGAGTTGGGTTAACATATTCTAAAGGTTCATACTGTCGAGAGATAGCGTCAGCTTTGGCATTACGGCAACCAGGTCTATAGGTAATAATGTATTGGAATCGCGAAAGGAATAGAGACCATCTAGCCTGTCGGGCGGACAACCTTTTAGCATCGGCTATATAGGAGAGGTTCTTATGATCTGTTATAACCATAACTTTGTGTCTAGAACCCTCTAATAAGTACCTCCATTCCTTAAAAGCTAACACAATAGCTAATAGTTCTCTGTTCCCAACATCGTAATTCTTTTCTGGATCAGACAACCTTTTAGAAAAGAAACAACAGGGATGGAGGGGTTCGTCATACGATAACCTTTGTGACAGTACTGTTCCCACCCCCGATTCAGAAGCGTCTACTTCCATAACAAAGGGAAGGGAAGGATTAGGGTGGTGTAGTACTGGAGCAGAGGCAAATGCTTTCTTGAGAGTTTCGAAGGCTTTAAGGGCTTCAGGAGTCCAAACCCTAGGGTGTAGACCTTTTTTAGTCAACTTAGTGATAGGGGAGATAAGTGGTGAGAAGTTTTTTATAAACTTTCTATAATAATTAGCAAAACCTATAAAACGCTGGATAGCCTTAAGTCCTTGGGGAAGTGGCCAGGACAGTATAGCTTCCAGTTTAGCAGGATCCACACTAAAACCCTGTTCAGTAATTATATATCCCAGGAATTGCACAGAGGTCTGATCGAACAGACATTTTTCTAACTTACAATAAAGTCCGTTCTGTAATAACTTTTTAAGCACCATCCTAACATGATTATGATGTGACTTCAAATCAGGAGAATATACAAGTATGTCGTCAAGGTACACCACTGCACAGACATGCAATAGATCTCTAAGGACATCATTTATGAGATCCTGAAACACAGCAGGAGCATTACACAATCCAAAAGGCATGACCAGGTATTCATAATGCCCACTACGCGTATTGAACGCTGTCTTCCACTCATCATTCTCCTTTATACGGATAAGGTTATAAGCCCCCCTGAGGTCTAATTTAGTAAAGTACTTAGAACCTTTAACGCGATCAAACAACTCAGTGATGAGGGGGATTGGGTAGGCGTTTTTAATCGTTATATTGTTCAGACCCCTTTAGTCTATACATGGCCTCAAATCGCCCTCCTTCTTTGCCACAAAAAAGAAACCAGCACCAGCCGGAGAGGAGGACCTTCTAATAAAACCTTTCCTTAAGGATTCCCGGATGTACTCCTCCATGACCTGGTTTTCTTTCTCACAAAGAGGGTAGACCTTACCCCTAGGGGGCATAGTGCCCAGTAATAGGTTTATGGCACAGCCATAGTCACGATGCGGAGGTAGCTTATCTGCCTCCCTTTTTTCAAAAACCAATGCAAGGTCTGCATATACAGAAGGGACAGAAACAGAGAGTGGTTTAGCCGTGGGCACGTTGAGTAAACAAACAGGACGTACATGAGCCATACAATCTCGTTGACAAGATTCCCCCCAGGAGAGTATATCTAAGCAACCCCAATCGAGAACAGGGTTGTGTTTCACTAACCAGGGAAAACCCAGAATGATGGAAGCAGTAGGGGAGTCAATTATTTGGAAGGTTAACCTTTCCTTGTGCAAAACACCCACAGACATCACTATTTCTTGTGTCTCATGGGTCACCAGAGGTTACTCAAGTGGTCTACCATCTATGGCCTCAACGACCAAGGGTGTGGCCTTTTGGATCAAAGTCAAGGCTGCGGTTTTAGCAAAGTTCTCATCCATAAGGTTGTCTGCCGTACCTGAATCGATCAAGGCTTTTGTTATTATGGTGGTTTTATTGACCAAAAGAGAAACCGTAATAAACGGTCTGGAGATGGACACATGAGGGGACAAAGTCATAACACCCGAGGCCGACCCCTCTCTAGGCCTTAGGTGCTGTAGTTTCCCTGTAACTTAGGGCAGGCATTACAGTGGTGCCCCCTCTTTCCACAATAAAGGCATAACCCCTCCCTTCTACGATATGCTCTTTCAGCCTCAGTTAGCCCCGTAGCACCCAATTGCATGGGTTCGGGAGATGGTTGACTAGGAGCGGGTAGTGCTAGTAAAGCAGTAGAGGGGGGAGCAGGTAATGCCTGTGTATCCATCCGTCTTTGACTCAGCCTCTCTCTAATACGGTTATCAATAAGGATGACATAATCTATGACATCATCGAGAAGAACAGTCAATTCCCTGGATGCTATTTCATCCAGTATGTAGGCGGCCAAACCCTCCTGAAAGGCTGTTACGAGGGCGTCATTATTCCAAACCACTTCAGCTGCTAGCGTGCGGAACTCGATAGTATAATCCGCTACAGATCTGTTACCCTGTCGTACCCTAAGCAGAGCTTTGCCAGCAGAGGCAACCCTACCGGGTTGATCAAACGTACGTTTGAAAGCTGTCAAGAAATCTACAAAGGACATAGGAGATGTATTCTCCCACATGGGGTTAGCCCATGCTAAAGCTTTCCCGGACAGGTGGTTTATCAAAAAGGCAATTTTGGATCTGTCAGTGGGATAGGAACGTGGATTCATCACCAAATGGATGTCAATTTGGTTGAGGAAACCACAACACAATGCTGGGTCACCGCTGTAGCGCTGTGGCGGTGTCATATGAACAACATGAGCAGGAACGGGTACATGAGTGGGAATGGGTTCGGGCACAGCAGCAGCAGCCTCCTGGACGGCAGGTTGCAAGTGTGCAGTACGAGCCAGTATGGTTTGTAAAGCTTGGGCAAACTGATCCATACGGTGGTCTAAACCATCCATTCTAGCCTCCTGATTAACTAGGAGCTGTGGTATGTCGGCAGGTTCCATTATGGCCCTGTTGTAATGTCACGATTCGGGGAACCAAACACGCCAACACACACAGACAAAGTGCCGTACCGGACCTTAGAGTGGCCGGGCTAAGCACACAAAGAATAGTCAGGAAACAAGCCGAGTAAAGGGGAACCAGAAGACAGAATAACGATAAACAAGCCGAGGTCAAAGGGTAGGAGAAAGTCACAAAGTCGGATAAACAAGCCAGAGAGTACGTAACCAGAAACACAAGGTAAGTAGCAATACTAGCAAGTAAAGACCACAACAGGGCGAAGAGGAACAGGAAAGGTGAGTATATAAATCCAAAGGTTAATTCTGATTGGATAATTTCCAATCAGAATTAACAATCACACGTGGGAGATATCTAAACCTCCCACTGTGATTGAGGCACTGTGCCTTTAACGCCGGGTCAGGTGACTGACCCCGGCGTTTGTTAAAATGGGCGGTCTCCCAGCGTGCAGCGTCATGCATGCTGCCGCTGGGGGACACAGAGGAAGAGGCGGACGGCATCCGTGGGAGAGAGGATGCCGCCCGCCGAGCGCATGTCTGGAAGGGGACCGCGGACGGCTGGAGGGTGAGTGCCGCGAGCGGACTGCAGCCTCCCCTCGCAGCCGCCCGCGGGACCCTGACAGTGTTCCTATAATTCTGTAATGAAAACAATGCAGTTCCTTCAAACCAGCAATGTGCTCAGTTTCAGGTATAAGAAGACAGTGGCACTCCACTCGGACCATCTCAATGAAATAAAAAAATACCGTAATACTCATTGCAACCACATTACAAATATATCCCTTCAAGCCATTAACCATTCACATGGGTCGTTATTCACATAATTATTGAAATATTTCAGAAGTGATGGGATTACACATACTAGAGAAGAGAGACCCACCAGACCAGGAGGTGAACAGACCTAAAGATAAAATACAACCCCAATGTTTTGGCAAAAGTGCTACAATGAGCTACTGTGGCTATTGCGTTCATAGAGTCCCTATGGAATATGGAACCTGGAACGGTATCTGGAACAAGTACCATCACTATCAATTGGAGGTTGTTAGGCTTTGATTATGATGCCATGGATTATAGATTGTAGATGCCTCAGGGCACTATAGTGCCAGGAAAACGAGTATGTTTTCCTGGCACTATAGTGGTCCTTTAAAATAAATCTTTGTTAGTGCAGTCTTTAGTGTTAGGAATACAAAGATGTATCCCTAACACTAAAGGTTCCCTCTACACCCCACCCCCCTCACCCCCCGCTGCCCCATCACGGCCCTATCTGGGTCTTACTGGGCCGTGCTGCTCCTCTGCCGACATTAGCCAATGGGAGGCATGTAATGGACTTGAGTGGCGAGTGCCACACACATTAGACCTTCCCCTATGGGGTTTTAGAAGACGATTGGCGTCCTTATGCAAAATGTGAGGACATCCAGCGTCATTGCAGATACAGATTCAAACACTGACACACACACAGCTGCTCAGACACACTGATACATATCCTGACAACATACAAATACAAACACTGCCACACATGCAATAAACAGCCACACAGATACAAACAATGAAACACATGCAGATACACAGATACAAACTCTTCATAAAAAACTCCATGAACCATGAGCCCCCACTTCTTCACAAAAAAAACATGCAGCTCCCATTCTTCAAAAAAAAAAAAACAATGAACCCCCACTTCTACACAAAAAACATGCACCTCCTCTTCTTCACAAAAAACCCATGCACCCCCCTTTCTTCACAAAAAAACCCATGCACCCCCCTTCTGCACAAAAAACACATGCACCTCCCCATCATAAAAAAACAAACCATGAACCTCCACTTCTTCACAAAAAAAACCAAGTCACCACCCCTTCACAAAAAGCCCTGCAAAAAAAACCACAAAATTGCCAAGCAGACACTCACAGCTTGCTTCAGGGCTCATCCGCCACAGTGCCGCACATAGCAGCAAAGCTAGTGCTCGAAATACGATGGGGGGTGGGGGTGGACAGACGTAGCACGGTGGCAGCATGGAGTTACGTCCCGCTGTGCGCCTCCACGCTCCTACTCCTCATAACTAAATAATAATGCCTGGTCTACAAGGGTGGATGGCAGTAATGGCACCCCCCTAATGTGGACCTCTGCATGGAGGCGCTGAACGTTCCCCATAGAGATGCATTGATTTAATGGATCTCTATGAGGAGATGCTGATTGGTGCAGCATTTTGCAGCCAGTCCTATGGCAAAAAATGTAATTGGCTGAGATAATCAAGCTTGATAATCTCAGCCATAGAGGCAGGGCCAGTCAAGGGGAGACCAGCACGGTGTGGGAAAAAAAGGTGAGTAAAAACACCAAACACCTTTGCGAATGGAAGGGGTCTGGTCACCTCAACACACACATCATGACAGACAGACATACACACACCATGACATACACACACACACACACCATGACACACATACATACATACACACACACCATGACAGACCCACACACACGCACTATGACATTGATAGACATACACTCACACTGACAGACATACATTCACACATTATTGCTTGATTTAGTACCTGGGGTCCAGTGGGTGGCATGCTGGGGGATCTTGGAGGAGGGCGGCTTGCCTAGTGGTCGTGGATGCGCATGTTGTTGCCTGTGGTGAGGGAGCTCCCCCGTGCACTGCTTAGTGAGACCAGGTTTGGAATATGACGTCATATTTCGGCCCTGGTCTCATTAAGCGGCCTATCTAGCCACTCTCCAGTTTCTTACCTTGTAGGTGCTGGAGAATGGCTTCCATGGCTGGGGCTGATGGGTGTGAAGGTTCATGCTGCTCCTCCCCCTCCCTCTTGCGGCTCTTCCCCCTCCCTCTGGCTGCTCGCGTCTCCAATGCGGCATGTTCTCTTTGAGCTGGGAGGAAGTTACCACATCACTCACTTCCTCCCATATCTCCAGACAGGTTAGAAGGGACCCGGTCGCACTATTAAAATGCCACAATGCATGACCAGACCCCTTGTGGCACATGTCCACCTGAGTGCATGGGCCACCCGATGGACCTGTACCTTTGCGGTTCCCAACCTGTGTGGCGGCCGGCACCACCGCCATTGACGATTTCTTTTTGCGTACCCCCAGGGGCCCTGGATTGTACCCCTTGGGGTACACGGACCACGGGTTGGGAACTCCTGCTCTATAGGTATCAATTTATACAAAATTCTGGTTTATCATTGGTGGCAATATTTGGTGGGAGGTTCATGGTTAGATGTGGAACTGGGAACCTCAGGTAAGGGGCAGGCATCTGGATATGCACTCCCCATATTGGTTTTAGGAGGGGCATCTTCATACTTTGACATGGTATTCGTTTTGGTTAAATCAGGTGTTTGAGGTTTAATATGTTTTGGACGATTATCCATGTTAACGCACCTATTTCAGTTACAGGTTTTGCGGGACAATGAATTTTAAATAAATTGTCTGTGGCCTTTTCATACCCATACTTGGTGTTTCATTTTATTTATACCAGAAGCTTAGCCCGGTCATCAAAGTTACCGCAGTCATGGATATTGCATCTCCAGGGGTGGGTATTAGTGGGTTCTGTATGTGCTCTGCATCCCAAATTCCCCAAGAGTGCAAACATTTCCCCCCCCCTTGCCAATACTCACAGTGAACACTACACAGGTAGCACACGCAATACACAACGATTTACCCTGAATGTTTCTATGTCTTTCCTACATGTAATCTCCAATAAAAATATGTTTCTTTCTATTAGATTTGCCTGAACTAATTTGCATCAAACTCTGGCCACATGGGTACTCACTGCCAGAGATCAGAAATTCGGCCAGAGATTATTCAAACACTTTCCCACTCCAGACATACAGAGTTTTCTCTGTTTCATTCTGTTTGTATTGTTTAAATAAATAACTACTTTAATTTTTAATATTTATATTCAGATCAACAGAGCAGGATTGAAGTACTTTATCATAGGGGAAGCTTGGACACAAGAGACATGGGTAAGATTAAGAACAAGGCAAAACATGCATTTTGTTCATTTATATGTTTACATTTTTTTTTTTTTACAAAGTTTGTATTAAAAATGTATACACTGTATGTTGGTGCCTGGAGTATTTCTTTAACCGAACACAGTGAGCTCTATCCTGGCCTGGGTACAGGTTTCAGTTGCCCATCTGTTTCCCAGGGTGTCCAGCATCATTTAAATTGCAAAAGAATCCATTCACTGTGAAGAGGTTCCAAATGTTGAACAAAATCAATTGACTGAGTTTTCTTTTCTTCTTGATACTAAGGTAGACCAGGGAATATAAATAATTCAGTAACTACATTTTTTTTGTGAAAGTTATGAATAGATAAAATACATAAACTGATCTTTTTTTTAGCAAACAAATGAATGTTCTATAACTATTACTTTATGGAACAATATTTATGTCATTAGTAATTACATTATCATCAGTATTATCATAAAAAGGCATAAAAAGCATATATAGAACAACACCCCTCTATTGTTTTATTTCCTTTTGATATTAGGCTGTTGGTATTAAACTTGGTGGTCTATGATACGTTAACCATGAAACAGTGTAATTATTGTTTTGGTGTAAATAGATCGCATTCTTTTATTTGCAAGCTTGTCTAGCCCATAGGATTGCCATTAGCCAGCCTAGAACTCTTATTGATACCCTAGTAATGCTGTGGGAGGTGGAGTTATACCTCCAACAGCAATGGGGTGAAACTCGGTATGTGGACACACTGCACATACTGACTCCAGGCACCATGACCACTTCAAATCACTGGAATTGCCATCGTGTTTGAAATAACTCTTTAATAAAGGAACTGGCATTAGCAGATAAATTAGGCTAACTCTAATTTGTGTAATTACAAGGTAACATCTCAACCTTGAAGCTTATTGGGAAATGAACGTGGAAACCATAAATGGGTCCAGTATTGATGGGGTAGAAGGTACTCTGGTATAAAATAATGGGATGATGGAACTCGATATGAAGGAGATACGGCAGAGGAACTGATAGATAAGATAGTAAAGAGAAAGAGGACGAATATGAGTGGGGGAATGAGACTTTTGTAGTAGGAGAAAAATGTGGGAATGGACTGAAATAGAAATGGTATGAACGGGTAAATTGTAACAAAAAACAAAATGCAGTCCGCACTCAGGAGTAAACCTTTATAATCCACAGAAAAATCCACAGAAACAATGAGAAAGTGCACATTTATTGATATAAAAATTGCCGCAATGTATGGCTGAAAATAGTCATAGCAGCACTCCAAAAAGCTCAAGATAAGAGCAGGAATATTGAGTAATGCAAACAGCATATGGTAATCATGTGCACTTTTTAATTATTTCTGTGTATTTTTCTGTGGATCATAGGGGTTTACTCCTGAGTGCGGACTGCATTTTGTTTTGTATTACTTGCTACATATGTGGGGTAGCCCAGCACCAGAATTAACCCTATCAAGACCTTGGATAGGATTATTTCACCTGACATTTAAGACATTTTACTTGTAGTTGCAGTATCGTCTGTGGGTGGGTTTCATACCTCAACCACATATTCTTTGTTATATTTTGTTTCAACTGGTAAATTACTTTAAGGGAGTAAAAATACTAAAATACAATGAAGATGGAGTAAGCCTACCTAGAAAGAGGGAGCTAATAAAGAAAGGCTGTTATGAAATGGAGGGATTAAGAGGAGCTGATGTAATGGAGATACTAAAGGGGGCAAGAAACGTCTGGTCGAGTAAATTGATGTAAATGAAGAAAATAAGGGAAACACAAAGGAGAGAAGTGGGAACTGTAATAGGGAGAATAGGCAGTGGAGTAACAAGGGAAATCAGGAGTAAGATTGTTTGACATCTCCTGGACGGGCATGTGACCGGTAATGTATTAGCTGTTCCTCCACAGTAGGTTCTAGACCGGTCAAGTTTGTCCATTCCCATTCATCAACCTCATACAGTAAGACTAGAGAACAGTTCCATTAAGTAAACGGGCCTCAATTTAATATTTATGGAGAAGCTATTCAAATGATTTAATAGTTTAGAATTTCATTTTTTAATACATTTTTTTAGAATATTAAAATATCACATAGTTACATAGGCTGAAAAGAGACACGTGTCCATCAAGTTTAGCCTTCCTCACGTCTGATTTTGCTGTTGATCCAGCGCTTGAGGTGCTTCAAATTTTGCAACAAACTAGGGAACAAATGTTCCTTGACCGCAGCATGGCAGTCAGCTTTATCATTGGAAAAAGATGTTTTTATTGCAAAATTCAGCTTCATGTAAAAATGTATTTATTTTTCTAATCCCCCCACACACTTATTAACCCTAAATATGCATAAGGATTTAGGATATTGCACAACTAACTCTTTTCTTTGGTTTTTATTGTATATTAAAAAAATAATAGGTTCTCAAAATATTAAATCACTTTAAATATTTATTTAACATAATAAATAGTTTTGAAAGCTTATCCAAACATAAAATTAGGACCATAATCAGACAACAAGTATCAATCGTTTATAGTGCTAGCTAGCTAGCTAGAGAGTTAATAAGCCTGCACTTAGACGTAATTGAACAGAGAGACAAGTGACCATAACATATCCCTCAAATAAATTAAAATCTTTAAGGTTTGTTCCATGATATCCTGTAAAAAGTGCTAAGCCTCCATTACATAGATAGATCATGTATTAATGTGATTTCTGGGCATATCATGCATATACACGTATATTAATACATTTGTAAGTATTATAGGCATAATAACACTAATAATAATAATAATAATAATAATAATAATACACACATTTTAATAAACATGTATATATAAATATTACTCTCAGAAATCATGTTAAGTTGTACTTATTATGATACACACCATTTCTGGTCTTTTTAAAGAGCAGAGATTTTTAGATATATCTGGGCTAGAAGAATTCCTCCTAACTGTATAGATTTGGGGAAAAACAAACCTATGTAAAGTAACACTCTAGCATTAGGAATACAAATGTATTTCTAACAAGAGTGTTGAAAAAGCTCTTGTCTCCCTGAAGTCACCATGCCATTATGTTGTGTGTGTAGGGAACAATAGTGTGGTGTGGAATAGGGATTCAGTGTGTGTATGTAGGTTATGTAGTGTGTGCATGGAGCACAGTGTGGTGTGGGACAGGGATGTAGTGTGTGTATGTAGGATGGGACAAAACCCCTGTTTTATGGATACCAGTACCCTTTTCGTATGACGTTCGTGCATTTAGTCTCCTTTTTCGTTTATTGAACAAACTAACGAACAGCCGGACCACACGCAGTGGGAGTGTGCAGGCTGTTAACCTCCCAGAAGCTGTGGTTAACCGCAACTAATTGACGAACGGCTGGGTGGTAGCTGTTCGGATGAATGAACATGTGGCAGCGGCCATCTTAAACTGTTGAATGCCCAGCGGTGTTTGGTCGTTGACCGCATGGAACTGTTTTCAGTCACTGTTTCACACAAACACCACTGGGACTTCCAAACTTCCATCTCTTTGTTTCTATTCATACAGCCATGGAACTAATTCTGGACAGAATTATGCCGAACGGTTGGTGAAAACCCTTTACTTCCATGGCGATTCGACTGTGTTCATGGGATCTGAGAATATGGGGGTTCAGTTATGTGAAATATGAGTTATGTATTTTAATGTGTTTTGTTACATTTATAACTTGAAAATATTTTCTCTACCTGGAGATAATTAAGTTTACTACGGCCACTTAACCCAATTATCTCCAGGATAGAGAGGAGGGATTTTACTGTTTCTGTGGGATTGTTTCACATTGTATTGTATTCTGATTGGCTACTGTAAATTGTGTCCCAGTCCTCCACAAGGTCCCTGTGAGAATATCCCTTGCTGGAGGACCTGCATAAAAGGCCGAACTATGGCCACCATTAAACAGATCGTTTTACCCCTTCATGAAGTCTTGGCTCATGTTTGGGGGATTGGGAGCTATAATTCCCTACACCTTTGGTTACACTTGGATTTCAGGAGATTCTGCACAGATATACTCAGCTTGAGTATAGGGGATCCTTTACATAGGTTATGTAGTGTGTGCATGGTGTGGGATAGGGATGTAGTGTGTGTGTGTGTATAGGGGATGTAGTATGTAGTATGTATGTGCGTAGGAAACAGTGTGTGCATAGGGGATGTAGTGTGTATGTGTGTACGTTATGAAGTGTGTGTGTATAGGGACCATAGTGTGTCTGTAGGTTTTGTAGTGTTTGTGAGTCATCTAGTGTGTATGTGTGTGTGAGTAGATTATGTAGTGTGTGTTATGGAGTGTTTGTAGGTAACACAGCAAGGGTGGGATAGTGATGTTTTGTGGGTAGGAGGGGGTGACATAAGGCTTTAAATGAGTAGGTAGGAGAGCAATTTCATGTTTTGTTTTCTTAAATTAATTCATGTTGATTCACCCCTTCTTCCCCCCCTCTCTCTTGCATACCTTTGGGCAGGAATGGGGAAATACTAATGACCTGGTGGTCCAGCGGTCTCTGCCAACGCTTGAAGTTCTGCACCTTGTAGAACAGGATCCCTCCCCTTGCAAGCTCCTCATTGATGTTATGAGAGTGTTGCCATGGCAACCCACAGCAACACTCCGAATGCCGAGCTTGCGAGAGGAGGACAGAATTAAAGCGCTCACCACTCGCTCCTCCCCATCATGCAAACAGCGGGCCGGTGAGGGAGGTCCTCAGTCTCCTCACAGGCCAATAATAAAGCAGAGCTCACTCTCTAAGGGTGGGCCGACCGGGGCGCAATCTTTCACCCGCCAGGGCGCTCTGAGTTAGGGCAGGACCTGGTTGTGCAAGCTGTGTCGATCGCCCGGTGCCCCTGTTGGCACGGCCGCACAGCTCGCACACCCCTAAGGCCGGCCCTGGTCCTGCAGGACTACTAAAGGGAACAGCGTTCCTGCTGTGGAAAAAGATCAGCAACGCCATTCCTACGCGTTCCTGCAGGACTCGAGCCCTGTAAAAGTGTTTCTATCATTCCAGTACTGAAAATATACTTTTAGAATTAAAAATAGATTTTTTTCCAGCTATTAATCATGTCAATAATATGATACTCACAAACTATAGGCCATGTACATTAAAAAAATATATTTATATAAAGACATTTGCAGGAAATCCCAACATTTATTACCCAAAAGTATATGTATATATGGGGATATTCATGCAGTATTAAAAGGCAATAATAACCTCCTTCCTGGCGGACAGCTGTATAAGGAAATTACATTTGGTTCATAGCTTATTTGAAAAAGTTCCATCCAAGGATTTAATAATGCTCCGTGAATTACACTCAACTTCTCAAATTCATTTCAAATGCTTGACAACGGGTTCTGTCCTTAAGATTCAATATCTTCTATATCAGGCATAGCTGATAGCTGTGGCAGGAATCATTACTGCCAAATCTACCAAGCAAGGGTGTATATAATGTGTCTTGATTACTGCATTCTAAATACCACGCTTACTGTCCTTCCAACTGATTAAAGTCATTATTTTTTTGAATAGTTTAAAAATAATCTTAAAGAGGGCGATTTTCTTTCTTTAAAAAAAATAAATAAATTATTTGAGGATAAAATCATATTAGGCTGCTGTTTTCTTTTATAACACGTCTAACGCAGACACTTCATAAAAGCTGTGAAGCCTGTGCGTAGAATTGATTTTAAAAGCAGAGCTATGGTGTGAAACCTTCCAGTTATTATTTCAGATGTCAACGGGTGATTCCTAGTAGATAGAGGTAGAAAGGAATGTTACTGATTTCTCTGTTTATCCAAAAGTTGCCTTCAAACCCACCTGTGTGCGAAGGGGTAAGGCAGCTTCGAACGGCTATGGTTCCTGGAATTATTGTTAAAGGGAAACTATAGTCACCAGGGTCACTACAGTTTAAAGTAGTGGTTCTAGTGTCTGTAGTCTGTCCATACAGATTTTTCAGTGTAAACGCTGCCTTTTCAGATACAGTGTTTACATTGCTGCTGAGTAGCACCTCTAGTGGCAGTCACTCTGATGGCCACTAGCGGTGCTTCCTGGGTCAGTGCTGCACAGTGTGCAGAACCTACATTCAGTGTCTCCACGCTCTGCATGGAAACGCTGAACGCTCCCCATAGAGATGCATTCAGTTAGTGCATATCTATGAGGAGACACTGATTGGTGCAGCGTGGGTTTTGATGAGAATGCTCTATAGCCTCTCAGTGCTCTCCTATGGGAAACCTTTGGATTGGCTGAGATCATCAAGACTGATGATTTCAGCCATGGAGGCGGGGTCAGCCATGACAAGGGAGAAAAGGTGAGTAATACTACCTTCTCTCTGCGATCTGAGAGAGGCCAGAACCTAACCAGCCACTATAGTGTTCCTTTAAATTCAAAATATATCCATGTTACATTTCTTTATAGAGATTTTATAAGTAGTAAGAAACTCAGTATGGAAGCGAGAGACATTTTATACAAAATAAATAGTTCTAGAAAATATGAACAACTAAGTGCATTGGATCTATATTGAGTGTCCATTTATCTGTGCTCCTGTCTGTACTGTAGTTTATGCAAACATGGAAATGGCTTTGTCAATGCAAAATACCTAAATTGCACCTCATCACAGCATGTTTCCAGCAATTTACTCCTACATTTGGGGATAGTCCCGGGATGTTCAGGGAGTGAAGCAATTTGATGTTGAATCATGTTCATGCATTACCCCCAGAATTGTGAATAATCTTTCGATATTCACTGGACAGTGGTCACCATATTTATCTGTGGGGTTAAAAACCTTCTGAATGTTTTTCTAGAAATCTGTTATATCTACGTAAAGCAGGAGTTTTATTCATAGCTCGTTGTGAGAAATGATATTTCCACTAAAGCATTCTAAGTAGATATCTTCTAATCTCATATAAATCCTACCAAGCTGATTTAACAAATATTCTGCTAAAAGCTATGGGAAAGGATAGAACATGTTTATCTACTTCAGATATCTGTGAAATTAAACCACAGTATACAAACAGATTGTAAATTGTAATGATGGAAACAACTTAGTAAAGGTTTGAACCTAAAAGGGCAAACCTACTATGGATTCCATAAAGACACCTACACGGACACTCCAGGGGTGTCCAGGGGCTTGACCCCTAAATGATGAACCAAGCAAGAAAGCTCAGGTCACTGGAAAACCAGTAATTCAAGCCTATACTGGAACAATAATGATAGAAATAGTAGATAGTGTAATAGATAAAGTAGCAAAGATTTATATATCGAAACTCTTATCCAAATTATCAGGTCATCCCAATAAATAAGTAGTGTGAACAAGCCTGGTAGGCAAAACCTCCCTGATACTAAATCGTGACTACGATGCACTGCAGACTACTGGCTTTAATATATCTTAATTGGTCAAAGTCTGTATATAGTGACAAATAAATATCTATAGAGTCACAGATAAAGATACCTAATTCCTAAAAATACTGCCTGTAACCGTGAATATTGTGGTACCGACAGTGAAATAATGTATCAAGCTCTAAATTCAAGTGTATAGAGAACTTGTTACAATGTAGCTTGTATGTAGCTCTGTTCTAAATAAATGTGCTATAGAAACAGTAGCCAGAATAATCCTCCAACTAGTAATATAGTATCCTATGTAGAGACTAATTATATTCAATAAATATCAAAAGTAAAATAATAATCAGTCTCATTCAAATATTACTAAATAGAGATAAGGAATTAGGACAGGAAAGGAGGTTAGAAAGCTATTAAAATATTGATGTGCAGAACCATACTTAGAATGTTGGTTGCCTGCACATAGTGAAAGTGCCCAGTGAAATAGTGAAAAGAAGTGAGAAATCAGAAAACCCGACTCGCGTTTCGGTGCTTAGAACATGCACCTTCGTCAGGGGCCAGAATTGGAATAATGAAAAAGTGGAAAACACCCAGAATACGTGTAGGTTACTATATAAAATATACAACAACCTGATGGAAAGTGAAATCCGTATGAATTCTGTATAAAAATCAGAAATTTGACATAGCGTGATACAGTTAAGTAATTCAACTTTATGAATAAAAATGATTATAGATGCACTCACAAACGCGCGTGAAATAGAGCTTCTCGCCCACCCAGGGGCAGTATGTAATCCGATGGATGAATTAGAGAATTACCTCATAGGATATATAAAAATAAAGGAAAAAACAGAATAGTGAAGTTTGTTATAAAAAGTACAAAATCACATTTATTGGTCACACTTACATGTGTGTAAATCACAAAGAGCGTATCTCTCAATAACTTGGAACTCCATGCAATGTTGTCATCAATCCAGGAATAGGGATGAACAGGAGTAGTTATAAATGAGTAGCCAAAAATACAAATAAAACAATTAAAACAATATAAAATAAGTCCAATATAGAAATCCAACGCGTTTCGTCCTGTGGGGTGTAGGACTTCATCAGAATTCACCAGAATTGGAATGACTGTATAGGTACTGACTTATATACCAATTAGTTCCTCTAGCGAAATTCTTGATAGTCCAATCACCAACAGGTAACGCTACCGTTATGTTCGCGCCAAAATTCTCAACGTTTGAATATGTAAATGAGGCTGTTCAAACGCCCCTTTCTGATTCATTGTGGGAAGGAGCGAACTTTTTGTCCGGGTAGTTAACTCCTTAATGACTCCACAGTAAAATGCAAAGCATGTTGAATAATGTGCATAAGCCTTGGTATAGATTTATCGTAAATCTATACCAATATAAATATAAATCTATACCAAGGCTTACTGGTTTTCCAGTGACCTGAGCATTCTTTCTTGGTTTACAAACAGATTGCAATGACACATTTGGATTCCCAAAAGGAAACAAATTCATAATCTATATATTTGTGTTAGGGGCCATTTCAGTATAGTATGAAATAGCAAGTGAGTATACTTATCACAATATTAATAAAAGGCGGTAGCGGTGTGCCGAAACCGACGTGTTTGGTAGGCCTGTAAATAAGTGGGCAAAAAGGAATACCCATATAGTGTTATCACAGATATTTATTACGAAAACACAAGACATGGAGTTAGCATATTACGATGACCTTTACACAAATGCATTCCTTAATTCTTGTGATGGCTGAGGTATGCGTGTTGGTGTGGTATTACTGAATAAGTACCTCGTGACCCGTCTTAGTTGATGGTAAGCTTAATACGTAGTGATCCTGTATTTTTTTTTCCAGGTTAGAATACCGTAGGCAATGCTTGGAATCGTGTTGCCCTGGTGATGGTAAATTCTCAGGTTGTAGGAAACCATAAAAAGCCAAGTATATGGCGGTTTGAGAATGGTGTTTGTAACTGAAAAGATGTGGTGTTAAATGGAGATATAACTTAATAGTGTTGTGTGACATTTTTATTTTCATGTGGCAAAAAGTGTCGAAGAGCCCCCAAAGTTGTATACTTAAACCAGTTTGTAAGGTGGTGATCTGACATGAACTTCGATATATGCAGTAAGCTCTGTCATAGCAGTGTGCATTTCTTTGAGGGCCAACTGTGTGAATTCCTGCTGTGACTTAGCAACTCTACTATTCCATAGGTAATTCTTGGAGCTGGGGAGCAATCGTGGCTATTGGTGAGGCCGTTGTTAGGGACCTCCTGAACGCCTGAAACTAAAGACTTAGATAACTGGTCAGCAGCTGTATTGTAAATGCCTGGTACGTGGTAACATACCAGATAAAATTGGTGACAGGCTTCCCCTACGTTAGTTGTCTGATGAATTCATAATAAGGGATACAAGACTGGACTTGTTTATGACGTGGCCCATTGCCAACTTGTCAGAAACCTCGAACCGGTCTGCTTGCCCAAGAATGACCCCATGTTGCTGCTGCGGCTACGATTGGATATACCTTTGAAGCGTGCAGAGTGTTTGAGGGATCCTTCGATCTGCTTACTTCTACCGGCCACCTACCCCATAGCCAACTGTCCCCTGAGATTGCAAGAAGGCTTTTGTAAGCCGTTGCATCAGGGTGACTACATATGTAGATGACCCTAGTTAAGGACATATATATGTATAGGGAAGAGACACCTAAATATATTGTGCCTAGGTGAGTTCCCGCTGGGTGTCCTTCCGCTAGAAGAACCTGAAATATGTATGAAGTATGTGGGACATTCTAGTTTACCAGCAGGCACTAATATTGGAGTTCATGTAAATGTCTGTGACTGGAGTTGTAAATGCAGAGAAAGGGCCATATAGGGAGGATTTGAGTGGTCTAACATGACCTTTGTCGTATGTAATTGCCCACCTGTGGTGGCGAAATTGAGTCGTAATGGATTGCTTGCGGTGGGTCGTGTGTAACATGAGAGTGATGACCTAGTGAGGGCACGTGTCGAGGCATGCTGTGGTAGGTGGTGACAAAATTGCAAACTTATGTTGAAATTATAATACCTATGCCGTATGTAATAGCCCAAACGAGGGGCTGCCATTATGCTATAGTGGATAGCCCATGGGCGGGTTGTATGTGACATATAAAGAGCGTGGTTGTGAATAAAATTGACCGAGGTATGATAAGGTCATGGTTTCCCCTGTAAGCTGGAATTACTTGAAACCTAGATGCTGGGTAAGGCCGTACAATAGGCTTGTACGTGCATGACTAATGTGGTAACTCGTACCATGGTTGCCCGAGTATTCAAATAGCCAGAGAAGCGGGAAGGACAGTATAAATATGATGTATATGAACTGGTCTAATACGCAGTGGTGATGTGGGAATAGTCCAGTATGGAATTGACTATGTAAGCCCACCGGCGGCTGGCTAATAAGGTCTTAAATGACCCACCTGATAAATTCAGTACGTATCGATAATGTATGTGGCATGTTGTACGCGTCGTAAATTGACAATATGCTAGACTGAAGTAGTGAAATAAGCGAGGTAAGGAGAACGTCTGTTAGAGGGAATTATTACCTTCTGTGCTTTTGGACAGGAGTAGGCAGTGTAGGTAGGGTCGTGAGGAGAGCTACTGTGTGGCCGTATGTGGACAGTGCAAGATATAGCAGATGTATAGATGTATAATACTGTAAGATGTGGTTGATTACAGGTAGAAAGCTGTGAGATAGCTGAATTTATGCATACATTCATATCCAGATGGTATGTGAACGCAGTGCCTAAATGAAGGGTTGCAAATAAGGTTACCTGAAGTATGTTGCAAAGGCCCGTAGATGGCTTTGTGTGAGGACTATGCATAAGAGGTTGAGAGAGGCCCAATGTAGTTCCAGTACTGAGAGGTAATGTAAGTCTGAGTGGAATTGATGGGGTAGGGTTGGTGGTTTATTTACGTTGTAGATCAGTTGAAAGCTGCGGTTTATGACAGCGTAGTCATAACTGAAATATGGTCATACTGATATCATACCACAACCTTCAGCATAACCTATGATCGTAGTAGGTCTACACGGAGAACATGATTGAGGTGCTGAAATGCCATAACTAAATATGCTATGTACCTGCTGAGTCCAATTACCTGAGGGGAGACGTACAGGACACAATTGCCAGGAATACAGGCTGGGACCTGTGGAATGCAGTGGTGTCTGTACTGACCCAAGAACATGAAGGTTATAACTATACTGATGGATAATTTACTCAGTCTTGTGTCTGGCCTTAAGGACCACTGGAGTTGTAAATGCAGAGAAAGGGCCATATAGGGAGGATTTGAGTGGTCTAACATGACCTTTGTCGTATGTAATTGCCCCCTGTGGTGGCGAAATTGAGTCGTAATGGATTGCTTGCAATAGCCCTAGTTGTATGAGCAGTTCTTTGTGAAACCCTGGGAGGCAAAGAAAAACGAGACAAGATTAACGTCCTTGCCCTCCAGGATGTCCTGCTTGAGGTTTGCTGGCACCATATGGGTTGGGGAATTGACTTAAGACCTTAAGATGATGGCGTATAGGTATTACTGGGTTGGGAAAGGGAGGGGGCCGGAATATTGGTTGCGCGTGTTTCTGGTGTCGCGACTGGACAGCTACGGGCTTCCAGTCTTTACAGGCTATTGTGAACTACCCCCTGGATGTTACTACAGAGTTGATCATGGTATGCAGGTTGGCATTGCTCGTGCCCTATGTGCCTACCCCCGCATCTGAACTGTTAGCCTAAATAGTTCTGCTTTGGGGGCAGTCGCTAGAAAGTGTATGCTGCCGTGTATAATTCGGCCGTGATTCGTGGGATGGTCCACGTTCTAATTGAAGATGAACTGCCTGTGACACTTTTTTTTTTTTTTTTTTTAGGGGTGGTCGTCCTAGATTGGAGAACTTGGACTAGAAATGTCATCTCCTTCTTCTGGAACTTGGGACATACTGAAATATATATATATATTTAGGAATTGTGAGTTGCTCTTGAGGGTGTATATCTTTGTTTTAACTAGTGCCAAAGTGGCAAAACAATTCATTAGACTGGTGACAGATGAGTCCCTACTGGTTGCCAAGTGGCTGGATTGTCTCTACCTATAGTTGGCACGAGGGGGTAATATGCTGGATGTGGTTTTACAAGAAATGAGTCATTAAACTGAGGAGGGGTTGTGACGAGTGATGCCCTTGCTATGCAACATGCGAGGCGTCTAGCTATGATTTGGCCCGAGGGGCGTATTACCTCTTTTGTAGAGGATTGGTGTTGGCCTCGCGGGACCTCTAACTCTGTGGCAGAAGGTGCCCCTGAGGAAGTACCTAAGTGACCGTGCCGATGCATCTGTTACTGGTCGGATTCTGTATTACAACGTTGTTGCCGCAATCGAAGCAACTTACCTGAATGCGCAAAATCTGCTTGGTTGTACTGTATTAGTCTAATTCCAGCTAGGGGGGGAAGGCCTAAACCAGATGATGGATGACAGAATTGAAGGTATAGGGTACCTATGAGAATGTACTGGTATTTCATCGGTGAACCCTGCCACCCTACTTGTCAGTAGCATATCCTATGACCACCTACCTGAGATCGCTGGTTACGTATGAATAGGTTCGGATGGGCAAGTGAGATTTTTTTATTTTTTTAATCCTGAAAGCAGATCTGCAGATTTAATGCAACACCCTTGCATAAGTATACAACCGATATTTCGGGACAATATATATATGTACCATGTTTCCCCAAGCAGAGTTGTTACGTAACTTGACCAGCATAAATAACCACCCGAGAGGAAAAAAATCATACACAACCTTTATGCATATTCTATTATTACCACATATTGTACTTAATAATCCACTATGAAGTTGTAATAATATTCCCAACCTCATTTAAATGTATTTGCCATTGACCAAAATGTGTGATGTAACTTCCTCTTTAAGTGCCTGTGAGTGATTGCACTGCCCCTAGAGGTTACAGCCTGCTTTGCCGTTGTAGTGTTGCAAAAGTGGACGTGCTTTACGGCAGTAGCAGACTAGAGCCTGTAGAGAGAGTTCCGGACGGGTGAGTGATTCCCCTTCTGACGGGTAAGTAAGACCCTTCGTGGGTGGGATGGATGGATGGATGTGTTAAGTGACTTTGGCAGGGATGTGAGTTAGTGACAAAGTGGGCGCCCCAACGCTGGGGATGATAAGAGTTGCAATCCAGTGTAACGTTGCTGGTGTCAAAAATGGTATGGTAGCATGAGTTGTATTTGGGTGCTTGGTGTAACTCTGCCGTGCCGTTGAGCCCTCTGTGGTCTCTGTTACTGGGGAGGGGAGAGGGGGGGGCAGAAGCCAGCGGGTTGTAATCTAATGCCTTTTTTAATGTGAGTACAGACGGTGTACTCGCTGTGTGGTCTGCTGCCCGGTGTAGTGCATGCCAGGCTATGCAGACCTCCGTGTTGGTCTATGGGGGGTCTGCTGTACCCCTGTGTGTGCCGTTTAGCCGTGGACCTCGGCGGGCTATATCTATGCTGCAGACTGGTACAATGATACCGGTATGCTCACTCACTGTCAGGCGGGAAAAGGAGCAGGATGGGCGGCAGATAGACTCAGCAGAGTGAGGCAGCTGGCGAGCTGTTGGTAGGAGCTGAACACTGTAACTGTAACCATTCAGGGAAACCGGAAGACCAAAAGAACGTCTGGACCATCAGGTAAGTAAGGTAGGAGGGGGAGTCCCACAACTTCAGGCCCTGCCTTAATATATATATATATATATATATTTGAATTTATTTTTCACTGTATTTTTTCTGCATTATTTTCTTGGTCTGTTTGTCTCCCCCAATGACTACACCGCAGCTTGATTGATATCTCTATTTCCAAAATACGTGATAACAGAAACTACAATACTAATAATTTATCTCCCATACTACAATGCAATTTGCTTAGACTTTAAGACAAGGCTTAATCTGTTTTAAAAAAAACAACAAATTCATGATCATTTACATGAATAATCCGCAATTCATATGCAAATAGATTCTTTCGCTGTAGTTCCAAGGAGAATAAAATCTGATAATTACATCTTATTTACAGGGTATATTTACACCACACTTGTTATACTTCTGAATGCCTGTTATTTACTACAGAGCTGGTAAATCAAACGTAAGGATCATACGAAGACATTGACTCAGTGAACAGATAGCTGTGTGACACACATACATTATAAACTTACCTAAAGTAGTTTTTTTCCCGTCACATATTGAGCCCATCGGATCAGCAGGGAATTTGGTACGAGGGCTTAGACAGAGAGAGACAAAAACCACAGATATACTTCTGGAAGATATTTCATTATAGCATCTAAGCAGACACTAGTTGTTAAAAAAGACACAGACATGACTAACAGTTTAACACCCCAAGGAAGAATTTCTACTTCTTAATTACAAGTGAGCTTGAAAACCGTTTGGCTCTGACAGAGTATAATTATACAGTCTCATGCATATTCATTAGGTGTGTTTATTCACAAACCTTTCACCAGACTCTAATCCATTGGCATAAGAAGGAAAGCGAAAAAAAAAATGTTCTTTTTTGGTTACTTATAAATAATTGTTTTGTTAGAATTATTTACTTTTGCTAAAAAGTCCTACTTTTCATTTGACTTTTAAAATATAAAATTTTTATTATCTAGTCTGCCCATTTTTCTAAATACTTTCATTAGTACCTAGCCTTATGTTATAGTTAGGATAGCCTTATGCCTATCCCACGTATGCTTAAACTCCTTTACTGTGTTAACCTCTACCACTTCAGATGGAAGGCTATTCCATGCATCCACTACCCTCTCAGTAAAGTAATACTTCCTGATATTATTATTTATTTTTTTAATTAGAGGGACAAAGGTTTAAATAATATCAGGAAGTATTACTTTACTGAGAAGGTAGTGGATACATGGAATAGCCTTCCAGCTGAAGTGGTAGAGGTTAACACAGTAAAGGAGTTTAAGCATGCGTGGGATAGGCATAAGGCTATCCTAACTATAAGATAAGGCTAGGTACTAATGAAAGTATTTAGAAAATTGGGCAGACTAGATGGGCCGAATGGCTCTTATCTGCCGTCACATTCTATGTTTCTAGAATTATTTACTTTTGCTAAAAAGTCCTACTTTTCATTTGACTTTTAAAATATAAAATTTTTATTTAAAGTAACAATCTCAGCAGTAAAATTATTTCATCTTAACGGGACACTCTAAGAACCAAAACAAATTTAGCTTAGTGATGTGATTTTGGTGTAATTTTTTTTTTTTTTAAATAACATATATATAAATAAAACAAAGAGGTCTGCATTCACCTGAACATGCATACATTATAGTGTGCTGCAGGGGCCAATTAACACACGGCTTCCAGCACACTCACTCCTTTACTAAACAGCAATTTAAAGTCGCACAGATTGTAATACGTTTATTTAAAAACACCTCACGTAGGCAAAAAATAATACAGTATTTGATCATACATTGGATAAGCCAGCCACAAAGTCAATGTACCCCATTCTTGGCAGGCCCTACTCTAGCAGCCTAATGCCTGCTATTATGTGATTAATCCAGTTACTTGGGAAATACTTCCTCCTGGGGCTCTCTGCAGGTCAATGCTAAATAAAAGGAAAAAAACTCCAAAGAGTTGCAATAGATTATACTAAAGAACAAGTCTATACCTGGTATCAGCGTACAAGGGAGAAAAGATACGTCTGGTCTCACAAGGAAAAAAATATACAGGGATGGCGCTCAGACACAGAGGGTTCATCCTCTTCATCCTCTGCCTCCTCTTTCTCCAATGTGTCTTTTTTAGACCGGGACAGAAACAGTACAAACAAACACAGAGAGGAGGTTACCACAAGAGGCATACGAGACAAACACAAACACCGATCCACAATATATCAAGTAGGCCACTCTCACCTAACAAGAAGCCACCCTTAACAAGGCTTATGTTTCTTTATATTGTTTCTTTCGCAACACTTCAACTTAAAACTTTTTTCTTTTCAGCCCTCTTGCAAACGTGCCTATGCCACAAGCTCCTGGAGGAGCCTACTAGCTAGCTTCCTGCCCAAGGACTATGGGCCGTAACCAAAGACCCTGTTCGGGAGTTAAACCTGCACAGTTGCCATTAGCAGCTTTCCCGGTTGCCCCTGATTCTGCACTTTCCCTTTATTCGAATGGAACCAAACACTAGCTCCCTGGCAGCCGTTCGCATGAAGAAACCCACAAATTGTCCAGGAACTGTTTTCGGCATGAAGTGAACGTGCAGTTCCCGGACAACTTGGTCCGGATTTTGAACGACTTTGCAACCCGCCAGGAGAGCACTTTTTGGAGGGAAGGTGCCTGAGACTAAGGGGCAAAAACGCTACCTAAGAGTCAGGTGGAGCACCCTATATTTTGGACACATGAGCTCACGGAAGTTCACTGGCCAAAGCACCAAATGCCCTGGAACTGTTTTGGGTATAGGACCACATGTGCGGCCGGTCAGAACTTTAACACAGTGACATTTCCCCTATACTGCATGGATCTAAATGCTATTTGGAGAACTTAGGCGCTCAGATCAGGGCTGTTTAGGAATGTATTATTTGTAGGGTTATTTTATGTTTTTATTATGTTTTGGGGAATTTGTCTGTTTTTACATTTTGTGTTTGCCTCTCTGTTCTCTGTTGAGATAATTATCTCACTGATATTTAATGCAATTACCTCCCAGGCACAGAGATTTATGGGAATGTCTTGTCTTGCATTGAATGGATACCCAATGCTGAGGGCTGTGTATAAAACCAGGCAACTTGGCCATAATAAACCAGTTCCTTTACACCCTTCACTCAGTCTCGACTAGTGTTTGGGTGTACCAGCTAAACAGCTATACTCTCTGCAGGAGAGGTTAATTCACTAGAAGCTGGATCCAGGACCCTGTTCCAGGGTGGGAAGCGACATAGAGACCAGCTAGTGGGTGGACTGCTGCTGGTGTCCCGGCGATAGCTAGGGAGCATGCTTGGCAGATGTACCCAGTTGAGATACCAGGGGGTCCGCCACAAGCCCCAAATAATGGTGAGAGGCAGAATAGTACATCTAATGAAGAGACACCAGTCTCTACAACACCACTCCTCACAGGTTTAAAGCCAAAAAAGGGTTGAAGCCAAAAAGTACCTTTATTCCTCTAGCTACAAATCAATAGGTAGATATTTTCACCAATTTAGTAAAACGAGATGTGAGGAAATTGAGACATAGAAGGGGACAATATAGGAAGCGATATCAGAAAAATCCTAATTTTACTAAAGAAGAGTGGGCAATAATTAATAATTTAAAGAATGATAAGTCTATCACTATCATGCCAGCAGATAAGGGGGGAGCCTTGGTCATTATGGACTGCACATAATACACTAGAGAGATTCTGGCTCAGTAATTAAATTAATCAAATTATAAACTTATTGACCACGGGCCCTGAAATGAGGCACCTCTGGCAGGGAGGGGTGCAAAACTGAGGAGTTGGCCTAGACTCCTAAATATATAAACCAAGAGAGCTGCACTCACTTGAACATGCATACTTATAAGGTTGCAGCTGGGGTCAATTCATACAACAAACAAAAACACTCCCTGGTTTTGCACCCCTCCCTGTCCTAGCCTTGACCCGAAGAGAGTCCCAAGAGGAAGGAATTCCACAGTAAGTGGATTAATCTCATAAGTGCCTGTGTTCTAGCAAATGTCCCTACCCCATGAAAATCCCCCACCCTTATTACTTCCGGTGAGGGGAATCAGCTGGAGCCTGTGCTGCTCCAGCTGCGGTAGGGAACTCTGATAGAGGCTTTGAACACATTCTGGGAACTCCTCCACAGCAAGGTCCTGGAAGGTAAGTAACACAGCTAAGTCCTGAAGGTAACACAGCAAGGTCCTGGAAGGTAAGCAAAGATTGTTTTACACTTTCATTATAGTTAGTGCATTCACTAAGCTCAGGCACACGGGGCATGTAGGGTTAAGTGAGGGTTCAAATTGGGGTAAGGGTTAAAATAAAGTGTGACATAAATCACAATTTACCGATAATCCCCTAATGTTACAAATGGATCAATCAAAACTAAACCCCTAAATCTAACCCTCATTTGAACCCTAATTTATCTCCTGCTTTGTTAATAGCCTGTTAGAACCTACAATAGCCACCTGTATATGATTTAATTAACATAGCTTCTTAAAGGGTACCTGACATGACAAATACAACTTAATCTTAAATGATTGAAATGCAAATCTCATCTATACATTGTGCTAGCAGAATTGCTAGCAAAAGTCTAGATTTCTCCGAAAATCAGAGATTATAAACCGACCATTTCCCTCTCTTGTCAGTCAATATGTTGATTGGCACAGAAAAAAAAGAAGTCTGTGCTCTGCATATAAGGCAGACCCTCCTATAGGCATCTCTTCAGCCTGCCTTCAGTCTAAAGATGGATGATACCAAGCTATGTGTGCGAGCAGCAGCAGCACGGAGAGAAAAAGCTGGAATTATGTGTTGCAAGAAGCTTTGGACAGCACTCTGAGAATTGAAAGAGAACAGAAGTTTTTAATTACATTCCATAAAGCCAACATAAAGTGCTGGGGACTTTTAACCTGTTATGGGAAGCTTGTCTGTGCTTGTCAAATGCATGAGAGGTGTGCAGGAGACAGAAATAATGGAAATAAGTTAAAATATGAGCTTGCAATAGTAATTTGGAAATAGCCATTTAATTGTATAAGCCAAATGGTTAGAAAAACGTTTTAGATTGAGTGCTTTCCCTTTATTTTGTGTAAATATTGAGGCCCAAAATTCTATGTAGAATCTGCTAGTAGATTGTGCGTATATATCCATGTTTGTTCTCTAGTATAACAGTGTTATACCAAGTTTCATGCTGATTATGAACCTGGGAGTATACTCTATCAAGATTCTCTGAGATTTATACTCTTTATCCACTCTGTGGTTTGTTAGCATTGCTGCCATCAAGGGGTAAAAACAACACATGTGTTGCCTGGCAGATCCGTCAGGCCCGGGCCCTGACTAACAAGTTATTACTTTACAGAACTAGTTGGTCTCCACCTGTCTTCTACAGGACAGGATTCCAGGAACGGTCATCCAGGAATGGTAATTTTTAGAGGGATTTGTGCAGAGCAACGCAAGGCATTTACATGTGAACCCTCACCATCACCAGGCAGACTTTGGACCAGAGCTCACAGTGGTAAGTATCATTTTAAGATAAATATTTTTGTTCTGCTCTTTTCATGATTTCCTTTCTTCTAACTGTAGGTCAGTCGCTGAGGTCTGAGGTCTGTATTAGAAGAACCGGAGTAGAGACGGAGATCATAAGACCTCCCTGACTAGCTCTGATCTCCCTGAACAAGTGGACTGCTGGTATTTAAACTGCCACTACTAGGACCTCAGTCTGGCAAAGTACAGCACAGTACTGGACCACCCGCCACAACCTTGATTCTACCTCCCCCAGTTACAGAGAGACAACATTGCTCTGTAGGAGATTGATGTCAAACTGCTGACTCATGAACTTGTTTGAATAAACCCATAATTCTTTCAAGCTATGGGAGGCTGAGAAGAATAGTGAGATTTTGACTCTATGGACACATTGTTTTGTTTTTTTCTGCTATAGATAATCTGTTGCCATTATCATTTTTGCAGAGATTTGAATTTGTTTAATTGGAACACTGCGTTGAAATAGTCCCCTTATCCTGTGTTCCTCATTGCCATTCCCTGTATGTTTGTAAAACGTGGAGGCGGTGTGCAGCTGACAACCTTACAACAGCTTTAGGTAGGGAACTGTGACCAGATATTGCTTAATTTATAAGGAGCTGGTCTTGGAGTTGGGCATGGGTGAATTATATAGGGCACACAGGATGTTTAGAAGCTAATTTTCATCTCTGATTGTAAAGCAAAGGGAAAGTGTAACTTTCAACCCTCTGTCTTATTCCTACATGTATCTATGTATGTATCTGCATGTATGACTGATTGTGTATCTGTGAGTGTGTACTTACGTGTAGCTGTGTCTGTGTCTGTATATTTATGCTTCTGTGAGTATATGTATGCATTTGTACGTGTCTCCATGTAGATATTCATGAATGTGAGACTTTATTTATGTATATGTGTGAGGCTGAATTTTATATCTGTGTGTCTTTGTATGTGTTCATCCATGAGTGTGTGTCTGTGTGCATCTATAAATGCATGCCTTTGTGACGTTTTGCAGTCTCTAAATGTGTGTACTTCACAGCAACTCAAACAACTCACTCACAGCTATCAATAGACAGCAGCAAACATCCCTCACAGCAACTCACACACATCACTAGCAGCGACCCTCACATCACGCTGTGCCGCATACATCTCTTCTAGCTATCCAAACATCATGCACTGTCACACACATTGCTTATAGCCACCAATATATCATATATAAAAAAAATATAGTAAGATTTGAAAAATATCAAAATGTTAAAATATATTTTTTTAATAAACTGAAAAAATTATCCTAAAATATTAAGGCCTTAAAATGTATCCTAAAATGGCAAATTTTCTTGAATTATACCAGACTATTGGATGCTTTAAGTGAGAAATATTCATGATAGGAAATTGTTACAAAAATTCAAAATAAAAAGTTGCTGAAATGGATTTCAAGCAAGTATGCTTATTAAACACATTTAACTAATTTATAATAAACTAAATGATACATTAGAAGAGTAACACAAAGAAATACTTCAATCATTGTACTGCGACAGAGAAATATTTTCATTCGAAATGTCACTTTGTACGTGATGTTAGTGCTCTCGCTTGGCTAAACCTGATTCTAAATAGGCATCTTTTGGAGTCTATCATTTTTATTGTGTTATATCTAACTCTGCTAAAAATCAAACCTAAAACCAAACAGATGAATTCAATTTACACTAAATCAACTGAAATTGAAATAACATTCACATACCTTTTGTGCTGAGAACATTGTTTCATAGATTTGCTGTGTTTCATATTTTGTTGTGCTGTAGACAGTGTTTTAGCCCATTTGAACCAATTTTCTAATGTACAATTTAGATTTTACAGAAAATTTCGCAGATTTTGGAATTGTTTTAGAAATGAATTAACATTTCCAACAATCACTATAGGATGGCAACGCATTCACAAAATAATCCTTTTATCAGTCACAGATGACAGGATCAAGACAAACAAACAGTGTTCCCTATACAATATGATGCAAGATAAATAAACATGGGTCCTGGCTTGTGGGGCCCAGGGGTGACTTGTTTATTTTCCATTTCTAATTATTTTTCTATTTATTTCAAATTATTTTGCTTATAACAGAATGATAAACAGACTGACAAACACAGACATATACAAACACAGACAGACTGAGAAATATGTAAGCACTCAAGGGGACTTTAGTTGCAAAAGTAAGAAAAAAAATACTAAATTTATTTAAAAAAAACACATTTTAGTCTTGTAGTCTGAACTTGTTGCTGTTTTTTTAATTTTATATATTTCAATTTTTTAACTGTTATAATTAATTCACCTAAAATGAAAATGCTTGCATATTCTCTAATTATATACTATGTTTATATATATATATATATATATATATATATATATATATATATATATATATATATATATATATATATATATATATAAATTGGATTAGCCGTATTAGTCCACTAGACAAGATGCCAAAATACCAGAGTATTGCAGCATGCAATAATACCTTTTTTATTGGACTAACATATATGATATAAATATATATATATCCACTTTATTTAAATATTGCTATTCCCCTTTAGATATGTAATATTAAACTTACAAACAAGCTATTATCTCAAGGAATGGGAAAGGGCTTCCACAAGAAAAACTGATGGGTTTTTTTTTGTAGCAAGGACAAACATGCTACATGTATCAAAGCAGAAACGATGTCCTGTCACAGTGTATCACTACAAGTGTTTAAGTGCCAGAAGGGAGAAAACGTAACAATATTGAACTATGCAAACCTCAGATGTGCCAGCACACTTTACCCATCCATCCATCCGTATTACCATTACAACCCAGATTATTTATAATCTACAATGTGTACAAGACATAGAAAAGGAAAAACAATCTGTGTCTATAGACTATATTTTAATTGTTGTGAAAATTAGCAGTGTTTGAATAATAGAGATGATTTGATGACATTGAAATCAAATATGGGCCGTCAAAATCACAGCAGCTCTGCTCATCCTGGATAAAATGGTTTTAAAGTAGAATTATAGAGGAAGAGTGTTTAAATATTGAGCTGATGTGGATAGGAAGCAGGGATCTGGGAAGAAAAAGATTGTCAAATACTGGTGGGATAAGCAGTATAGTATATTAAATCCTGCATGCGGCTGTAAAGACCATTGTCAATCATTTTCTTTCCACTTCACAGTTGAAAGAAGACATAGAGGTCCATATCTGTTTCCCTAATGTAAATGAATGTTCCATTTTTGGGTCTCAAGAGATTCCAGTTTAGTTGCCAGAAAAAGGATTGTAAAAACACTAAGTTCCCCCAAATATTGTTCATGCTGAAGCCAATTTATCATATAATATGGCTAAATCATTTTTATAATTGAATGTGGTATGGAAACTCTACTGTCTATTACACTAACAGGGAATGAGGCAAGCAGGGCTTCTTGGCAATCTGTATAAATGGATATATACATTTTTGAAGCAGGACCAAGTATTTTCTATTAGTAGGTAGGTGGATAAAAATCAATAAATAAAGGATTTTAGGCAGAATTGTGACATTGAGCATAGAATATTACATATTCTATGTTCCTATTCATATTCATTTTGGGTATGGATGTCTAATGTGTTAAAAGGAAGACATGGTAATTTGCTGTGTTATATCATGAGCTCTGGAATGTGATCAGGGCCAGACTGGGAAAAGAATTCAGCACAGGCATTTTTCAATCACAGCAACCCCCTGAGAAGGGTGCGGGGCCAGAGAGTGTGTATTTTGTCATCACTAATGACAAGCACGCCCCCTCTCAAAGTGAGCATGTTGGTTCAATGCTCAGAGTCCTGCTGAAGAGCTCTAGCATGAGAAAAAGGCCCTGTATTTGTTCTGCGCAGTGCAAGCAAATTTAATAACATGCTTGCGCTGTGTTTGCTTTTAAATTGTCTCTGGTGTCTCAGTAAGTGGGATACCAGAGGACAAAAGGGCCAGGAAAGCGTATGGTGCATGTGTTTGGAGCCTGCTTGTGGGATTGCGTGTATGTAGAGTGTAGTGTGGTATTGTGTAAATTGGTCGATTTTATTTGTGTGTGTGTATAGGGGGCAAAGTGTGTATTGGGGCATGTATCGAGATTGTGCATATGGGCTGTAGTTTGTCGAGGGGTTGTAGAAAGTGTGTGTTTAGAGAATGTAGTATGTGTTTGCTTACAAGGAATGTAGTGTGTGCATAGGGGATCCAGAGTTTGTAGGTGGTGCAGTGTGTGTGTGTGTAGGGGATCTTGTGTGTAAAGGACCCAGCGTGTGTATAGGAAATCGTGTGTGTGTGTGTAGAGGATTCAAAGTGTATATAGGAATCTAGTGTGTGTATGTGTGTGTGTGTGTGGATTTGATGATCCAGAGTTGGTTAAGGGATCTAGCGTGTATCTGGAGCCTAATGTGTGTAGTGGTACAGTGTGAGGGGTGCTGTAGTATATATATATATATATATATATATATATATATATATATATATACATATATATATATATATATATATATATATATATATATATATATATATATATATATATATATATATATATACACACACACACACACACACACACACACCATATACAAAAATGAAACCAAGAGGGCTGCACTCACCTGAACATGTATACATTATAGGGCCAAAATATACAAAATACAGAATCCAGCGCACTCGCTTATTCACTAAACAATGATTTCAAATTTTAGAGATTGCAATCGTTTTATTTAAAAACACCTCACCTAGTCAAAAAAAAAAAGTGGGGGTTGTAGCAGAACCCCTCTGGCTGTCCAACACATTTCCTTCATATTTTTTATTTGAACATAAAAGGTTTCCGTATGAACTTATTATAGAGACTTTCCTGTGAATATATGATACCTTTATAGCATTCGTCCGGTTGTTCGGTAAAAGCCATACAAATCCGCATTGAACAGCTGCATCCACCATCCGAACCAAAGTACCAAACAACCGGACCACCCTGATGTAAAGTGTGACTATAATTAACCTCCCTGTTTATCCATTTCATTCCCTTGTTTAAAAAGCACGAACGCATTGCTGTAATCCCTGGGTGGCCGCCATTTCGGCAGCCAAACACGTGGTGGCTGCCATCTTAACACACGAACACTGGTTTTTGGTCGTCGAGTGCCTGGAACTCAAATCGGACACTCGACTACCCGAACACCGCTAAGACCTCCAGAAACTACCGATTGAAACTCCAGAACGGCCCGCCATTCGGTAGGATGAATCCCACGAACCAGGGGATTCATCCGAATGCCAGCTCAACCCTGGATGGCATATCTTTTCGGGACTTTTAATGCACGAACAGAGACCGACCACAAGGCCAAAACTTATGGAACTGTTTTCGGCTACTTTGCCTCTGCGGTCGGTCAAATCTTTACTTCCACATAACTCCCGAACCCCTGGTCCGATCTGGGTGATTTTTGAATATGTTACTCACCCAGATCAGGGCTACCAGGGGATACCACATTTAGGGATGTACCTAGTATATTTGGGGTACATCTAAGAATTGGGGAAAAAGGTATACATTTTAATTGTGTTATCTGTTAAACTGAGGGCAGGAGATGTGTGGGAGGTAACGTCTATGTGATTAGTTACTGTAGTAATTATTGTGGGTGTCTCCCTTGCAGGGGAGAACCGCATAAAAGCAGGGGTTGTGTGATTAAAGGTCAGTTCTACTCCTGATACTGTGTGTCGTCCAGTTATTGGGAAAGGTGATGGGATATTACTGGATTGTCTTGGTGATTGTGCTTGTTACCCTATTGGATATACTACTTGTTCCTGATCCATTTTAGGATACCAACGGAAATAGGCTGTGCGAAATCAGCTCTCCGCTACAGGGGTTTAGTTACATTATAGTTACATTATATTGCATAAGCCTGCCACAAGAACGGGGTACATTAACGTTGTCGCAGGCTTATGCTATATATGATCATATAATGTAACTAAACCCCCATTATTTTTGCCTAGGTGAGGTGTTTTTAAAGAAAACTATTACAATTTCTAAGATTTGAAATCATTGTCCAGTAAATAAGCGAGTGCGCTGGATTCTGTATTTTGTATATATATATATGTTTGGAAGTATTGTGTGTGTGAGGGAATCAGCAGTGTGTTGGGACTGCTGTGTGTATGTGTGAAGAGTGCAGCATATGTGTGGGTGTTCTTATCACATTCTATGTTTCTAATTTTCTTTGTCTGTTAACTCACTGAGGGTTATTTTATATATTATGTGTGTGTGTGAAGGTGCTGTGTGTGTCTGATGGTGTTGTGTGTATCTGACGGTGTTGTGTGTTTGAGGGTGCTGTGTGGGTAAGTGTGCTGTTAGTGTGAGGGTGCTGTGTGTGTCTGAGTGTGCTGTTAGTGTGAGGGTGCTGTGTGTGTCTGAGGGTGCTGTGTGTGAGTGTGCTGTTAGTGTGAGGGTGCTGTGCAGGGACGTATTAGCCGCTAGGCAAACAAGGCATTTGTCTTCGGCGGCATTTTCCAGGGGGCGGCAAAAAAAGCCGCCCCAATTGCCCAGGGCAAATGGCTTGTTAGCCTTGTGGCTAACTGACATGCTGGGCTGTCGGTCAGGCAGCGCTGACGAGGGAGCACTTTCCCCTGAGCGCTCTGCTCAGCTCCCTTGCGGGCCGCCCGCCCGCAGAGTGATATGACGTCATAGTCATAGCCTTGCTCCGCGAGGGAGCTGAGCAGAGCGCTCAGGGGAAAGTGCTCCCTCGCCAGCGCCGCCCGCCCGCCCAGCAGCCACTGGACCCCCAGGGAAAGGGAGAACCCCCCCCCAGCATTCCCAAAGGTAAGGAAGCTGGGGGTGGTTTTAAAAAAAAAAGTGAGTGTGTTAATGTGAGTGAGTGTGTGCATATGTCTGATAGTGTGTGTGTCTGTTAGTGAATGTGTGTGTGTCTGTTAGTGAGTGTGTGTGTGTGTGTGTCTGTTAGTGAGTGAGTGTGTGTGTGTCTGTTAGTGAGTGAGCCTGTGTCTGTTAGTGAGTGTGTGTGTCTGTTAGTGAGTGTGTGTGTTTGTCTCTTAGTGAGTGTGTATTTGTCTGTTAGTGTGTGTGTATGTGTGTCTCTTAGTGAGTGTGTGTGTCTGTTAGTGAGTGAGAGTGTGTGTGTGTTAGTGAGTGTGTGTTTGTCTGTTAGTGTGTGTGTGAGTGTCTGTTAGTGAGTGAGTGTGTGTGTCTGTTAGTGAGTGAGTGAGTCTATTAGTGTGTGAGTGTCTGTTAGTGAGTGTATGTGTCTGTTAGTGAGTGAGTGTGTGTCTGTTAGTGTTTGTCTGTGAGTGTGTGTCTGTTAGTGAGTGAGTGTGTGTCTGTTAGTGTGTGTTTCTGTCAGCTAGTATTTGCGTATCTGTCAGTGAAAGTGTGTATGTGTATTTAGAAGGTGGGGCAGGGGGGGCGCCTGAGTTTTGTCCTGCCTAGGGCAGCACAAAACCAGGATACACCACTGGTGCTGTGTGTCTCTGAGTGTGCTGTTAGTGTGCTGTGCCCCAGATATTGTAGAACTACAACTCTCGTGATGTTTTGCATGTCTTTAGTTCTAGCAAGCTCTAGTTTAAAACCATCTGGGGATATAACTTTTAACTTATTATTTTTGGCTACTTTGTATTTTTGTTTTGCAGATTTTCTTTCTACGGGATTGTTAATAGTGAGCATTTATTCTCTTTTGTCCATATATTGTGTTCGATATGAGTTCTTTTCATGCATACCCTTCTTTTATGGACACAAATTATTCTCACCCGTAGCTACTGTTTATCATTTCCTGTCATTTCCAGCTCTTTGTCTTTTCATTATTTTTATTATGCTGGATCTTGTTTTCAGATTATCCTACTGTTTACCTGGTATCCTGACCTCTTACGTTCTTTGCAATGCAAAATTGCTGTTGGGTCTGTCCTTGGGCTTTTTATCTTAATTCTTTCTCCTGGTTTCCGTACCTTCTCTTGTGTCCTCACTTGGCATCTAATTGGTTCTAATTTGTATTCCTGCAGTCTACAGTGGTGAATTTCTGCATGGCAGCATTTGACCCTACCAGTGTCATGATAATATGTGCTAAATAGAATTTATAAACAAATAAATGTTATGCTGAATTGTTGTACATGCACTTTCCCTCATCCTTCTCCAAACATATATAACTATATGAATTAATTACCCAATCTTGGGTGTCATTCAGCCATGTAATAGCAATGTCAAACCCGTAGTGCATCTCATTCATTGCAATCAGTTTGAGCATTGCTATTTTTACCTTATAGCCTACTTGCATTTATCATCATGTACTTTGGTTGAGCAACTATTCAGCAGAGGTTATTGCTGTCCTCCGTTCTTTGGCTGCTTTAGACTGGTTCACACCATGAGATTTCTCTATTAACGGTCGATACTACCTGCCTTGTGTAGAGTTACCCTTCTCCTCAGTACAGGTCATGGGTTACCGTATTAGAATGATATTAAAATGACCCACACAGCATTCATTCACTATTTAGTAACCATCACCTGGAATTAGATTAAATAAATGACAACGCGTTTCTTATCTGACACTCATCTAGTGCTTACAAACCAAATATAATGTATTGGTCAATGAAGGACAGCAAAGCTGTAATAAAACACTAGTTTTGGTCTCCAGAGAAATTTAAATGAAGAAATCACAATGTTTTGGCTCACAGTGGAGCCCTTATCAAGCTTGATAAAAGCCTCTATTTTGAGTAAAAACGTGATACCTTAAAAAAAAAAAAAAAAATCTGCCTTGGACCACATTTCTGAATTGCACACAGTTGTTTCACCATTGGGTGCTATACGTACATAGCTCAACAAATAATTTAATATTCATCACTTAAAACATGTGGCTTTGGGAAAAAAAATCATTTGAGATCACTGTAACTGACCATTTTGCACACAAGAGGTTAAAAAACGTTTAGGCGATATTCCCCTTTCAGATGCACAGGCAGCTACTGCAATCACCAATCTCCCGAACTGCAAACTACACGAATCCTCCAACTCCCGAACAGGAAACACACGAACACTGGAAACAGCCGAACAGGAAAAGCATACCATCAGCTTACACTCCTGGCAATCAGCATACAATCCAATTCCCCCAATAACGAGACGACACTTCGTTTTAAGGGTCAAGCAGAATCTGGTTTACTGGGGCTACCTGTCCGGCTTTTATGCAGGTCTCCCACCTGGTGGTCACTCCCCTAGGGGACCAGATGGAATACATATTAAACATTGACCAATCACAAGCTTACAATCCCACAATTCATCACAATCCCTCCTCTCTGTCCTGGAGATAATTGGGAAGTAATCCAGTTATCTCCAAGGACAGAGGCAACACTCCATTAACCACATGGCAGACAAAGGACAATAAAAAACATTAAAATATCCAATGCAACACTTACTACACAAAACATATACATTCTACCTATCCCCAGATAGCTTAGATCACTACCGAATGGCGCTCAGATCACATACATACAATCGCCATGGAGCCAAAGTCTTTCCCATAGTCTTTCGTTACAAGAATAGGCTCCATAGCATGGCTATCTGGGGTGATGCTGTTCATACGGTTAAACTACCGAATGAACAGGGATTCGGTTACACTACCGAATGCAGAGGTAAGGAGGCTGGCGGCCGTTTCCAGTTCCATAGTTTGTGAGCTGAACACCGCTGGCCATTCAGGAGTTAAAATGGCTGCTGCCACGGGTTCGGCAAACGAACAAAGGCCACCCAGCATTCGTCAATTAAGCTGCGGTTAACCGCAGCTTCTGGGCGGTCAGTTGATGGCACACTCCAATTGACGGCACACTTAATGCAGATTCCATGATGTCAAACATTTTGCCATCCAGGCAAACTGAACAAAATTCAGAAGCTGCACGTGTGTTCCGTTGGAATCCTCCCAGGGTGCCTCACAAACCACGGTGACCTAACCTTAAATCCAGAGTTTCAAATAAACAGATGTCTGGGCACTGAGTGTTTAATCCAATGCAGATTTTATTGAACAAGCAAAAGGCAACATTTCGATTTCAGTGAGTCTTATGCATTGATTTAACCAGGTCTGTTTGTTTTAAACACTATGCCACCAGCAGTGACCTAGGGTATTTCCACAATGAAGCGCCTACATATGTGGGACATTCAGAAGCTCAAGCCATAAGTAAAAGAAGCAGTCTGTGTAGGTCCCTTAAATCCATCGGAATTGTTCATAAATATTCCAACACAGTTTGGTCAAAATGCTCCCAACACTTTGCCTATATACCGCTGACCAGATTAATGTACCTTTTCCAGAGTTGCTGAGCATAATGAAGATAGCTTATGTTTGTCACAAGATAACAGATATGTTGAATGTTCAAATTGGCAGGATTAGTGGCATTCTGGGGTGAGGCTAGCTCTCATTTCAGACCCTGCATCTCTAGTTGCTGTACCTACCATGAAGGATGGAAATCAAATTAATATTTAAGTATCAAAAACCAGTGGCATGTTTTGTTCTACAACTTTATGTGACAACTACAATGACAATATCTAATGACACAGTGACAATAAAAGGCAGATAATATAATTATCGCCCCTGACAAGGCTTTTATTGAATCTTACATCTGAGCTCTATTTGGCAGGTATTCCTTTTGTGTATTTAGCTGAATAAGATAAAGCAGTAGAATTTCTGGCAAAGAAACAACAAACGTAAACAATGCAGGAAAATATACAAACAGAGCTATAATCCCTGGCATAATTCCCTTGGATAACGGATGGCTAACATTGTATCCAAACAGTCCATCAGCTTAATAAAGGTGAAGCAGCACTCTCGTCAAAGCAAAAATACGAGAGGTATAATTTTAATGGCATACAAAGCCTGCTTCTTAATGAATCCTGTTAGTTCGATCATCACAAGGGAATGGAAATGTATCGGAGAGAGGTTGTGTGATAAATTCATTGTGCTGAGGGATTTTTCTTTTCCTTGAGTTCGCTTAGCCAGTCTGCATCAATTTAATCTCAGTCTATGGGGATAATATATCAACATTCAAACTAGCAATCAAAATCTCCCTGGCTCCATCGCATATGGAAAGTGATCAGATACGTTAAAAACATAAATGCGTGTTGTGTAAATTAAACATACTCTCATTAATAAACTAAACATGGAGTAGCTGTACTAGAGGAAGCTGTTCCTTCTAACAGCCGAGGGAACAGCCCCTCTAGTACAGGTGGGGATGAACATGTAAGGAACTCTAGACAGGTTGTGGTGGTAGGGGTCTCTATTAGGAAAGTAGATGGGGCAATCTGATGCTCTAATCAGCTCAACCAGTTTGCTGTCTCCCGGGTGCTTGGGTCCAGCATGTTGCTGACAGAGAGGATGGATTATTGGGAGGGGCTGGGGATGACCCAGCGGTCATGGTTCATGTTGGTACCAATGACAAAGTTAGAGGAAGATGGAAGGTCCTAAAGAATGATTTCAGGGAATTAGGTAGCAAACTTAAGAAAAGGACCTCCAAAGTGGTATTCTCTGAGATATGACCTGTGCCACGCGCTGCAGTGGGAGATTAGAGAGGTCAATGCAGGGCTGAAGTCTTGGTGCAGGAAGGAGGGTTTGGGTTTTTTAGAGCACTGGGCCAACATTGCATTTGGGTACAACCTTTATAGCAGTGATGGGTTGCACCTAAACGGGAGAGGGTCTGCAGCGCTGGGGGATAGGATGGCTAGAAGGTTGGAGGAGACTTTAAACTAGTAGGGTCATAGTAATCTAGAAAATGGAAATAGGACTGAAAGGAGATGGGCTTAGCCTGTGCATAAGGGGCTCAGAACAGAGAAGGTATGTAATGTTGATAACAGTTCACAAGTACAAGGGACTCATGATAAAAAAAAATTATGCTTACTAATGTAAGGAGCCTAAATAACAAAATAAGGGAACTAGAGGAAATAGCATAATAGGCAGAACTGAAACATGGTGGGATGAGACACATGACTGAGCAGTTAACCTAAATCGGTACACACTATTTAGGAAGGATAAAAAAAAACAAAAAAAAACAGGAATGTTGGTGGGTACGTTTGTATGTTAAAGGACCACTCTAGGCACCCAGACCACTTCAGCTTAATGAAGTGGTCTGGGTGCCAGGTCCAGCTAGGGTTAACCCATTCTTTTATAAACATAGCAGTTTCACAGAAACTGCTATGTTTATGAATGGGTTAAGCCTTCCCCCTAATCCTCTAGTGGCTGTCTCATTGACAGCCACTAGAGCGCTTAGATGCTTCTCACCGTGATTTTCACAGTGAGAGAACGCCAGCGTCATGAAAGCATTATGAATGCTTTCCTATGTGACCAGCTGAATGCGCAGCGCGCGCCAAGCATTCGACGGGAGGAGAAGAGAGGAGGATCGGAGGAGAGCTCTCCGCCCAGCGCTGGAAAAAGGTAAGTTTTTACCCCTTTCCCCCTTCCAGAGCCGGGCGGGAGGGGGACCCTGAGGGTGGGGGCACCCTCAGGGCACTATAGTGCCAGGAAAACTAGTATGTTTTCCTGGCACTATAGTGGTCCTTTAACCATAAGTTAAAGCCAAATCTTAAGCAAGTGGAATGTGATGAGGAAAATGTGGAAGATTTATGGGTAAATATCTGCTTGGGTCAAAAGAAGGGAAATCAACTATTGGTTGGGATATGTTATAAACATAATGTTAACATTGACGAGAAACAACAGCTGTTTGAGCAAATTTGAAAAGCTTCAAATCTGGGTAACACATTAATTATTGGAGATTTTAATTACCCGAACATAAATTGGGACAGAGGGACTAGTAGTTCAGCAAAGGGAATTAGGTTTTTGTACTTGTTAAATGACACCTTCATGTCACAAATATTTATTTTGTGCCATTTTAAATTGTGTGTGTTTTTGTTTCTGTTTGCACATATATGGTTATAATAAATACTACAGTATAAGTTCCCCTTTGTTCCCCCCCCCCCCTCTTTTTCTGTCTTTACTGCAGAAATGCAGAGTACCAACATTTGGATATCTGTTATACCATCACATCCGCTCCAAGTAACAGATTTATTATTATAGACACCCTTCACTATAAGGTGATGTGATTGCACTATTTGAAAACAAACATTTCTTGCACCTAGGGCATAGGTCTTAAATAATGCAATCCCACATGAGGAGAGCAAATTAGGGAGCTATCTACTAAACAGCTGAATGAGCAATATTGTGAAAACCCTTTTATTAAGTTTGCTATTTCAGTTGTTTAGTGAATGACTCTCTAATTTGCTATCCTTATCAAAATGAACAGATCTTGAAAGGATCCATTTGTTTTCATTTTTTGGATGTATTCGAATTGGCGAATCAATGAAATTCAATTTGGAATTAAATTACATCCACATGTCTAGAGTGAACCTATACCATTTGCATATCAGACCAATCCCACCCAATAGAGTGGTCACGATCTCAGAATGTCAGATGGCTCCCTCTGCACAAGAGAGCTAAGAGGTACAGCAACACCAGATGGTTCTCCTTGGTGGGCCTTGTCAGTGAGGTGTGGCTGATACCTCTCTAGGCACAGTGAGCAAGGGGTCCATATCTGGATTATAAAAAAATCTGAAAATGGACAACAATGGAAATAGCTTGCCCTTCAGAGGAGCTCTGCTCAGTTCTCAATTTGAATTTAGCTTATCTTGTGTCATCACAGTAATAAAGATTCTATATTTATGGATAAATATTTGAAATTGTAATAATCTAATAAAATAAAGACAGCAGGTGCAACATGATATGTTGACATTCGCTAACTGTTAATTGTGCATCAAATAAGTGAAACACATTCAAGCTTTCACATAACTGTTGTCTAAAAAAAAAAGGTGAAAAAACTAAAAGTTTTTTAATTATTCCACAAAAACAGAAAAATCCTTTTCGACCCCAAAATGCTATATCTTAATTATTATATGCATGAATACACTCAATGAGCAGGTTGCCAGAAAGGGTTTCACTGGCTTTGAATATATGTCTCATTTTCACTGTGAGATTCCCCTAAACAAAACAATTGCAGTTTTACTGGCCCAAATGCATCTTCTATTCCCCTTATTAATTTTGTCATCTATCTCTGCACTTTTCGCAGTTCCATAATAAACTAAAAGTGCCCATAATTGCAGGTCAAGTCTGACTAGTGATTTCAAAGATGCAAAATGATATTTTCATATAATAAGTGTACTGCCCAATTAAAAAAATAAAATTACTACTTAGTAGATACCATCCCAATGAAAAACATACATGCATTTAATTATGCATTTTTTTATTTGGGGTATATCTGAAAACAGCTTGCAATAGCTGCAGATCTCTTATCTAGACTTCCTGTGGCTGTCCAATCACAGTCTTCCCAATGCAGGTTAATTGGTCTTTGCAAGGCTGGTGTCTGGGCAATTGCTGTCTCTTGGGTTTAATTCCACTGAGCCAAATAAACCAGGAAGTAACAGGACCAGTTGTCTGATTGACAACTAGGAGAATGTAACACGATTCATTTATAAATGTGCCAATTTTTACTGCAGTTGAAAAAGAGGATATACTCGTCACACAAAGCAGTTCAGTAAGCGAATATGATTTGGGTGACTGATGTGTCCCTTTAAACAATGGGAAGATATGATGACAGCAATAAGATCAATTAAGGCAAAATTATATTTTCATGATTGCTCTCAGCTTAGTTCAAAGTTCTTGCTTAGTAACCTACAGCTCTCCAGTATTGGTAGTGGAGCTGGTGCCTGGAGAAACCCAGGTAAGGAGTCAAATCATTTAAAAACGAATTAACTCCTTACAATGGGCGGACGCCAAGAAGCTACTAAAACCATAACCACTAAAGCGAGCTTTAATAGTTGGTTGTTAATAGTGTTCTCTTAACTATTATCACTTCTGAAAGTGAATGAAAGGTACAGGTTATACAAGTGACCTCAGGGATAAAAAAAAACCCACACACATCGCAGGATGGGAGACAATATAGGACAATTGAAATATATTCCTAGTGACACACTTTTCTCAGGAATTATTCAAAGTTTTCACATTCTACATGCCTTGACATGAAACCCATAGCCCATAAAATATATGTGTTATGTCTTTAAAATTCACATTCTTTTATATTCCCAATACCTAAATAAACAGAAAAAAAAGATTAAATGGACAAAAATTACATCAGAAATAAGAAAAAAAATATGAAGGGACAGTTTTAGAAAGACATTTCAGAAGCAATGCAATCAATTTATATTTTGAAAAATGAATATAAATGCCTATAAAAATGTAATGGAACATTTAATGCTGAATTCTTGCCTGCCTTTATTTTATTTATTTTTTTGAACCAGCATCGTTCCAGTTTTTCTTAGAGAATAGCTTGTGTAAGCATTGTACTGTATTTGAGTTTTTAGGGCAGTATGTTTTCAGAATTACACAGAACAATAATCAAGACAAGGGTTTCTTTGACAGAACGACTGAACACAATCGGCAATTTTCTTCTTCCCTTAAAAATGTATGGAGCTCTCTCCTTACAAGTATTTTTACTAAATGCCGTCTCATCATTACTTACCTCTTGTTGTCAATTATTTTGTCAGACTAGATGTGGTCTATACAGCATACGGTAGACAAGATCTGCAGTTAATGGCCAAACTTGAAAGGCCATGATAATAACTCACTTTAACTGTCAACGTAACTGATTTTATGTGCTTTAGCGGATCAATTCATGGGAGCAACTGAAGCTTTTCATCACAATTAATGTAAATGCATCCGTACTTTCTAGCAGTTTTGAATGAATACGACTTTGTTTAAAGTTGTGGAATAATTAAAGGCTGATTGGCATCCCTCTTTAAAGAAAAAACAAAACACCAAAAACTGCTCTAGAGGCAGCTCACAGAGGAAACACCGAAAGGATCCATCCAGAGGTAGAATATATTCTGGAAAAAAAAGTGGATAACTAAACAATATAGCTACATAGGCTGAAAAGAGACTTGTGTCCATCAAGAAGAGGGCAAAACAAGTTTGAAGCACTTTCCAATTTTGTAACAAACTAAAAGAAATCCTTATTCAATCCTAGAACGGCAGTTAGATCTTGATTATCTCGAGAAGCAGTTGCCCCACAAATTAAAAATGATACACCTGAATATTATGTTTTTGCAAACTATATTCAGTTGCTGTTTAAACATCTGTGCAGACTCTGATAAAACTACCTCTTCAGGCAGAGAATTCCACATCCTTATTATTCTCAATGTCTCCTTTTTTCTAGTCTAGTCAATCCTAAAAAATATATAATGCAATACCATTTAACACTCATTGTAGATGTTACACTCACATAAACATAATGAAAGTCTTGATCAATGTAAGAACTCGTCACAGTTCCAGTGGGTGTAATAGGTATAAGGAGCACTTTAAGAAAAATAGGACACTAATAGTGCAGGAAGAAAGGAAAGTTAAAATCACTGATACATTAAGCATGTAACTTTACAATCACAAGACAAGCGCATGCCACAACATCACCTGTGAGGTTTCATTCTTGGGCACAGAAATTCGAGCAACTCCATAACTATCCCAGAATTCCCAGCTTGACATGCAAATAAGCACAGGCATTGTGTTTCAGTCTTCATACTTGAACACTGAGGATTGACACGATATATATATATATACATTCGACAGACTACCTCTGGGCTAACACTCTGCATAAATAGATGTATTTCCTGCCCTTGTACCTTACTTACAGACATGCACACATAATCACACCTAATCAGGGCCATACTGGGAAACAAAATTCGGCCCTGGCATTTTTTAATCACAGTGGCCCACTATGAAGGGGGCGGGGCAGAGAGGGTGTGTTTTGTCATCAACAATGACAAGCACGCCCCTTCTCAAAGTGAGCATGTTTTAATAACTTTAATAAATAATAAGTTTTAATAACTAATAAATTTAATAACTTGCTTGCGATTTCCTTGCAACTTGTCTCTGGTGTCTCGATAAATGGGATACCAGGAGACAAAAGGGCCAGGAAAGAGTATTGTGCATGTGTTTGGCGCCTGCTTGTGGGATTGCGTGTGTGTAGAGTGAGCTGATTGTGGTGTGGTATTGTGTAATAAGGTCGGTTTTAGTTGTGTTGTGTTTGTGGTGTAATGTAATGCATGTGTGGCTATGGGCTGCAGAGAGTGTGCATATAGGATATGCAGTATGTGTGTGAGGGGTGCTGTAGTGTGTGTGTATATATATATATGTTTGGAAGTATTGTGTGTGTGTGTGTGTGTTTGTGTGTGAGTGGTGCAGTGTGTTGGGGGGGTTCTGTGTGTATGTGTGAGGGGTGCAGTGTGTGTGAGTGAAGGGTGAAGTGGTTGTGTGTGAGGAGTGTAGTGTGTGTGCACGGAGAAGCTCTCCGGAAGAGGCAGGCATGCATATACAAAGAAAGAGTGGATCAGGGAGACACCTCCAAATACATTTGAAATCATTGTTTTGTATAGTGATGAAAAATAAAATTCACATGTGTCAATGCTGCATAATGATGAATAAAACATGCAATGTGTACAAAGGGCTGTAAGTTTTCTCTCATGATTGAATAACTTTATTAACACACCACATCAAACTGCAATGACAGAAGCATCCTTAATTAGTGAGATTTCTGAGGGGGTCTGGATACGCAATAGAAACAAGAAGTAAATGATCATAATTATGGGAAAAGAAAAAACAAATATATTTATTTAAAGAAAATATCCAAGCTGAAAAATACTAGGTTCAAAGAATCAAAAATCTACATCAGGACCTAAAAAACATGAAGATAATCAAAGAAAAAAATATATAAAATGAAAATAAAGGAATAATATGAAAAAATATAAATATAAATATAAATATTAATAATAATAAAAATAAAAATCAATATGAAAAAAAATAAAAAAATAAGTGAATCTAAATGAGTGTAATTTAAAATAAAAAATAAATAAATAAAAATGAAAAATAAACATAGAAATAAAAAGTAAAGGAAATACTAATAATAAAAATAATGAAAATGTAATGAAAGAAAAAAGAAAAATAAGATTACCTCTAAAACTATAAAAAACAAACCAAATCAAAATCCACATTCAGTCCTAATGGCTGAAGGTCCTAAGTTTGTGTATCCAGAAACCCTCTCGTCATCTCAGCTTATTCATGAGGTCCCCGCCTCTAGAATCCAGAGTGACTTGTTCAATAACCAAGAAAAGATCTCAACCTTAAAACTGGGACAGCTATTAAAGTGCGTGGGGATAGAATGGTTTTGGACCCCCTTCCTGATGTTGCACAGGTGCTCTAGGAAGCGTTTTTTTTTTTGCCTTCCTACCTGTCCTCCCAGCATATTGGGCTCCACACCCACATGTGAGGAGATATATCACGTGTGGAGGAACAAGTGGCCCCCCTCCTGAATTTTGAAAACTTCCCCAGTAACCTTACTGGAGAAGGAGTGGGTCTGGGATGGAATGAACCGACAGGCCTTACAGAGACCACAGGGGTAAAAGCCTTTTCTAATGGGGCCCGGTTTTATCGCATGTGAAAAAAAGCTAGGAGTTAGATAAGAAGCAAAACTCCTTCCCTTTCTGTATATCACTTGAGGTCTTTCTGGTAGTTCCCGTCTCAAAAATTCTGTAGAAGGATAGGCCAATTTTTTTTTAAATTCGTTGGATGGAAAATGTTTTTGAGTTGTACTGGGTGCTGAAAGAGAACTTTTGAATCTCCTCTATTCATATCCCTCACTCTTGCAATCTCTTCTTGAAGAAGTTCCAATTTGTATCCTTTTTCTACAAACTTTCTAGTTAGAATCTCAGCTTGATCTACAAAAACCCCCGGATCTGAACAGTTTTGACAGAGCGTAGTGTACTGGCTTCTCGGGACACCCGAGAGCTATGTAGGCTGGTGACCACTACTAGACTCTATGAAACTGTTCATATCCGTGGGTTTGAAAAACGTCTTGGTCCTAATATGGGAGCCTTCATGAAAAATGGTGAGATCCAAAAAATCAATGGAATCCGAACTAAAATAAGGGGTAAATATCAAAGATAGCGTGTTGCAAGAGCTGCAAGATAGAGCTCCGCCGGGTCCTCCTCTTCCTCCCTCCCCAGCTGCATGTCTTTGCAAGTGGCCCGGTGAGAGAGATCTTTGATCTCCTCACCGGCCCGTCATTGAAAACAGTGGGGCCGGCGCTCGGATAGTGCCGGCAATGCATAGACTGGCAAGGGAGATCCTATGACCTCCCCTGACGGCCTTGACCCATGGCCTACACACACAATCACACACTCACACAATCACATACACACACACGCACATACACACACACACACACACAATCACAGAAACACCCAAATAATCACAGACATACACAAGCACAGACCTAAACACATAATCACAGACACATTCATATACATGCACATTTTTTGTTATTTATTTACAGGTCCACCCACCCATCCTCCCTACCCTTCTTCCTACTCCTACCTTTTTTATTGTCCCTCCTGTTTTTCTTCTACTGGTTACATTTTCTCTGTTGATCTGTGGACCAAATGGCAGGAAATATGTATATATTTGCAGCACACCATGAGGCCCATTTGACTTTTAGCCAAGTCGCCATCCAACCAAATTTCGGGTGTCTTGAAAACTCAAGAAAAAATGCTTCATCAGATCTGAAATTTCTCATTGTGCACCTCTCTAACATCTTTTTATAAAATAGTCTTGTAAGAACCTATGGTGAAGCTTTTCTGTACAAAACAGTAAAGGAAAATACCAGTGCATGAACTCTGGCCTATCATTACTGCAGCGGAGAACCTGCTGGTAGCAGTGTATGATTCAGGGAGGTGTCTGCCATGTCAAGGTCCGCAATGTCTTCATCTAATCCCGTGGTTACAAAAAAATTCAAATCTAGGAGTTAAAAAAATTATACAGCATAATAAAAACAACATTTATTTTCAAACATTTAAATGACTCCAATTAATTTCCAGCAAAAGGCTGACCCAACATCTCTCGCAGGTCAACTTTTTCATTTTCTTAGATGAAAAACCTTATTGAGAAGCCAGTTGAAACAATAAATTTAAGCAAAGTGTCAAGAAAGATGTGAGTAATTTCGCATTTTTCTTTAAACCCAATGACAAAATTGATTTAATGAAGACTTTTATCAGGTTCTGACAACAATAAATGCATCATTCATTGGATAGTGAGAATATTAAAGTTAAACCAGCATCTCATAAATAATGTAGATAAAGATCGTTTTTTTTACTAGCAGAAACGTTATGAGCATGAATTGCTATTATATTCCCTTTTAGCAAGAAAGAGAAAAAAAACCTTAAACAATGTGATATAGTCTTTCGTTCAATATTTGCAGCATTTTATATACAATTATATTTATCTTTCCTGTTTTCTTATAGCTTTTAATGTCTCAGATCTAATTTTCTGAAACTTGTGATAGTTTTTAAGTTTTATTGTTCTTCTTTTATGTAAATATAGATTCCAAGATCATGGATTTTATTTCTGTCGATTCTCACCGTAACAGAGTATTAGAATCCAATTTAAAACAATACAAAGCAAAATTAATATATGGATGAATTTCACACATAAGCATATGGTGTATGTGTGTAATATTAAAGGAACACTATACGGTCAGGAACACAATGTATTCCTGACCCTATAGTGTTAAAACCACCATAGAGCCACCCTGTCCCTCCTTGCCTCTCTAAATATAGTAAAATCTTACTTATATTCAAGTCTGCAGCTATTGGCTCTGCTCATGTCTGCCTCTGACTAGCCTGCTGTCGGCTGACTTCATCATAAATGTTGATCTGAGCCAATTACAATGCTTCCCATAGGAGTGGCTGAGACTGTCAAGGAGGCAGATCAGCGGCAGAGCCAGCACAATTCAAACACAGCCCTGGCCAATCAGCGTCTCCTCATAGAGTTGAATTGCATCAATGCATTTCTATGAGGAAAGTTCACTGTCTTCATGCAGAGGGAGGAGACACTGAATGTCAGTCACACTGTGCAGCACTGCCCCAGGAAGCACCTCTAGCAGCCATATGAGTAGTGTCCAGTGGAGTTATTTTCTCTGGAAAGACAGTGTTTAATGCAAAAAGCCTGAAGGTAATGATTCTACTCACTAAAACAAATGCCATAAGCTGTAGTTTTTCTGGTGACTAAATTGTCCCTTTAAAGATGATCAGGGTTATGTACTAAAGTGACAAATGAAAGTGAATTCAAGGTGAATTTCAAATTTAAGGTTCAAATTGACGAACTGGTAAAATTCTCTAACCAAGTTATGCTTTCAATTTAGCTAAGGTGGCCTTACATTTGAAATTCACTTTGAATTCTTACATTGGTTAATACCTTTGTATGTGCATTTCTCTGCTTAATATAAACCCAATAAAAAGAGGCTGATGTCAGATGTGTGACAATGCCATTTCATACGAGGGAGAATCCAGAGGCCATGTGGGCCAATGGTGGGTTTATTATTATGTCTGTACTCCCGAACAGCGGAAATGGAACTTCAACTTCGCTCATTAGGCCCTTCAAATTGGCAGCTCTAGACTTGAGAAACCCATATTCCTACAAATAACTGTTTTCAAAATTATGGTAAACTACCTCATTTATTGCAGACAGGCTGGTTTGTGTTTTGTAGGCAGCTTTGGAATTAAATAAATCACATCACATGGCTTGCAGTCTTTAATGACATCAGAGGAGGATAACAGTAACAAGTGGTTAATTTTATAAAAATTTCCCATCAAAGTGGACCACAAATTTTTGTTTTGGCCATCTGCCAAGAACTGACCATGACATGAGTCAAGCTTAAGCAAAGCCCACTGATTGAGGTCCGAAAAGAGAGGATTTATGGTAACATTGATAAGTTATCTAGAAGGACAAATGCTGTAGGCAGTGCAGGAAATAGGATTACAGATTGTTTTTCCCGTAGTTTACACGTATCAGCCACAACAATATAACCACCTTCCTAATATTGTGTAGGTCCCCCTCGTGCTGCCAAAACAACTCTGACGTATCGAGGCATGACCTCTGAAAACGTCCTGTGGTATCTGGCACCAAGATATTAGTAGCAGATCCTTTATGTCCTGCAAGTTGTGAAGAGGGGCCTCCATGGATCGGATTTGTTGTTCCAGCACATCCCACAGTTGCCCAATCGGATTGAGATCTGGCGAATTACGAAGCCAGTGTTAACCGTTTTCTGGATGGATTTGTGCAAATACATTCCAAAAAAGTTGCCCTGGCACTCTGAAAGTTTATCAAGTGTTAACAATATGGAAAAAAAAAAAATAGACTTACACAAACACCCAAAGCCACAGGCACTCCAGCTAAGAAACTAAATCCATCCTATGTGTATCTGCGTTAGCCTGAAAGCATTAGATGCAGAAGAGATCGTTAGTATAAGCAAGTATTCAGATAAAATTTACATAAAATTCAATTAACACAATCAGCGGGAACTAAAAAATGGTGTAAGGATGCATTAAAAATAGAAAGCATTTGCCAGGATAACTCATATTAATTTGTGATTGGTGCAATATGTTAATTGAAAGTAATTGTTTTATCACTGAGCGAGAAGGCAATGTTAGTTCACAGAATGTTCATGTATGTATCAATATACACAGCTTTATCAAAGAAGTGGGATATTAAACCACACGCTGCAATTTACTACGGCAATTGTGTAAAACATTTTAATTATTTATCGGTATTGTTATATATTATGTACATTCTGATTATTGTAATTACTTACTTTATACGGCACTAGAAGCCCAGTAAATAAATAGAGCTTCAAGTAGATATGTTACCAAACACAGGGCCGGCGCGTCCATAAGGCGGCACAGGCGGCCGCCTTAGGGCGCACCGGCTCTGGGGGCGCAAAATTCCAGTGACCGGCAGGAGGGAAGTGCTCCCTCCTGCCAGGTCACCTCCTGGATCCCCGGCGCGGCTTGCGGCTGAATTGGATGCCAAGGGAGCTCTGATCTCTCTGATCTGCTCCCTCGCAGGCTGCTGACTGATGACGTCATATTCCCGCTCCCGCGGCATCAGTCAGCAGCCTGCGAGGGAGCAGATCAGAGAGATCACAGCTCCCTCGCCACCTCGGCATCCAGTTCAGCCGCACGCCTCCCAGCAGCCCCACTGGACCACCAATGAGAGACCCACGCCAGCTCTCCAGGTAGGGAGGCTGGGTGGGAAATTTAAATTTAATTAAGATTTTTAATTTCTGTGTGTGTGTGTGTGCATGTGAGTATGTGAGTCTGTCAGTGTGTGTGTGACTATGTGAGTGTGTGTGTGTGTGTGAGTGTCAGTGTGTGTGTGAGTGAGTGTGTCTGTCAGTGTGTGTGTGTGTGTGTGAGTGAGTGTGTCTGTCAGTGTGTGTGTGAGTATGTGTGTCTGTCAGTGTGTGTGTGACTATGTGACTGAGTTTGTGTGTGTGTGAGTGAGTGTGTGTGTGAGTGAGTATGTCTGCCAGTGTGTGTGTGAGTGAGTGAGTCTGTCAGTGTGTGTGTGAGTGAGTGTGTCTGTCAGTGTGTGTGTGAGTATGTGTGTCTGTCAGTGTGTGTGTGACTATGTGACTATGTGAGAGTGAGTGTGTCTGTCAGTGTGTGTGTGAGTATGTGTGTCTGTCAGTGTGTGTGTGACTATGTGACTGTGAGTTTGTGTGTGTGTGTGTGTGTGTGTGAGTGAGTATGTCTGTGTGTGTGTGTGTGTGTGTGTGAGTGAGTATGTCTGTCAGTGTGAGTGAGTGTGTCTGTCAGTGTGTGTGTGAGTATGTGTGTCTGTCAGTGTGTGTGTGTGCATGTGAGTATGTCTGTCAGTGTGTGTGTGAGTATGTGAGTATGTCTGTCAGTGTGTGTGTGAGTATGTGTGTCTGTCAGTGTGTGTGTGAGTATGTGTGTCTGTCAGTGTGTGTGCATGTGAGTATGTCTGTCAGTGTGTGTGTGAGTATGTGTGTCTGTCAGTGTGTGTGTGAGTATGTGTGTCTGTCAGTGTGTGTGTGTGCATGTGAGTATGTCTGTCAGTGTGTGTGTGCATGTGAGTATGTGTGTGTGAGTGTGTGTGTGGTTCTGTCAGTGTGTGTGTGAGTATGTGTGTCTGTCAGTATGTGCATGTGCGCATGTGAGTACGTGTGTCTGTCAGTGTCTGTGAGTTTGTGTGTGTGTGTGTGTGTGTCAGTGTGTGTTTTTCAATGAGTCTGTCAGTGTGCGTGTGAGTGTCTGTCAATGAATGAGTGTGTCAGATAAGTGAGTCTGGCTGTCAGAGATGTCTGTATGTTTGTCATTGAGTGTGTGTGACTGTCAGTGTTTATACACCCCTGACTGTAGCGTGGCCAAGCGGAGTGTACCGTGGTACAGGAACTTCTGTTTCCTGTACCTGGCAGAACTTACAGGAAAAGCTCACTGTACCGGGATTCGCTCCGCTCAGCCACGCTACAAAAAAAGGTACGAGGCACACCAGGAAGGGGAGGGGACCACTATGGGGGTGGGTGGCGCACCAAGGGACAGGGAGAGGAGGGGAGAGATATCCTAAGGTACAGGAAAAGGAGGGAGGGGGGGAGAGGAACACTAAGCGACAGCCAACAGATGGGGGAGGGGAGAGGAACACTAAGGGACAGGGAAAGGAGGCGGGAAGGGAAAGGAACAGTAAGGGTCAGAGAAGGGAGGGGACCATTAAGGGACGGGGAGAGGGGCCGGATGTGAAAGAAACACACAGCGGGGCTTGAGAAGGAAAGAGACACACACAAAGGAGCTGGGAAGGATAAAAGACACAAATGGGCTGGGAGAAAAGGAGTCACACAAAGGGGCTGGGAGGAGTAAGACACAAAATGTGGGAGGATGTAAGAGTCATACAAAGAGGAGAGATAGGAGACACACAAAGGAAAAAATAGGAGATAAAATACACTAAAGGGAGTCAGATATTTAAAAGACGGGATAAGAAACACAAAAGGGAGGTTAAGAGGCACATGGGTGAAGATGTTTTTGGGGGGGCGGAAAAATGCATCTTCGCCTATGTACCCAAAATTCTTTGCACCGGCCCTGTCAGCAAGCTAAAGTGATTTAGGGATCTGGAGTGTCCCTTTAAGTTTTTTATGCAAAACCAGGAATTTGGGGAATCGCTCACTGTTTTTTGTGTGGATATATACTGTATGTGTGTAAAAAAATCGCAGTGTGGGGGGCACTGAAATAATGCAAAACATCAACATACAAATATATAACAGAGTCATTCAGCAGTTTGTTTTGTACGTTCTGCAGTTTCTCTTGGAAATGAGTTATTCTGCTCTCAATAATGTTTAAAACAGTTCCAGTACAATGACTTGAATGCATGTGACATGAGTAATGAAGAGATATGAATATATTCCAGTTGTAACTATAGACTGGCTTTGTTGCAGGATTCAGCTGCTGGATTCTTGTAACACAGAAAAAGCAGCAGGTGATCCCTTGTCTTTTCTTTTCCAGTTCAATAACACTACATTCAGCACGTCTATCCACATTTAGTCTATGGTAGATTTTAAGTCCTCTTCAATTATACCTAATACTTAAAATATAATTAGCTTTTTGGCTTTGCCAGAAATATGATTAGCTGTTTCTCATTTAGTATAATTTTAGTGAATACGGGTGTAACAGCCAGCTGGTGTTAATCATGTACTCTAAATGTCATACTGTTTAAGAGAGCTCAGCGGTTAGTTCTCCAACTGTTTTATTGCTTGTACTTGGTCAGATCTCAGGGTTTCCTTCTGATTCCTTGCAGGGTCACATGGTAAATTGAGCAACAGTGTGATAACATCTTTACCCCAAGAATTAATTAACAAATAATTAATTCTTTAAATACTTTGATAGTAAGATCAGCAATTCACGTTCTTATGATTCAAATAATGTCCGACATGAAGAATTAGAAACAAGCACTTGACAAGCTTTGCAGACATTTGATTTTTAAGAAGTCAAGGGTGATATAGTAGTGCTGTGCATTAATGGTACCTTTTACACAGGTAATGTAGCTAAATATATGTATGTGGGGTTTTTAAAGCGACACTATAGTCACCAAAACAACTTTAGTTTAATGAAGCCGTTATAGTGTATAGATCATGCCCCTGCAGTCCTGCTGCAAAATTCTCTGCCATTTAGGAGTTAAATCACTTTTATTTCTGTTTATAAACCCATAGCTACACCTCTCCTGGCTGTGACTTACACAGCCTAAATGTAAACAAAATGGTTTCATTTTCAATCAGATGTCAACTTACTTAAGCAGTTGTTATATCCTGCTCTGTAAATTGAACTTTAATTACATAAAGGAGGCTTCTACATTGTCTAGCAAGCTATTATGAGAGCAGAAGATAATAAATTCTAAATGAAACCATATTTGCAATAGAGGAAACATTACTCTTTACAGGAAGTGTTTAGAAAGGCTGTGTAAGTCACATTCAGGTAGGTGTGGCTAGGGCTGCATAAAGAGTGATTAATCTCCTAAATGGCAGAGAATTGAACAGTGAGCCTGCAGGGACATGATCTATAGACCAACACTGCTTCATTATGCTAAAGTTGTCTTGGTGACTAAAGTGTCCCTTTAAACCCAGTAGTTTATGATAGACATGAGACTAGCAAATCTGTACATGATAATTATATGTGATGTACTTTTACTTACCTTTGATATGTCTGACTTTGTTATCACTGTGCTGTTCACCTACAGTTGTGCAGTACATACCTATAGCGCTATAATGCATTATAAGCTTTAATTCAATGGGGCTTATTCGCTAAACATTGCATTCTAAAACTGTGGCATGAGAATTGCAACATCTAAAGCAAAATATCCAAGCTTGGAGAATGTGTCCAGTTTTATGACAGCTACATTTTTCATGTTTGACCTTTTGTGATCAAATGCTGAGCACGATGTAGAAATGTGTGAATATAGCAATTTAGCTATGGTGCAAAGAGTTTTAAAGAACGAGAAGATCAAAGATGTGAGAAGAATGCATCAGCCTGCAAAAGTTTAGGAAGCTAAAACTTCTTTATACTTATTTTTTATAACACAGCATGCTTCATTAATGTGAAGAAATAAGGGAATATAAAATATGCAAAATCTAGTCGTGACAGAGGTACTTTAAATAGGAGCTGAGACGTGGCATAATCCCTCTAAAAAACACATTGTACAAGACAATATAGCCATTAGATCTTGGCCTCTCTGGACCCCGAGAGAATGCCACCAAATAGAAACGTCAATGGAACATTTTGCGCTTTATTTGAGCTCTGTAAATGCTCCATCTGGTAAACAGCTCAACAGCAGATCTAAATGAGACATTTGAGAAAATATCTTCAGTGCATAGCTCTGTTATTATCACAGCTGCACAGTGAACCATTCTGGGAAATTACAAGGATTTGTGAATGAATCAGATAACCGTGTCCCGGCGCTTACAAAACATTATGATTTTGACCTATTGAGTCATATTACAAGGACAGCAGAAAATAGGGGAAATTCAGATTTATTGCTATTGATTGATTACAAACTGTAAACATATTAATAATTAAAATAATAAATTGTTACATATTGGATATTTAAAGAAGACAATGCATTCTCTGTGGGATATAATAATGGAGTATAATAATTAAGAAATTCAGTTATTTTACTTTGGAAAAATATATATTATATCATTCATGAATGCCAACTGGGAGCATTCTGCTAATACCTGAATGTATTAAGGTTCTCTACACATATTATCAAATGTGCATTTCTGATGGAGATATTAGCTTCTATATACTAATTTTTAGATGAAAACAATAAACTTATAACCGTCTCTTTGTAATTATAACTCTCGTTGTTCACATAGGATTAAGCTTCTTAGCTCTTTCCAATCTTGCAAAGATAATTTTATTTTAACTATGCACACATTAATAGTTATTAGTTATCCCATATGCATTCATTTTGGCACTCAGTGACTAAAGCAACATTGGAAAATGATTCCCTTTCTTTAGTTTTTATTGAAAACACATGCAATGCCATGGACACAAACAAAACTAATGATGTAATTCTCATTCAAAATTATTCATTTTAGGAACTGATTCGTTTATGTGTCCTACTGAGAATCTTTGTGGAAGTGACATGTGAAACAAGGAATCGGGGTAAATAGTCATTAAATTAAAAAGTTAAACCAAAAGGGCCAGGCTGGAGAATTTTTCCAACATGTTTTTTCAACATGATGTTGTGTCACATGAAGCCCCACAAAAAAAGATCAGTAGTCTTTTGACTACCCAATTACCTGGAGGAACCCAGTCCAATGGCCCATTTTAATATGATTAGTAGCTGCCAGAGTAAGAGTTAAAATTATTGAGAAACGAGTCCGTACCCTGATGTTCTAGCCTGCTAGGATATCAGATTAAGTTAATGAAGTTAATGAAGAAATCTTCCACTGGTCCCCAAGTATAAAATATAGTGCCACGTATATGGTCGTTTTACCAGTCAGTGTACACTGACTTCTCAGTGTAGCTAACAGGCTTTGACTTTATTTAGTTGTTGACTT
>OW240913.1:362956943-362992569 GCA_933207985.1 Pelobates cultripes | reverse complement strand
CAGTGCATGAACTCTGGCCTATCATTACTGCAGCGGAGAACCTGCTGGTAGCAGTGTATGATTCAGGGAGGTGTCTGCCATGTCAAGGTCCGCAATGTCTTCATCTAATCCCGTGGTTACAAAAAAATTCAAATCTAGGAGTTAAAAAAATTATACAGCATAATAAAAACAACATTTATTTTCAAACATTTAAATGACTCCAATTAATTTCCAGCAAAAGGCTGACCCAACATCTCTCGCAGGTCAACTTTTTCATTTTCTTAGATGAAAAACCTTATTGAGAAGCCAGTTGAAACAATAAATTTAAGCAAAGTGTCAAGAAAGATGTGAGTAATTTCGCATTTTTCTTTAAACCCAATGACAAAATTGATTTAATGAAGACTTTTATCAGGTTCTGACAACAATAAATGCATCATTCATTGGATAGTGAGAATATTAAAGTTAAACCAGCATCTCATAAATAATGTAGATAAAGATCGTTTTTTTTACTAGCAGAAACGTTATGAGCATGAATTGCTATTATATTCCCTTTTAGCAAGAAAGAGAAAAAAAACCTTAAACAATGTGATATAGTCTTTCGTTCAATATTTGCAGCATTTTATATACAATTATATTTATCTTTCCTGTTTTCTTATAGCTTTTAATGTCTCAGATCTAATTTTCTGAAACTTGTGATAGTTTTTAAGTTTTATTGTTCTTCTTTTATGTAAATATAGATTCCAAGATCATGGATTTTATTTCTGTCGATTCTCACCGTAACAGAGTATTAGAATCCAATTTAAAACAATACAAAGCAAAATTAATATATGGATGAATTTCACACATAAGCATATGGTGTATGTGTGTAATATTAAAGGAACACTATACGGTCAGGAACACAATGTATTCCTGACCCTATAGTGTTAAAACCACCATAGAGCCACCCTGTCCCTCCTTGCCTCTCTAAATATAGTAAAATCTTACTTATATTCAAGTCTGCAGCTATTGGCTCTGCTCATGTCTGCCTCTGACTAGCCTGCTGTCGGCTGACTTCATCATAAATGTTGATCTGAGCCAATTACAATGCTTCCCATAGGAGTGGCTGAGACTGTCAAGGAGGCAGATCAGCGGCAGAGCCAGCACAATTCAAACACAGCCCTGGCCAATCAGCGTCTCCTCATAGAGTTGAATTGCATCAATGCATTTCTATGAGGAAAGTTCACTGTCTTCATGCAGAGGGAGGAGACACTGAATGTCAGTCACACTGTGCAGCACTGCCCCAGGAAGCACCTCTAGCAGCCATATGAGTAGTGTCCAGTGGAGTTATTTTCTCTGGAAAGACAGTGTTTAATGCAAAAAGCCTGAAGGTAATGATTCTACTCACTAAAACAAATGCCATAAGCTGTAGTTTTTCTGGTGACTAAATTGTCCCTTTAAAGATGATCAGGGTTATGTACTAAAGTGACAAATGAAAGTGAATTCAAGGTGAATTTCAAATTTAAGGTTCAAATTGACGAACTGGTAAAATTCTCTAACCAAGTTATGCTTTCAATTTAGCTAAGGTGGCCTTACATTTGAAATTCACTTTGAATTCTTACATTGGTTAATACCTTTGTATGTGCATTTCTCTGCTTAATATAAACCCAATAAAAAGAGGCTGATGTCAGATGTGTGACAATGCCATTTCATACGAGGGAGAATCCAGAGGCCATGTGGGCCAATGGTGGGTTTATTATTATGTCTGTACTCCCGAACAGCGGAAATGGAACTTCAACTTCGCTCATTAGGCCCTTCAAATTGGCAGCTCTAGACTTGAGAAACCCATATTCCTACAAATAACTGTTTTCAAAATTATGGTAAACTACCTCATTTATTGCAGACAGGCTGGTTTGTGTTTTGTAGGCAGCTTTGGAATTAAATAAATCACATCACATGGCTTGCAGTCTTTAATGACATCAGAGGAGGATAACAGTAACAAGTGGTTAATTTTATAAAAATTTCCCATCAAAGTGGACCACAAATTTTTGTTTTGGCCATCTGCCAAGAACTGACCATGACATGAGTCAAGCTTAAGCAAAGCCCACTGATTGAGGTCCGAAAAGAGAGGATTTATGGTAACATTGATAAGTTATCTAGAAGGACAAATGCTGTAGGCAGTGCAGGAAATAGGATTACAGATTGTTTTTCCCGTAGTTTACACGTATCAGCCACAACAATATAACCACCTTCCTAATATTGTGTAGGTCCCCCTCGTGCTGCCAAAACAACTCTGACGTATCGAGGCATGACCTCTGAAAACGTCCTGTGGTATCTGGCACCAAGATATTAGTAGCAGATCCTTTATGTCCTGCAAGTTGTGAAGAGGGGCCTCCATGGATCGGATTTGTTGTTCCAGCACATCCCACAGTTGCCCAATCGGATTGAGATCTGGCGAATTACGAAGCCAGTGTTAACCGTTTTCTGGATGGATTTGTGCAAATACATTCCAAAAAAGTTGCCCTGGCACTCTGAAAGTTTATCAAGTGTTAACAATATGGAAAAAAAAAAAATAGACTTACACAAACACCCAAAGCCACAGGCACTCCAGCTAAGAAACTAAATCCATCCTATGTGTATCTGCGTTAGCCTGAAAGCATTAGATGCAGAAGAGATCGTTAGTATAAGCAAGTATTCAGATAAAATTTACATAAAATTCAATTAACACAATCAGCGGGAACTAAAAAATGGTGTAAGGATGCATTAAAAATAGAAAGCATTTGCCAGGATAACTCATATTAATTTGTGATTGGTGCAATATGTTAATTGAAAGTAATTGTTTTATCACTGAGCGAGAAGGCAATGTTAGTTCACAGAATGTTCATGTATGTATCAATATACACAGCTTTATCAAAGAAGTGGGATATTAAACCACACGCTGCAATTTACTACGGCAATTGTGTAAAACATTTTAATTATTTATCGGTATTGTTATATATTATGTACATTCTGATTATTGTAATTACTTACTTTATACGGCACTAGAAGCCCAGTAAATAAATAGAGCTTCAAGTAGATATGTTACCAAACACAGGGCCGGCGCGTCCATAAGGCGGCACAGGCGGCCGCCTTAGGGCGCACCGGCTCTGGGGGCGCAAAATTCCAGTGACCGGCAGGAGGGAAGTGCTCCCTCCTGCCAGGTCACCTCCTGGATCCCCGGCGCGGCGTGCGGCTGAACTGGATGCCGAGGGAGCTCTGATCTCTCTGGTCTGCTCCCTCGCAGGCTGCTTACTGATGACGTCATATTCCGGCTCCCGCGGCATCAGTCAGCAGCCTGCGAGGGAGCAGATCAGAGAGATCAGAGCTCCCTCGCCACCTCGGCATCCAGTTCAGCCGCACGCCTCCCAGCAGCCCCACTGGACCACCAATGAGAGACCCACGCCAGCTCTCCAGGTAGGGAGGCTGGGTGGGAAATTTTAATTTAATTTAGATTATTAATTACTGTGAGTGTGTGTGTGTATGTGAGTATGTGTGTCTGTCAGTGTGTGTGTGAGTGTGTCTGTCAGTGTGTGTGTATCTGTCAGTGTGTGAGTGAGTGTGTATGTGAGTATGTGTGTCTGTCAGTGTGTGTGAGTGAGTGTGTCTGTCAGTGTGTGTGTGTGAGTGAGTGTGTCTGTCAGTGTGTGTGTGAGTATGTGTGTCTGTCAGTGTGTGTGTGACTATGTGACTGAGTTTGTGTATGTGTGAGTGAGTGTGTGTGTGAGTGAGTATGTCTGTCAGTGTGTGTGTGAGTGTGTGTCTGTCAGTGTGTGAGTGAGTGTGTCTGTCAGTGTGTGTGTGAGTATGTGTGTCTGTCAGTGTGTGTGTGACTATGTGACTATGTGAGTTTGTGTGTGTGTGTGTGTGTGAGTATGTGTGTCTGTCAGTGTGTGTGTGAGTATGTGTGTGTGTGTGTGTGTGTGTGTGTGTGTGTGTGTGTGTGTGTGTGTGTGTGTGTGTGTGTGTGTGTGTGTGTGTGTGTGTGTGTGAGTATGTGTGTCTGTCAGTGTGTGTGTGTGCATGTGAGTATGTCTGTCAGTGTGTGTGTGAGTATGTGTCTGTCAGTGTGTGTGTGTGCATGTGAGTATGTCTGTCAGTGTGTGTGTGAGTATGTGTGTCTGTCAGTGTGTGTGTGAGTATGTGTGTCTGTCAGTGTGTGTGCATGTGAGTATGTCTGTCAGTGTGTGTGTGAGTATGTGTGTCTGTCAGTGTGTGTGTGCATGTGAGTATGTGTGTGTGAGTGTGTGTGTCTGTGTGGTTCTGTCAGTGTGTGTGTGTGTGTGGTTCTGTCAGTGTGTGTGTGTGAGTATGTGTGTCTGTCAGTATGTGCATGTGCGCATGTGAGTACGTGTGTCTGTCAGTGTCTGTGAGTTTGTGTGTGTGTGTGTCAGTGTGTTTTTTTCAATGAGTCTGTCAGTGTGCGTGTGAGTGTCTGTCAATGAATGAGTGTGTCAGATAAGTGAGTCTGGCTGTCAGAGATGTCTGTATGTTTGTCATTGAGTGTGTGTGACTGTCAGTGTTTATACACCCCTGACTGTAGCGTGGCCAAGCGCAGTGTACCGTGGTACAGGAACTTCTGTTTCCTGTACCTGGCAGAACTTACAGGAAAAGCTCACTGTACCGGGATTCGCTCCGCTCAGCCACGCTACAAAAAAAGGTAGGAGGCACACCAGGAAGGGGAGGGGACCACTATGGGGGTGGGTGGCGCACCAAGGGACAGGGAGAGGAGGGGAGAGATACCCTAAGGTACAGGAAAAGGAGGGAGGGGGGGAGAGGAACACTAAGCGACAGCCAACAGATGGGGGAGGGGAGAGGAACACTAAGGGACAGGGAAAGGAGGCGGGAAGGGAAAGGAACAGTAAGGGTCAGAGAAGGGAGGGGACCATTAAGGGACGGGGAGAGGGGCTGGATGTGAAAGAAACACACAGCGGGGCTTGAGAAGGAAAGAGACACACACAAAGGAGCTGGGAAGAATAAAAGACACAAATGGGCTGGGAGAAAAGGAGTCACACAAAGGGGCTGGGAGGAGTAAGACACAAAATGTGGGAGGATGTAAGAGTCATACAAAGAGGAGAGATAGGAGACACACAAAGGCAAAAATAGGAGATAAAATACACTAAAGGGAGTCAGATATTTAAAAGACGGGATAAGAAACACAAAAGGGAGGTTAAGAGGCACATGGGTGAAGATGTTTTTGGGGGGGCGGAAAAATGCATCTTCGCCTATGTACCCAAAATTCTTTGCACCGGCCCTGACCAAACATCAACCTATCTGGTTTCATAATACTTTTGTGGTATTATTTCCCCATACTGTTGCAACAGGGGGCGAAGGAAAGTGACTTCTGGACAGTTTTTTTCAGCTTCCCCTCGTTACTCAGAACTTTGGGACTCTTCCACAAATTTGTTTTAGGCTTACAATTTCAGATTTCCAACATCACGTGACACAACAAAAAAATGTTAGATTTTACGACAACGATTATTCTAGCTGCAGCCATGCTACGAGTATTATGGTAAACTGGAAGTCTCGCTAATATAAAATGTCAGTTGTTCATTGAAATCTGCACAATTTCACCAAATCTAACAAAAATGCAATTAAGCATTTAGGATGTAAAAATGGTCTACCCTCCTTTGGAAAGTTAGCACAAGTAATGCTTATCAGAAACGTTATGGAATATTTCTACAGCCGTATTGTATTGTGTATTGCCAATGATCAACTGCACTGTTGCTAGAGCATTTGAAACATGTTCTCTGGAGTGATAAAGCACACTGCCATTTTGGAAATCCAGTTCCTGAATTTGGTGGATTCCAACCGGACATTATCTGCCTGACTGTGTAGTACCTGCAGTAACTGCAAATTTTGGAATACGGAGGAGGAATGAAATTCATGGGCTATTTTTTTAATGGTTCAGGCTAGGCTTTCTAATTCCAGTGAAGAGATACCTTAATGTTAAAACATATAATGAAATTCTAGGTGGTTCTGTGATTCCAACTTTGTGCCAATGGTTTGGAGATGGTGTCATGTCTGATATCAAATACTGTGACTGGTCTGCAGTCCCGACTTTGACCCATCAAACACATTTTGGGATGAATGATATTCTGATATGTGTCAGATTTATTTAACTCACCTTCACTGCCAGGGCATTCAGTTCCAATGTAATTGGGTTAAAGGAGCACATTATAAAAACTAATATAAACTCATGACAGGTGTATAGTCGCCATTTTGGGCAGTCGGAATCCAGGACAACAACCCCATAACCCAACCCAATAACGCACATACTAGAGGATATGGGGAAATATGTCCACAGCTTTATTTAGCAAACAATAATAATAACAATAATAATAATAATAATAATAACTTAACAAGTAAACATGGGTCATTGCCCCCCATACTCCGCCCTCGCATCCTATTCCTTCCATTAACATATAAAGGGCAATGACCCCCATATAAATAAACATATATATATAACATACATCAACATTATTCCAATCGATGTAAAGTGCCAACCATCCATTAACCACGGCAGGGGTATACCCGGATACCCCTACCCCACCAGGTTCTGAGCCACCGACAGGACTCGAAACCTATCAACCACCAATGACCACCACTTGTTTGTCTTCCATTACGTTCATCCTGGGGAGCCTATTTCCTCTCCTTCAGCTCCCCGTCCCGCCATAAGCTCAGACCTTGACCCCTTAAGCCGTCTGAGCTCCGCCACCCCGAAGAAACAGCGCCCGCTGCATACCAACCTGCCAACCCAAGTTGAGCAAATCCCAACCCACCTCCGAAAGGTGAACCCCGTCCGAGCGGTAGTACCCCGGCAACCCCTCCTCCAACTCGCTGTGCCGTACCACCACACCCCCCACCTTCCTAACAAAGCTTGCCATTAAGCTGTTCACCTTCTTCCTGCATTGATCAATCGCCACCGGATCCCGCGCGTGCCGCCATCGACGCCTTGGGACAATCTCCGACCACACTAACATAACCCCCGGAAGCAGGTCCCTCAATTTGTTGATGTCCTGCTTCATCCACTTTACCAACCGACGTTGTGGCGTGAGGCCCAAGTCGTTACCCCCAGCATGAAGGACCACCATGTCCGGTGTCCTCCCGCCCACCACCATCCTAAACATTGCCCCACAAACCTCCCCCCAGCAAAATCCCCTGTACCCAAACCATCGGACTGTCAACTGGTCCTTCGGAAAGCCCAGCTGCTGGCCCTGCATTCGAGCTGCGGCCCTCCTCTCGGCCCAGAAGACAAAAGAATGTCCCACAATCCAAGCAACCCGTCCTGGGGAGAAGAAGAAAACAAGCATGAGGGAAAGGCAAAAGAGGACTCCCCCGTCCATGCCCGCCCCCGTACCATATCTATACATATACATATATATATATAAACATATACATACACAGACATGTACCCTTTTGTTTTTTTTTTGTTTTTTTTTTTATTCCAATAAGCCCAACCGCACATATGAGCGGAACCGCACCGACTCCCATCTCCCTATGCGCTTCACGACCTCATCTCCTAGTCCCAACCGTGCGGCCTCCGTGGCCGCCCCAATGCGAAAGGAGTGAGTACCAAAACGTCCGGCCGGAAGCCCCAACTTACCCAGCCCGGCCCGAAAAACCTTTGTAAACTGAAACCGGGACAGGGAAGAACCATCCGCATGTACCAAGAAGGAACCCCCTACCGCCGGCCTCCGAGCCATGTACTCCGCCACTGCAGCCACCGGGCACAATACTGCGCCCGGCAGAGCCCATAGCGTAACGTCCCTACCCACGCCGCGGACGTCCGTCTTAGAACTACCCAGATGCACAACCACCTTACCCTCCAAAATACGAACCCCTGAGGCCTGCAGACCCCCGGGCACCACCCTACTGGCACTCACCAGCTCCCCCACGCGGAACGCCCCGAAGAATGCCAAGAGAAAAGCCGCTCTGAACAGAGAGACCTCAAACCCGTTGAAACAAATTTCCGGCAACCGACCCACCAGATCCCCCAATACCCGTACCGACACCGGGCGCCTAGAGTCACAGGACCTGCGGCCCTTTCGATAACCCTTCAGCGCCTGCCGTACTAGGAAGGTTTTAGTCAGATCCTCCGACCCCCGCCATCGGAACCAGAAAGCCATTGCCGCCATGGACCTGTCGACCACTGCCGGGGACGCCCCCTTTGCCAGCAATTGGCAGGTGTACCACAGAAAAGCGTCCCGCAGCGCATCCCCACATAAGCCATGCTCCAACCCGTCTAATGATCGTTCCCAAGAGTCCCAGACCTTACTGTAGGAGGCCCATGTGGCCGGTGCCAGTGAAGCCTTCACAAGTCCCCCAAGCAGGACGCTCCCAGCTGCCATATCTCGTCCGGGCAAGCCTCCCCTTCCTTCAATGCTCCTGGCGCCATCGTCCAAAATCGGGACCACTGAAAACGAGACAGAGCGTCAGCCACCTCATTCAGGTACCCAGGGACATGACGCGCGCGAAACACAACATTCCGTGACATACACATCAACACAAAGCGCCGCAGCAACCTAACCACCGGCTTAGAGGCAGCCGATTGATTATTCACCGCATGCACCACCGCCATGTTGTCCGAGAAAAAGACCACTTTCTGGTCCCGGAGCCCCTCGCCCCATAGTGCCATTGCAACGACCAACGGGAATAATTCCAGAAAAGCCAGGTTGCGCATGACTGGGCTGGACCCCCATGCCTCCGGCCACCGCTCCGCGCACCATCTCCCGCCAAAGTAGGCCCCGAAGCCCACACTACCCGAAGCATCCGTGAAGAGCTCCAGCTCCGCCGCCGACTTACCCGCCCGCCGGAAAAACACCGTCCCGTTGAAATCCTGCAGGAAGGCATCCCACACGCCCAAATCAGCCCTCATGGTTGCTGACACCCGTATGAAATGATGTGGGGATCGAACTCCTGCCGTAGCAGCCGCCAGGCTGCGGCTGAAAACCCTCCCCATAGGAATTACACGGCATGCAAAGTTCAGCATCCCTATCAGCGACTGCAGTTGCCGCAGCGTAACTTTGCGCGCAACGGTCACCGCAGCTACCGTCCCCTTGAGCCCCTCCAGCTTGTCCCGAGGCAGCCGGCATTCACCCAAGATAGAATCTATTTCCAACCCCAAGAAACTAAGGCACGTCGTCGGGCCCTCCGTCTTATCCGCTGCCAGCGGCACCCCAAAGTGGCCCGCCACCCATTCCATGGTCCTAAGCAGTTGCTGGCATGCCGAGGAGGCAGCCGGCCCCACGCAAAAGAAATCGTCCAGGTAGTGCACCACCGAACGGTTCCCCGCCTCGACCCGCACCACCCATTCGAGAAAAGTACTAAATTTCTCGAAATAGGAGCATGAAATGGAACAGCCCATAGGGAGGCACAAGTCCACGAAATATTTCCCCTCGAAAAAACATCCCAACAGGTGGTGACAGTCCGGGTGGACTGGCAGCAGCCGAAACGCCGCCTCAATATCCACTTTAGCCATAAGTGCCCCATGCCCGGCCCGTTTAACCAGCTCGACCGCCCGGTCGAATGATGCATAAGAGACCGAGCATAGGTCCTTATCAATACCGTCATTTACCGACTCCCCTTTTGGGTAGGAGAGGTGGTGAATGAGCCAGAACTTCCCCGGCTCCTTCTTTGGCACCACCCCGAGAGGGGAAACCCGGAGGTCCTCCAATGGGGGCACCGTAAACGGGCCCGCCATCCGCCCCAGCGCAACCTCCTTGTCTAGTTTCTCCCGTACCACCCCCGGGAAATCCGCCACCGACTTCAGGTTGCGCAACCCCCCCGAACCCCCCCGCTCCCGGAAGGGAATAAAGAAACCCCGCCCGAAGCCTTCCCTAAGTACCGAGGCATCAGTCCTGTTACCGTAGCGGCTTAGCCACGGCTCCATCGCGTCTAGCCTCACCGGCGTGAAGCCCCGGGGCAGGGGAAGCATTCCCTCCGGCCCCGGCAGCCGCTCCGGCTGTTCCCGCCTTCCCTTTTTTGAAACAGCGATTGAGCCCATGAGCACCCCCGCAACCGGAGCACTCATGCTTAAATCGACACGCGTTTCCCCATTTGCACTGGCCCTCATTGTAGAGCCAGCAGAAGCCCTTTTGCAAAGCGGCCGACGAGGCGGACTGCCCCTTCGCGCCGGCCGAGTTTGGAAAGGGCTGCGCCTTCTGGGCCATCATTAGCTTCATCCAGAGGGGCAGATCCATCTGATCCCACCTCATCCCCGGGTTAGCCGCCAGTCGCTGCCTAAACTGTTCATCGTATCGCCACCATGCCAGCCCCCCATAGGTGCGATATGCTTCCCAAATGCCGTCCAGGTAGCAGAACAGGGACGAGCATAATCCCGGCGATTTTTCCCCCAGCACGCTGGCTAGCACGCAAAACGCCCGTAACCAGTTACCAAAGGATTTCGGAATCTTGCGATACCGCTTCCTCTTCTCCTCCTCCTCCTTCTTTTCATCCTTTTTATCCTCCTCCTTGAGGTCAATAAAGTCCTCCAAGGGGAGCAGGGAGAAGATCTCGCAAAACTCACCTTTCCAGAGCTTCTCTTTCACGTCCTGTTTCAGATGAACCCCCAGGGGGCCCGCAAACGAGACGTATGCGTGCTGCCTCGCTGCATCCGGAATACCCCCGGCCAGTTCCGCCTTGTCACCCCCGGCCGCCATCGCCTCGGGCGCCACCCCCACGTCCCCGCCCGAACTAAGCCCCACGGAAACCCCACTAGGACCAGGGACCTCCGTCCCCGGGGCCCAAACCCGACCAACGCCACCCCCCGTGTCACCCCCCGCCCCCAGCGAGTGGAGCAGTGCTTGCAGTGTGCTAACTAAGGAACTGGAGTGTAGTGACCCACAAGACTCACCGGCCAAGCCCCCTGCAACTGACGCGGCAGGGGCTGCGTCGTCGACTGCCCGATGTCCAGGGAGAGCGACTCCCGCCGATACCTCGCCAACCGGGGAGCCAAACCGGTGCCTTGCCCGTGTCGATATGGAACGGCTCCGTGACCTGGAAAGAGGAGAAGAAGTCCTGGGTAGGGTGCACTGAGTATTCGCATCCCCCCCGTCCCGACCCTGGGAGCGCCTGCCCATTGCCAAAGCCTCCCGCTGCGCCCCCTGCGCGCGCTGCGCGCGGGAGCCCCTAGGGCTACGGCTCCTCCTGTCCTCTCCGGGCATACGTCCCCGCCGACCACCCCTGGGAACGCTAGACCCGCTCTCTCCTGAGCTCCCTGACCTGGAGCGGCGCTGCCGGGACCTCCCCCTCCTCCCCCTCCTCCCCCGTGGCTCTACTTCCCGAACCGGAGAGGGACTACCACTACAGGACCCTGAACCGGACCCCCCCCCCTACTACCCTGCACCCCCAAACGCTCACCCCTCCAGCGAGAGCCCGACCCCCCACCTGAACTGGCTCCCAGACCAAGGGGACCCGGACCCCCCTCAACTAGACTGGCCCCCCCAACCCCTAAACCAGTCCTACCCGACCCTACCCGCACCGGCCTAGCCCCAGAGCCCAAGGAGGCCCCCTTCCCCCTACCAGGGGAGCCCAGCAGTCCCTCCTCACCCACAGCCCCCCTACCCCTACCACTACTCCCCCCACCTATGACCCCTATGCCCTCCCCATCCACCACCCGCGGTCCCTGGGAGGCCTTCCCACCCCCCACTCGGGCCCTCCGTCCTCCACCCCCTGTCAGGACCCCCTCAGCACTTATCCCGCCAAGGGGGCCCCGGCTGGAGCCCCCTGCACTTGCCTTTGGGGCCGGGAACCGGCCACGTGTTCTCCCGGTCCCGGCCCCGCCGATCTCCGCCTCCGACGGGGTGTGCGCCCTCCCGGGCCGCACCTCCATGCTGCCCGCTCCTCCAGGGGACCGCCCGGCCACGTCCGACCCGGCAGCCGCGACGGCCCCGTCCCGACCGTCCCCCCGGCGCCGGGCACTGGTCCTAGGCCCAGGCCGCTCGCGGGGAGGCGGGGCATCTACCACGCGGCTGCCGGGCCTGCTGCCGCCCGCACTGGAGCCTCCCGGACCACCAGGGATGTCTTCACCGGGTCCCACACCCGGGCTTAGCCGCTCCGGAGGCCTCCTGGCCCGAACAGGCCGTCGTCCGCCGCCGTCCTGGTCCGCCGCCGCCGCCAGGGCCGGGCCTAACTGGGCCTTCAGCCAGTCAGCCCCCTGGTGCCTCGCCGCCGACCGGATCCGCTCCAGCAGTCGCTCCACTTCATCCATCGGCCCTGCAGGGAGACAAAAAGGAAAAAACCCTACCAAGCCAAATCTGTTGCCACAGGAGCGAACACAAACTTAACCAGGTAGGAGGTTAGAATGAATTACCTAAAATGGCTGCCCATTTAAATAACCAAACCCACTTACCCATAACTCCACTCCCTTGCTTACTTCCTCCTAGGCCCGCCTCCTAACCCCTGTCAAGGCCTTTTTTCGCTTAGCTGCGCTTGGCTACATGGGGCTACAGAAGAAGCAACCGTGCTGAGTATTCTTCTACAGCCAGTAAACAGCTACATACAGTGAATTAATATCTTTATTTTAACTTTATAAAACATTTTAAGTTGCAATTCTTTAGATTGAATGCACCATATAACCACTGCTTGATTTAGAATGAGGATATTGTACCTTGTCCAAACACATGTTTTTAAGTTGTACCTTGTCAAAGATATTCTATTTTTCATGTTTTGTACCATGTTCTCACTAGTGTGCTCAGACAATTAGTTCAGTTACTAAATAACAAAAGCCTATTTATCATGGCTTACTAAATCCACCATAAATTACGTGGAGAATCATAGAGGCATCTTAAGGCTCCAAGGTAGGTGTGTTGAGCGGATGAAAAAAAACAAAACAAGGTATATGGGAAGGAACTTATGGTCAAGAATATGGGGAAATGTAATATTTTTAAACATTAATCTGAATTTTTAATCTATAATTTCTAAACAAATTATAATATATATATATATATATCTATTAACTAATCTACCATTTTATTCATTTTTTGCAATATATATGTATATAAACATAGCATAGTTCTGTTTTTATAACAAAGGCATGCTGATAATCATGATTCTTCACATGTGTCACATGTCTAAATTCTAGAATTAATCAGACAAAAAAAAAAAAAGAGTATAAAATGCTTCAGTTTTATTGATGGCGGAGCTCTGTGAATATCTGAATTATTTTCTGTTTACATTTCTGCTCGCAATACACATTTTGTTTCTGTTTTCTGTTGTGTTTCTTGTCTATGTGACTCAGAGAGGGCAGCGACAACACTGGCACACGCTCGACCATGCGAGGCTCAATGTCATATCTTTCCAGCATTAAATCATGCTCCGCTAGCCCTTGGCATCTGTGAGTTGGGGAGGACGTAATACGTTTCCTATAATGTGCTCACACCAGCTGCATCAGTCACAGCAGAACGTCCTTTATGATAGATGGCAAAGCCTAGTACAGTGAAACACATAAGGTGATCAGCTGTTTTATATCTTGTCATGCCACTTCCACAAGCATTTAATATAAATCCTAACGGGCTCTGCTCTTGTTTTTTGTTTTTTTTTGTACACAAACAAGATGGAGTACTGTATTTTATGATTTCACTCTATGGTTCATATTCTCTGTTATTCTACTCGTTGCTCACCTAATTCACATATATTTGATTTCTTCACCCATCCCTATTTCTCTCAATGTTTACCTTCCCCTTATGGAAGAGTTTACTCTTCGAATATGATAAAACCCATAGATAAAAAGAATGTATAGATCATCAATAAAATTACATTATTATATTTTTTAATTGCAACAACCAAGAGGTTCCTAAGTGCTGTACATTAGTTAAAACATTACTAAGATTGATTTCTGCAGAGAACTCTATATAATAATATAAGTTTCTATAACTCTATAATTAAACAGACATATCCTCACCCCCCATTAGGGATTGACACACTTAAATGCCATAAAGCAAAATATGACAAAGTTGGCATTTGTCACCTAATTGCATGGTGTCACAAAAAGAAAAAGCACCCAGAATCAGCCAGGCTTCAAATATTTTATTTTACACATAGAGAAGATTCACACAAAAAAAACTGCTTTTAGCCTGTCAGAGCTCCAACTGACGGTATGAGTGGGTATGACAACAAGGAAGTGTGTAATCTCTGCCTTAGCTACACATACAGAAGGGGCCGGACTGTGGGTGGCCAGGGACTCTTATTTTGTGGCATACTGCACAAACATGGTGCAACACTGAATGGAGGGACAGTGCCAGGGCACTCCAGGCACTATAACCAATTCAAAGAGATGAAATGGTTATCGTGACTACAGTGTCCCTTTAAGTTTACTTACAGCAGTTACATTTGGTGGAGAGTTTGCATTGTAAGAAAATAAAATGATCACCACCATCTAATCAATTTGGTAGAAAAACTGCATGGATTTGTAATATAATTTGTTCATGTAGTCATTATGACTTTCACATACGCACGCAAAAACACAAAGCACTAGCGAACTATTTATCAAAAATAAGTTTAAAAAATAAAAATGCTTCATGATGGAGATTCTTTTTTTGGGGGGGAGAGGAAGGTGTAGACTCTGTGAAATCAACACATACGCATCATTGACAAAAATACTTTACAAAAACCATCTATTAATTCCTCATGGTGAGTTCGTATTGATGAGGACCTAGCATTTTAAAATTCTGGATTCATATATTCCACTTTAGTTTGACATTTTAATTTATTTAGAGTTTCAAATAGCCATAAATAAAAAATTTCTGAAGCTTAGCAGAAATTCTCACTGGCCTCTCCCCCCCTACATCTCATCTCTAAGTCACAAACAGGTTTCTTCAGAGGATTAATAATATACATTGATTTTTTAAACTGTATCTGTCATGGTGCACACAACATGGATTTACATTAAAGTGCAAATTTGGATCTATTTGTTTCTAGATTTTAATCACATGCCCTTGAAAATGGGGTTCTCTCCCTCACCTGCCAATCAATCATTGGTATACTGTCTTGAATGACTTGTATACCGGCAGTACAAAAGGGTTAAGCTAAGGGATGAGTGACGGGGAGAGCAGGAGAACCCTCCATTAGTTGGTTCTCCGCTCGATGTCACTCTAATATCCCCCTAGCAAGGATTTACACATTTTCAGCAGGACTATGGGACACTCTGATGCTAATGTGCTGGCAGTTAAGTCAGCGTGTTGGCATCATCAGAGAGGGTTGGCAACGCACTGAGGATGGGTTTTACAGCCTTGCATTGCCCACGGTCCCTCTATGATTAGCGGCGCTGGAGTGAGGAGCAGAACGTTGAGAACTGCTCCAAAAGCACAGACATATTTAATGTATCACTATGATAATAATGATATATTTTCTGCCTCGGGAGCTGTTATATTTTGTGATATACCTGTCATGACAGGCTCACTTTAATTCTTCATTTAATAGGATAACATAAATGTTAATACTGATATTTCGTAAGTGCTGGTTATAAAAAAAATTATAAAATACCAAACAAAGCCAATTTCCTTAAATCCCTGCATCCTGTCTCCAGATCAAATTTTACATTTGGTAGGTTAAAAAAAAAAAAAAGATAAAAAAAGACCACAATTTGAATAAAATGGTGTTTGTAAAACCAGACGAAAACTGGTTGGGAAAATAGGGTTAAAGAAAATAAATTCTTGTAAGCAATGTTATTTCTTAATAAAATCAGATGTTTTTTCCCAATATGATGTAAAACAGCAGCACAGCAGAAATTTAGGTTATTTATAGTACACATGCGGAGTACGACAGGTTTTCTTGTAAATGTCATCTTATTCAAATTCCCGTTTCTTGCAGAACCCACACCAAGTCTATGGAGATTATGTTTATAAAATATCGTATGGATCTTATTTTTTTGTTTCAATACATTTATCTTTTTTTTCCTACATTATTATTTTGTTGATTTCGCACTTTACACTTGCATTGTTCTCTCACTTAATATCAAAAGATGCAAGCAATGCATAAACTTCACTACTGTCGGAGGAAATTAAAACAAGTTTCATATGTCTTTTGGGAAGAGAATGAGTCTTAAAAATGTCGCAAATTGCGTGACTAATGTAGCGTATGTTACATTAAGTAGATAAAAAAATACAGTTAACCCCTTACTAACACACATAACCACAAGAACAGACCTTTCCCAAACTCCACTACGCAGAAATGCAATTCTAGGGGTATCCCCCAAACCCTATGTTTCACTAGTATTTCCATGGTAACAGAGGCTTTTGCGGCAAACTGCACAAACCAACATAGTTCTATCTTGACATTCTCTCAGTTTAGTGAATCTGTTTGTGGAAGCCAAAGGGATGCATTATAGAAAAGTATGCAGACAGAGAACATAGACTTCTATTTTCTGAAAAAAAAAAAAATCCCCTAACCTGCCAATATGTTGATCGGAGTACGGGTTGAGGGATCCCCTCCTCCATAAAATAATAATTGTGTAAAGGGTTAAAGAAATTGTCAGTGTAGATTAAGAAGTCTTATTGCATTTCTGTTCTCTGGCTATGTATGTGCTGAATGTAAATGAACAAGGAATTAATTAAAATCCCAGAGAATTCTCTCGTTATAAAGATGATCATATCTAAGATGATTTTCTTAAATTGCCGGAAAATAAATCTCTCAGTATTTGACAATTATGAAATAAACAGCTTTAGGACTTGCATATGGGTTTATTAAATGGAGAAACTATTTAGATTTTTACTATTTTCGAATTAGAGAACAAATTATGGGAGTCCAGTAATATCTGGGAGGGGGGATAGTTTAACACCCCTGATCTATGTCATGTGGATATATCTATTCAGTTATTCATATTATTTAATATAAATGTGTTATGATTTCTTCCCTACACTTGCAAATAATACAGCTCACATCCTGACCCACTGTTCTGTTCATTGCTTCTTGTCTTATATACTTTATTTTGCTGAAATGTTTTATTTGTGAACAGTGTGTCCTCGTTTTAGTTTTACAAAAAGTGCAGATTTCAATAGAAAATTACACTCTCATAAATTAACCTCGTTAAACCCCCCTCGCTGTCAATCAGACAGCCGAGCCTGTTATTTCCTGGTTTGGTTAGCTCAGTGGAGCTAAACTCAAGAGGCAGCAATTGCCCAGAGCACCCACCTTGCAAAGACTTCTCATTGAGCTGCATTGGGAAGTCTATGATTGGATAGAGAAGCTTTAGGGGTTTATCTAAAAAAAATTAAAAATTAAAAAATATATAATCTGTCCCTATATTTCTGCATATCACAACCCCTTTGATATTATTATGCACAGCATTGGAGCTGACCCATTCATTTAATACATTAAATAGATAATGCTAACTAAATAAATAACGTTTTCAATTACAAAGCCACTATTTTCAGTACACCAAAACTGCTTTATTTAGCTAAAGTTGTGTTTAAAGTTGTGTGCTCACAACTTTTTGAAAAATAGATGAGATGTAACAATCGTTGAATTAGACAATATATATTTTTTAAATAAGCTAGTTTAGCATAAATGTATCTACTTGCAATTGATTACAATGCAGACCTTTATGAATAACCCCCCATAGCTGACTAATCATTCTTTCTATCATTTATTTTTAATTACCAAGCAGACATAATTGTGTTTATGTATAATTAGTGTGTGAAATAGTGATGGCAAGGTACCAGTGTAGCGATACTTACCCGGTCCTCAAGCTGATCACAAACCTCTGAACAGTCTACACGCGCTGAACGAAATAACTGTTTGCGAAATAACTCTGCTCGTATTTGGAGCGCGTTCTTAAAGATACCCAGGGAATGTAAAGCCATTTCTGTCTCGCAATGATCCCCTCTAGTGCGGCGTCCTTGTTCACTCACGTTTTGGATTTGCAGGCATGACACGGAGCAATCAAATCTCCCAAAGCAGTATTTAAACTCCTCTGGTCCCATTTACTGTACCCTATTGTGGTTTCTGTTCTCAGTACCCTTTAGTGCGTTCCTTGTTACATTGTGATATTTCTGGTATTGACCTTGGCTTAGTTCCTGATCCTGAGTTTCTCTGTAACCCTTTTCTGATTTTTACCTGTTCCATTGACACACCGTTTACCTGACTCTGGCTCATTTTCTCTGTCTCTCTATTATGCTGACCTAGGCTTGAATTTGACTATGTTTCCTCTCTATTACATGTTAAACCCGGCCACTCTACGGACCGGTAACACGTCTATTTCAGTCCAGTGTGTTACTGTTATCCTAGACTCTGCATGTTGGGTTTATTTCCTGTGACAACCAGTACATTTAATTCTTAAAAAAAAATCATTCTTCCCAGAATCCTTTGCTCTTCAGTAACAATTGCGACTTGTGGTTTTCTTACTGTATCAATTTTGGCAATGTTGAGCACAGTTATTATAATCTTACCTTTAAGTCTAAGATAAAAAAAAAAAAAAAAAACAAGAAAAAAACTTTCTGCAGATTTGAGGTGAAACACATTGAGCTTTGTAAATTGCAGTTTATTTTTCTCTTTGGGAAGCACAGTGTAAGCTTAATACTCTAGGGCAAGGATCAATAAGAAAAGCTGATGCTAGGCCATTTGCTCTGTAAAGTCAGCAGAAATGTTTAAGGTAAATTAATCCCCTGCTTTCTGCAACTCCAGATCTCTATTTCTAGAAAATTAAAAAACCTCTCTAAATATATGTGTTAACTCCCAAATGAAGGAAGTGCTTGTACGCATGTGGGCTTTGTTAGTTATCATCGAGTAAAATCGAATCTCAAAAATACCAATTGTGCTTTTCCAGTTCACAAACCAATCTGGGCTTCAACACACATAACGTCCAGTTCTTGATATAATCTGAATATATAGTATCGCTGAAAATAAAGTGAACTGCAATGTATCATGCAATACTCAGCGGGGGTGGAAGACACAAAATGTGTAAAGAAAAGTTAAACACTGATCAGCCACAACAATAAAACCACCTGCTTAATATTGTGTAGGTCCCCCCTGTGCAGCCAAAGCAGCTCTGATGCGTTAAAGCATGGACTCCATAAGACCTCTATCCTGAGGTATCTGGCACAGAGACATTAGTGGCCAGTCCTTTAAGTCTTGCATGTTGCGAGGTGGGGCCTCCAAGCATCAGAATTGTTGTTCCAGCACTTCCCACCAATGCTCAATCAGATTGTGGCATTCTCCTCAAACTATTCATGAATATTACGTTCAGTGTAACAGGGTGCATTATCCTGCTGAAAGAGACCACTGCTATCAGGGAACACCATTGCCATGAAAGGATGTACGTGGTCTGCAACCATCTCTAGGTAGGTCAAAGACCAAGGTTTCCTAGCAGAACATCGCCTAGGACATAGCAGCCTTCCTTCTTCCCATAGTGCATCCTGCTGCCACCTCTTCCCCAGTTTAATAATCCCAGTGTTTCAAACATGTTCTTAATATCTCTCAGCCCCTATCAGTTGTATCTATACCCATACCCCTTTTCCTTGTGTCTTACCCTTCCTTGCCTACTCCAAAATTCCCAACCTCAATGTAACATTATATCAGTGTCATCACAACACAGGCAGAAGGATGGAAGATTATTGCTTCTGCAAGCTCTCTTTAGCAGCTCTACAACATTCATTATTATGGATGTGCATGGGCAAACAATACAGTTCGGTTAGGTACTTCCGAAATTCTGGACTTTTGCAAATTGGGACTTTGGCAATTCGGCACTTCGGTTTGGCACTTTCAAAATTCGGGACTTTGGTAATTCAGCACTTCAGCAATTCGGGAATTCAGCACTTCGGGACTTCGTCAATTCTGCACTTCGGCAATTCGGTTCGGCTCTTCCGAAATTCGGCGATTTGGCAATTCGGCAATTCTGACATACGGAAGCATCTGAATGTCAGAATTGCCAGAATTCGTCCAAATTTAAATTCAGACCGAAACGAATTGCACGTGTCTATTCATTATAGACCATGGTGGGACAATCTGGTCATTGGTGAAAGCAGTTAGGTAAGAGGTACAATAGTTGAGGCAGGAAATGATAAGAATTTGATGAAGGAGAGTGTGATTGTCAAAAGCAGCAGAGAGGTAAAGAATAATTAGTATGGAGCAGTAACCTTTGGATTTGACAATAATTAAATGGTTGATCAGTCACTTTAGTTAGAGTCATTTCAGTAGCATGTATGGGGGAGATACCAGATTGAAGCAAATCAAAGAGCGTGTTGGAGTTAAGGTAATGGGTCCAGTGGGTAAAAACAAGTCATTCAAGACAGTAAAAGGAAGTAGGGATATGGGGCAGTAAATAGATACAGATGTTATGATGGCATTTTTAATGGGTGTGATATCGCCAAGGGCCACTGGCTTTCTGTGGTGATATTGCAGGCATTTGCTTTCATACTGGACATATCTGAACCTGTATACAACTGGTCCTCCTCAACTAAACAGTCATTTATTATTTCAAGAATGTTCTGAAATCCTATCCTTGTATCCAGAATTTACTAGAGGCATATCCTTGTATTCAGATGGTTCTAGAGGTATATCCATGTATTCAGAATGTCTCAGAGACTTGAGGGTCCCAGATTCTTATCATATTCATCATATTTAGGATGTCCTGAATTCCTATCCTTGTATCCAGAGTGTCCCAGAGGATTAGCCTTATATCCAGTGTCCTATAAGACTAGCCTTATATCCAGAGTGTCCCAGAGGATTAGCCTTATATCCAGTGTCCTATAAGACTAGCCTTATATCCAGAGTGTCCCAGATGCCTATCCTTGTATTCAGAATGTCCCAAATTCCTATCATATCCAGAATGTCCTGAATTTCTATCCTTGTATCCAGAGTGTCCTAAAGACCTAGCCTAATACCCACTGTCCCATAGGTCTAGCCTTATATCCAGAGTGTCCCATGAGCCTATCCTTGTATTCAGAATGTTTCAGATTCCTATCATATCCAGAATGTCCTGAATGTCTATCCTTGTATCCAGAGTGTCCTAAAGACCTATCCTAATACCCACTGTCCCATAGGTCCAGCCTTATATCCAGAGTGTCCCAGAAGCCTAGTCTTATGTCCAGAATGTCCAAGAGGCCGATCATTGTATCCACAATATCCCAGAGGCCTCGGGGTCCCAGCTTCTTATATCAAGAATGTGCTGAAATCCTATCATTGTATCCAGACTGTTCTGGAGTCCTATCCTTGAATCCAGAATGTCTCAGAGGCTTGAGGGTCCCATATTCCTGCCCCCATATCCAGGGTATCCACGGATCCTTTTAGTCTTTATATTCTTTGTGTTACTCCTTTCATATACTGTATTATCTTGCACTGCAGTTATGCCATTAATAATTGATTTTACATTACCATATACTCCTTGTGTTGCCTGTTAATTTCTTGTATATCGGGTTCCTATTAACTACTTCACTGCCAGCACAATCCAAGACAGTAAACCTGTAAGATCGTATTATGAATTTCAAAGATACAAATCTGAATTGGTACCAGAGTTCCTCCAACAGCATTAAAGGAACACTATAGTGTTATACTGCAAATCTGAATTCTCAACGCTTCAGTACTCTCCTCTTTATTTAGATTCACCCCCCCTCCCCCAAATCTAAATAAAAACTTGAAAAAAAAGTTTTACTTACCTTTTTTGCCCAGCGTCAAGATTAAGTCCCTGCAGCGTCTCATGACATCACGCCGATGCTTCTAATAGTCAAATTATTGAGGACCAAAATGGTCTGGAAGCAGGGTCAATCCTACGGGGGTGCAGACTGTGCAGGTGCTCTGTAGATAGGCGGGTTGTTCTGTGCTAGGCTCCGTCCCCTCAGCTAGATCCTGTCTTCTCTTGTTAGCCCCAGCCCCACGCAAGCGACGCTAGCTAGGGAGGGGTGGGCCTAGCAAGAGGGGTGGGATCTACCTGAGGGTTGGAGCCAAGTGCCGGACACCCTGCCTATCTACAGAGCATCTGGGCAGTCTGCACCCCCCTAGGATTGACCCTGATTTGAAGAGCATACACAGCAGCACTGTGATCCTATTGGAAGCTAGCTATGAGAACCGAGTTTGACTTATTTCTCACGGGGGACACTATTTTGGTGGCTGTCAGGTCAAGTTAACAGTCATTAGAGGAGCATTTAACCCTGCATTGTAAGCACTGCTGTATCTACTAAATAGCAACACTTTACGTCGCAGGGTTAAAACTAAAGGACCACTCTACCCACACCACTTATTTAAGATTAAGTGAATGAAACCTGGTACATGGAGAGGATATATAGAGGTCGACGGTCTTCTCTCCAGAATATAATTCATGGTAAAACAGATTTACTAAAAAATGTCAGGGTTAGTTCAAGCTTAATGACCTACAGAAAATCAGTTTCTGTTTCAGTCAGACATCAATAAATGTTTCACGCTCATAAAATGTAAATGAATTGAGTTTGTGTAATCCGATGAGAATTTATACCACACGCTGTGATATAGATCACACACCATTTTATCTAAGATGCATTGTGACATAAATTCAGGCTTATCTTCGGCAATGAAAGATGAATATGTTGATTATTTTTTAGCATCTTCCGCATATCTTATATTGAAAAGTGCTACTTGATAAAGCATCCAATAGTATTTACATTTATACTAGCAAAAAAAAGATGTTTCTCTGTGTTAAAACTGTATGCAAACAGGAATTGAGAAGCTTTGTTGCAACTCTCATATAAACTCTAATATAAAATGTTCAACAAGAAATAATAGGAATTTTTTACATGAGAAAAATAAGGTTTATTTACTAACGTGAGCATTCAAAGTAAATTCTAAGTGAATTTCAAACTTAAAGGGACACTATAGTAAGGGCCGGCCTTAGGGGTTTGTGAGCTGTGCGGCTGCACAGGGCTCGATGGAGCAGGGGGCGCCATGTGGCCGACACAGCTCACACATGGCCGGCCAAGATTTAAAAAAAAAAAAAAAATTGTGATGGGGCGGAGCTTCCCGTGTGTCGGGGGTGGAGCGAAACTGACGGCGGGGCCAAAAGTGCCGGATAACTGCTGCAGGGGAAGCAGGAAAGAGTACCTGCTTCCCCAACAAACAGTCTCCAGGAGCTGCACTGCCTCCACAATGAACAGAGGTAACTATGTGGGATTGTCAGTGTGAGTGTGACTGTCTGTGTGTGTATGACTGTCTGCCTGTGTGTATGACTGTCTGCCTGTGTGTGTGACTGTCTGCCTGTGTGTGTGACTGTCTGCCTGTGTGTGTGTCTGGGTGTATGCATGGCTGTCTGCCTGTGTGTGTGTGTCTGTGTGTGTGACTGTCTGCCTGTATGTGTGTGTGTCTGTGTGTGTGTATGACTGTCTGCCTGTGCGTGTGTGACTGTCTGCATGTGTGTGTGTATGACTGTCTGCCTGTGTGTGTCTGTGTATATGACTGTCGGCCTGTGTGTGTTTGTGTGTGGCTGTCTGTCTATGCGTCTGTGTGTATGACTGTCTGTCTGTGTGTGTGTATGACTGTCTGCCTGTGTGTGTGTGTCTGCCTGTGTTTCTGTGTGTGTGTGACTGTCTGTATGTGTGTGTGTGTGACTGTCTGCCTGTGTGTGTGTGTGTGTGTGACTGTCTGCCTGTATGTGTTTGTGTGACTGTCTGCCTGTGTGTGTGAATGTCTTCCTGTGGGTGTGTGTGGCTGTCTGCCTGTGTGTAGGTGTGTGGCTGTCTGTCTGCCTGTGTGTGTGTGTGTGTGTGGCTGTCTGTGTGTGTGGCTGTCTGTCTGTGTGTGTGTGTGTGTGTGTGTGACTGTCTGCATGTATGTGTGTGTAAGACTGTATGTGTGGCTGTGTGTGTGTGTAAAACTGTATGTGTGGCTGTGTGTGTGTGTGGCTGTCTGCCTGTGTGTGTGTGTGTGTGGCTGTCTGCCAGTAATTGTGTGAGTGTGTTTATCTACCTGTAACTGTGTATGTGTGTTACTGCCTATACCTGTGTGTTTCTGCCTGATCCTGTGTATGTGACTATCTGCCTGCGACTATGTGCATGTGGTGGATTTGACAGTGTATATGTAGAACTGTGTGCATCTGACTGTGGGACTGTGTGCACATAACTCTGCAAAAATATACACCTGCATTCACATACAGGCCTAAATGCATGTTTTTATCTGAATTAAATACCCGTCACACACAGCCAATAAACCCAGCACAAATATCACATACAACCAATACACGCATATCACACACTGTTAATACACCCATTACAAATATCACACACAGCCAACACATAGCATACATATCACACACATTCATCACACCTATCACATACACAGACAACACAAACATTACATCATACATGGATGACTGGGGGGTCGCTGTGAAGATTTTTTGCACGGGGCGCCTAAAAGCCTAAGGCCGGCCCTGACTATAGTCACCAGAACAACTACAGCTTATTGTATTTGTTCTGGTGAGTCTAGTCAGTCCCTGCAGGCAGTTTCAAGTAAACACAGTTTTTTTTCCAGAAAAGGCAGTGTTTACATTACAGCCCAGGGATATCTCCACAGGCCACTCCTCATATAGCTGCTAGAGGTGCTTCCTGGGGCAGTGCTGCACAGTGTGACTGCCATTCAGTCTCTCCACCCTCTACAAGCAGACACTGAACTTTCCTCATAGAGATGCATTGATTCAATGCATCTCTATGAGGAGATGCTAATTAGCTAAGCCAACCAATTAACTGGTGGTTTTAACACTATAGGGTCAGGCATACATGTTTGTGTTCCTGACCCTATAGTGTTCTTTTAAATGAATAATGTAGTGCCAGGAATACAAAGCTGTATTCCTGGCTCCTGGCACTATCTCTCCCCCTGCCTCTCCCCTAACTCAAACCCCAACCCTTTATTTATTTACCTTTTCCCAGCGCCAATGTTACTCTGTCCTGGGGCGACGCTCCGCCCCCTCCGACTGCCCACGACAAGCAAGTGCTAATGCGCATGAGCGGCAAATGCCGAACGCATTAGACCTCCCCATAGAAAAGCATTGAATCAATACTTTCCTATGGTGAAAAATCTGATGCTGGAGGTCATCATGCAAAACGTGAGGACGTCCAGCATCAAATACAAGAGCAAAGGTCCGTTTCAATTCAGGAAGCCCTCTAGTGGCTGTATGGTAGACAGACTTTGTGCTGCAATGTAAACATTGCAGTTTCTATGGAAGTGCAAAAGGCACAGTGCACCAAGACCACTTCTATTAGCTGAAATGGTATGGGTGCCTACAGTGTCCCTTTAAGGTCAGAGTAGCCAAACTAAAAGTGTAGCTGACTTAGATAATATTTCCATTTCAGCTACTACTCAGATGACCTTAAATTTGAAAAGCCCTTTAAATTTTCACTTTCGTAAATAACACTGTAAAGAAATATTCATGAAAACACATCAGATATATAAATTTAAAAAATGTACAAATCATCCAAGTAGATCTAAATACATTTAAAAAAGGCACGAACATTCAAATTAACATCTATTATTTAAAAAAAAAAAAAATTATTATAAAAATGAAATGCAGAAAGATTAAGGGTTAAAACCCCAGAAGAAAGGAACAGCATGTATTGGAAGCATGGTTTGTTGCATAAATGTAAAGGATTTAAGTACTCGATATACATTGCTCAATTAAGATTTGTGCTCTGGATCTGCCTTATTAATTTTACATCACAGGCAGGATATGAATGTACATATTTAATATAGAGCATATTATACTAATAAATCCACAGTGTGTCTTTTGATTTACAGCTAGACCTCTCTAGATTCTAGACCAGTAAAATATTTAATATTCATCATGATACTCTGACCTACATATTACTACTATATATATATAAATATATATATATATATATATATATATATATATATATATATATATATATATATATATATATATATATATATATATATATATATATATATATATAAAGACCGATTAAATATTGAGTTTGGAGAGAAAATATGAGAAATATGTTAATTAATTTAAAAAGTATGTTCAGAGGAAAATATGTCTACACCTATCACATAGATAGATATAAAGATGGATAGAGAGAGAGAGAGATTGATAGATAGATACATAGATAGATAGATACACCCTGTTCCAAATTATTATGCAAATGATATTTTTCTCATTTACATAAATAATTGATGTAAATAACAGTCAGCATAATTCTCATGTTATGAACTATTAAGAGTACAATTCAAATTTTATTGAACAAACCTCCTAATGATAACAGTATTTTTTTAAACATAAAAAACTTACAATGCACTGTTCCAAATTATTACGCACCGTAAGTTTCAAAACACATTATAGTCATTTGTTATTGTCATTGAAAGCTATTTCAATCAAACTTATAACAACATTTTAACTTTTTAAACATTTTAACAGGTCATGTTACATTTTAACATAGGACCCCTTATTTGATAGCAGCTTCACAAGTCTTGCATCCATTGAACTTGTGAGTTTTTGGACAGTTTCTGCTTGAATTTGTTTACAAGATGTCAGAATAGCCTCCCAGAGCTGCTGTTTGGATGTAAACTGCCTCCCACTCTCATAGATCTTTTGCTTGAGGATGCTCCAAAGGTTCTCAATAGGATTGAGGTCAGGGGAGGATGGAGGCCACACCATGACTTTCTCTCCTTTTATCCCCATAGCAGCCATTGATGCAGAGGTATTTGCATACTCCTACCCAGAATCCCTTGCAGTAGTGAGAGCACTGTTAAAGTAAGATTTCTGTGGGAAAAGCAAGTCTTATGGCCTGACTGGTGTATGTATTTGTGTTTAGCAACGTATTAAAGGGAAACTCCAGAGCCAGGAAAACAATCAGTTTTCCTGGCACTGCAGGTCCCCTCTCCTTACCACCTCCCAATCCCCGGTTGCTGAAGGGGTGAAAACCCCTTCAGTCACTTACTTGAGACCCCCGCCGATGTCCCATGGCTGTGGTTTCGGGTCGCCGCCGCTCCTCCTCTTATGTCGGCCGGTGGGCGAGACTGATTGCGCCGGCCGGCCAGGGAGACCTAATGCGCATGCGCGGCAATGCCACGCATGCGCATTAGAGCTCCCATAGGAAATCATTGAAAATGCTTTTCAATGCTCTCCTATGGGGAATTGAGCGACGCTGGAGGTGCTCACACAGGGTGAGGACGTCCAGCGGCGCTCTAGCACAGAAAATCTGTGCTAGAGACGCGGAAGTGCCCTCTAGTGGCTGTCTGGTAGACAGCCACTAGAGGTGGAGTTAACCCTGCAAGGTAATTATTACAGTTTATAAAAAACTGCAATAATTACACTTGCAGGGTTAAGGGTAGTGGGAGTTGGAACCCAGACCACTCCAATGGGCAGAAGTGGTCTGGGTGCCTGGAGTGTCCCTTTAACCCCTTAAGGACCAGACTTCTGGAATAAATGGGAATCATGACATGTCACACATGTCATGTGTCCTTAAGGGGTTAAATATATATATTTAGACACATCATTAAAACCACAGGTGAAGTGAATAACATTGATTATATTGTTAGAATGGCAATTGTCAAGGGGTGGGATATATTAGGCAGAACGTGAACAGTCACTTTTCAAATTCCATGTGTTAGAAACAGGAAAAATGAGCAAGAGAAAATATCTGAGTGACTTTGACAAGGGCTAAATAGTGAAAATGGCATGTCAGTTATGGTGTTCCTAGTATGCAGTGGTGAGTACCTACCAAAATTGGCTCAAAGAAGGACAACCGGTGAACCAGTAAACCAGAACCAGGTGGGGAGTGAGGGCTAGCCAGTCTCGTCTGATCACACAGAAGAACTAGTATCAGTGGTGTACTCAGTCACCCTGTCACCCCCTCCCTCAGTCACCAGTCACCCCCTATCTCAGTCACCCCCCACTCTGTCACCCTGTCACCCCCTCCCTCAGTCACCAGTCACCCCCTATCTCAGTCACCCCCCCCACTCAGTCACCAGTTACCCCCTATCTCAGTCACCCTGTCACCCCCTCACTTTGCCACCAGTCACCCTCTCCCTTAGTCACCAGTCACCCCCCTCAGTCATCTGTCAGGACAAATAGATTGGGCAAACACTTTAGTCCCTGGACAAGTAGTTGTTTTTTACATTTCAACACCCCTGCTCTCCCTGCCATATACTCCCCCACCTTGTCATAATACCCTCCCTGCCATATACACCCCTCCCTTGTCATAATACCCTCCTGCCATATAATACCCTCCCTGCCATATACACCCCCGCCTTGTCATAATACCCTCCCTGCCATATACACCCCCGCCTTGTCATAATACCCTCCCTGCCATATACACCCCTGCCTTGTCATAATACCCTCCCTGCCATATACACCCCGCCTTGTCATAATACCCTCCCTGCCATATACACCCCTCCCTTGTCATAATACCCTCCCTGCTATAAACCCAATACCTGGTCATAATACCTTCCCTGGCATATACACCCCTCCCTTGTCATAATACCCTCCCTGCCATATACACCCCTCCCTTGTCATAATACCCTCCCTGCCATATATACCCCTCCCTTGTCATAATACCCTCCCTGCTATAAACCCAATACCTGGTCATAATACCCTCCCTGGCATATACCCCTTTAACATGTCATATAATACCCTCCCTGCCATAATACCTTCCCTGCCATATACACCCCTCCCTTATCATAATACACACCCTGCCATACACCCCTGCGTTGACATAATATCCTCTTTTCCATATAACACCCAATCCCATTGTTCCCACCCGTGAGATAAAACACCATATACTCACCACCTCACCTGCAGTCACCTCCTTCAATCCACTGTGTGCAATGGCACACACTGTCATAGTATCCACCACACTGTCCCACCCTGCCATATACCTTTCTCCTGCTAGTAATACTCACCCACTTACATATACCTCCACGTTGTCACATTCCCCCAGATAGATAGGACAGATATATACTGGGAGGCAGTGCGATTAAACATTTTTATGGACCATATAGGAGTTTGTGTGCGCCCTGCAGTAAGCCGGCAGCCGGGGTATGACATCATCCTGGCATCGGCATCATTACTGGTCATGCAAGTGAGCTGTGAAGGAAGAGCACAGAGATCCCAGCCCAGCAGCAACCGCTAGTCACTCCCAGAGCAAGGTGGGGAGGTTGGCTGGACCTCTTAATAACAAAATGCGTGTGTGTATATCTGTGGTTGTGTATGTGTTTAGCAGATAGCTCCCTAATTTGGTGTCCTTAAATATGTCAATCCCACGTAAGGATAAGAAATAGAGGAGTTATCCGCCAAACAAAGATCAAAGTTAAGAGGTGTCAGCCATCCCAGAAATCTAGGTGGCTAATGTGAATTCTATGCAAATGTGCTGTCGTCAGACAGCCAATGGCAGCACATTACCCCATTACCTAGTGAAAATTATTAATGCTCCCAGCCCCCATTGTTTATGTGCCTCCCCTATATATTGTTCCTAGAGTCACCACTGCTTCAGGGGCTGGTTGTGCTCTGTGGTGCTTTAATGGTACGACCAGGCTTCTGTAATAATGTAATGGCAGCCCTGGGGAAAGTGAAATTCAGTCACTTCCTCCCAGCTAACACTGAGACACGCAGGATGGAGGGCAGCACTGATTGGGAGAGAACTAGAGCCCAACTCCCAACAGCCTCAGCCAGCAGGTACGAAATAGGAGGATGGCATTGTGCATCTGTATGTGTGTCTGTGTAGTTGCATGTGTGTAAATGTGTGTCTCTGTATCTGTTTGTGACTGTGTGTCTGTATCTGCATGTGTGTCAGTGTGTGTGTACATATCTGCATACATCTCAGCATCTTGCCAACACTACACACAAACACATCCCTGCATTCCAGTGTAAACACTACACACAAACACACCTCTGTATTAAAACATCACCATTATATATAATCACACCACTGCATCTCGCCAACACTACACACAAATGCACGCCTGCATTAAAATGCCAAGACTACATACAAACACACCCCTACATTCACTCACACTTACTCCAAACAAAAACATGCATACATTGAAACACGCAAGCACTGCTCAATGCTACATACATTAAAAAAATTGTGGGTATTTTTTACATTTTAAAGTGCAGGGCGGGGGTGGAGGGGTAGTGCCAAAATGAGGACCCGCCCTGGGTGCCATATGCTCTAGGTACGCCCCTGACTAGTATAGGTCTAACTGCTGAAAAACGAAATGCTGGACCTGATAGAAAGGTGTCCGAAACACAGTGCATTGCAGTTTGCTGTGTATAGGGCTGCGTAGCTATAGACCAGTTAGACTGCCCAAAATGACCCCTCTCCACCACTAAAAGTGCCTTTAATAGGAACATGAGTGTCAGAACTCTGCAGAGAATTATTTTCTGTGCTGAGGCACCATTCTACCTCTCTGCTTCTTTGAAGAGGGACTATAGATGTTTACGCTCTTCCAACACTCTACAGCAAAGTTTGTGGGTCAAACTTCATGGCTTTGTTCTGGCTAGGTGGAGAAGGCTCAAACAAACTGTGTACACTACAGGAATTCTGTGCAGGCTGCAATAGCAATTATTTGTATAGTACAGATGCTACAAGGGTAATGTCTTAATAGTATTACTGCCATGGACACCTAAACATTTGCTTAACCCCTTAAGGACCAAACTTCTGGAATAAAAGGGAATTATGACATGTCACACATGTCATGTGTCCTTAAGGGGTTAATACCCTAGTAAAAATATTGGCGAAATGAATTAAATTCACCATACACACAATGTTAGCTGTTTACAAGAAGTTTAAACAAATTAATGTGAACTTGACAATAATAAAACGTTGAAAATGCCGTCATTTTATATTATTATATTATTCACATCATGTGTGCTCACTGATGCAAAAACGACTTGACAACAAGGCCCATCAACAAAAACTCTTGGAATATTTTTTTTTACAAAATTAATAATTCAGCAACTAGCATATTTTGGGGAAGCTTTAAATCACAATTCTCCAAAGCACTCAAATTCAGCTTAGGGTATTTTAATTTTCCATTTCTCCTTGTAATCCTTTGATTTACAGTCCAATCCACCTGCAGTTTGCAATTACACGGAAATATTGACTTACAATTTTACATCAAGAAGCCAGTAGCCCAGTTCAAGTGTGGACATTTAAAACAAATTGCTAAAAAAATAATAATAATAAAAATAATAATAATATTTTTTAACCCCCTAAGGACTGAGCCAAATGTACACCTTCTGATCGAAACAAAACCTAGAATTTGACTCTATGTCTGTCCAACTTTAATTCACATCTTTCATATTATGTGCACCCACACTTATTATATATCGTTTTGTTCAGGAGAAACAGGGCTTGCATTTCATATCAAATATTCATATATGAAATATAATTTAATATGAATAAAATCCCAAAAAGTGGGAGAAATTAAGACATTTTTTTTTTTTATTTCTGCATGGCATTTTACTGTTAGCGTTTACGGCAATAAAACACACATATTTGTATTCTGCAATGTCTCACAAGTACAACAGTACCCCCTATGTACATGGGCGTCCGCAGGGGGGGGCAAGGAGGGGCACTTGCCCCCCCCCCCTGGATTTTTCAGCCTGTTCTGCTATTTTGTGTGAGATTTAAAATGAACTGCAATACCGGCGCCGGCCAGTAGGTGGCGCTGTGTATAGAGAGAGACAGGGATAACCGCAGGGGAACAACACATGCAGCCAGAGACAGCCTACAGATCAGGGGAGTGAGGGATGGGGGGGCAGCCTACAGATCAGGGGAGTGAGGGATGGGGGGGCAGAGACAGCCTACAGATCAGGTAAGTGGGGATGGGGGGAGGGTTTGAGAGGGGGGCAGCAGCCTATAGATTTGGGGGCAGCAGCAGATAGATTTGGTGCAGCCATAGATTTGGGAGGGACAGCAGCCATAGATTTGGGGGCAGCAGCCTGGGGCAGCAGCCCATAGATTTGGGGCAGCAGCCTTTAGATTTGGGGGCAGCAGCCCATAGATTTAGGGGCAGCCTCATAGATTTGGGGAGGGGCAGCAGCCTATAGATTTGGGGCAGTGGCCCTATAGATTTGAGGGGCAGCAGCCTTAGATTTGGGGGCAGCAACCCATAGATTTGGGGAGGGGGGCAGCAGCCTATAGATTTGGGGGGGGCAGCAGCCTATAGATATATAGAAATGAACAGGCAGGGTCAGCAAGGAGCTGGAAGATAAAGCAGCACAAAGGTAAAGTAGAAGGAGCAGAAAGTGTCAGAAATGAGATTTGGGGGAAGGGGCAGAAGGAGCACAAACATAAAGTAGGAGAATGAGCAGGAAGGGCCTGCAAGGAGCAGGAAGGAGCACAAAGGGACAGCAAGGAGCACAAAAGTAAAGTAGGAGAAAGAGCAGAAAGGGACAGCAAGGAGCACAAAGGTAAAGTAGGAGAAAGAGCAGAAAGGGACAGCAAGGAGCACAAAGGTAAAGTAGGAGAAAGAGCAGAAAGGGACAGCAAGGAGCACAAAGGTAAAGTAGAAAAGGGGTAGAAAGGGTCTGCAAGGAGCAGAAAGGGATCAGAATGAGAAAGGAGCAGAAGGGCGCAAAATAAGCAGAAAGTAGCAGAAAGGTAAAAGAGCAGAAGGGGCCAAGGATAGAAAACAGTGTTAGAAGAAAAAAAAAGACTGTCAAATGAAGGAGAGGAAAATGAGATTGGAGCAGGAAGGACAAATGAAGTGAACCCTCCACTTTATTCTGGACACCACATCATAAGGCTTTGGTACCTGGGCCAGGCAGGGAAATGCTGGACCTTCTCATCTCCAAAGGTAAAAAAATATCGGTGTTAATGTGTTCACTTTTATTTAGTGTCAGGAAGCACAGAGTGCCATTGGGTAGGGGTGTTGCTGATTGGCTAGAGCGGTCAGCTGGCACTCTAAGCCAGTCAGTAGCTCCCCATTCATAAAAAAGTAAAAATATTTTATGAACCGGGAACTAGTGATTGGCTTAGAGCGTCAACTGACCACTCTAGCCAATCAGCGGCACCCATGCCTGACATCAATCTGCACTTCCTGACACTCTGTTTCAGAAGCCAAATACCACTGAGCGACCTGGAGCTGGAGGAAGCCTTTGGGGTTAAACCATTTGAGAGCGATTTAACCCCTTAAAGGAAAGCGAGCACCCAGGGGCTTCCTGGCATCATAGCATTTTCATTTAGGTGAAGTTGTTATGGTGACCAGAAATGTCCTTTAATTTGCTTAAAGGAACACTATAGTGTCAGGAATACAAACATATATTCCTGACACCATAGTTGTGAAAACGCTATTCACCCTGGCTTTATGTGATAATGGCTATGCCCCTTCCCTTTCATGACACTGTCAAAAAGGTACCAAGCATGGATGTCATTACAATTATGCCCCCCCCTGGAAAAATTCCTGCGGACGCCCATGCCTATGTACAGGTTTTATGAGGTCTTGTAAAGTTGCAGGGCCAAATATCTTGTTCTATTTTTCAGTTTATACACATTGAAATTTGTCAGACTGGTTACGTTGCCTTTGAGAGCGGATGGTAGCCCAGGGATAAGAATTACCCCCACGTTAACATACCATTTGCAAAAGTAGACAACCCAAAGTATTGCAAATGGGGAATGTCCAGTCTTTTTTTAGTAGTCCGTTAGTCACAAACACTTGCCAATGTTAGTGTTCATATTTGTATGTGTGTGAAAAATGCAAAAAACAAATACGAATGCTAACTTTGTCCAGTTGGACGATTTACAAGATGCACACGCCTCTAGCGGCTGTCTGGTAAACAACCACTAGAGGCAGTCTTAACATTGTAGTTTCTCTAATACTGCAGTATTTTCAGTGGTCAGCACCCAGACCACTTTAATGAGACTGAACCAAACCCATTCAACAATAGTACTTATAACCATTGCTTAATTTCATTGTCCCTCGTGGGGATAGTCATAGTTTTACTCCTTACTTTGCATATTTGTATGAAATCCTATGGGAATATTAGTGACAGACAGCAGGCTGATTGTTCTTGGAGCACGAAATGACTTTTCTTCAAAACAAAAACCGTTACAAAGTATAAAAATAATCATTTCAAATTGTAATTGGCTATTCTAATGATGAGAATTGGTACATTGTGGGCCACAAAGTTATTAAAGGACCACTATAGTGCCAGGAAAACATACTAGTTTTCCTGGCACTATAGTGCCCTGAGGGTGCCCAACCGAGACATGCATTGGGAGGGTGCCGCCGGGCTGGATGGAGAGGAAGGGGTTAAACTTACCTCTTTCTCCAGCGCCGGGCGGGGAGCTCTCCTCCTCCTCTCCGCCTCCTCTCCGCCTCCTCTCCGCCTCCTCTCCGCCTCCTCTCCGCCTCCTCTCCTCCTCTTCGGCTGAATGCGCACGCGCGGCAGGAGCTGCGCACGCATTCCGCCAGTCTCATAGAAAAGCATTAATAATGCTTTCCTATGGACGCTTGCGTCTTCTCACTGTGATTTTCACAGCGAGAATCACGCAAACGCCTCTAGCGGCTGTCAATGAGACAACCACTAGAGGAATTGGAGGAAGGATTAACCCATTTGTAAACATAGCAGTTTCTCTTAAACTGCTATTTTATAAAAAAAAGTGGGTTAACCTTAGCTGGACCTGGCACCCAGACCACTTCATTAAGCTGAAATGGTCTGGGTGCCTAGAGTGGTCCTTTAAATCTTCTAATTATTTCCTGATAATCTTGTGAATTTATCCTTTTGCAAATTAGGTATTTTTTCAAGCGAATTGCCAGGTTTACGTTTTTTTGCTTTCTTGTAAATTATGTTTTTGCCAAATCCATCAAAAGGAAACAAAAATAAATCGTGGTCACTCAAACCACCACAAAGTGGGTGAGTGAAAGCTGGATAGCAGGTAAGTAACTTGTTTAAATACGGTAACGGTTACGTTCAGCTGGATCAGCACTAAATGTACATATAAACATCCGTGTCTCAAACCTAGAAACAACGTAAGAAAATGACTTCTCCACTAACTAATAATGGGAGTAAATTGCTTAAACTAATGGTAGCTTTATTAGACTGCTTGTTTTAGCCCAGGATTTGCCCTGGTCCCAATCTAGATTAACGTAAATATCCCAGGGCGAGAGTAAATACCTTATTGGTCAGTGTGTCCGAGACCAATAAACACAATATCTAAGGAGTATTATACAGTCCTAACAAAGGTTAATTAGAAAGTCTGTAGGACAGTAAGATAGAAAGCCTAGCTCCCTGGTAAGCTAGCTAGAGAGTTAGCAGAGACAGAATAAAAAGAGTGAGAAAATAATTAAATCAGTGAAAACACTGCATGTCTATTAAATAAACATCCCAAGTGCATAGGTGATAGGTGCCCAACACCCACTCGGAACATAATGCCGGACAAAGTGTTTCGGTGCACTAGCGTGTGCACCTGTTGAAAGTGTACACGATAGTGCACCGAGACATGCGTTATGTTCTGTACAGGAAATGACTGGGCAGGTGTGCAGGAAATGGCTGGGTAGGCGAGCAGGAAATGGCTGGGTAGGTGAGCAGGAAATGGCTGGGTAGGTGAGCAGGAAATGGCTGGGTAGGCGAGCAGGAAATGGCTGGGTAGGTGAGCAGGAAAGGGCTGGGTAGGTGTGCAGGAAATGGCTGGGTAGGCGAGCAGGAAATGACTGGGCAGGAAATGGCTGGGAAGGTGAGCAGGAAATGGCTGGGTAGGTGGGCAGGAGTACAGGAAAT
>OW240913.1:362639778-362956569 GCA_933207985.1 Pelobates cultripes | reverse complement strand
ACCCCAGGTAAGTTGTCAAACTGTTCTTAAACGGTATGACTACTTACTCTGGGGTGGAATCCTGGCACTACTGACACCATAATTACTACACTGAGCTGTAGTGGTTATTGTGCCTGGATTATTTATTTAAATAATCTACAAGTGCCCCTCCCGAGATCAGGCTCTGGATCCGCCACTGGGGTGGGTAGGTAAGCAGGAAATGGCTGGGTATGTGGGCAGGAAAGGGCTGGGTAGGTGGGCAGGAGTACAGGAAATGGCTGGGTAGGTGAGCAGGATATGGCTGGTAGGTGAGCAGGAAAGGGCTGGGTAGGTGGGCAGGAGTACAGGAAATGGCTGGGTAGGCGAGCAGGAAATGACTGGGTATGTGGGCAGGAGTACAGGAAATGGCTGGGTAGGTGAGCAGGAAATGGCTGGGTATGTGGGCAGGAGTACAGGAAATGGCTGGGCAGGTGTTCAGGACTGAGTTGTATATTTTGTCGAAACCTGTTGAAACCTTCCCGTCACGCAAAAGTGTTTTCGATTGAAATCTGTTTTACTAGCTGCTGATAGTCCAGATGAAAGCTAACATTAAAGGGACACTCCGGGCCCCATAACAACTTCATCACAATGATCACTTTGTCCTTACACTTCCTCTAAAAGTCTGAATCCTCCTGATTTGCTAATAGAATGAGAGCAGCAGACTTCAAGACCCTGGGATTAAACAATTTATTAATGGTTTAACCCCTTAAGGTGCAACATGACAGGCTCAATATGAGGTTGTTATGGTGCTCAGACTAGTCCTTTAAACATCTCCTGCACAAAAAATTAGACATGCTCCCCTTTTCCTTTTCTTTGTGAAAGCAAACATTAACCTTTTCCTGCACACACAAATTAGACAATCTCCTCATTCCTTTGTGGAAGGTTGTAACATTAACCATTTCCTGCACAGTGCAAGTAATAAGCCAACGTTACATTTCTGAGAGGTAGCTAACAGTAACCCTTTTCTGGATGCATACCAATTAATTAGATGCACTTTCCATTCAAGCAAAGCTAGCGTTAACCCTTACCTCCCCATCCCTGGAGCGAATATAATATTAACCGTTTTCTACAATTCACACTAATTACACTCCCTATTGCTGGGTAAACTTTAACCCTTTTCTTCACACGCCAATCTCCCAGACCTGAATGAGAACCAATGTTAACCCATTCCTGTATGCGAACCAATTAGGTGTTCGCCCCATCATTGGGTGAGAGGTAGCATTAACCCTTTCCTGCATGGATCAACTAATAAGACGATCTATCCAGCCCTGGGCGAAAGCTAACATTAACCCTTTCCTGCTTACTCCAAGTATTTAAACCATCTTCCCATCACTGCATGAATGCTAACAGTAACCTTTTCCTCTACGCACATCTACATGACTAGGAGTGCCCAAAAGGTAGATTCCCTAAATATTTTAAAACTACATCTTCCATATTGCTTTGTCATTCTTAATAATTCTAAAGGCATTCAAAGCATCATTGGAATTGTAGTTCTACAACATCAGTGGATCTGTTGGGCAACCCTGTATTATACAATCACTCCAACACCGACAAGCTATCATTAACCCTTCCTTGAACACATACTAATTGCATAGACTAGGGGTAGGCAACCTTCTGCACTCGACATGCTGTGGACTACATCTCTCATCATGCTCTAACAGCCATAAACATCATGGGAGATGTAGTTCACAACTTCTGGAGTTCTGAAGGTTGCCTGCCCTGGCAGCCCTGTCCATGCCACTGACACGCTAACATTAAAGTAAGCAGGATTTTTACAATGAGCACACGGTTATATCGATTACTTAGCATGTTATCATATCTTGCGTGGAAATTTCCATGACAATTAATGGCTTGGCAATGAACCTAATTTAGGATGAAATGCAGAGATTTAATTTAAGATAAAACACATAGCTGAGAAGATATCAGAAGGCAATCCTTGCTGGAGGCGTAGGAAGGGGTTAATGTGAGCTCTACCCAGTGCTGGGGAGATCATCTAATTGATTTGACTGTGAGGACATCGTGCCGCGTTCCTTTTCACTCTGAGAGCGTGTGTGTCTCTGAGAGCTATAGGAGCAGGTTTCTGCGGGTTACACAGTTTTTTACACACGCGGCCGGCACAGTGAGAAATCAAGCTTTCTTCGTTTAACGTGGGCTTTGCCGGAGAGCTTGTCAGGCAGTAGGGGGTGCTAAGCTTTCCCAAACAGCGTATCTGTGCCTGTCATTCCGATCCTAGTAGTAGTGGATAGGATCCAGTGCAGTGCCTTCTCTGGGGTCACATACTGCTTGATGTGTCTCTCTGACACCCCGTGCACCCACATCCAGGCTGACACCCCATGCACCCACATCTAGACTGACACCCAGGCACCCACCTCCTCCAGTGTGCTGTGAGTGAGGAGCTCTCGGACTTTACCCATGAACATCATCAGAGTATCATATCCGTCACACTCACAGAGGCTATGCAGGGGGCAGCAGGGGCTCTGATGGCCCCCTACTTTTAACGAGTGCCCCCCTTTCCTGGACCATGAGGCGGATGGCTCGTAGGCTGGTTCTGGGTGTTGCTGGCTTACTGTGGATCGCTGCTCTCATCTTCTTCTTAGTGGGCAGGAGGAAGTTAATCCAAGTAGAGGATTCGGATAGGGATACGGCAAAGGTAAGAGCTGCACCTTCTCTTATTGGGGAACTCGCACCTCTTAGTACATAGCGCTGCTCTGCCGTAGTAGGCACTCAGGGCACGTGATGGGTTCTAAGTAAACACAATGCTCTGGGAAGAGCCCAACATGACTTTAACTTAGAATAGAAGTTACTGTATCACCCTGTAATTAACGTCTGGCTGGGTCTGAGAGGTGTGAGAGATACTTGCTATTATTGTATAGGATACACCCACGACCTCTCTATACAACACAATGCACTGTATTCAGAGTTCAGCTGAAACTTTCCTGGCAGGGATAGTATTCAGGCACAATGTGTCACTGTTATTATTATTATCATTATACAAAGAGATAGCACCAACATAGTCTGCGGTGCTGTACAATAGATTGGGTCACTAATTGTTATTGTATTTAAGGCACCAACACATTCAGTAGTGATGTACAATGATTTCTAGTCTGTCACTGTAACAATGTGTCACTGTAATTATTTTTATCATCATTATATATAAATATATATAGATAGCACCAATAGTCTGCAGTGCTGTACAATAGAATGGCACTTATTGTTATTCTATTTTATAGCTCCAACACATTCAGTAGTGATGTACAATGAACACTAATCTGTCACTGTAACAATATGTCACTGTAATTATTATTATCATCATTATATATAAATATAGATAGATAGCACCAACATAGTCTGCAGTGCTGTACAATACAATGGCACTAATTGTTATTTTATTTTACAGCTCCAACACATTCAGTAGTGATGTACAATAATTACTAATCTGTCACTGTAACAATGTGTCATTGTAATGATTAATTTACACATAAAGCACCAACATGGTGTGTAGTGACGTACAATAAATAATAATGTGTCGCTGTAGCTGTTATGCAGCAACGTGTCGTTTAAATATTAATAGGTGGCAGAAAACCATTTAACCGTTTCAGAACCAGAGGAATGGACAGTGACACTGCAATAGTTCTAACCTGAATCTGTTCCCCAAATCACACAGTGGGTTAACCCAGGCTTTGTAGCCTTTGGGGGTGTGTCTGTGAGAATCCTCTGTCACCTGCACTTATAATGTTGTATCTCATGAATAATATATAGAGAACCCACATAATTACTTAATGTCAATAAGGGCAGATAGATATATAGACATATATTTATAGATATTAAAAAGGACCAGCTGAGGACTTTAACCCATTTTGCGCTGGATTTTAACCATTATGCGCTGGATTTGATCCATTATGTGCTGGACTTTAACCGATTATGCGCTGGACTTTAACCCATTATGCGCTGGACTTTAACCCATTATGCACTGCACATTGGCAAATGAAACAGTGTTCCCCTCTTAGCAGATTTTACATATAATAACTACATGGATTCAATATTTCTTGCTGAAGGTAGACAGTTACTGATTCCTTATTATACACAGTGCAATCTTACTATACTCAGCAGGTGGGGCATTGTATTTAGATATGTAAATATGTAGCACATGTCCCCGGTCCCCATGGGGTCTATTTATATGCTGTAGCTAGGATATTGCAGAACAAGCTGATGCGCCTTCTATTGGAGCTATTTCACCATTACTTATTGAAGGGACTGCAGTGACTTAACATTTGCTCTTACCTTAGCCCTTCCACCCCTGCATAGAGCAGGCGGTGGGCTAAACTGAGCCGTGCCGGGATGCAGGAACAGAACTGATGAATAATGTATATTGGCAGGATTCCCTGAAATTGCTGACTGATGCATGCCTGCTCCTTCTTGGGAAGCATCACTGTATATTTAGGAATTTTATTAAACCAACAGAAAGCGATATCATCAGCTTGTGATAGCCAGGGAATCATGGCATTTGTAGTTCAGCAACATCTGGGGGGCCGCAGGTTGTACAGCCCTGTTTGGAAGGGTTTATGTTACTTTATTTATTTTTTAATGATATGAGTACAGCAAGCTAACATACAATGGGACGTTTTTTTGAGATCGGTGTTATTGTTTGTGTTTGTTAATACATTGTGTTCAGCATAATCTCCTGGCTCTGGTTTGACTAACTCTGCAAATTAAAGTCACTTGCGAGATTAGCAGTTTTGGTTTTGTGTTTCAACATTAGCGAATATGATCTCTGATAGTGGATTAACTGTTAACTGGCGTAGGATGAGTTAAAAGACACAAGCTGTTAGGATTATTTACTAAACAATAGTTTGTGGATAACTGACATTGGAAATCAAATATTTACACAAAATTAGCTATAATGCTTTTTTTTTTTTAAACTCTTCGGTAATAATTTAATTTTACAGCTGGGTTGATATAACTGAACATTTTTAAATTGTGCACTGTAACAAGTATTAATGTAAATGTTGCTGTTTCTTCAAATTACTGATCTACACACGGGCCAGGTTATTCCTAATTTAAACATGTACCACAACCGCAATAAATGGTTTTTCCATCAATGACGTAGAATGTACAACCTTATACAGGAGCACACATTGGTTGTTTGAGGGGTATATTTACTAAACAGTTCCTTGCAGCACGATGATCTATGAATAGCGAGAGAATTCAGTGAGTTAACGTCATATTGTGCGTTTGTTTAGCCACCACATCACTGACTCATTTAAGACACTCGTGCTGAATTAAACACACTGTTCAGATGATGCAGAACGTTTCATTTATGGTTTAAGGTGGTCTGGGGATCTTGAATAGACTACGGCTTATCCGTATTATAGCTACAGATAGGTGACAGATGTCAAGCAATAGTATGGCTGAGTTGGCTAAAAATCTTTTAAAACATTTGATTTGGGAAATTTCACAAAACTATTTTTGCTTACATTGTTGAACAGAACGTCAACTCAAATTCACTGTCTAGTTAACAGAACCCGGGCCTCGCTGTTTGACAGTGAACTTGAGGTCACAGAGCAATGTGTCACTGCACTCAGACTATCACTAACTAGTACACTGTTATATTTCATTTGGGTACTGGTTTCTTATGAGTGTATCTTATAGTTGAAATCCTTACTTTAATGCCCATAACATAGTTAAAGATATTTCTCTGTCTTCTGACAAACTATTACTTCCAGAAGATCCCACAACTTACCCAGAAATGTTTTAAGATTGACAATTCATCAATCAATTGTCACCCCTGAAATATTTCTATAACTAAAATTGTTGCTTAGAGTCTTTCTTCTGATTTCATTTAGGAAGTTTTCAATGTATAAATATTGTGGGACTCGTTTTAATTCGGCAATGTCTGACTCCCCTCTGGTTATGTCCTCAGTCTTCCTGTTGATGAGGATCATGTAGCTTTTCTCTGTCAATTGATTTGAAATCGATTGCGATGAATCAGGAATTTATATGATTTGACATAAAAAATAGAACAGTGTGCTTATGGCAATGTTGCTAGACTGTGTGTGTTTTCACAGTAACTGCTGGAATGGCTAGTCACGCGTGTCTGAATAGTCACATTCTCCAGAGACTGAAATACTTCTGTGGTCGCTCATTGAGACATTTGGAATGCTGTGGGATCTATTTGTTAAAGAGCTAATTGCCGATAAATGAGGATCAACTTGGAATACTTAGTTGGACATTTAAGAATTAAAAAAACAAACAAACCTAGCTCTTTATTGAAGATATTTTCTATTTCAGATATTTAGACTTACGTTTACAGGTTGTCAACATAATTACCTGTTCGGTGAATAGACCTCTGTGAGTGTTTTGACATTGACTTTTACCGTTATACAATGTTACAATGTGAATGTATTGTGTTAAATGATGACAGATACCTACTGTGTAAACAGGGCTTGCTCTGTTTATGTACAATATAAAGCATAGGTGGTTGTCTTTTTGTAGACTACCGGTAGTATTATAAAGATGAATGTATGATGTTTAACAGTTGTATCATATCTCCAATGCTTAGTTTATGTTGGGGTGAAAAGCAGCAAAAAGTGGAAAACTTTGTAGAAGTTAATTCAGTGGGTCTTAGCGGCAAAAATAAATTGTATTAATATTTAATATACTTTGTTACAAACGATAGCATGAGTAATATTGAAATCACCTCTGATGCAATAATATATCGCACAAGCCCTACGCTGACCAAAGATTTTGAGAAGTGCATTCAGCGCTGATGCCAATACCTGTCAATATTTCTATCACATAGATATTTGAATGAAGTCTAAAACAATCATTGCTTTAGGACACCCTTGGTTTTTTGTCATAGGTGCATGTCTGATGTACAAATGGTATTGCTAAATATAGCTCTCCCGTAAAAAAAAAGCATACATGACATTTATTTTTCTATAATGGGTTTATAAGAAAAATACATTGAGATGTCTAGTCTCTCTCTCGCTATATATATATATATATATATATTATTTTTTTTCAAGATAGACAAAGTAACATTTTCTATATAAAAAAACCTATCTGTATATATAATAGTAAATAAATATATACACTGATTAGCCACAACATTAAAAGACACCTGCCTAATATCATGTAGGTCCCTCTCGAGCTGCCAAAACAGGCATGGACTCCACAAGGCTGAAAGTGTCCCATGGGAGGTGGCACCAAGACATTAATAGCAGATCCTTTATGTCCTGCAAGTTACGAGGTGGGACCTCCTTGGATCAAATTTCTTTTTTTCAGCGCATCCCAGAGCTGCTCAGCTGGATTGATAATTGGGGAATTGGGAGGTCAAGACAACACCTTGTACCCTTTGTCATGTTTCTCAAACCATTGCGGAACTGTGCCTGCAATTTGGCAGGGTGCATTATCCAACTGAAAGAGGCCACTGCCATCAAGGAACACAAATCCCATGAAGGGGTGTACATGGTTACATAGTTATATAGTTGTCTAGGTTGAATTATGCCATAAAAAGGGCAAAAAAATAATTATTGACCCCATAATGGCAATGAGATTTCTCCTTGGATCAACAACCTCTTTATATACATATCAACTATATCTTTGAATATTCTGTTTATGCAAAAAAGCATCCAAGCCATTTTTCAAATCTATCTATAGAATCTAATAACACAACCTTTTTAAGGAGATAATTCCACATCCACATTATTGTTCTTACTGTAAATAACCATTTCCTCTGCTTTAATTGAAAACCTATTTCTTCCAGTCTCAATGGGGGACATCGTTCCCCATAACTAATGTTTTCTAACACCCTTACTAGTTGTGTAGCTTGCCTCTGCACTTCTCTTATTTCTGCAAAATCTACTGGAACATCCTGATTTATATTTCTACTAACTTCTTCATAGAATTAAAGGACCACTATAGTACCAGGAAAATATACTCGTTTTCCTGGCAATATAGTGCCCTGAGGGTGCCCCCACCCTCAGGGACCCCCTCCCGCCAGGCTCTGGGGAGAGGAATGGGTTAAACACTCACCTTTCTCCAGCATCGGTCGGTGAGCTCTCCTCCTCTCCGCCACTTCTCCTCCTCTTCGGCTGAATGCGCATGCGCGGCAGGAGCTGTGCGCGCATTCAGCCAGTCTCATAGGAAACCATTCATAATGCTTTCCTATGGACGCTGGCGTCTTCTCACTGTGATTTTCACAGTGAGAAGCACGCAAACGCCTCTAGCGGCTGTCAATGAGACAGCCACTAGAGGCTTTAGAGGCTGGATTAAGCCATTTATAAACATAGCAGTTTCTCTGAAACCGCTATGTTTATTAAAAAAAGGGTTAACCCTAGCTGGACGAGGCACCCAGACCACTTCATTAAGCTGAAGTGGTTGGGTGCCTAGAGTGGTCCTTTAAGTTAGATTGCCTTCTACTCATAGTGCATCTAGCTGCCATCTATTCCCCAGGTAAGCAATGCCTACACACCTGTCCATTCACCTGATTAAAGAGAAAATCATCAGGCCAGGCAACCTTCTTTATTTGTTCTGTGGTTCATTTCTGATGTTCACATCCCCATAAAATGTGCTTTCGGGGGTACAGTGGTCACCGTGCAGCCCCAAACTAACCAGCATTAAGTTTTTCAGCAATTTGAGCTACAGTAGCTCTTCTGTGTGATTGTCAGGATTACAGAATGATCCAGCACGTAGAACTGTGTAACACAGAGGACTGATAGGTAACGTATACCGGACCTTAGAATGGCCAAACTAACGTACCAAAGAATAGTCAGGAATAGCCGAGGTCAAGGGAAACAGAAAGAGACACAACAATAAGGAAAAGCCAGGGGTCAGGGATGCCAGAAAACAGGGAAGTCAAAAACAATGCCAAAGTCAAATAACCAGAATTACCAGAATCAATAACGCGCTCTCGGACAACCACAAGGGAAACCACGACAGGGCACTGAGCAGGATGAGAACTGGGCCCAAATACCCCTCCTCTAGATCTGATAGGCTGTAACCGGCCTTTGACCCCAAAGCTGTTACCAGGTTCCCATTTGCATAATTGCTGCTCAGCATTAACCCTTCTGTGGATTTGGTTGTTGCTCGGCACAACTTTTCCTGTGTGCACAATAAATGTCATTAACCACATTTTTGTAAGCGGTGAATACGTGACAGGGATAAGACCAAATGGGCTAGCCTTCGCTCCCCATAATTATCAATGTGCATTGAGCGCTCGTGAGCTTGATTTCCTTCCTTGCATCACTTTTGGTAGGTACTAACCCTTGCATATCCCACAAGACTTTTTGGAGATGCTCTGACCCAGTCGTTTAGCCGGCACTACTTGACCCTTGTCGAAGTCACTCAGATCTTTTAGCTTGTGGCTGTTTTCACCACATGAAATTCAAGAACTGATTGCTCACTTGCTGCCTAATATAACAGGTGTATTATTGTATCTTTTGTAACAATTTAATCATTTTTATTCACGTCACCGGCCAGTGGTTTTAATGTTGTGGCTGCTTATTGTATTTTCTTTTGAATGGTTTCTTTGGTGAGCTGTACCACGGTGGTATTTAAGGATTGTGCATACTGATGGTAAAGTGGTAACTTACACTGTGAAGTTAAAGGCTCAGTCAAGGTACCATAACCATTTCATACCAATGTAGTAATTATTGTTCCATTAGCATATCTCCCAACCTCTACATCTGGTAGGGTAGAAGGGATGGGCCAGTAGCATGCATTGCTCTTATAATCACAGATAGAAATTCCTGGCACTCAAAGCTTCACAAAATGTCCAGACTTTATTAGGAACCATAAGCACACAAATCGGCAATGTTTTGGTCGGAACAGCTTTTGTCAAGTCACAAACATTAACGAACAACCTGCATTTATACCCACACTATAATACATTCATGTGAGCACCGACATCAGAGAGAGGTCAGCTATTGTCATAGGATAAGAAGGAGTGCAGTCCTGTCACTGTTTAATGGAAGTGACAATAATCATGTCACTGGTGCTGCCCAAAGGGGGTGGGTCTGCACAAAGAATTGACAGGTCATCTTGGCATGTATACATGCCAGGCTGTCTGCCTATCATATAAGAAAACCCACTGTTTCAGTGATCTCTGTAGGGTCACGCTATATGTTTTAGGGGACAGTTCCTTGCTGTCCCCAAAAGTGGAACATGAGGGAACAAAGTCTCACACAGGACTGTAATATCAGAAAAGGCACCCTCAGATAGGCCCTGGCTATCTGGTCTTTTGCCATTGTGGTCGTTTCACTTTCATACTGAGCCAATAAGAATGAGAATTTGCCCCAACACCATTAAAAGAACAGACTAACCCTGGGAACCTGCCCATTAAAGTTGAAACTTTGACAATCTTCCCAGTTTACCTCGGGACTGTCCGTTGTCTATAATACTGTCAGAATATGCCAGTTCATCATTTTTAGTCTTAAATTTTACATTCGTTTAAACCCCTCAATGACAGAGACAATTGTACAAGTTCTGATAAAAACAAACCTGGACTTTGACTACATGTCTGCTCAACCATAATTTACCTTTTTCATATTAATTACACCCATTCTTCTTATATATCATTTTGTTCAGGTGAAACGTTCATTTCACAGCAATTGTTCATATATGAGACTAAAAAAAATATGAGAATAAAATCTAGAAAAGTGTGAGAAATTAACAAATGGTATTTTCTTAGTTCTGCATGGCATTTTAACTGTGAATGTCATAAAACTGTTAGCTTTTACTGCAATAAAATACACATATTTGTGTTCAGTGATGTTTCACCAGTACTACAGTACCCCCTATGTACAGGTTTCATATAGGGCAGCCTCCCCGGCTACACATACTTACCCTCAGCCGGGCGTTCTATGCCACCCTACGGCAGTAAGTGGTTAAAAATAACCCTGTTTGTACTTATGAATGTCAAACCCTTATGGTAACATGATAGAAAGAGTGGCTCGCTTTTATCCAAAATATTAATTTAGTTTTTTAGGCTGATTTATGTGCATCCTCATGTCTTACAGAAAATATCTCACTAGAAAATATGCAATATCCCTGGCAGGAGCCTTTATTTGGTTTTACTCTTCACGGACTCCAAACATTCTGCAGCTTTCCATACAGTGATTTTGCAGTTTAATTCACCGTTTTGGGATCAGTTTCAGGCAGGCGGAAGAGGCATTCAGCATTACACAGTGTTTACAAACTTGAAGAGTCGAGCACACGAACTTAATCCCATAATGACCTCATTCTTCCTCATGAATTGTACGGTGGAAGAGTGAAGCATTCATAGTCAGCTCTTTCGAGGTCTCCTACTCAACATTGTGAAAAGCTTTTCCAACAATAAAGGTGCAGAGATAAGAGAATCATACAGAGCCTAATGATTTCTGTGCTTGCCAACCTTTTCAAAGGCGCGCTGAAAGAAACATAAAAGAGCATACATTTCTTGTCCTACACAGGGCCCATCTTCAAAGAACTGGAAGCCGTTTAATGCTTTAAAGGCCATGGGGCACACAAAGAAAATGCAATACCTCCATTCTTGAAACTCACAACCTAATATTTTTCCTTTTTCTTAACTCTAACTGAGCAGGAACGTGGAGACCCCTGAAAATAGAGAGTGGGCAGAGTTGTCCAAGGAGTAGGCGGAACTTGAGACCACTAGACCCCCCTTTCTTTCATCTGAGAGTTAAGAACCACCCAGGAGGTTCAACACTGACAAGTCATTCAGAGAACTCTAAGGGAAGAGATTTCTCAGGGTTGCTTAAAAAGAAAATGTTTAATGTCCCACTGAAACACAGAATTAGATGGTATGCAAGTCTGGAAATGGAAAGTTACAATTGAAATGTCTTTCAGTATGCTGGATACATTTAGACTGTGTTTTTGCTAGATTCAGAAGCAAACTATTCTCAGATGTGACAGACCTCTTAATATACTTATGCAATTAATTAATTATATTATGTAGTGCCGCAGTGCTTTAGGGGTCTGGAGTGTACAATTAATGAATAAATTAATAGTGATTGAACACAAAAATTATAAGTAGCCACAATCATTGCACTGCATAAAATAATATATGATTATATGACTATATAACCAATATATAGGGTATGGCTAATGATAAAAAAAATATAAATCTATTTTTTGTAGGAAAATGGTTATGATGCATGGAGTGCCCCTTTGAAGTATGAAATTCAAATGTATGCAGATTATGTAATATGGAACATTCCTTAATAAAATGTGAATGAAACACAAAAAGTGTTGAAAGAACAGATAGCTTGCCAACCTTGTGTTGATTATGTTAAATAGAGCTTTTTAAAGTGACAGCATCCGAACTCCTAGTAGATTCCTTTGAGAACCTGCTGTCCTGGGTAAATATTGCTGAGCATTCAAAAATCAGCCAATCATGTTTGAGTTCTACATACGTATACCACCAGGATCAAAGTTGACTACAGAAAGAGCTGGGTGACAGGAAGTATAAAGCATGTTAGTTTCATATGACTGACATTCAAAAAAGAGCTTAATTCCAGCCCTCGATTCCTTCTCCGAGCTGGCCAAGTGTTTGTCAAATACCGACCTGTTGAGAAGGTGGGCTTCAGGGTGCCTTTGATTTTTTACATCTATGTTTTTTCATCATATATGAAGTGTAGGCTCCACATCGACAGGTGACAGGATCGGAATATTGAAATACATCCAATTCTGTTAAAATACGAGAAGGTTCAATAATTAAAATACAATTACTGATCGAACAGTAGGTCTAACTCAATGTTAAAGGGTGAACACACTTAAAAAGATCTTTCATGCACAAATGTGTTTATGGTGTGTTTTTTAAATCAGGTAAGGAATTAACATCAAATGTATAGATTACATTAAAATGGACAATCCAATGTAATTCTCTATCCAATATTTAGGAATAGTTTTTATTTTATGGGACAAATAGCAATTAGGGGTTCCAACAATTTTTATGCTGTTTATGCTGTTATGCATAGATGAACTGGGATTTAAACCCGGCTCCTCAATTGTTACTGGTTATAATCAGGGAAGTATTAGCTGTGAGGCAAACAAGGCATTTGCCTTGGGCGGCATTTGCCTTGGGCGGCATTTTCCAGGGGATGGCAAAAAAAGCCGCCCCGAAATGCCCAGGCAAATGTCTTGTTAGCCTTGCGGCTAACTAAAAATCCAGTCGGGCGTCCGAGCGGCACTGGCGAGGGAGCACTTTCCCCTCAGCTCCCTCGCACGCAGCAGAGTGATGCCGGGAGCCGGAATATGACATCATATTCCGGCATCACTCTGCGGCACGTGAGGGAGCTGAGCAGAGAGCTCAGGGGAAAGTGCTCCCTCGCCAGCGCCACCCGCCAGCCCAGCAGCTACTGGACCACAGGGAAAGGGAGAACCCCCTCAGCATTCCCAAACGTAAGGAGGCTGGGGGGTTGAGTTTTGTCATGCCTAGGGCAGCACCACTGGTTATAATACGATGTGGAATAGAACACCTGAGAACACCTGAGCCTGATTTACAAACAGCCATATTTTGGTTGTGATTCACCTTTAATAAACATTAACAAAAAGCATATCCTGCTACTGTATACCTCCTCTTTCCTCTATACCCCTCTTAAACCCAAATTCCCAGAATTCCATATTTACTTCCAATACACCGACATTTATATATATATATCATCATCATTACATCTGCTTAACCCCTAAACCATTAATTCAAGACAATACATATTTTTCCAAATTCTCTACTGCATGATGTTAGTCAATCAATTAATAAATATTAAGCTAAAAAAATCACGGTTTGCATTTCGAATTTACAAGTCAAATACATTTGTTTTAATATATTTTTGTATAAACTATGTATTCGAGTAAATAGCAAAGTGAGTGAAAGAGATGGATTTTACACTGACATATTGCGGAATGCAGACAGTCTGTCATGTATTTGTGCCCCCATCACTGGTTGTCTCGGCTGTCTAAGCTGACTGATTTCACAGTATGAATAACCTATCAGTGTTTGGATGAGCTCAAAGGCCATTTAATAACAGTAAGATTAACCAAGTCCTCTCCCAGCCACACACTGCCACGTGGGTTTTAATCACTTAACAGAGAGAGATGTGGTTAACGGACAACTTGGAAAACTTGGATCTTGCAAGTCAGTAGTCAGCTTGACACCAATCACTGTTTAATGAACCCATGCGACAGAGGGTAATTTCAAAATAGACTTTGACATAATCAGATCCTATTCATAATCAACACTTAAAATCATAACAAAAGGACAGCTCTAACTGCTAATCCATGTTTGATTTGAGGTGACAAGCCCAGAATTCTACGTGATTGCACAGACAGTGTTATCATTTTTACTGTTATCAAGGTTTATTGCCATACCCTTCTTTCATATATGATCAAATGCTGATTCCAGATTACATTATATTCAGATGTTTCAGTTTTAACCCTGTATTTTCTGATAATAAATCTCAGGAATTAAGTTGATATGGTGCAAGGGGTTAAACTGCTAACAGGTGGTTTAACCCCACAGTGCTGAATCTGACACCCGACCCCTCTATCCATCTACTTCCGCCACAGTCCGAGGCATAAATCGGGAAGTCTAGAAGAGGAGCGTCAGCTCACACTGTGCCGTCTTGTGAAGTTGTTATGGTGCCTGGGGTATCCTTCGAAGCAAAACTCTAAAGGGAGTTTGCACTATAGAGATGATTCCAACGTACATCATATAAATACTCATACACGCCATGTTTCCTGGATCTAGCAGGGCAGTCCTAACTTGGGACCCCTGTCATAACTACCTCTGATTATTATGAATTATTATGGTATCTCAGTGAGATTGGTGGACATTTCCCATCAGTAAAAAAATAATAAAATTTTGATTATATTATGGAAATAAATGCAATTTTAGATTGTAGCAGTGTTGTTTTCCATACTGCAGTAGGTAAATTGGGCTGTTACAAAACACCTTCTGTGTTGAGACATCGTTAGGCCTATTTTGTTGGACATTTTTATTCATTAAACTGGTAAGTGTGGAGAATCGACAAGGGAGCTGCATAGCCTAGGCCATAATAGCAAATAATTGGAGGAGATAGCTGCAATTTTGGACCAAAATACTTAACTCTCAGTTCTATTACCAGATTAGTGGATAATTCCACATTTGTTTCTAACCTGAAAAAACCCACCTGATTCTAATGCAATGCAATGGTTATTTGTAATAAAGAGAAATAGTAATTAAGAAGAGAGAGCTTAGTAATAAAGATAATGTTATTATATTTCACGTAAATAGCAGCAGAATTAGATTAACTATATGATACAAGACAGCTGCAACAGTAATCTAACTAAAATTATCGGCATATACATCTTCAGTGGGACTTTGGAATCTTAAAGGGATGCTCCACTGCCCAAATACCAAAATAAATAATACAACTCACTGTTTAGTAGATATGCCCCACATGAAAACATGCACACATTTAATTATGTATATTTTTACCTAGAAACAGCTGGCAAAAACTGCAGATCTCTTGTCTGCAGCCTTTACAAGCCCTCCCCTTCACACCCCGCCCAGACTTTCTGTAACTGTCCAATCACAGACTCCCAGTTCAGCTCAATGAAAAGTATTAGCAAGGCAGGTGCTCTGAGCAATTTGCTGCCTCTTGAGTTTATTTCCACTGAAATAAACAACCGGTAAGTAACAGGACCGATTGTCTGATTGACAGCTAGAGGTGTGTTACAAGGTTGATTTAGAAATATGCAAATTTCTGTTGAAATCTGCACTTTTTGTAAAATAAAAAAAATTGGGGAAAGGGGTGAAGGGGAAGGATTGCAAAGGCAGCAGATGAGATTTGCCGGTTCTCTTTTTGCAAGTTGTTTTTTTAGATATACCCACACTTAAAAACATATTTAATTGAAGGGGTCTATACTAACGAGTGATTTTTATTTGCTTAGTCTTTTACCACTGGTGTGTTCCTTTAAACATAATCAGCCATGGTGTTACTTTTATTCACGAACCAACTAGCATCTAATGAATGCATCCTGTAGTTGTCTCCGGTGACAGACGCTAGTCTGGGAATGTTGTGCTCCGTACTGGGTTAGTGAATCGTACTCATCAGCAATAGAGTAAAGTAACGTCATGTCTGTCTGAAGAATGGAATATTAAACAGTTAAACTGTTAATTGGCACTCTAATAAAATGCTGTCTTGAAATGTTTGCTTTCTATGGATACGATAAATAAATAAATGATGGATGTTCAAAAAGCACGTAACTGGAAGGCTAATTAGATATGAGATCTTAATACATTAGTACACCTGAAATAACCCCAATTTAAATGGATATATGCAAGTCAAGAACCATAGCCAATTCATTAGTCCCCGTTAAGACTTTAAAATAAGATTCAGCTGAAATGAAACATCAGACAATATAGCAAAAGCTGATATGAAACAACTTACTTTGTCCCACAACCCATAGGATGGATACATTGTACCCCATTATTCATAGGATGGATGCATTGTACCCCATTACCCATAGGATGGATGCATTGTACCCCATTACCTATAGGATGGATGCATTGTACCCCATTACCAACAGGATGGATGCATTGTACCCCATTACCCATAGCATGGATGCATTGTACCCCATTACCCATAGGATGGATTCATTGGACCCCATTACGCATAGGAAGATTCATTGTACACCATTACCCATAGGATGAATTTATTGTACCCCATTACCCATAGGATGGATTCATTGTACCCCACTACCCATAGGATGATTGCATTGTTCCCCATTACCCATAGGATGGATACATTGTACCCCATTACCCAGAGGATGGATACATTGTACCCCATTACCCAGAGGATGGATGCATTGTACCCCATTACCCATAGGATGGATGCATTGTACCCCATTACCCACAGGATGGATGCATTGTACCCCATTACCCATAGGATGGATGCATTGTACCCCATTACCTATAGGATGGATGCATTGTACCCCATTACCCATAGGATGGATGCATTGTACCCCATTACCACAGGATGGATGCATTGTACCCCATTACCCACAGGATGGATGCATTGTACCCCATTACCCACTGGATGGATGCATTGTACCCCATTACCTATAGGATGGATGCATTGTACCCCATAACCAATAGGATGGATTAATTGTACCCCATTACCCATAAGACTGGATTAATTGTACCCCACAACTCATAGGATGGATGCATTGTACCCCATTACCCACAGGATGGATTCATTGTACCCCACAACCCATAGGATGGATTCATTGTACCCCACTACCCATAGAATGGATGCATTGGACCCCATTACCCACAGGATGGGTTAATTGTACCCCAAAACCCATAGGATGGATTCATTGTACCCCACTACCCATAGAATGGATGCATTGTACCCCATTACCCATAGGATGGATTCATTGTACCCCACAACCCACAGGATGGATTCATTGTACCCAACAACCCTTAGGATGGATTCATTGTACCCCATTACCCATATGATGGATTCATTGTACCCCATTACCCATAGGATGGATGCATTGTACCCCACAACCCATAGGATGGATGCATTGTACCCCACAACCAATAGGATGGATTCATTGGACCCCATTACCCATAGGATGGATTCATTGGACCCCATTACCCGTAGGATGGATGCATTGTACCCCACAACCAATAGGATGGATTCATTGTACCCCATTACCCATAGGAAGATTCATTGTACACCATTACCCATAGGATGAATTCATTGTACCCCATTACCCATAGGATGGATTCATTGTACCCCACTACCCATAGGATGATTGCATTGTACCCCATTACCCATAGGATGATTGCATTGTACCCCATTACCCACAGGATGGATGCATTGTACCCCATTACCCATAGGATGGATGCATTGTACCCCATAACCAATAGGATGGATGCATTGTACCCCATTACCCACAGGATGGATTAATTGTACCCCATTACCCACAGGATGGATTAATTGTACCCCATTACCCATAAGACTGGATTAATTGTACCCCACAACTCATAGGAATGATGCATTGTACCCCATTACCCACAGGATGGATTCATTGTATCCCACAACCCACAGGATGGATTCATTGTACCCCACAACCCATAGGATGGATTCATTGTACCCCACTACCCGTAGAATGGATGCATTGGACCCCATTACCCACAGGATGGGTTAATTGTACCCCAAAACCCATAGGATGGATTCATTGTAGCCCACTACCCATAGAATGGATGCATTGTACCCCATTACCCATAGTATGGATTTATTGTACCCCATTACCCATAGGATGGATTCATTGTACCCCAAAACACACAGGATGGATTCATTGTACCCCACAACCCATATGATGGATTCATTGTACCCCATTACCCATATGATGGATTCATTGTACCCCATTACCCATAGGATGGATGCATTGTACCCCACAACCCATAGGATTGATGCATTGTACCCCACAACCAATAGGATGGATTCATTGGACCCCATTACCCATAGGATGGATTCATTGGACCCCATTACCCATAGGAAGATTCATTGTACATCATTACCCATAGGATGAATTTATTGTACCCCATTACCTATAGGATGGATTCATTGTACCCCACTACCCATAGGATGATTGCATTGTTCCCCATTACCCATAGGATGGATACATTGTACCCCATTACCCAGAGGATGGATACATTGTACCCCATTACCCAGAGGATGGATGCATTGTACCCCATTACCCATAGGATGGATGTATTGTACCCCATTACCCACAGGATGGATGCATTGTACCCCATTACCCATAGGATGGATGCATTGTACCCCATTACCTATAGGATGGATGCATTGTACCCCATTACCCATAGGATGGATGCATTGTACCCCATTACCACAGGATGGATGCATTGTACCCCATTACCCATAGGATGCATGCATTGTACCCCACTACCCACAGGATGGATGCATTGTACCCCATTACCCACTGGATGGATGCATTGTACCCCATTACCCATAGGATGGATGCATTGTACCCCATAACCAATAGGATGGATGCATTGTACCCCATTACCCACAGGATGGATTAATTGTACCCCATTACCCATAAGACTGGATTAATTGTACCCCACAACTCATAGGATGGATGCATTGTACCCCACTACCCACAGGATGGATTCATTGTACCCCACAACCCATAGGATGGATTCATTGTACCCCACTACCCATAGAATGGATGCATTGGACCCCATTACCCACAGGATGGGTTAATTGTACCCCAAAACCCATAGGATGGATTCATTGTACCCCACTACCCATAGAATGGATGCATTGTACCCCATTACCCATAGGATGGATTCATTGTACCCCACAACACACAGGATGGATTCATTGTACCCAACAACCCTTAGGATGGATTCATTGTACCCCATTACCCATATGATGGATTCATTGTACCCCATTACCCATAGGATGGATGCATTGTACCCCACAACCAATAGGATGGATTCATTGTACCCCATTACCCATAGGAAGATTCATTGTACACCATTACCCATAGGATGAATTCATTGTACCCCATTACCAATAGGATGGATTCATTGTACCCCACTACCCATAGGATGATTGCATTGTACCCCATTACCCATAGGATGGATACATTGTACCCCATTACCCATAGGATGGATACATTGTACCCCATTACCCAGAGGATGGATTTATTGTACCCCACAACCCATAGGATGGATGCATTGTACCCCACAACCCATAGGATGGATGCACTGTACCCCATTACCCATAGGATGGATTCATTGTACCCCACAACCCATATGATGGATGCATTGTACCCCATTACCCATAGGATGGATGCATTGTACCCCATTACCCATAGGATGGATTCATTGTACCCCACAACACACAGGATGGATTCATTGTACCCAACAACCCTTAGGATGGATTCATTTTACCCCATTACCCATATGATGGATTCATTGTACCCCATTACTCATAGGATGGATGCATTGTACCCCACAACCCATAGGATTGATGCATTGTACCCCACAACCAATAGGATGGATTCATTGGACCCCATTACCCATAGGATGGATTCATTGTACCCCATTACCCATAGGAAGATTCATTGTACCCCACAACCCATATGATGGATGCATTGTACCCCACAACCCATAGGATGGATTCATTGTACCCCATTACTCATAAGATGGATGTACCTATAGGATGGATTCCTTCTACCCCACAACCCATAGGATGGATTCATTGGACCCCATTACCCATAGGATGGATTCATTGGACCCCATTACCCATAGGATGGATGCATTGTACCCCACAACCAATAGGATGGATTCATTGTACCCCATTACCCATAGGAAGATTCATTGTACACCATTACCCATAGGATGAATTCATTGTACCCCATTACCCATAGGATGGATTCATTGTACCCCACTACCCATAGGATGATTGCATTGTACCCCATTACCCATAGGATGGATACATTGTACCCCATTACCTAGAGGATGGATTTATTGTACCCCACAACCCATAGGATGGATGCATTGTACCCCACAACCCATATGATGGATGCATTGTACCCCATTACCCATAGGATGGATGCACTGTACCCCATTACCCATAGGATGGATTCATTGTACCCCACAACCCATATGATGGATGCATTGTACTCCATTACCCATAGGATGGATGCATTGTACCCCACAACCCATAGGATGGATTCATTGTACCCCATTACTCATAAGATGGATGTACCTATAGAATGGATTCCTTCTACCCCACAACCCATAGGATGGATTCATTGTACCCCATTACCCATAGGATTGTATTGTACCCCATTACCCATAGGATGGATTCATTGTACCCCATTACTCATAAGATGGATGTACCTATAGGATGGATTCCTTGTACTCCACAACCCATAGGATGGATTCATTGTACCCCATTACCCAGAGGATGGATTCATTGTACCCCTTTACCCATTGGATGGATTCATTGTACCTCACAACCCATAGAATGGAGTCATTGTACCCCATTACCCATAGGATGAATTCTATGGGCCTCATTACCCATGGGATAGATTTATTGTACCCCATTACCCATGGGATAGATTTATTGTACCCTGTTACTCATATGATGGATTCCCTGTGACCCATGATACGTTAGACAGGCTGTGATCCCTTGCACCCCTTGCTTTCCCTGTGAATTTCTCTGTGTCTCAGTCAGCTCATGAAGATGGATTTTTACACACTTGAAAATTTCAGTTTGTAAATTCATGTGGGGATAATTTTATAAGTGGCTGCAAATGCATAACATGTGTGATTATTAGCCCCAGGCTCCCGAAGCCCATAATGCAGCACTGTCTGTCTCTGTTTTATGGCTGGGCAAAACATGTGGCAGATGTGGCCACTTACAGTAAGCCGTCACCTCGGAACATGCGCTAGTGAATATCTAAACACTGCAAGACTTCCCTGTCTCATTTACTATGGCTTGTGCTGCAAATAGAGGTGCACTAAGCCCTTAGTTTTCAGGGAATCTAAAATGCTAAATTCTTTAAAATATAAGAGTTCTCATGTGGAAATAGAGTACAAATAGGAAAACAAAAGAAAACATGTTTTTGCATTGATGTTCAAAAAAAAAGAAAATTGTTTTTTATGGCATTTTTTCTATATTTTATCATTGTGTTTTTTTATTTTCTGTAAAAAAACAGGACAATACTGATTTTCATTTTCCATATAGAATTTCCTTTAAAATATGGAAAAGTGATGCTCTCAGCTTTTTCAGTAACTTATATAAGGTGTCATGCGCCTCTCTGCACGTACAATAAGACGATCCCGTGGAGGGTGAGAATACTAATGTGTGTATATGTTTGGATGCCATTTGACAGCATAATAGTGTTTGCTACAGCAAAGAGATACAGCCCCATTCGTCATGGAATAACTTTGTGTAACAATAGAACAAAGATACTCTGCCGTAAGCGATCACCAACTCTAATGGTGACAGCTCCTTCCGAACAGCTCAGCAAGAAACCTCCATCTTCAGGCCTAAATTCACAGACATTTATATTGAGGAGATTCCTAGGGACCCGTACTTATTCCACGGATTATTTTAGGGACGCCAAACTTTGATAACGCAGAAATTTGTAAACTTAATTCAACCAGCCTGTTACTGTTGCAAAAATTTTGTAACATCTTAAATAAAAAAGCACACAGTGTTCTCATCAATGGAGACATTTTATTCTAGCAAAAAAAAGGTAAATCCACAACTCTTCCAGAGCTACAGCTCAGTTTATGTTTTGCCACTTTAATGCTCTCAAAGAATGATGGGAGTTTAACAACAGCTGGATATCTTCATTTTGGCCTCCCCTTCCAATGCAAAGTAACATTTTATTGAGACACGTCTTAATGGCTGAAGAAAGCTGATTTCCTATTCAGTCAAGAAGGTTGTTATTCTTTATGTAACTCTGTCTCTAAGCAAATAGTTTGACCGAAGGAGTGTTTGACTGTTTAGCGTTTTACTGGGTATTTATTGGACTGTGAATCTGGGGTCACCCTAATAACGGATCACCTGACACCCCGACTGGGTACCTCCGTTGATGGATGCTCCTATTGCTTCCTGAGGGCTCCAAGCACTCCACTTGACACCATAAACACTGCAGACCCCACAAACCACCGCAGCTTCAATGGGGTCTCGCCGTCTCCTACCCACACTGGACCTACGACAAGGCTCCAGGCTCCAGTGGGTGAACCTCTCTTCCTTCAGAGAGCGAAGCAGAAACAAGCTCTTAAAAGAGCTTAATGATTATAGCCAAGGGAGTATACAATGTATATTAATCCCCAGTGTAGATGCAGCCTTTCCCCACCCACACATGAGACAAGGCTCTATGTTGAGGGTAAAACAGGAACTCAGCAGTCTGAGGGTTTATTGTCTCTTATATACAGGTCCCACGTGGACCTTGTGGAACTCAGGATACAAAGTTACAAAACCAATCAGGACAGACTTGTACAGTTTAGACACTCCCAGACAATGTACACAAACCCTCCCCTCTGCCTGTGATACAATTAACAAACATAATGGGCTAAATGAAGGCTGAACTTGATGGACGCAAGTCTCTTTTCAGCTATGTAACTATGTAACTATGTAACTTAATTACTCACAGGCAGAAAACACAGATTTTTTTCTAAAACACAGAAAACACCCCAAAACACCACATATACCCAATGGATATGGATAGCCCTGATCGGGGTGAGCAACATATCCAAAAATCACCCAGATCAGAGCAGGGGTTCACGAATTCCATGGAAGTCACATTTAACCGACCGCAAGCATGGCTTTTCTGCCCAAAACAGTTCCACAGATTTAGGCTGTGCAGCCTGTCTATCTTCTCCTCTATCTTTGAGATAATTGGCTTAAGTGGGTGTGGTAACTTAATTATCTCCAGGTACAGGGAATATCTCTAAGTAAAAACTGTTACAAAAACCACATAAAAATACATAACTCATATAATACAATGTTTAACCTATATGTCCAACATATAGCTCATATCTTACGAATACAGTTGGAACGCCATGTGGTTAAACCATAGCAAGGGCTGATTAGAGATTGAGGAGGGACAAAGCAGCCAGTTTCAACTGGTCTGGCAGTGTCCCTGGGACAACGCCCTGCTGGAGAACAATAGGACAGGAAAAAGGGGGAGGGGAAGAGGCACATTTTCCCATGGATTTAAAGAGGCAGAAAAAGAGTTTTAAAATCCAATATGCCCAAATAAAGCTTTTAAAGGGCAATACATCCCAGGGGCCATAGTGACAGGGCAAGAGGCTGGCAAGCAGTGACAAAGGTGCTTTTGTCACAACCCTCTCTTGCAGTAAGTGTGTACCATTTATATATGTTATATTTCTTATTCAAAATCCAACATTTGTTATTTTGCTTTCACCACAATGTTAATATTGAAGTATAATGTTGCCTTATCAATGCCCATATGACTGCAAAGCTTGTCCATATCTTATTGCGTGGGCACATGCATGGGTACATTGTGTGAGTACATGTATGGGTACATTGTGTGAGAACATGTATGGGTACATTGTGTGAGTACATGTATGGGTACATTGTGTGAGTACATGTATGGGTACATTGTGTGAGAGCATGTATGGGTACATTGTGTGAGTGCATGTATGGGTACATTGTGTGGGTACATGTATGGGTACCTTGTGTGAGTACATGTATGGGTACATTGTGTGAGTACATGTGTGGGTACCTTGTGTGAGTACATGTGTGGGTACCTTGTGTGAGTACATGCATGGGTACATTGTGTGAGTACATGTATGGGTACATTGTGTGAGAACATGTGTGGGTACATTGTGTGAGTGCATGTATGGGTACGTTATGTGGGTACATTGTGTGGTTACATGCTTGGGTACGTTGTGTGGGTAAATGCTTGGGTACGTTGTGTGGGTACATTATGTGGGTACGTTGTGTGGGTAAATGCTTGGGTACATTGTGTAGGTACATGCTCAGGCACATTGTACGGGTATGTGCTTGGATACAAGCTACAGGATGGGTGTTTCCAAATATCCCATAACAGGATGTATAGTCCCAATGTGGCACCATGGTTCTTATATGTTGGTGTCTTGTTTTTAAGGACGCCAAAGAAAAATGGACAGTAAATAGTAGTGCCACTGAATGCAGTTTGCAATGTAAGTGCGACACGTCACATTATATGTGTCCTTGACTATAAATCCCTGCCTCGGGCCGGAGTTATCCCTTTTCACTTCCAAATCTCATCAGTGATGTGCATTGCATCACTGACACACACCAAATCAGTTCCCACATTCATCCTTTCCCGATTTATACCGATATTTGGTCATAAGGCTGTATCTAATTTGGTTTATTGCACAGGCGTGCTAATATGCACCCATTTATATGTGCGTGCATTAAATTTCACTTTCAGATTTATCCATTAAACTCTGAATTGCAGGAAATTAAAATCTGCATGGCAACATTTAGGCTAGAATAACTGAGCTGTGACTACAGATGAGACTAGAGAATTTTTTTTCCATATCGGCTATTTTAGTCTCAATTCTGTAATTCTGATTTTAGCTACCTGCCAACTGGAATCTAGCGAAGAACCCATACGTGCGTTGTGTACCAGATCAGATAGAGTGAGAGCTATTTAAATGTTAATTACAAAAATATCCTTCTTATATCTGCTTATAAATTCCTATAAATACTTTAACGACTCAAAATAAGGATCTGTAGAAAAACTGAGACGCAGTGCTCGCACTTGCGTTTGCCTCGCTAACATCCTCCGGCCAAACCTGACAGTGGGATAAGGTGACGGTAAGAGCCAGCTGTTTGTAAGCTCACCAGGAAGCATGGAAACTGGATTTATTATTGTTATGGCTTCAGGGAAGGCGATGTGAGCTTCATCTGTTTAATTAAACAGCAGCTTGCATGGGTTTGCGATGTAAAAAAAAAAAATACAAAAAATTAAATTGCAGTATTTCTGAAATGCATGTTACTGGCATCATACAGTACGACTGATCTTGCTGCCAGTTCTTATTCGCAGCCTGGAATGGGCCAAATATGCAGGTAATATTTAAAAGTAAGGTGTAAAACAGGGGCTCAGACCTATTTATTTATCAGCAGGAGATAATGGCGTTGGCTGGATATCAGATTTGACTACTATGATCATACCATACGTAATAATAAATCAGAAAATATGTCCCCAAAAAGAGCTCAATGTACATTCATGCCCCATGATTATATACAGCAAAGGGTAGAATTATCTTATTATAATGTGTAACATGGAGATCAAGGCTATTTGCGGGTGCCATATGTTTCATGATTTTGTGTAGTTTTGTTATACCGCTTGGGTTTTACATATTGTATTATCTGAAGCTGCAGAGTAAATATGCCAATGCCTTATTTTCATTCATTATAGCTCTTTTCAGTAAATAGCAGAATTCCTGAATTTTAAAGGGGAACGGCAGGTGTGGATGTTAGAGCTGGTATGACTAACAGGGAGCCAACATGCAATCCAGCAACAGTCCCAACTTCAAAGGGACAGTCCCATTTTCAGGTTTATGTCTCGTCGTTCCAGTTTAGTTCTCTAGTACCTTGCTTCCGGGGACACCAAGGAACTGTTCCCTGGCAGCAGAGAGCATGAGTAAACATCATTAAATGTGCACTATGATCCTGTAGAAAGCATTTCAGCAGCACTTAGGACAGGCAGGTCCTTTCAGTCCTTGGGCATCACCAGTGACATTAATCGCGTAACCTGTCCCGATCTGCATACCACCCAATTAGACGTAGATTGCAATATTCAGTTCCAGAATGGAGGCAAATACAGCATTGTTGATTTCTACATTTAACCCCTTCCCGACCAAAGACGGAAAATTTCCGTCAAGCTTGTCCTTGCGTTAAGCACTCTTGACGGAAAATTTCCATCATTTACTGAAGTTAACCCCAGATCGCCGCAATCGTGACGATCGCGGGGTTAACGCTCCTTCAGTCTACCTCGGTATTCGAGGCAGACCGGGAGCACCCGATCGCACAGTCCCTGCAGCTGTGATCGCTCTGACAGTCCGTCAGAGCGAGCACATGTGCTGCAGGGAATTCTGATCTGACTCACTGCTCTCCTGAGGTCAGTGTGACGTCAGGGAGACGATCAGTGCTGATGATCTTCTCCATGCAAAAAATTAAAATAAAGTTACAGTTAAATCCCACCACCCTTTCCCCTGCTTTATTAACATTAACCCCTTCACTGCCATTTGATCACTGACTAAAGTGATCAAAATACAGATACGGATATTTTACTGTGATCTTATTTTTTTAAACCCGGAGGGTTAACTTTGATTTCTTTTTTAACCCTCACGGGTTAAATTTATTATATTAATTCATTTAAATATTTTAAAATTATATATTTAGCTAGCTGGGGTTGGTGGAAGTTAGTGGGGAATTTGGTGTTAGGCTAGCTAGGGGTTATTGTTAAAAAAAAGTTTTAAAAAAAGCTTTAAAAAGTAAAGAAATTTTTTTTAAAAAAGTTTTAATAACGTTTAAAAAAAAAAAATCCCACCCCTCTTTACCCAGTCCTAATAAAAATTAACCTCTTCCCTGCCAGTTGATCACTGCCTACAATTATCAAAATACAGATCACAGTATTATACTGTGATCTGATTTTTTTTTTAACCCCTGAGGATTAACTATTATTTATTTTTTTAACCCTCAGGGGTTCAATTTATTTCATTAATTAATTTAAATATTTACAAATTATATATTTTGCTAGCTGGGGTGGGTGGGAGTTATGGGAAATTGGGGAATTTACTGTTAGTGCTGCTTACTGCTAGTTAGGGGTTAATGGTAAAAAAAAGTTTATAACATTTTTAAAAGTGTAAAAAAGTTTTAAGAAAGTTTATAAAAGAGAAAATTTAATACGTAAAAAAGTTTAAAAACAAGTTTAAAAAGTAAAAAAAGTTTAAAAGAGTAAAAAAATACATTTAAAAATGCTCATTACCCCTACACCTGGAACAAGCTAGCAGAAAAATTATCCTATGCTAAGGTTCAAAATATGCCTTTTGAAATACCCTGGGATGTCTTCTTTAAGAAATGGTATGTCTTTATAGCATAGTTGGTATATATAGACCGCTAAAATACTCCAAAATGGGATATGGACACAGTGTAAAAATTCAAAGTTTGAAAAAAACTGAATGGCTGTGTCTCAATTGTGCCCCTTCAATGTCCACATATACCTGGCAAAGGTACATACGGGGGTATTGCTGTACTCGGACGACATAGCTGAGCAACATATGAAGTATTATACAGCCGTAGCACACATAAGGTTTGCAAAATATACTGTGCAAACTCACTTTGTGTGTCAAAAAGGCAGAAAAAATGCTTATTACTACTACATTTGGCACAAGCTAGTGGAAAAATAATCCCACGCTAAGGTTCAAAATATGCCTTTTGAAATACCCTTGGATGTCTTCTTTAAGAAATGTTATGCCTTTATGGTGTAGTTGGAATATGTAGCCTGCTAAAGTGCTCCAAAGTGGGACTTCCGGTCCTCGCTCTTCCGGTCCTCGCTCTTCCGGTCCGGCGTCCTCTCCGTTTCCCCGCTCCTCCTTTCGGGCAACGAAACATACGAACGCCAAGGTAATTGGAAAAAATCTGCGTTCGTGCTATTTGCCATTCGTCAATTGCCAACCAAATCGCGATATATTGTGCCATTTACCGCTAATGGTTTATTAAACGGTTTGTTATTTTGCTTATATATAAATAATGTTATGTATAGCTTTTGTCACATAGTTTTTGCTCAACTCATATAACTCTTATCAGATGAATTTAAATGTTGGATGATAGTGAAGAAATATAGTGGTTTCTTCATTGTCAAATAAGCACAGAAAGCATCTGGTTGTGCAAAAAAATAAAATAAAAAATTAATAAAATCATGCCAGAAGCATAGTGTATGGGGAAGAAAAAAAGGTATTTTTCACCATAGTTCAATATATTATGTTTAGCTTTGAAGTGGAAGTAGTGAGATATCTTTCAGAAAATGTCTAATATTTCCCATGAACCTTTGCATAGTTTTCTTATTCACTTCACAATTAGTTTTACAAATATATCGTGCATGCGCAATCCAAGTTTTCACTCATTTGAATGAAAATAACTGAGCACGTGTGTGGTCTGTCCTTCTCTCTAATAGGCCCTTCCCTTCTCTCTATACTATAAGGGCACACTCCATTGGAGAGAGAAGAATAACACTCAACTACTAACAGTTTACAGAGGTTATTCTACACACCGGTCTTGTTAAATTCAGGACATACAAACAGTTTGTTTTACTTGTACCTATACACTGGCTTTCTGTTCATTCGTTTAAACCGGCTGGCTTTCTGTACATTCGTTTAAACCGGTTCATTCATTTAAATCCTGCCGAACAAGGTCTCAGGTCTAAATTTAATGTTACCCTTAAATGGCCTTCATGTGAAACTCCCGAAAAGGGGCCAACCCGCGCGTACGCCAATTCATTTGCTTAGACTACACAAAGCCTGACGGTAAGGCTTTCGTGCACACGTTCACAAAGATCGCATTAAGGCTAAACAGCATGCTACATACTGACCCCTGCTGGTCTCTCTCAGTACAAGATTTGTTAAAGAACCTTAGTTTACACAGACGCTCGCAACTCACCACGTAATCGTCGAGAATGACAACGTTCGGGCTATTCCCGCCATTCAACCTACTTTTCTCCTTAACTATACATACGAACATATGTACAATATTTTTTAGTTAATTTCACCGATTAATTTCTTCCGTTTTTTTTTCTCTCTCTCCCCTATTTTACAGCTGTCCTCACTTGTTGGTATTATTCATATGTTCTATGGTCTATGCAAGCTTCATATTGTCAGCCATTAAATCCTACTATGCTTTAGCACAATATCCTCAAGGATAACTGTAACGGATCACCTGGCACCCCGACTGGGTACCTCCGTTTATGGATGCTCCTAGCGCTTCCTGAGGGCTCCAAGCACTCCAGCCGACACCATAGCCACCGTGGACTCCTTCAGAGAGCAGGACAGGAACAAGCTCTTACAAGAGCTTAGTAGTGATTTAGCAAGGGAGTATGACAAGCATAGCAATTCCTTGTAGCAGATTCCCCCAATAAGAGACGGCACTCCAAATTGAAGGTGACGTAGAACTGAAGCTTTTAATCAAACACTCTGCTTTTATGCACTTTTTACACACATAGTACCGCCCACAGGGTTTTGCAGAACAACCAATCAATACGTACAATACACTCAGACACTCCCACACAAAATCCTCCCCTCTGCCTGTGATATAATTACAGAACACAATGGCTAACTTAATTATCATAGGCAGGAAAATACACAGTTTTACACAATATTCATAACTCTAAAAGTATACATACCATTCACATAGAATGTTCATACATTTTCAGAATCAGCATACTCCAAATACAAACATACTTCAAAATCATACAAATTGGTCCAATGGGTCAAAAGTTAGTTGGAAGTCCCTTTGTGACCATCTGCAAGCATGGCTTGGGTGTGGTAAGCCAATTACCTCCAGCATACAGAAAATAGCTCTATTCACAACAACAGTAAAAACACATAAAAATACATAATTTCTAACAGAACCCCCACATTCAATCTATCACTAGACAGCACAGTAAAATCACCATGGGGTTAAAACATAGCAAGAGCTGATGAGAGACCAAGGAGGGACAAAACAGCAAGTTCCAACTGGTCTGGCAGTGTGCCTGGGACAACTACCTGCTGGAGAACAATAGACAGGAAACGGGGGAGGGGAAGAGACACACCTTCCCATGGATTCAAATGGGCAGAAACAGTCTTTTAGAAGCCAATAAGACCCAACTAGTCTTTTTAAATGGCAATACACCCCAGGGCCATAGTCATGAGGGAGGAGGCTGGCAATCATATAAAAATCCAGTGATCATATAAAAATCCAGTGACAAAAGGCATTTTGTCACAATAACCTTATAGGGGAATTTAGTTACTATCCTTAGTCTCTTCAGCACTCTCAAGACCTATGATTATAATACTGTAGGCAATATCACGGAATTCACTAAATAGATATTACCTACTATTGTCTACTAGTACAACCTACTGTGTTGCCCTTCTACATGTCAGCGTAATCTGATACTGTTTAGAAGCCACTTATATTTTAGGGTTGTCTTTTCCTTTTTTAAACTGCACCTTGATTTCAGGTCCAAGACAGCATTCTATCACCAGTCAATTACTGGCTTGTTTTGTCTACAGGTTTCAATCAGGTACAAATACTTTTAGTTAATTTACTGCCTCATCAAAGCCACTAATTTACACGTTGGGGTATTGGGGTATGGGGGCTTGATTTCCCGCCTTGCCTCGACAGGCCACAGCTCTACTCCATAACTCGCTGTACGTTTACTCAAACTCGCTATCTATGGACAGTCGTCCTGTTTCATACAAGCCTCACTCTTATCACCCTCCTTTCCCCCTCTGATACTATCACGCTTCTCTTGGCACAATGTCTTCCTGAAAATCTCCCTTCAGGGTTATATAGATGCTATCCTGTGTTTCTTCAGTAACCTCAGGGTCTATGGTTACTATGCTATTATCCACATCTCCAACAACTACACTGGGTTGCTCATACTTTTCTCTCTCTTCTATCCCACGTCCACAGTTCCTCCTCTTCTTCTTATCTCTTTTTTTCCTTCCTGTAATATGAACCTCACGGTTCCTATCAACCTACGACTCGGTTGCTGAATATGTTACGTTCCACCCTCATCCAGCCCCCGTCTAGGGTTAGAGAACTGGCTGTTTAGAGTTAGGGTGCTGGCCTTAGTTGTTAGATCTCAACACGGAGATTTTGCCCCTCGGCCCAAATCATAGTTAGAGCCTCGCATTAGCCCACCTATTGGGTTCATAGCTAGGGCCTCGCCTGACAGGGCCACACGTATTTGGATCTTTTACTGTCACTGAGAGGCCAACACCCTGCCACCACGCTAGTGGCACGAGCCCCATGCCCAAATCATAGGTAGAGCCTCTCACCAGCCGCTTGGCAACTAGCAGGGCCTCACCTGTCACGGGGTAGAGAGCTTTTCGCTTCGGCACTAGTTAGCCAGCCAGTTCTACGCTTATTCAACTGTTTTGTTATTAATCAATTCTTTGTTGTTGTGATGTTTTTTTTTTGCACGTCCCAAGAAGGTAATATGGGAGACTAACCATTCCTCCATTGTATGACTACTGAACCGAACCCGGAGGATTCTGTGTTGGGGATCGGCTCACAAGGAGAAATTTCTGCTATAATAGGAAGTCTAAACACCATTCTGGCCAATCTTCAATCCTTCAACGATAGACTATCCGTCTTAGAGAACACCAACCCGGCTCGTATAGGCCCTCCCCACACGCTCATTCCCTCCACCCCACAGAGTTGGCCCCTGCATCACCTTTTCACATCCCCTCACGATCTGGGTACTCACCCGCATTTTTGCCCACACACGTTGTATCGAAGATCATGAGTTCAGAACTTTCAACTTTAACATTGTCGGGGATCACGTCCGTCCGACTCTTGGTGGTATATTTATTACACGGGTTCTACACTAGGTGGGGGTCACTCTCACTGTGCACCCTAAATGTCCATATCTCCTCAGCTAATCACGTATTATTTAATGTGCGCCACCGGATATACTAATAAACATCGCCTCAGCATTATTCTGTCTGCTCCGCTTTCAGTCGCATCCTCTGTCTTAAATATCATCACCCAATTCTCTCAATACCATATCACTAGGGATTGTAGCAATTATGGGCAGGCATAACTACTTGGCCTAGCAGGACAGAGATCTCCTCCACGTGACCATTCATCCCTACAAACTATTGGTTAGGGACTGCCGGTTAAGTGGCGCTCAGTCTATTGCAATACCGGCCTTAGTTGAGCTTACCAATAGCGGCAGCAGCATTAACGGACAGACCCCTATTCAAGCAGGCCAGTTGAAGGTTAGGCCGACTGCATGGTGATCTGCAACATATTCAATACAATTGTTCACCTTCTTAACCTTTGGGTAGATGGTTCGCAGACTGTTTGACGGTAACATGGTTAGAAGGTCCTTCGGCATGGCAGTCCTGGTCAGGTTGGGGGAGTCAATTGAGCTCGGAACTCGGTTTATGAGTTCATCCGCCTGGTTCCGACCAACTCCCAATTTGTACAGTTAAACCACTATCCTGGGTGGAAGCATCCACATAACTATTAGGGATTCCTGGTCAAGAGTCAATTGGTCTAGTACCTCACTCAACTTACAACACCCGATTCCTTGTCATCACACGGTTACTTTCTGCATTTCATAATCTGCATTTTAATGTCCTCATTCGGTCACCCGGCTATTGGGACTCAACAACAAGTTATCACCTATAGCGTTTTCGATTGCACTAAGAATACATACGACAGAACGTGACATTCTTCCAAGACTCAGCGGAACACAACATTCACAGGCATACCGTACAATTGTAGTCTATTCTGCTTTTTGACACATTTTATTCAAACCTTCATACAACACTATCGCACTATAACGAACTGACATACAATAACACGTTCTGACAAGCCTTTCAAACCATACCCCATCAAGAGATATCAAAAGATAAATAATTGGTTTATCACTCTACAGTAACGTACATCCACAGATGGGAATTCTGGGCAGTATCAGACTCCCTAAACAGCATCCGCACCACACAAGCAGGTCTTAAACCTCTGTGCCTGCAACCGTACAAGGGTTCCGGAACCCTACAACTCCACGATCACAACCAACCAGACTAGCAAATCATGTCTCCTCAAGGAAGATTTAAGAAGATACAGACACTACCTCATGTCACGCCAACATTCAAACCAAACAATCAAGACACTTGACCTACTAATCATTCCCTAACTACTTCTAAATGTGGTTCTACGTTCATACTCCTGGCATTAGAGTAGGTTGGGACCACTGACTCCTATTTAGAACATCCTTTCAATAAGCACGGCATCCAGTAGCAGTACGCCGGTACACATAATATTTAGAGTCACTAGAAATCAGCTACATTATACAGGAACATTCCTAATGGATAAGAAGTAAGGCAAACGGATTTTATGTGATAATTATATTGCAATAAGTTTGTTTTTCTTGCATTTCCTTTTGCCCTCTTTTACAGGCCTACCCCCTACGTTGGTTCCGGCACACCACGCCGACTTAATTCCAATCACAAGGTATTTCACAATACGATATTAACCGACCACAAGTTTAAGGCCGTAAGGCCTGTATTTGTGGGAGGTGTTAGTGTTCCTATATAAACGCTACTCCCTCCTTCCTACCTTGCCGTACGCATGCTGTTCATCCCACCCACCTCTCCCTCTTATACAATTCATTCAAGGGGCCCTCTTTTACAGGCCTACCCTCTACGTCTGTTCCGGCACACCACGCCGGCTTAATTCCAATCACAAAGTATTTCACAATACGATATTAACCGACCACAACTACTTAATATAAATATTTACTTTTCTGTGGCAATTTTGTTTTCTGCGATGGCTACTAAACCTACAAGATAAACATACCAACTTCTAAAATAGTTTCACCGTCTGAAATTGAAATTTTATTTTAGTCCTTGTATTTTGTGTCCTGTAACTTTCAAAAGAAGCTGAAATCCTACACATAGTCTATAAATCAAGACACATAAATTAATTTATTTTGAATTACTTTTGGTAAGCTGGACATATTATGCACACGCTATTATTGCCAAAACTGTGAAAAACTATTTTTTCCCCCTATTTTTTTGGCATTTTTAAAAAAATTTAAGGAGAATTTATCTATGTATATGTGACATCAAATTAAAGCCCTTTTTGCCCTCTAAAACACGGTATATAACATGTGTTGGTGCAATAAATGACAGATGCAAATTGTGTTTAAACACAAACAGCAAAAAATGCAAAAAAGATAGTGTCCTTAAGGGTAAGACAAGCTTTTGAAGCTGTGTCCTTAAGGGGTTAATTGTATATTTCAAACCTCACAAACACGTATTTATAAATACAGGTGATAACTAAAAATATATTTTTTAAATCCTGCAAAGTGACGGCTCTGTTTGATTATTGAAGACGGTATATTCTTTAAAATGTGAGTTGTGTCTAGCTGTCGCAAAGGACAGGCAAGCTGGACCAAAATCTTTAAACTGTAGCTATCCAGCTGTCTGCAGCTCCCCTACAGCACTTAGCACTGCATGAGCCTGGGGAAGGGGGTAATCATTTGAAAACATGTGCTCTTAACGACAGCTGAAAAGCTATGTCCAAATGCAAGAAGGATGGTTAGACACTTGTATGCAATACTCCTGTACAATCTCAATAAACTATAATTTACAAAAATACCCCATTTCGTCTGCACTGAGCCACACTACTAGATTTTATTTAATGGCCCACTAAACAAAGTGCTAGCTTCCATTTTCACATTGCTTTAAAATACCTTTTATTTGAACATTTTTAAGACATCTTACTGAAAAAATATATATGAGGTAGATGGTATGAAGGTGGATTGGTTAACCCCTTTAGAACCAGTAATATGCCTGACAAGTCATGATATGAAGGGATTTACCTAACTTCTGGTCATTAAAAGGTTAAAACTGGTGTAAAACTCTTGCTTTTCTCTGTTAAGACGAGCAGATGGCGGCCCTCCGTCCTGCTCCTTGGTGACTATTTAGACTGAGGACGTTGCGGATATTTACGCGAGTTGAACCCCTAGCCCACAATCTTATCTGGATAATAACAGCTCTTGTGACAGCGAGACGATGTGATTACCTGCTGATTCCTGACATTCATTACTTACTTTATATTTAACTCATAAACTGCCACTTCGACCTGTAAAACAAAATACTTGCCAACAGGAGAAACAGATTCCTTCTTTAATAATTTATTTATTTTTTACTAAAAGGTAAATTTTAATGACTTGACAATCAATCGGCAAAAGTTAGGCTAAATTAATCAATCAGTGAAAACATGGTCACTATATTATTGATGTTCACATTATATTTCTCAAGATGATGATTTATGTTATTCTTGGTGTCTGACATAGTGTCATCATTTTTTCCTTTTCCCACACAAGCTATGAACATCGTAAGAAATGTTGGATTTATCATATGTCCCTATGTATTTTAAACCCTGCGCGAGAGTCGTGATTGTGAACCCTTCGGATCTCGGATTATCCCTCGGGTTTTAGTAGAGAAAATGCCAAAATAACTAAACAAACCCTGCAGAAGTGCAATATTCTGTGCAGAAGAACATTTGTGTCTGGAATCCTAAACTTCTATCATTCATGTGGTGCCCACTGTCTTGGCCCTGTGAGATGCCAAATACGTCATCGATATGCCCTCAGCTCCATTCTACTCTCAGCTGCATGTCTCCAGGAACAGAAATGTAAACCATGCCTAATTCGCTACTTTGTTTTTTCCAAAGATTCTTCTTGGATAAGACACTGTGAATCTTTATGTTTTTCATGTATTTTTAGATCGTTTGTAGGGTAAAATGTTTTATAAAGCACATTCATTTCCTTTATATAACTTGTGCGGTGTCTTTATTTTGAAGGGGTCAAAGCCTCACAATTATTTCCATTCTGAATTTTATTATATTAATAATGCTACTTACTTATAACATCAACATATTCTACAGCACTATGTATTAAATTTGTCAGCAGTTATCCATGATTTATCATTAAACGACAAAGGCTGTAGGGTTTCATAGTGTATTAACCAGTTACGAACTAAAGAAGGCCTGTGTCCTTATAACAATTTGATTTTTAACTCCTTCAGACCAGTGCTGGTCTATGCTGTCATAACAATACAGCCTTATTCAAACATAGAATTATCTAAATGACTGTTGGGCTGCATACTGCTAACATAGCTGTAAAAGCAGGACATGCCACATTGCCATAAGGTCGTTAGGGACAAGATTGCTATTATGGCAACAAATTTCATTGGTCCTTAATGGGTTAAAAATATTTCTTTAATAGTAAGTGACGGTCTGGCTGTATCCACACCCAGCACTCTGAGCCTATAATTGATGTGTAAGATTGGACGGGGTCACACTTGGTAAAGACAGAGTGTAATCTGTGCACTTACAGTGGAGCTGCAGAGGGGGCTGGCTATGGGTGCAGTGAGCTATAATAGTTATGGTGCCTAGAGTGTCTCTTAAAGTAGCACTGTCACCGTCTGGGGATTCTGCATAATTTGCAATCGCGAGAGTACAGCATTGACGTCTCATCATTTGTTTTATATAAAGGCAGCGACTGTGCTGCATTGAGATAAAATTCAAATGTCTAAAATAATGAGCGATTCAGACAGGGAGGAATACTCCAACTGTGTGTAGCTGAACTGGGGAGCAAGCTCCCCTCAACTGCTCAAAGAGTGTCCCTGGTGGACCAATGAACAAATAGGCCCTGGTGCAAGGATTTTTTGAGGGACCGACCAACATATTTGCTGATTTGCCACCAATCTTAAAAACATTTGCAGAGTTAAGATTACACCCTTACAGACTTAGTAATAGCCTCACAGTTGTCATAGTGCACAGTTGTGGATGTCCCATCTGGCCACCCCAATTATACATATACACAATAGTATAGAGTCAGTTACTGGGAATTGCTCCGAATGCTCGGCTCCCTGGGGGGTGTCAGGGTTTTATAGATTATGGGAACTGTCTATTAAACTCTGACCTTTAAGCAAATTTTGGAGGAAGTAACAATTGAAATGTCATTCTCGGTGATACAAGACAGTTTGTTACGTGAAAATTCAGCATTTACAGCAACAATATGAAATTTCTTTTTTCTGTTTTAAAAGTTAAAAATAATACATTAAATTCATTGTATGTTGTTTCTCTTTTATTATGTTATTTTTTAAATGTGTACACATAAAGGGTTGTATTCACGAAACAGTGTAGATTTAAAAGTGCATTGACTGAAATCAGGTGAAAATAGGCAAATATAATGGTAGTATAGCTGAGTGGGAAATGTTTGTAGTTCAACAACGGTTATCTGAGTTTTGTAAATGTTGCTATTTTTCATTTGATTTCTCTACAATTCTATTTTTAATGATTGAACTCCAAAGAGTTTAAAGGAACACGCCGAGTACTGTAGTGGTTATGGTGCCATGATTACCGTGGCATCCACACCCAGTGTAAATACTCAAACAGCACTGTAGAGCTTAGCTTAAGAGAACTAACGGAAGTTCTAGCAAGAGCTTCCAGTTCTCAATTACTGGGAGACAGGTAAAATTTAAACCGTGAGCCAGGGGAGACACTACGACACTCCTGGCACCATAACCACTATCACACTCTTCTTTTTAAAAAGCAAATTTGAAAACTGTGTCTCCTGTTTTAACGGTATCGTTAATCCATTTCCAAAGACTTGTACATCAACGCTATTGTGTTCATTGTAATGAAACAATGTTTGACTTTGATTGAAAATGTGCTCACAAACCCTAAAATAGCCTTACACGGGCCTGGGAGCGATTGATTGCACAGATCACCAGAACAAAAAGAAAACAAACAAAAAAAGAAAACAGAAACCAATATGAAAGTGATGGATGTGCCAGAAAAAAAATCCTGATTAATATCCCCAATGTTGCTATAAATTATTAACATACAATGGCTAACTCACATAATAAAAAGAAATAATGATCACATTTGTTTATTTAGAAAGCGTTTGATCAGAAAGAACGTATTGATCTCTTGTTTTTTTATGCATATCCTGATAAATATTTTGTTTAATAAAAAATAAATTGGGAACATACTTATTATTATTATTATTATTATTATGATATTTATATAGCGCCATCAAATTCTGCAGCACTTTACAACGGGTGGACGAACAGACATGTAGTTGTAACCAGACAAGTTGGACACACAGGAACAGAGGGGTTGAGGGCCCTGCTCAATGAGCTTACATGCTAGAGGGAGTGGGGTAAAATGACACAAAAAGGTAAGGATAGTGTTAGACTAGTGACAGTTGCAGAAGAGGAATCAGTCAGGAGCTATTAACAGTTTAATTGATACGCTTTTATGAAGAAGTGTGTTTTTAATGAGTTTTTGAAGGAGTGGAGACTGGGTGAGCATCTAACGGAGGAGGGAAGCGAGTTCCACAGGAACGGTGCAAACCTTGAGAAATCTTGTAGGTGAGCATCAGAGGTGGGAGTATGGACAGAACATAGACATAAGTCTTCAGCAGATCGTAAGGGCCTAGACGGGACATGCTTGTGTATAAGGGAGGATAGATAGGTGGGAGCAGCATTATGTAGCGATTTGAAAGCAAGAACCAGAATTTTAAATTGAGCTCTATATTTTATAGGAAGCCAATGTAGGGACTGACAGAAGGGTGAGGCATGGGAGGTACGGTTGGACAGGAAGATGAGCCTCGCTGCCGCATTCATTATGGACTGTAACGGTGCAAGTTGGGAGCACATAAGACCACTGAGAAGCGGATTACAGTAGTCAAGGCGAGAATGGACAGTGGAATGGACCAACACCTTAGTCGCATCTGGCGTTAAGTAGGGGCAGATGAGCGCAATGTTTTTGAGATGGAAATGACAGGATTTGGCTTGAAGGAGAGGTCGGAGTCAAAGAGAACACCTAGGCAGCAAGCCTGCGTGGTGGAGCTGATGGTAGCACCGTTGACTTGGAGGGAGACAGACACAGGAGTAACAACACTTGAGGGAGGAAAGACCAGAATTTCAGTTTTGGCCAAGTTTAGTTTAACCCCTTAAGGACACATGACATGTGTGACATGTCATGATTCCCTTTTATTTCAGAAGTTTGGTCCTTAAGGGGTTAATGAAGTGGGCAGCCATCCGGTTAGAAACAGAAGAGAGGCAGTCAGACACTAGTCAAGAGGGACGGGGAGAGATTAGGAGAGGACAGGTAGATTTGCGTGTCATCTGCATAGAAATTATATTGGAAGCCAAAGGAGCTAATGAGTTTACCAAGGGAGGCAGTATAGATAGAGAACAGGAGGGGACCAATGACTGAACCTTGGGGGACACAAACAGAGAGGAGGTGGGGAGAAGAAGCAGAGCCAGAGAAAGAAACACTGAAAGAGCGCTGGGAGAGGTAGGAGGAGCACCAGGAGAGAGCAATATCTTGTAGACCGATATTGCGGAGGATTGTATGTATAGTTTCTGCAAAAAACATTTTTTTTAAAATGAAATATTTTCATTTTTTATACAATTTTCCCATATTGGTTATTTTGGCACCTTAACCCCTTCAATACCAAAATCAAGTCTAAACATTTTTTTTTTCATGTGTTTTGCAGCATGAAATCTAGCCCATAAAGCCTCACTCACCCTTATCCATACTATAGCTATGATTACCAGCTTGTAGATGAAGTATTTTATCTGCCAAAAGCTGCTAGTCACAGATATAATAAATGGAAGATTTCTGAAAATTTAAGTTCACCCCCCTGCTTTCCAACAGTACAGTAAGTTTCACTGGGTCATATTATTCCTACAGTAATGTTAGTATTACATTAGTATTACAGAGATTGAAAAAGATTGCTATAACAGTTATAAATAACTTTATTTTAGCAAAATGTGATTTAACGGTATTTACTGCATGTGGGCATTATGCTCAAATGCAGACATTTAGTTTACATTCTGTTGCAATTAAAAAGTATTCAGTAGTGAAGGCGTTACATTTTAAATTAATTTTTAATTCTCACTTTATTGAATAACCCTGACTGTTTTAAGCCAGGTTCCTCATTTGTATGTTCTAACTAACTGAGATAACATCCGTATCAGCCAATGTAACAATGGGTACAATATCTTGTATTGATTTATGCCATTCTGTCACCCTAATATCAAAAATAAGTATTTGATACTCACATTGACTACTTTGGAATCTCACTGAAATTCCAACCCAGTCAAAAAAGATATATTGTGACAAAGTAGGACCACATTGTCTTAGTATTTTTATTACGCTTGACAAGATTAATGCTGCCAAGCTTGTCATTTCCCCCCATCTGTCACCAGTGTAAGGAAATAAAGCTATTTCTATGGAGGATCCCGCGGTCTCGCACGAGCGAGACTATAGCGCTGACGTCGGCTTCTGGCAGCAGGAACACCAGAAGCTGAAGAAGAGCATCAGGAAGAGGATGCTAATGTAGGTAAGGTAAAAAACTTACCTTTCTCCGGGGCATCGGACCCCAAATAGCGATGTCGCCATGGGGGATCTTTGTAAATTATGCCTCCAGGCGGTGACAGGGCCACTTTAATTCTTTAATAACATAAACTAAATACAATTTTGATTGTGAATTAAAGAAGTAGTTTACATGTAACCAATCCATAAATGTCACAACCAGGTGAAATGCTTTATTAATCCTGTGTTACTGGGATCAAGCCCTGTAATAATCCACTCTCTCTGGCTCTCTCCTGCAGAGCAATCTGTTACCTCAATGTCCCCCAGAAGAACCAGGTGCTAATTCCTTCTCTCCATCACAACCCTATCATTTACTACAACTCTTCCCAAGCTCAATATTGCTCTCTTTTCATAAATAGAGCACACTGGTACCTCATTTCCAGCAACAACGTCAGGAGCCCTCCTAGATAATACATTGCTGCCTCTTTTTTCACAAAGTGAACCCATTGCAGTCTTTTTAACACAACAGAACCCTGTGCCAGTGCAGCTTCCTTTTATCCACATAGAATCCTACACAGAATTTTACATTCTATGCTGTCTCCTTTCCTTCTCAGACAATTTTATACTCTGTCATGAAATTCTATGTTGTGTCCTTTCTTTCTCAGAGAATTATCTGCTGTCTTCTCCTTCTCAGAGAAGTCCACGCTCTATCTATTCTTCTCAGGAAATTTTATACTGTCTCCTTTTCTTCTCAGATAATTCTATGCTATCTCCTTTCCTTCTTAGACAATTCCATGCTCTCTCCTTTTTCCCAGCAGAACTCTCTATCCCTGCTGCTTCCATTCCCCAAATAAAATACGATGCTGTCTCTTCTCCCCTAAACCAGAACCCAGCACTGGTTTTTTTTCGTGGCAGATCACAGTACTAACGCACCTTCCTTTCCCCAGAGAGAATCCTGCAATGAAAAGTTTCTTCCAGAACAATATTTGTAGCTTTCTGTCTCCCATATATTACCCTGTGTTTCTTCCTTTATTCTTTCAGAATCCTGGTTGCCTTCTTTCTCCATATCGCACAGAACCCCGTAATACCTTATTTTTAATAGAACTAGTGCTGACTTGTTTTCTCAAGAGAACCATGACCTTCGTTCAAGAAAACTCAGATCTGTCTTCACCTCCGCAAAAGCCCCCGAGCTGCTGTCCGTACTCTTACAGAACCCTGAACTGCCTCCACCCCTCAGCAGAAAACCACTAACAGCCTGCTATGATTTTATTTTATCGTTTTATTTATTTTTGTATTACTGTACTGTTTATATTTCTAGCCTCAGGGTTCTTCTGTTTGACTATTTAATCTTTGCATCTTCAGCACCTTTTGAAAGGAAATATGTGTGTAATACTGCAGTCACCATAAACATGAGACTGGTTTATCTAACATGCATCTATACAGTATCTATAGAATCGATATCACACGGTGATTGCATTCACAGGCCCACATGAGTGCAGTGATTACCTGTTGGTTTCATCCTGTGCCAGATGTCTTATTATACTCCTTGACATTTTGAAAATAAGTAGAAAAAACCATGGGGATTCTTGGAAGTGTTTAGTCATGATCTTGCATTTTGCGATGAGATCAGGGAATGTTATCGGCCCACCCGTGAATCTAATCTGTCAAATTTTAGTAAATTTGCTGAGCTACTATTACTTATAGCCTATTTAACGACTGTATGCCTGGAATGAGAGTTTGACAAGGGACACACCACTGCCAAAATACAGAAAGAATACTAAAAAAAATATTTAGTAGATATACCCACAATGAAAACATGCAAACATTTAATTACTTATTTTTTTCTATGGGGATATATATCTAAAAACAACTTATAAAAACTGCAGATCTCTTGTCTGTAGCCTTTGCAAGCCCTCCCCTTCTAACCCCACCCAGGCTTTTTGTGAATGTCCAATCACAGACTTCCCAATGCAGCTCAGTGAAAAGTCTTTGCACGGCAGGTGCTCTGGGCAGTTGCTGCCTCTTAAGTTTAGCAACACTGAGCGAAACAAACCAGGAAGTAACAGAGCCAGGTGTCTGATTGAAAGCCAGGGGGTGTAACACGGTTAATTTATAAAAGTGTGAATTTCTATTGAAATCTGCATTTTTGTGCAAAATGAAAAAAGAGGACACACTCTTCACACATAAAGCATTTCAGCAAGCTAAAGCTCTCTAGGGGTCTGGAGTGAGCCTTTAAACCAGCTCATTCTTGGTGTTTCTTGTCCTGTCCTATCGCAAGCTAATAATAAATAATACATAGCTCGTCCATACATTACCCCTGCAGTCCTTGCTGTTTTTTCTGCCCATATATTTACTGTGATAGAATTTATACATTTTCTCTTTGTTCTCCATTCTTTTTACTGGCATGATTTTACACATTTGTGAAATTTAATGCCAGCGCCAGGGATAGGGAGCAATGACTAACTACGAGGCTGCATCAGATTACTACATTTTGGAGCGAATAGATCTGATATATATCCCCCAATAGTTTTAATGATTTTGCTATAAAACATCCTCATTCCGTAGTATACTCTGTTTAGCTGCACCCTTCTCTAAATGCCAGGGTCTGACACTATTTCATCCGGGCACAGTCAGGTTGTTAATTTTCTATGTATAGCTCAGCAAGAACATAGCGATACGTGAAAAACAGAGGAGAGCTTGTTAATTTTTCTCTTGTAATTACAATTAATGAATTTTACCCAATTACACTTCATTACTGCTTTTCATTGTAGCCGTGAGTGATGGGTTCATTAATATTGATTGGACAAGAACTTATTCTTTTTCTTCATTCCCTCGCTGTGATACATTCTATTCATTCTTTCGCTGTGATATATATATCAGAATACCAATTATGCTATTGAAATGTTAATGGTCAAGTTGTAAATTAAACGTTATTTTTAAAAAATGGTAAATAGTGTTATTTATTGTTATTGGCTTTGGTTTTCAACTAATATTATATGGATAGACAGACAGACAGACTCGTGGGGAGACAGACGGACCGATAGATGTGTGTGGTTGTGTTCTATGATTCCAAAGTTTAATTAGAATTGTTATTTATTTTTCTAATTAGAATTTGCACCTGATTTTCATTTAATTAGAATGTGGGCTTTTAATATGGCAATTTTTAATCAGATATTCCCTGTGGCTTTTAGGGAATTGGCTACATGTAACTGGGAAGACTTCGATTTATTGAAGGGACAGTACAATGCAGCACTTACCATTCCTAATCTTTTACCTAAACTGCAGGAGTTTTGCCTTTAATTTACTAGGTTGATAGTTCGTCCCATAAGCCGTTATTTCCCAGGATAATGATGACAGTTTAAAAAAAAAAATAAGTTTAATCAGGTTTTTTTAAATTTAGTGATGTTAATATTTTAGGATGTTCATGTTTAGCTGCGACTGTTAACTCTTAAATAATGCTAAAAAAGCAATAAAAAATACTTACAACAAAATTTAAATTAGAAATGTTTATGTATCTGTCACAAACGTACCCTACTCCAAGAGTGTGTGTGACGTAGTTCTGGTGGTGAAAGGGTTAAAGTTCACTATTTATCTGCACTAGACCGGAAATAATGATAAAAATCCCCCTTAACCCCTTCAGGACGGGTGACGGATGAAGTCCGTCATCCTGGGGATACCCTTAACGACGGGTGACGGACCTCGTCATCACGCGGTAAAATTAACCCCAGATCACAGCAATCGCGGCGCTCGTGGGGTTAATGGTGCTCCGGTCTGCCTCTGTATTAGAGACAGACTGGGAGCACCCGATCTTGCTGTCCCAGCACCGGTTCTGGGGCAGGCTGTCAGAGCAAGCACATGCGCCTTCCTGCACTTCCGGGATCAGTGTGAAGTGCAGGGAGACGGATCATCACTGATCTTGTCCCTGTTTGAAAAAAAAATAAAGTTAATTTAAAATCCCACCCCCCTTTACCCCTTTTAATAAAAAGTTAACCCATTCCCTGCCAGTTGATCACTGACTACAGGGATCAATTGGCAAAGATTACATTTTACTGTCATCTGATTTTTTTTTAACCCCTGAGGGTTGATTCTTTTTTTTTTTTTTAAAAACCATAAAATGTATTTTATTAATTAATTTAAATATTTTAAAATGATATATTTAGCTAGCTGGGGTAGGTGGAAGTTAGTGGGGAATTGGGGGATTTGGTGTTAGGCTAACTAGGGGTTAACGTTAAAAAATTTTTTTAAATAAACTTTAAAAAGTTAAAAATTACGTTTACAAAAGTTTTAATAACGTTTAAGTAAAAAATAAAAAAAGACACCCCTCTTTAACCAGTCCAAATAAAAATAACCCCTTCCTTGCCAGTCAATCACTGCCTACAGTGATCAAAATACAGATCACAGTATTATACTATGATCTAATTTTTTTTAACCCCTGTGGATTAACTTTTATTTATTTTTTAACCCTCAGGGGTTCAATTTATTTAATTAATTTCAATATTTTATAATTATATATTTTGCTAGCTGGTGTGGGTGGGAGTTATGGGAAAATGGGGAATTTACTGTTAGTGCTGCTTACTGCTAGTTAGGGTTAATGGTAAAAAAAGCTTAGAAAAATGTTAAATCTGTAAAAAAAAGTTTAGGAAACTTTAAAAAAATAATAAGCAAAACAAAAGTTTAAAAACTAGTTTTAAAAAGTTTAAAAAGTTTCAAAAAGTAAAAAAATACATTTAAGAATGCTCATTACCACTACACCTGGAACAAACTAGAGAAAAAATGATCCCACGCTAAGGTTCAAAATATGCCTTTTGAATTACCCCAGGGTGTATTCTTTAATAATTAGTATGTGTTTGTGGGGAAGTTTCAATAACCAACCATCTAAACTACTCCAAAATGAAACATGGACACAGCATAAAACTGAATGGCTGTGTCTCAAATGTGCCCCTTCAACATCCACATATACCTGGCAAAGGTTCATACGGGGGTATTGCTGTACTCAGACGACATAGCTGAGCAACATATGAAGTATTATACAGCCGTAGCACACATAAGGTTTGCAAAATATACTGTGCAAACTCACTTTGTGTGTCAAAAAGGCAGAAAAAATGCTTATTACCACTACACTTGGTACAAGCTAGCAGAAAAATGATCCCACGTTAAGGTTCAAAATATGCCTTTTGAAATACCCTGGGATGTCTTCTTTAAGAAATGGTATGGCTTTATGGGGTATTTTGATTATATAGCCTGGTAAAATACTCTAAAATGGGACATGGGCACAGCGCAAAAATGTAAAGTTTGAAAAAAACTGGAATGGCTATGTCCCAAATGTGCCCCTCCAATGTCACATATACTTGGGAAAGGTACATACCGGGGTATTGCTGTACTCAGCTGACATAGCTGAGCAACATATTAAGTATTATACAGTCGTAGCACACATAAGGTTTGCAAAATATACTGTGCAAACTCACTTTGTGTGTCAAAAAGGCAGAAAAAACGCTTATTACCACTACACTTGGTACAAGCTAGCAGAAAAATGATCCCACACTAAGGTTCAAAATATGACTTTTGAAATACCCTGAAATGTGTTCTTTAAGAAATGGTATGCCTTATGGTGTAGTTGTAATATGTAGCCTGCTCAAGTGCTCCAAAGTGGAACACGGACACATCAAGACCCTCCATGAACATTCACACTTAAAAACCTGAACTTGTCACGTCTCTTTTACAGCACTGTAACTTCACAAAATAGTGCCAAAGACATTCATATGGGGTGTCATTTTACTTGGAAGACTTAGCTGAGCATAATGTGGGGGGTTTGAACTTAGTGGCACATATGAAATATACAAAATGCCCAGCAAAAATATAATCTTTATGTAAAAAATGCCCAGAATTATTTTTTACCACATATTTTGGCATATATTGGTGAAAAATGGGGGCATGTTAAGGCACAATATGCACCATATGAGAAACCCTGGAGTGTCTACTTTTACAAATGGTAGGCCTTTGTGTTTTTTTTTGGAACAGTCAAACTGCTATAATACCCCAAATGGAAGCATAGGCTCATTAAATCCGACTCTCAAAATTCTACTGTGAATACTGAAAAGGACAGGTCTCCTATATGGCACTGTAACTTCACGAAATAGTGCCAAAGACATACAATGGGGGTGTCATTTTACTCAGCAGATGTAACTGAACACAAAATAAAACTTCGTACAGGAATAGCACACACCAACTTTACAAAATACACATGAGAATTTCTTTGTTATAAGTTTGTGTGCCAAAAACACAATTTTACTCCAATATTTAGCAGAGGTTGGTGGTGAAATGGCTACGTAGAAAGTGTCAAAACAACCCTAGGTAAATAGCCTGTGATGTCTACTTTATATAAATATTTACTTTTGTGTGGCAATTTTGTTTTCTTTTATGGCTATTAAGCTTACAAGACAAACATACCAAATTCTAAAATCGCTCCACATTAAAAGTTTATTTTACTCCTTGTGCTTTGTGACCTGTAACTACCAAAAAAAACTTTAAATCCCAGAGACATTATATATTCTGTAAATCAGAACAACTAAATGAATTTATTTTTAATTACTTTCTTTAACCTGCACTAATTATGCACACATTATTATTGCAAAAACTGTAAAAAAAATCATTTTCAATTTTTTTGTATTTTTCTGTATTTTTTTATAATAAATAAGCATTTATATATATATATATATATATATATATATATATATATATGTGTGTTACATCAAATTAAAGCTCTTTCTGTCCTTTAAAAAACAGTATATAATATGTGTCGGTGCAGTAAACGAGAGAGATGCAAATTGCAGTTGAACGCAAACAGCAAGAAAATGCAACAATTGCTTGTGTCATTAAGCGTAAGACAAGCTTCCGAAGCTGTGTCCTTAAGGGGTTAACACCACCCACACTTAATTATAATAATATAAATATTACTATTTTAACGCTGCCACCACCAAGAAAATGTATAAATGGGGTGCCTTGGTCCCCTGAGATAAATCAGAATAAAAACCCACCAAATACAACTGAGCACAACTTATCAATTACAATGGCACAATACTAATTACCGTATATACTCGAGTATAAGTCGACCCAAATATAAGTCGAGACCCCTAGTTTTACCCCAAAAAACTGGGAAAACTTATTGACTCGAATATAAGACTAGGGTCTGAGTGCCGCGCGGAGCGTTGCCACGGTAACTCATGGCAACGCTCTGACCCCGCGGCTCTCGCGAGACTTACAGTGGAGCTGACGGGGGAGCTGAAGGACCGGAGGAGCTGCAGGAAAGGTAAGTAACAGCTTGCTGCCAGCCCCCAAGAGGACTGCCGGGCTTGCAATGAGCCCGGCGGTCCTGGTCTGTATTATGGCAATGTAAGTTGCCATAATACAGACCTTGACTCGAGTATAAGTCGAGTGGGGGTTTTTCAGCACAAAAAATGTGCTGAAAAACTCGACTTATACTCGAGTATATACGGTAGTCTCTTCAGGTAATGTGATTCTTTACCAGACAAAGGCAGAACTTAGAAAAGGAATATTTATTATGAGCAAAATATATAGATGACAATCAAAATAGTTACACCAACAACAAATAAAAAACAATAAGGATAAAATAACAGACATCCTAATTAGAGTTGAGCGCACACCTGGATGTTCGGGTCCTGCGGGTTTTGGCCGAACTTTAAAAAAAAGTCCAGGTTCGGGCTTGAACTTGACCCAGAACTTGACCCCGAACTTGACCCCGAACCCCATTGAAGTCAATGGGGACCAAAACAATTGAAATGTTTACAAGTGCGCAGTAAGCGCACTATTTGACGCTTCTATTTGACTCGCAGATATGAAAAACAGGCCCCAAAATATACTATTTAGCAGTTTAGCACCAAAACAATTGAAATGTTTACAAGTGCGCAGTAAGCACACTATTAGACGCTTCGATTTGACTCTCAGATATAAAGAACAGGCCCCAAAATTTACTATTTATCAGTTTAGCAGCAAAACATATAGAATGTTTACCACTGCGCAGTAAGCGCACTATTAGACGCTTCTATTTGACTCTCAGATAGGAAGTGCACCCCACTAATGTACTTTTGAGCACCCAAACAAATTTAAGTTTTAAAACTGCAATGTGACAGCAGTATTTGAAAATTCTATTTGACTCTCAGATATGAAGTGCACCCCACTAATGTACTACCCCACTAATGTACTATTTCGCACCAAACAAAATTTACTTTTTAAAACTCCGATGTAACCGTGGTATTTGAAGCTTCTATTTGACTCTCAGATATGAAGTGCACCCCACCCCACCAATGTACTAGTTTGCAGAACTCTTTCCTAAGCTGTCCCTATCAAAGGCAGCATCCTCTCTGCTTATATATAGAGGCTGGGTCACATGCTGCACTGGCCAATCACAGCCATGCCATTAGTAGGCATGGCTGTGATGGCTTCTAAGGGCACACAAGTCAAATGCTTGTTGATTGGCTGCCCTGCAGCCTTTGAAAACGCGTCATTAAATTGCCGAACACCGAACTCCAACCCGAACATACAGTGATATGTCTGTGCTCGGGTCCGGGGTCCACATATCCTAATGTTCGGTACAAACCCGAACTTTTCAGTTCGAGTTCGCTCAACAGAAATAATAATTGCATCTATGAATTTGTTACCATTTTTCCATTCCATAGATATGTCACACTAATTACTTGTGACCCAATATAGCGGACATCGCAATCCCCTCCCAAATGGATCAAGTTACATAAATCATGTTTAGGCTTGATTAGAAGATTGTGCTTGTCCCATTCTAACTATAATAAAATGTAGGCTTAATTATAAATCTGTGGGTAAGTATTAATGTTTCTTTTAGATATAATGTTGGAACACAAGGGTTTTCTTGAAGGCTAATGGCCATTAACATTCTTTTGGATCAACAGCAAAAACAAATGCGAGGAAGGTTAAACTTGATGGACACGTGTCTCTTTTCAGCCTTTGTAACTATGTAAATATATCAAAGAAATTAATTATAAATTAAAAGTTTCAGGCCATATGGTCAAAGTCAGTTAGTTTACATTGGAACTAGACATACAGGCAGCTCAAGTGTGGACTTTCACACCTTGCAGAGCCTTTGATTAATCAAAGGATCAATTCATGTTGTAAACCATCTGACCCTACATTCACATTCCTGTACAATTTACCTTAACCTTTTCTGTCATCTGTCCTCTATATTTAATTCCCCTCTACCAAGTGGCTAATTCATATATGCACACAAATTACATTAAATGGCAATATTCTATAGTGTAGCAATGAATTATGTACCCTTGCTGTCACAGTATCTTTAACCAAAACAAAGCAGGGCACAAAAGAATACTGAGGAAACCCAAATAGCTTGTCCTGCGGTCGGTTCTCAAGCTGGTTTTGGCATGGGCCATTACAGAGAGAACCTAAACTATTTGCGTATCAGAACAATCCCACCAAAAAAGGCTGGTCCAGATCCAAAATGCCAGATGGCTCCCACTGCACTAGGGGGCAAGCGACCTGGAGAAAGGAAAGAGAACTGACCTGAACACAAATACTAATATTCTCACACTGTTGTCCTCCACAAACAAAAATACACAGGGTTATTCACTAAACACTAAAACTCCTGACCGCAATGGCAAATCTTACGATGGTCAGAATTCTGTTGGCCTGAGCAAATCTGCAGCAAACGCCTGGATGCATTTGGTGTCTGTATTAAAATCAGTGCTTTTGCATAGAATTCAGAAGTTTGACAAAGTGCCAGTTTTAATAAAATTTGTGACCAAATGCATCCACTAGGATGCACATTCGCAGAGTTTCGTTCATTTGGCTTATGCAAAGGAACAATAAGTTGCAGCAATACATGCACATTTGCTAGTTTTAGACATTTAGTAGATTTTAAATCTCCCTTACAGCAATATAGGTGTCTTATATTTAACTTGTTTTTTCAAATATTACATAATCCTCGCACCTCCGAAGGTTAACTATTTCTCGCTGGCAGTGGGCAACTAGTTTGGATCCAGCATGGATTTGAGCAATACGGGTCAGATTTCACCCGTTCTGCAGTGTACGGTCCAGCTGAAATCCAGAACAAATTCAGGCCCATTTGGGGCATCAATTGCAAAAATCCAGACATTGTTGAATAGTGACGTAGACATTGGTGAAGAATGACTGTTTGTGCAGTCACTGGCCCCATATGCAGCCAGAAGGTTTTGCCCCACTGAATATTAGGTCATAATCCCGTCAGATTGTATCCCATAAACGTCTGCCTTTTCATGGGATGTGAACTTCAGCTTCTCTTCACTGCAGCAGTTCTGTTTATAACATGGGATGAGTGGAGCTGCCACATTAACTGATATCAGCCATACCATCAGTAGCGTACACACGATCCATGGGGCCCCGGTGTGAAAACTGATCTGTGGGGCCCCTCCTGGCGGTTATACTGCGCGAGCCGTGCCGCATCACATGGCGGCAGGCACCTGGTCGCAGGGATCCACATGGCAGCCGGGCCCCCTGGAGTGATGGACCCGGTCGCAGCTTCGACCCCTGTTAACCTTGCACGTACGCCACTGTACACACACACACACAGAAACACATATTTAAAGACACACACATGCATACAAACACACACAGACACATACAAACACACACATACACATGGTTAGAAAACTTCCTGGACAGCATCCATGTTGAAGGCAGCTTCAACATGGATGCTGTCCAGGAGGTGGGAGGGTCTGGGAGGGAGGGTCTGCCGGAGATTGGCAGGGATGTGTCAGCTGAACGGAGTTCGCCGCGAACGGTTCGCGGCAAACCGTGGTGAACCGTTTGCGGCAAGTTCGCGAACGGTTCGCGACATCACTAATTGTCACGACAGATCCCCTAAATCTGCTGTGATATTTGCAAATTGTTTATATAATATGCAACAGTGTAAAATGGGCAGGGCCAAGGGACCTCTTTCACCATAATATTTTAAATGAGCATACACAGTTATGGTGCTTGGAGTGTCCCTTTAAGTCTGATATCTGCATTATATTTCTCAATTCTGTAATGCATTCATTTATTTAAAATTAGCATTAATCACAGAAAGTACTATCTCCCTTCAAACTATCTCTGAATACTGTATTAAATATTTTGGCTATGCCAATCTCCTGTTCAGATTTATATTCTGGGCTCTGAATATTCAAAGTAATAAGAAAAGAAATGATAGCTCGCCAATATTTCTGGATGCAAATTCATAGCAGTGACACGTAATAACCCGCTAGAGGAAGCTGACCTTTTAGTTCATTCTTAAAGTTCGTGTAGACGTTCCCGTGGCTTGACGTTCTGGGAAATGCTATGATTTTTAGTATCAGGATTTCTGATCTCCAGAAATCAAACTATAAAATTCATGGAAGAATATGGAAACTGTCCCAGTAAACTGGAAATTCTGAACTTGGCTACAATTAAAAATAGTGACTTATATTTCAAAGTTTAAAAATATGTTTTAATATTTATATCTAATTTATACAATAAATAATAAATGTGACAACATAAATTAATTTATTAATAGGAGTAATCTACATATCCTCATGCATATTTATATTATCTTTAATTCAAATTGTCATCCAAGCAGAGCCAAATCAAGATTGCAAAGGGTTTTTGTCAGGCCCACCGGGCCACCTTATTGGTTGGCTGTGGTTACATGTCATTGACTTGTATTTGTTTATATTGGCGCTGTTATGCATATTGGTTTAGATTTATGGTTATGTTAAAGGAACAGTCCAGGGCATATTTATCAGACATTGAAAAACATGTATTGAATGCATTAAATATGTATACATAATGTGTATTCGTTTATTTGTCATGGTCTACTTTTTATTTTAATAGGCAGATCATTTTTTCCAAACCTGTTCTGGATTGTGATTTCCCCCCCCCCTCAGATGATGAGAAATGTTTGGTCACCAGTAAGTTCTATTTTGTTATTTTGAGTGTGTTATGAGGAATGTGTGATAGAATCCTACATAGGCAGGCTGTCTCTGGCACCATCGGTAAGGCATGAAACATTCTAGACACTAACTAAAAGATGTCTTCCCACCAACCTGATCTGTAGATATGGACCTTGGTGGCCATTCTGCCTATTACATGCATCAAAAACGGAGGGGGAAATATGAAAAAAAATAAATAATACTTTAAATAACCCGAACCAGGAATTTACACTATAGGATTTATCCAGAAATCCCAGAATTGCTTAGTGAATTGCAAAACAAATTGCAAAATTAGCCAAATACTCAAACTATGGCTGAGTTGGATACATTTCCTGAATCGGCCATGTTTTGCCTAAATTTTGCGATGAGCTTTTTCATTCACTACCATTCAGTGTTAAATAATATAATAAGAAAGGCATGTATTAGTGTTAATTTGTCATTGCGAAAAAATTGGAGGAGCACTGTGGGTAATGTGCCTAGCTAGCTCTTTTGATGTATTTTATTTTAATATTCATTTTAATTGTCTGTGAATTCTTCATTCTTACATTCATTAATAAATGTGATTAAAGTTTCTTCAGAATTGTTCTGGGAAAAATACCAAGCACAAAAAAAAGCAGATCAAAGCAGTTGAATTCTCTTTAATATTTCTTACTTGAAGTCACTAGTTAATATATATATTCACTGTAATGTTGGTGGAATCCCTGCTGCCTTTACCAGGACTGGTGGAATGGGAATTATCCACCGGACACATCCATTAATGGATACACAGTTGCCACAATGATATGTACTTGGTTAAGAAGTTATGATTTTTCTGCAATTCTAACGTAGATAATTTTTGCAGTGCAATCAGACACCATCCATTCAAGCCACCAGTCACCAAAGCCAGCCAATTCTAAGATTTTGGCCAGGAGAGGACATATTTTGTTTCCTCCATACTCTAGGACAGGCGTGCCAAAAAGGTAGATCCAACTAAGTTTTAAAACTACAAGTTCCATGATGCATTGTCATTTTAAAGGCATGCAAAGACACACAAAGCATCATGGAAGATTTAGTTCTGCAACATCTGGGGGTCTACCTTTTGGGCACCCCTGCTCTAGATTTTCAGCCAACATAAAGCAGCAGGAATTGAGAGTCGTTGATCAAACATCCCATCCTCCAATCCATCCACAGGTTATTTTCTTTGCAAAACTAATAGGACAATTGTCAGTGGCCATCCGTTCAAATCAAGATATAGTGAGTTGGACTCAAGTGTTGTACAGAACTGTCAGCTAATTTCTGTGGCTCACTTCTTGAACTATAATTGGGGTTGCAAGAATCACAGAGAGTTCCATTAACAGATTTCAGGGGGTCGGTGAATCTTAGTTAGATTAAAACAACCCCTTGATTTTTAATAACCATTAACTGAAATGTAGAATTTCCTTCACTAGTGAATATAGGCAACAAACTACAGTAGTGATAGCAGTGTCTGTAACTTCAGCATCAATAGAAATGACAGATATTTTCACACCACATTACATTTGTTAAAAATATGTCAAAATATAATTTAAGCTCATCACTACTTCAGAATGAATATAGATATTAGATTCATCACCAAGAATAGGGCCATATGCTTCATCAGACTAACAAAGTGCGTAAAAAGGCTGAAATCCCCCCTGCCCTTCCATCGATTATATTTTCAGTCACAATGTACAACGTACATTTTTAATAATGATTTCTTGACATTTATTTTGCCGCTAATGCTGCCATTAGTTCAATTTACGTTTAAAAGTTGATTTACATTACTCAGATAAAACTCTGATAATACATAACGTTGCAATTAGGTATTCTAATATCAAATGTAGAAACATGAAAAAAAGAGACCTAAATAACGAGTCTGAAAAATAGTTTTTGAATACTAATAGCAGTATAAAAGAACTAAACATTTTAATGCAGCGAAAATGTTCCTTGTTGAAGCAATTTCAGAAATATTCTATTATAAAAATATCAGTTGAACGGAGACATCAAGACACAGTAATCGAGCTCAGCATGAAACAATAATTAGGCTTCACTCTACTGAAAGAAGTGTCTAAATTCAATAGCATTAATTGGTGCAGTTTAAGAACACAGTATCTTGTTATGTAACTGTTTATACGCTTAATACAGCAAGTCCCACCTTGCTCAGCAGCGAGGGACAAGCCTATGCAATTCAGGGCAAAGATTTATTTAGCATAATAATAGTCCTTACATTTGACTCTTAATGAAAGATTATTTTTTTTTCTCTCTCTAACGCCTATCACGTTTGCTTAATAGCCTCCAGTTAAATTGAATTTAGTCCCAGAACCAAGACAGCAGTTAATGATATAAGGGGAGAGGATCTTAAAATGCTTATTAATATCTAAAGGTGCCAATAGGTCTTTCTGTGCTGCACACAAAAGTATAATGACACTCATAAAAAAAAAAAGAAAAAAAAAAAGGCCTTTGGAAAGTAAAAAGAAATGTGATTTAGCTGTGAAAGTTTTATGAGTAGGTGATGTCAGGATAATTGGGTAAGAATGGTGAGGCTATTGATTTAACTGTCATCGGGATTTGTGCAGACGTCAGCTTGGGTGGTGAAAGTGGTGAAATTAGAGAGTGTAGTGTTCAATGCTCGTTTGTTTTCGGCATATTGACTGATGTAGCTGTTTAATTTGGACCTACTGATATTTGTGTGCATGCGTGTGTTCGATTTGTTTGTGTGTTAATAAAAAAAAAAATGGAAAAGAATGAGTGATTAATAAACCATGTAAAATATGAAGAATGTAACAAACTAGACATATTTTTCACAAAGTCCGGGATCTCTACATTTACAACCCTTATTACCACGCTTACTATTGTTTAATCTTATCACCAACTCATTTATTTAGTTATTTTCCATTTCTTACTAAAATATAATGATATTCTGCAGCAATGCCCAAGCCTTATTTCCTTATATCGCTCTACCTTCTTCAGTCATTTAATTCTTTTGTTGCATCAGATTTATAGAGTATGGTATGTTTTTCAGTATATTAATGTGTAATGTATATCAACACAAACCTAAAAAACTTAAAATGTGTTAAAAAAAAACCATAAACAAAACTTTAACCTCAAAGAGTATATTTTTCTCCTCATACGACACAGTTTAACCTGTAATGGGACATCTCGTTGGGTTCTGCTCGTTATACAAATTAATGAGTGTCCTTTTTGATCTTGTAATTTTTGATACATCATTTCTCCCATATGTTAATTCCAATATATCTTAGCTTGCTGACCTCTTACCTTCCTTCTTGGACCATGTCACAACATGTATCTAAAGTCTTCACCTACTGACTGTTCACCTGTTACATTTGGAGAAGAAGACTCATTCTAAAGACAGTTTTCTATATCGAGACCACAAATGTTATTTTTGCAGTTGCAGAAACTTAATAACATTAATTATAGTAGAATCTCTATATTCTATTGTATCTATGTTATATTATATTGTATCCATATATCTAGATTAGAATTCAAATTTTCGAGAGCATTTAGGTCTCTGTTTAATCAGAGCTTACCCTTTTATTTATCATGGTAAGCCAAGAATCACCTTTACTTGACTTGTCATTTACTTATTTTTCTTCTATTACTAATCCTTCATCTACCATCAATCAATGATGCAGCCTATACGCTTTGTACACGGCGTGTTGTCTTGTTGTTATCATTTAAATTTGGAGGGTCGCTAGTCTCCGGCCCCTGACTTGTTGGACTCTGCGCACCTACCCCAATGATGTCATATCCAATGATGGTGTTTAACAGCATAAACACTTAAAGACACTTACGTGTGAAACAACAATCACTGTAAAATAATCCAATCCGACAGATTTTAATTAAGCTGGACATACGCAAGTCTAGAATGGGCTACAGTGACAGGGATGGGCTGATTGTTAAAATGGACTTTGATTTTTATATTAGAGATAGATTTGTGTAAATTGAAGCATTTAGATTTATGAAAGCTTGCCAGATTACCTTAATTCTTCACCACAATGCTGCTTGGCTTGATTATCAGGGCTGAATAGCTTGTTTCACTGATTTACACGTAGCTAGTTCTCAGCTCACAAACATGGTCCTCTTCTGAACTGGTCTGTGTGTATTGCACTGTATGTTTCCCTAATTGTACAGCGCTGCAATATATCCAGGGACTATAAAAATGACAGTTATATAATCCCATGCTCTTGCCAATCACATAACATAACTTTCTTTTACCTCTTTTGCCCTGCAATAACTTGTGTGGGCAAACAAAAAGGAAACGGAAGACTGATTGCATGGCATACACATACAAATCATACATGGGGAGAATTTAGCTTGTTAATCAGTATGTTTCCCTTAAAAAGTATAGTTTTCTGAATTTATTAACAATTTATGGATTTATTAAAGATTAACAGAAAGTTTTATAATAAGGTGACGGGCATTTGGCAGGCCTAACAAAGGTTAGGAGTTAAAGGACAGAAAGATTGTTGGGGGCCAGGAACAGACTGTCTGGTCAGTTGTGGGGCCTTGGAGGGTTTTATAATTAATTCTAAAGGTTCTATAAAGTCAGACTAGGGATTGGAAAAGTTGACTTTACAAAAAACGTGCAAGATGAGTGGATCGCAGTCATCAAAATGTGAGATGATTAGCACCCAGTGATAAAAAGGATACAAGACAAAGAAACCAGCGTGATAATTAATTGAAACCATCCCAAATCCCCCTTATTCACTGATCCCAGAGATATTTGTTATCATTACTTCCCATTTTAATTATAGTTGCATAAATGTTTTAACAAAAACAATCTAGGCCAGTTATTAATGCAAAGTTAATTCTGCAATAAACACAACATTGTCTTCCCCCTGCCTGAGAACATTATAACATTTCTCAGTATCGAAATATCAAAGAACTTTATAGCGGTTTATTGAGATTCAACCCCTTTAATATGCAAATTGTCAATTATACACAACAGCTTCTTATGATCCGGAGACGTTGCGGCAAGGCAAGTTGGTGTGAGTTATTTAAACATGAATGGCGGCTTTAATGGTTGTTGGTCCATTCCATTTTACGACTTTGATAATCTGCTTCATGCATTTTTATTAGTGTTAATGAATGGTAAATGTGATTTATTTCATTTTTAATGGTGTGTAGAAAATATTAGGAGCAGTGTTAAAGTGCCATAAGTATGCAAATATGAAATGTGTACTCTAATATCCATTCTTAACTAGTGTCTATCTCCCAAAATCATTAGGGCAATAGATATATATGTCTAATAAGCTGAGACACTCATCAGAGAACGCATGGAAAAGGCGTTCAGTGCACACATTATAGCTATATCTCCAGATAACAATGACCTTTCAAATACAGATGCCTGAAGTTTGTCAGGCAACTATATTTACTGTATATATGGTTAGGCCCACATTGAGCTATATTGTGTGCATACTAGTAATGTTTGGGGAATCTGCACCAAAACATGCATATTCTTTATAAAGAACCATAACAGAGGTAGGCAATCTGCGGCACTCCAGATGGTGTGGACTACATATCACATAATGCTTTTACAGCCATAATATTGGCAAAGCATAATGGGATATGTAGTCAAAAACATCTGAAGTGTGGAAGTCAACCTATCCAAGATGGGCAAACTGAAAAATAAATTGTAAATTGTATAGTCGTTCAATTTTGACCTTTCTTGGCTGAAATTCAACAGCACAATTTATATACTAGAGGTATTCCTATATTAATGTGAATACCATCTGTAGACAATGTGCTTACACTAAGAAGAACAGTGGAATTTTATGCAATTTAAAAAATGTATCAAATATTTATTGGTTGCACACGCAACTAATATTACAGATCCAAAGACCCTTTCCATGTATTGTAACCAACAGTAAAAGTCAGTAGGCAAGATCCCCCCATAGATAATGATTATGGTATATTGCATACAGTAAAAACCAAAGATTACCTGCGCTCTCTCCTTAATCCCTTTGTATATTTAAACAAATGGAGTTCATTTAGTTACTCCAATGGCCATTGGAGGTAATGCCCGCCTGCCAACGTCAAGGCAGACCCCCCTAAGTGGCCATATTTAATTAACATAACGTGTGTTGATGATTATCTTTTCTATTTAATTTGTGAACCATGTTAATTTAATTTTTCTACCTAAATAATAACCTCATAATGTTAGTCACTATTGGCACAAATCTCCATCTTGCTGCCCTTTTAAGGCCCATTCTGACTTTAAAAATAAATATATTGCTTTTTAAGCCATTTAATCCATTTAGATTACTCTCCCCCCGCTGTAATGCAGCGCTGAGATAGTCCTATCCTTTCTCCCACGTATGACACTGTTAAAGGGCCACAACCTACAAAAACGCATGGGCGCAAAGAAGCTATGAATCCCTTTCCTGCACAGTGGGAAACTGGGGTGTGCTCAGAATATCTCTGAATTTGATTGGCTGCTGTCATTGACTGTTCTTTTCAGCCTTGTTTTTTTTTAAAATATCTAATACAATGATACATGGATCATATTTTTAAACAGCAGCAATTCTATATGTCAAATAATACTTAGTATCTGAAAAATTAAATAAGAGTTAAAAGGGAGGCATAAATATTGTGGATGGAATAAATGCTAAACAATTTACACGCATGCAGCAAAGATAATCCACAAACGTCTTAAAATTGTTCTGCAGTGGTGATGGTAGGGGATGCAGCCTAGACAGCCATTTAGAACACTCCTTAGCAGTGCATAGCATCATAGTTCCAGAATTTTCCTCCTAAATGGGATATAGTTAGATGCCTTCGGAGTGCCATATATAGAATAGTTTGATGTTAGTTTTATTAATCACAAAAACTGCATTTTACATTACCCATGCTAATATAAATACAGAAGGAGTGAAATGCGTTGACACATATTTATATCAAAATAGAGTGATGCATGCAAATACTCAGGTATACACCCGAGGCCATATGCTAATAAAATTAATACATTTTTTCCTGATACATTTTATTAGCTGCATGTCACACGCATTTCACTAGCTGTAAACAACCTTCTTATTATAAATGGAGTTGCCTGTAAGTAGCTAATAACTGACTGCATAGCCTCAGAATGCATTGGTTGCAACAGAAAACTTTCACTTGGAGAGAATTACATTTTGGCCATCGATAGTTCCAGTATAACGTGCTGGGGGACGTCTGTGTCATCTTGCTATTTCAATGCACTTAATATTTTTCTAGATTTTGAATTGCTGCACTTTTTATCTTGACAATGAAAGAAAAAAATGTGCGCAAGACCATTACACCAGATTTCTCAAAGCAATATTCCGAATTGCTTTCAGAGCGTGCCATTTCTTTGATAAATTGTGTGCCCTTGATCCTAATGGCTTTGCGTTTACTGTCAGGAGAGTTTAGCAGATAGATACCCTCCGACAGGAATATAGAAACATCTGTAAAACTGAAAAGTATAAAGGAAAGCTTTTTGTTTAAATTTTACCATTAACGCGTTCAGTACCAGGCACGAGCCACTCATTTTGTTAAAGTTTGGCAGTGATCAGGTCAACCGGAGAGATTTATCAAGTTAAGATAAATTCTATTCTGGAGCTCAATAAGAAGTGATCACCATGGAAACCAACAGAACTCATCTCATAACAATGCGCATTGCTCCAGAATAGCACCTGTTGTTCCTTGATAATTCTCCCCTTAGAGGACCACTATAGTGCCAGGAAAACAAACTCGTTTTCCTGGCACTATAGTGCCCTGAGGGTGCTGAAGGGGGAGAAGGGGGTTAAACACTCACCTTTTTCCAGCGCCTGGCTCCCTCGGCACTGGAGACTCTACTCCTCCTTCCGATGTCATCGGCTGAATGCGCATGCGCGGCAAGAGCCGCATGCGCATTCAGTCAGTCCATAGGAAAGCATTCTCAATGCTTTCCTATGGACGCTGGAGTCTTCTCACTGTGAAAATCACAGTGAGAAGCGCCACTAGCGGCTGTCAATGAGACAGCCACTAGAGGCTGGATTAACCCTATTGTAAACATAGTAGTTTCTCTGAAACTGCTATGTTTACAGCAGGCAGGGTTAATCCTAGATGGACCTGGCACCCAGACCACTTCATTAAGCTGAAGTGGTCTGGGTGCCTATAGTGGTCCTTTAAATGTTTAGTGAAGCATAGTATTAGATTCCTTTTATTAAACTTTAAAAATGATACAAATATTTGTCTGTTTAATGCAAAATATTTGTAAAAATGGTTTGCGACCTATGGAAGCCCAGAGAGGCCATGCATTTTTCTCGAGATAACAAATCGGATAAAAAATATAAAAAATACATGGACTTTAGCCTTCCGTAGTGACTAATACAAATAGTTTTGATTACTCTGGACACTCAGGACCTGTTTTATACTAGGAAGCATGTATGCGTTTTGATTTATATAGATTTAATTTCAAACCACAGAGCCTATTGCTAAACCAAACTGGGAATCCATAACTCACACATAGTGGGCACATGCCAAAATTGGCTCAAAATATGAATAATTAAAACAAGGTATTTTAAATTGGTTACAAAATGGCAAGTGGCTTTACTTACTTTTTTGCTTATTTGACTGAATAGGCAAAACCACTTGCATTGTGGTAACCACCTATCCAATTATTCCCTTTTTCCAAACAAAACCAGAGGCAGAAATCTGCATGTAATAGAAAACTGTACAGGGTTGCTGGGATGTAAATCTCTGTGTACTTTTATAGGAGAGAATTTACGGGGAAGTCATATGTTGGTCCTGATCCGTAAGTTGGGACCTAGGTGACAGAAGCTTCTATTTACCGAAATACGTTTTCTTGTTTTTTTTCCCATTATTTTAGTTCTACAAATAAGAAATTTATTTGTAGAACAAAAATAATAATAAAAAAAAAAACAACAAGAAAACATATTCCAGTAGACAGACGCTCCTGTCAGCCAGGTCCCAAAATGATGTTAACAATAAAAATCAGATTTTTATGCACTATGACAAAAAACTGAAAACTCCAGTGAGTACCAGTGAATTTAATAAATATTGATAAATCGCCTTGTTTCAGAATCATCTTAACTTCTAGCTAAATGGGGCTGGCGTGATTTAGTTCAGTCTGCGCTTAAAGTAGATAGGAGCATAGTAAAAAATGGTAGATTTATGCTAATGAGCTCCAAAATCTTTTCCGAAAGCCTCCTCTTGATTTGATGAACCTCGTTTGATTAATAGTTTATTCTCACTTTTAGTCTTTGTTCAGAAATAGCAGTTCCTTCAACAAGACATGTAATAGATCACTAGGATCTCACTGTCATGTCCTCTAAAATGTTACAATGTTTCACTGTGTAATTGATGTTCCCGCAGAATAAAGAATATATTAAAACATTAACTTTAGAAGATTAAAAATAAATTACTCTTAGAATTGCACATACAGTATAAAATGTATAGCGTGTATGATCTTACAGCAATGATAGCCTAACGATTTATATATTTGTCTACATCAAATCCTCATAGATTGTAAGCTTGTTTGAGCAGCGCCCTCTTCATATCTCTGTGCTAAAATCGCAAAGAGCTGCGGAATATGTTGACGCTATATAACCACTGCACTATACTACACATTAACACCTACACTACACATTAATCCATAGTCTACACTACACATTAACCCCTACACTTCACATTAACCCCTTACACTACAAATGAACTCTTACACTACACATTAACCCCTACACTACACATGAACTCTTACACTACACATGAACCCCTACACTACACATTACACATACTTTACACTACACATTAACCCCTACATCATACATTAACCCCTACACTATACTACACATTAACCCCTACAGTACGCATTAACTCCTATTCTACACATTAACCCCTACAGTACGCATTAACTCCTATTCTACACATTAACCCCTAAACTACACATTGCACCTACACTATACTACACATTAATCCATAGTCTACACTACACATGAACTCTTACACTACACATTAACCTCTACACTATACATTAACTCTTACACTACACATTAACCCCTAAACTACATATTAACCCCTGCACTACAAATTAACTCTTACACTACACATTAACCCCTACAGTACACATTAATCCATATTCTACACCACACATTAAACCTACACTACACATTAACCCCTACACTATGCATTAACCCCTACATTATACTACACATTAACCCTACACTATACTACACATTAATAAACTCAACACATTGTATAACTCGTTCTGCTGATTTGTGCTACAATGTAACTACATGATCCACCATTGTGACATGCTAAAAGAACTAAACTGGCTGTCGCTGGAATCCAGACGCACCCTTCATCTTTCCAGCCTTGTGTTTAAGAGCTTTTCTGGGAAACTCCCACCCTACCTGAGCAGAATGCTCTCCTCAGCTTTTCCCACCTCCTATAACCACGGATCCAGTACCAGCACTTTACTTAGTCTACCTCAATACAAAAAGAAAGCGTCCCGATCCTCCTTCTCCTACAGAGCACCGCAATTGTGGAACAACCTCCCGCACAATTTAAAATCTTCCCCAAGCCTAGAGTCCTTTAAGAGATCCCTCTCTACATACCTCAAAACAGAATGCACCTGTCATGGGTGATTATATATTTCCTGCCTGTTCTATGGTAAATTTTGTATATATTGTGTATTAATATTGTTTTTGTATTTTGTATTAATATTGTTTTTGTATTTTATTGTACCCTAATGTAACAATGCAGTGATTTGTGGACCCAGGACATACTTGAAAATGAGAGAAATCTCAATGTATCTTTCCTGGTAAAATATTTTATAAATAAATATATCATATCATATTGTACCTGTAATTATTATAATGCATAGCCAAATTTGGAAGGTACAATGAACAAATATAAACAAGTATCTTTTACATTGACTGACTGCTATAAAAGTCAATAAATTCTATTTTACCAGGAAGGATACATTGAGATTTCTCTCGTTTTCAAGTATGTCCTGGGTCAAAAAAACAACCCATTATTTAGATACCATTTGTGTTGTCAATCAGCTTTTAGTGATAGATTCTTGGCTGTCAAGAAAGTCATAGGCCAAAACAGAACGCCACAAATGATCATAGACTTCCTGGATATTATTAAGTTATCATTAAGGCACCAACATATTACTTGGAGATGTAATATTTTACTACCTGCAAAACCAATTTATCTTTTCCCACCAGCTCAGTAGCACCATAAAACATGGACAGATATCAAAAAGTAATAAGAAAAATATATGAAAGACATAATGATGCCAGGAAAACTTTAAAGACAACTTTAAAGCAGGAGACATAAAGTGAAACATATGAAGCTCCGATATCTCAAGATGAATTTAGCAAACTTGGTATTCCTCATTCTTAGTATAAATGGATTGTAGATTCAAGGTGCCTTTCTGTCTAATATTTAATGTTCGGCTTTTGTAGTAACAAATGACAACACATAAAAAAAGCTCAAAACCAATCACAAGAATAAAAGCAATAAAAGTAGAGTTATTTGCATTCTGGAGATGCCGATTCCTTTGTTCTCTGTCACTCGAGAATGTGAAAATAGGTCTTCGGGCTTTCCGTGCTTTGGATTAAATGTGTAAAGAAGTAAGCCTATTAAAATGTGTTTGATACATGCAAAGAGCAGTGAATTTGCATCGCTCATCATGATTTTAATAACAACTCCAGCAAGTTCTCACCAAGTAAGAACCATGGAAAAATAAATCGTGTTAGCACAGTAGTTGCTTTGAAGACGGCAGCGGATGCAGGGATGATAATATTCACTTCTATATTTTGTCTTCTTAACCACAAACATCTTTAAATACCAGACGATATATAAATACGTATTCTATTGTGTTCAGAAATTAAAATTAACCATATCTTACATTTTATTTGAACCTCAATAGTTTTAAACAGAGAAAAAACAAGTCAGAAACTTGTAAGATACTTTTTTTTCTGCTGCCATGTCAACAAAAACATCCCTCCTATCACGTAATTGCAGACTAGAAGTTATCAGCCCCTAAAAAATCCGTTCAAGGTGCAAATCTTGACCAGGGATTTAAAAATTACATAATGTTAGGACTTAATGGCTGAACCAGGGCTCTCTTTACTTTAGTTCTGCCACTAGAGAAAAAGCTATTACATTTTACAGAACTTTACAGAATAATTATCTGAAACTTTGCTGGTTTTGTCATGAAGAAGAGGGAAGCCATTTTCTTGTAGCCTCCACTTGCTGTTTGGTCTTACGCCGGTCTCTGGCTGAGAAATAGCAGTAAACACCACCTGACATGGCCAGCCCATCTATTCCTGCTGATATCATTGATTTTACTGGAGCCGTTTCAGTTAATTAAATTTTTCAATACATGGATTTAATATTTGTCAGTGCTTTAGCGAGAGGCCTATTGACAGTCATGCACTACGAAAGAGTTATATCAGACTTTCCATATAAATAGAACAAACAATTACAATATATTGGATTCATTGTATGTGAGTAGTTTTGTAATGAAACAAGTAAATGTAATCAATGTTATATTTATGACAATTTTCACAAACTAGAACCATTTTAGCATGCTGAAATGACAAGGTGTCTGCCATTTTGAATCTCATTTGACTCCTTATGACGTCAGGAATCCTATCGATGTTGTGTAGACTTTTGCAAAAATTTGCCATTTAATCCAATTCAGCTTGTCTGACATTTACTTTTGGAGTTTTATTCAATGAATGGCCCACAGGTAACTCTCAGGCGACACAAATCTACCAAATATGGATTAAAAGGCATCTGATTGGTCCGGACAAGACAAAACGATATTTGCACAAGTTTAATGCTGAGTGCTGTCCTGTGGCTTTTCTAATTCTCCTATGATTACTTTTTCTACCCTCCAATCCACGTGTCATTTGACAGATTCAGGCATTATGAGCCAACATGCACGTACATTCTGGGCACACAGGAATATCACTGATCAATGAATACATTTTCATAATAAAATCAATCTTTTTTTCAAAATTTTTAAAAATTATTCTGAATGCATGGAGATAGATAGGGATGTATCAAAATAACTTTGTTTTCAGTGCAATCCCTATCTAAATTTACTATAAAAGTTTTTTATCTCCTGCTTTGTAAAATTAACTTTAATTACATGCAGGGTCTAGCAAGCTATTAACAGTGTAGAAGATAGGATATTATAAATTAGACAGAATTTGCAATAAAGGAAATGCAAACATTAGATGACTCTTACAGGAAGTGTTTAAGAAGGCTATGCAAGTCACATGCAGGGAGGTAGGACTAGAGCAACATAAACATAGTGCTCTAACTCCTAAATGGCAGAGAATTGAGCAATGAGACTGCAGGGGCATGATCTACACACCAAAGCTACTTCATTAAACTAAAGTTGTTTAGGTGACAATAGTGTCCCTTTAATTCACAATTTCACGTGTAGGTGAGAAATGCGGATTAACTTCTTTATCAAATCCTCTTGCGGTTTATACTATTTAACTGTATGGAGTAACGAAGTATTTATATTTTTCTACATATTGCTGTTTCCAATTTTAGAATATCATTGGAGAAATTCCAACTACTTCTGTTCCAAGTGTTTTATACAGAAAGCACATGTTCCTAGCACATCTTTTGTATGAGTTCTCTTAACTCATTTTAGCTATTAGACAGCACTTGGTATACGACCTGTGCACCAAGAGTAACTGTATCTACTTTCTCTAAATTCACGTTTTATTGCTGAAAACATATTAAAGTGTTTTGTGACCTTTTATATGGCTTTTGGGGCGAGCTTCTCTCCGGTACATTTCTCTGTTTTATATTAGGTTTTATACATGATTTGTATATCTATGTGTAAATACAAGTGCACTTTCCTGGTTTGCCTGACCAGCATTTTTTTTAGAATAATAGCAAAAATAATATTTCATTTTGTAACAATATTGCTTTTCAGCAACTTTGTGGATAATCTTCTACATTCACAAAATAATTGAAAGGAACAGTCAAGCCTAATAATCTAGCTCCTTGTGGGTTCATAGATCAAATGATAAATCTGACTAATTTCCACAGAGCTCAGTTTATTTTATGATTTTTTTTGGTAGCACCACATATAAGACACGGCACAGTCGGGGAGCGGGGCCTGACTGCAATGGCGACTGGACGTGTTTTCTGAATGCTCCTCTTGAATCTAATGATTTTGTCCAGTTGCCAGTATCCTATGCTATCTAGCTTGAGCAGGCAGAGACACCTCGGCATCCTGCATTGATTGACCGGCCTGGGGTCGCTGTCTGTGGGTGTCTGGATGGAAATTTCTGCCGATCATGTGTGGAGCCTGGCGGGTGTTGTGGAAGGGAGAGGCGGACGATCTCCCAGCCTGCCGTGTGATAGCTCCCAGCACCTCGGAGCTGATGCGCCGTAACCCCCCCATTGGACTGGTGGGGGTGATCCCATTCCCTGCCCTGGGGGCTCCTTACCTCCTCAGGAGACAGGCAGCACCGCTGTACTTCATGAAAACACTAAGCACAACATGCTCAAAATGGCGGAGCCTGCATGTCGCCAGGTACATCTGGATGAGAGGTTCTTCTTAATCTGGAAAGCATCTTTGAAATATTTTGGATGAAGCATCAACACAGGTATCTCATGGCTTCCCCACAAGCTCTACCACCCTACTCACCAGCAGGTTCACACAGACGACCCTTGGACCGGCGCAGGGCTTCAGGCCCTATAGCAACATGTCTTAGGCGGCGAAGTATACACAAACAACACACAGGAAGGGTGATGCACCGGCCCTACATTGATACTGGGCACATAAAGGTCAAGACATGGGATTCCTAAGCAGGCTGAAGCAAGGAGGGGTACACAAAGCACGAAACAGGGACTAACCAATAATCATGATTACACAGCTTCTGTACTTCTGGCATTTGGCTTACTAAACAGCACCATTTTGTGGGACTGTACCATACCCTAAGCGGGCATAGGCTGAAAGATGACTGGGAGGCCTGTTTTGATCACCCTCATGACAAGACTGGGCATCCTACAGAGGATTTCCGATTAGAAAGCCCCTTCACTAATTTCTGTTGTTATTGTATGTTTCTCTTCTCTGCCTAAAGAAGTGGTTTTATCAGAGTCTGTACAAATGTTTAAACAGCAACTTGATGCATACTTGCAAAAACGGAATATTAAATGTTAAAGAATTTTAACTGTAGGGTAATAGCTTCTCGATCCAAGGATAAATCTGACTGCTTCTGGGGTCAAGAAGGAATTTTGTTTCCTAGTTTGTTGCAAAATTGGAAGTGCTTCAAACTGTGTGTTTTTTTTTTTTTGCCTTCTTTTGGCTCAACAGCAAAAAACAGATGTGAGGAAGGCTGAACTTGATGAACACCTGTCTCTTTTCAGCGATATAACTATGGAACTTTGTACAGGCATTCACACTAACACATATATGTACATGTATTCACACTAACACATATATGTACATGTATTCACACTAACACATATATGTACATGTATTCACACTAACACATATATGTACATGTATTCACACTAACACATATATGTACATGTATTCACACGTACACAAGCAGGTGCAATGAGGTAATTTTTAACAGATTGATGGTTAATTCATTGAACTGGTAACATTTTTGGAATGAACATAAGGAGTGTATATGACCAGGTATACTTTATTTCTACTCTTTTACACTCTTTCTTTTATACTTTTAAAATGTCTCTAGAATTATACATAGCCAAACTGATAACTTTGAACATAAATTAATATCGCAATCATATGATAATAAAACAAAGAAGTCTAATTTCATGAAAAACGGAAAACATATGATATAATTTTTTTTTTCATAAGAATTATCTGTGTTTCTCATCCGAAAACTATTATGCCCCTATGACCAATGATGAACTATATATATCATACCACAATGATATTTGCTTAAACCCTCATCAAAGGTTAAACGTTTAGAAATCCCTTAATTAATGTACAATTCTAACAGTTCACCATGATCCACTGAACTGCTCCCGTAGGGAATTTGCAAAGCATGAATGATTACATAACATCAAAACGTGTTTTATTTTTTTCACTAAGCAAAGGACAAAAAAGTAACGTTCTAAGCAGCCTCCATTTCTAACTCGAGTGTTAATTTATTGATTATTTATTTTATTTAGATGATTGCGTTTATTGAATTAAATTATATGGATTATTGAGTTTATTGAATATTTGTTGAAATTAAACTCTCATGACTCTCAGGATTGCAGAGAATAATGGAAACTGTAGTTTATCATTTAAATTAAATAGATTTTATTTGATTTATTGTTGCGGCACAAATATAGATACAGACATTCTAAATCATAGCAAAGACACAGTGCAAAAATATATTCCGGTAAAACCATTAACTATAAATTATACTGTCAAAAACAAATGCAATTAACAAAGCCTTCTCTTTATTCTCTTTATAAAGTATTTATAAAGGATCAAAATATACCGTTGTAGATTTCTGTACTGCATTTCCTTCAGGAACTCGTCCAACTTCAACTTGAATTTCCGTAATGAATCTTCTATCGCAATTTCCTTGGGATTCAAATTCCTCAGACTGGCTCCTCTCTGGATCGCTACCAAACGTAATACCTTCTTGGCTGCGGTTTTTCACTTATTTTTGCTGTGCCCTAACAAGCGTTCGGTTGTTTAATTTCTTACTGTGATCTTAGTTTTTTTTGGACCTAATAAATATCTCTTACACTGGAAATTGGAAAGTTGGCTTTAGCCTGGTTGATTTATGCCAGCCCACCAAAATAATCTTTGAAGAAATAGATTATTGAAAACCACTCAAAAAAGTATATATATTTTTTTTTTCTGTTTATTTTCTGTTAGAAGTAAAAATAAGTCATTAAAACCCAGTGGTAATTAAAAAGCCGTAGGGAGATACAAAACTGGCATCAACATTTTTGGAAGTAAATCATCATGCGGCTATTAGTTTGATCTAATTTTTTGAGGATAAGTTGGACATTAAGGCATTTCCATCAGATGCATAGTATATTGGCAGAATCTTTGCATTGTCCCTAGTAGAGTCCCAAGAAGTATTAGACTAATTTTACTAGAGAAAAGAGACATACACAAATCTATTGGGCCTTTTCGATTGTTCTGGTTGTAATTCTTTTTCCAGTATTGTTAACTACAGACCAGATTTGTGCACAATTAACATTTTCAGTTCTTCTCAATTGATACTTCTGATTTTCAAACTTTTTAATTTGAAAATTGCCAGGGAAGCCATAAAATAAAGATAAAAGATACCCGTGGTGTCTCTCTAATCCCCCGAAAAATCAACAACCAACCATCAAACTATAAATGTGTATTTCAAAATGAGTATTAGGTGACAGAGGCTACTAGACTTGCGCACTGTAAACATTGTTTGATTCTTCTGAACTGATATGACTTGGATTTTTTTTTTTAATTCTTGATTATGAAGAATTTTGATCAAAGTTCAATTTGAGATTTTGTTATTCAAAATGAGATCAAATCGTCCAAAATTCTGCTGAATTTCGATTCTGAACGATCCAAATCTCCAATTCTACTTCAGACCACACTTGTGTTTGCATATATGTGTCATAGAAACATAGAATGTGACGGCAGATAAGAACCATTCGGCCCATCTAGTCTGCCCAATTTTCTAAAAACTTTCATTAGTCCCTGGCCTTATCTTATAGTTAGGATAGCCTTATGCCTATCCCACGCATGCTTAAACTCCTTTACTGTGTTAACCTCTACCACTTCAGCTGGAAGGCTATTCCATGCATCCACTACCCTCTCAGTAAAGTAATACTTCCTGATATTATTTTTAAACCTTTGTCCCTGTAATTTAAGACTATGTCCTCTTGTTGTGGTAGTTTTTCTTCTTTTAAATATAGTCTCCTCCTTTACTGTGTTGATTCCCTTTATGTATTTAAATGTTTCTATCATATCCCCCCTGTCTCGTCTTTCCTCCAAGCTATACATGTTAAGATCCTTTAACCTTTCCTGGTAAGTTTTATCCCGCAATCCATGAACCAGTTTAGTAGCCCTTCTCTGAACCCTCTCTAAGGTATCAATATCCTTCTGAAGATACAGTCTCCAGTACTGTGTACAATACTCTTTGTGAGGTCTCACCAGTGTTCTGTCATGTATAATAAAACTGCAAGGAATAGGGATTTATAATTAGAGATTAATAACTGTGGGTTTTACACCTAAAAAGGCGAAGGCATTGAATTGCTAGTATGGCAGAGGAACAAGCAAAACTGCAAAATATGAATAATTTCATGAGAGGAGAGGAGATCTTTAGTAAATCAATTAATTTCTTCACACTATGATACCAATATGAATATCGTTTTATTTTGCATTTTGAATCGGTTCAGAGCTTGATGTTTTTCTATTAAGCTAGCATCATTCCTATTAGACTTCTAAATCAAGATAAAGTCTGTATTAAATGTTTGTTCCACACATTCTTACACGTAAGCTAAAATAATTGCGCGCATACTATCAATATAACTTTAGCCATTTCTGAATGATTTTTTAAAGAGAAATGTATGCAAGAAAAGAAAAAAAAAACACAAATATTTTCAATTTGCTTGAATGGAAATGAATTCTCACACCATTGCACTCCTGTTTGCTAACCTGCCTCAGTAATTATACGTATCTCTGCCAATGAAAGCAATGCTGATCCAAGATGCTTATTCACATGGAAAAAAAAACCAACAACTTATTTTAGCAGCCTAGTAATCTATGGGTATGATCAAGTACTTTAGAGAAACACAATAGCCACATTAATACATATTCTATATCTGTGAAACCAAGGGCTGGAGGTTTATACTGCTATCGTTCCATGTGTTGTGAACATTCCAACTATACTGATGAACCTTACCCTTTAAACAGAAGGTCCCCAACCTACCTAATGTTGCTGGGATGAGGAGGGTGGTTGTGCAGCATGCTGAGTGACTAAAACAACACTCTGATGTTACATATAAATAGATTTATTTTTACAACAAGTGCTCCTTTCCACCTTTACTTTCAAAAAATTTGAGAAAAAGCCTCATTAAATATAGCTGTAATCCAGCATTATGGAGGTCTCCTCGCTGCAGCCAGTTTGGCCTTTTCGATCAGCAATGTTGACAATCTCTGGTCCAATCCAATGCTTCTCATAAAGAAGCATAGCAGACCTATAGTGCATGCGTAGCAATGACTGAGATGACCCAAATCCAGTACTTCTAATAGACAAAGTATAAGCATTCTACATCATCACGTTATGTGCTATAACACCGAAGTGAAGATCTTATAGAGACATTGGCTGTGGTGGCTGTGTGTCCGTCACTATAGACTTATTTGAGGCAAAATGTAAACACTGCGGTTTTTCTGTAATGTGTCCCTCTAATTATTCACATTGGAAATCTCTATGGTATTTTCATTATTGAATTGGGCCGTACCATTTATATACTGCCTGGCAGCTGGGAGCATTATATGTGTTTAGAAAAATGCCATTAAAGGGACTCTGCAGACCCCTAAAGCACCTTAGCTTGCTAAAATGCTTTATGTGTGAAGAATGTGTCCTCTTTTTTCATTTTACAAAAAGTGAACATTTCAGTTGAATTTGACACTTTTATAAATGGACCTTGTTACACCCCACTGGCTTTCAATCAGACAACCGGTCCTGTTACTTCCGGATTTGGTTAGCTCCATGGAACTAAACTCAAAAGGCAGCAACTGCCCAGAGTACCTGCCTTGTAAAGACTTCTCATTGAGCTGCATTGGGAAATCTGTGATTGGACAGCCACAGGAAGTCTGTGGGTGCAGAGGGGGGGCGGGAGGGGAGAGGAGATTGAAGACAAAGGCTTGCAAAGGCTGCCCAGACAAGAAATCTGCAGCTTTTTTTTTTAGATATTACCCTAATGAAAAAAAATGCATAAATAAATGCATTCATCCATGATTTCATTATGGTTATATCTACTGAATATTTTCTTTTTTGGAGGTTTGTTTAAATTTGGGCAGTGGTATGTCCCTTTAAGAGGTAATTGTATTTTACTTAATGGGATATGCAAACATGGATTTCCCACCAGATTTGCTTTGCATTATATACTTAATATAAAACATAATAATAATAAAAAGGAATCCTATTAATGTCTCTCGTTTGCAGTTTTTCTTCTTCTGATCTACTACACTTTGTAGTCCCTTCGCATCATGAAGACACTGAGCTACCACAACCAATCCCAGCTATACTATTCTCTTACGTGAGAAGACACCGAGAATGCATGGCTGTTTGACGTCACCCATGTCCATGCCGTCTAATTTATAATGCAAGGCTAAGGAGAAGAACAAGGGTTTTCTTGGTAATGGTACCCATTTATATCTTTGCTTGTCTCACTCTTATTATTGGATGGTGGAGACAAGTTGTGATGGTATAACGCAAGTTGTTTTTGCCAATTCTAGAAAAAAATGCATTTGGTATCATTCAAAATGTGCGTTTTTACATTAAGCTGCATCATGTTCATTTTTGCAGTTTAGGTATGCGAAGTGTCTCTGTAACATAAACTGGTTGAAATGTATCGTTGCCAAAGATCTTGCCCATAATACGAGGGGATCGATTCAAATCCACTTTATCTCCATAACTCTGCTGACACCCATAGCTTTCACTGTTTATAGCACATTGAAGAGTGAGCCTGCCCATTGGGAACGTGTTTTGGAATATCTGACTTTGGAAAATTTGAAACAGATCATTGACTTTTCTGCAGAGGTGCACACACTTATTTATTTCAGTTTTCGACTCCATTATGCGACAGCTGAATGTCCCATTATCTAGTGGATGTGCTGACACTTAACGGGGAACAGCTGCTCCTTGTTATTTTACCTGAGGGTGGCTACATACTTGAATGATTCTCGCATTACTGCAAAAGTGTCTGGGTTTTCAAGGTTAGAGGAGGTATGCGGACCATATTTTATAGCGGAATGTAGAAGTAGATACAATACAAAACAGCAAGAGAAACAATCGGATTTACTGGACGTTCTGCAAAGCCCAAATTATGCTTAACCGAGATAAGCCTTGATGTTTGTAACAACACTTAATGGTTTGTGCTTGCCATGATTCATTAGCACAGCCATTTATTTCTTTAGTTCTTTCCTGCTTATCTAATGGCGTTTGGAAGTGAATTACACTCGCACCAATTTCAAGTGGGCTGAAAAACACTGAGTAATGTAAGCAAGCTGTTTAAAGAGAACAAATGTATGGCCGATGTAAGTGGCATTTATTAAATAAAGTAAATTCGTTACCAATGTATTTTTTAGTTACCCTTAGAGATCTGATTTTTCAACTTCGACGTGCCTCACTTCCTAAAATATTCCAAAACTCTCTAACTGCTTCCAGCAAGTATCCTACCCTACCCTTCTCTCCAGCCAAGTACCCCACTTCTTTGAATTCATTAATTTATACAGTGATATTGCCTCGGTGGAAAGAAATGTTTAAACTATTAAAAAAAGCTTTAATTTCATATTGCACTTCTCTAAATGTCTTTTTTTGAACAAAATTTGTTGCATGTTGCTCAGTTCACAGCTGCAGTCTGATGGGGCAACACCATCAGAAGTCATCCCCCTCAACCCATCCCAGTGCACCTACCTCTGCATAGTGCAGAATGGTAGATTACACTATAGTTATTATCTGTGTATCTATCCACATCCAAATACAGAGTATGACAGACTACACTATAGTAAACATCTGTATATAGATCCACATTCCTATACAGAGTATGACAGACTACACTATAGTAAACATCTGTATATAGATCCACATCCCTATACAGTGTATGACAGACTACACTATAGTTACTATCTGTATATAGATCCACATCCCTATACAGTGTATGACAGACTACACTATAGTTACTATCTGTATATAGATCCACCTCACTATACAGTGTATGACAGACTACACTACAGTAAACATCTGTATACAGATCCACATGCATATACAGAGTATGACAGACTACACTATAGTTACTATCTGTATATAGATCCACATCCCTATACAGTGTATGACAGACTACACTATAGTTACTATCTGTGTATCTATCCACATCCCTATACAGAGTATGATAGACTACACTATAGTTATTATCTGTATATAGATCCACATCCCTATACAGTGTATGAAAGACTACACTATAGTTACTATCTGTATATAGATCAATTTTTCTCTATATAATTATGATTGACTACACTATAGTTACTATCTGTATATAGATCCACATTCCTATACAGTGTATGACAGACTACACTATAGTAAACATCTGTATATAGATCCACATGCATATACAGAGTATGACAGACTACACTATAGTAAACATCTGTACATAGATCCATTTTTCTCTATATAATTATGATTGACTATACTATAGTTACTATCTGTATATAGATCCATATCCATATATAGTGTATGAAAGACTACACTATAGTTACTATCTGTATATAGTTATATAGTTACATAGTTACATAGCTGAAAAGAGACTTGCGTCCATCAAGTTCAGCCTTCCTCACATTTGTTTTTTGCTGTTGATCCAAAAGAAGGCAAAAAAACCCAGTTTGAAGCACAATTTTGCAACAAGCTAGGAAAAAAATTCCTTCTTGACCCCAGAATGGCAGTCAGATTTATCCTTGGATCAAGCAGTTATTACCCTACATTGAAAGATTATATCCTTGAATATTCTGTTCTTGCAAGTATGCATCTAGTAGCCGTTTGAACATCTGATTGGACTCTGATAAAACCACTTCTTCAGGCAGAGAATTCCACATCATGATTGTTCTTAAAGTAAAAAAAAAACATTTCCTTTGCCTTAGACAAAATCTTCTTTCTTCCAGTCTAAACGCATGGCCTTGTGTCCTATGTAAAGTCCGGTTTGTGAATAGATTTCCACACAATGATAGATATATAGATGCATATCCCTATACAGTGTATGATAGACTACACTATAGTAAACATCTGTATATAGATCCACATCCCTATACAGTGTATGACAGACTACACTATAGTAAACATCTGTATATAGATCCACATGCATATACAGAGTATGACAGACTACACTATAGTAAACATCTGTACATAGATCCATTTTTCTCTATATAATTATGATTGACTATACTATAGTTACTATCTGTATATAGATCCACATCCCTATACAGTGTATGATAAACTACACTATAGTTACTATCTGTATATAGATCCATTTATCTCTATAGTCTATGGCAGACTACACTATAGTTACTATCTGTACATAGATCCATTTCTCTATATAGTCTATGGTTGACTACACTATAGTTACTATCTTTTTTAATTGCTTTTTGCAAGTCAGCTGTTAACCTCGCATGTGTTAGTTATGAAGCCTGAAAATGAGATGTATGATGCAGATAGTGGGGGTTATTTATATGACTGTTTGGGGCCAACATTCTGATGACAAGCAAACAATAGGGACACCTGAAATTCTTTGCTTTATCATTATTCCTAAGATATTACCCCTGTCTGAGAACACTTAACACCAAGACATTTAGACAATACATTTTAAATGCATTTACGCTCATGAGCTGTACAACAGTTCTCTCTAGTGGATGGAATCTCCACTGCGCTTTGCAGAAGGGAAGTCTGTGCATGGCTATTCGCCAATCTCCAAATTGTACTCAATTAAAATCTGAATTGTAAAAATAGCCAACGTGGAAAAATTATTTAACTCACCTGAAGTCACAGCTTTACTATCTTAGTCTTAGATCCGCAAGTCAGATTTTAACATGGTATTATTCTCAGTTTATTGAATAACCCTGCTGAACTGTCATTTCTTGAAATCTATGGGAATTTTTTTCCCCATTGACATGTCACCAGAAATCATATGATTTAGTGAGAAGTTTGTGGAGCGGTATCAATATTCGTGACCTTTTTGTATTTGTGAGCGAAATTGCACCAAATGATGGCAGGAACAATGCATCTGATCTGTAGATAAATAGAACTACTCAACACTTTGAGTTTTATCTTTCATATTTAGAGCTTAGCCTTCAAGCAATACCCCAGCTACTTAGCAACGCTGTACTGCATCGCTTTATTGAATGGTGTTCATTCTTCCATCTGTAGATGTCATTTTGGCTTCAGCTTTCACTGATGAGCCTTTCTCTACCTGGGGCTGTTCATTTTATTGTACCTGCTGTGACTTAGAATAACTGTCCTTTAAATTCTCTTTTCATGTTCACGCTATTGGCACGGTGACATAAATTACAGATGTGGTTTTTACAGCTATGCTCTGTAACTTTTTTTTTAAAATCATTTTGTATAATTTTAGCCACTTGTTTTGCCCTTTAAAAAAAAAAAATGTAATATACATTTTGTTGAAAAGAACATGTCGATGGGCATTTAATAATTCTATTGCTACTGTAAAAGTTTTATCACAGTGATACAATATGTAACAAGGACTAGTGTTATCTCCAAGAAGTTATCACACTGTGTGGCCACTTTGTTTCCTGTGCAACATCTTTAGACGAATTCTATCCGTGAATATTCTGGGGATGATGTGATCAAGGCTATTCCTGGTGATAAAACATTTTTTCCATTCACTACATGAGAATTCTGGTATGGCTCAGATTGGACAATGGATTATTGTATGCAAAATGGTTTTCAGATAAATAAATGCAGGGACCAAAGATGAGGGGAACGGTCACTTCTCCTGAAATTACAATATTGAATAAAACACTGAAATCACTTATAACGTATGTACATTTTTCATGTGATGCGCCATTTTCTTTATAATGCATATGAAAGATTTAACAGTTGTCATCGCAATCCAGTTCAGTCCTGGCACAGCTAGGGCATATTTGTTCTATTCCTTCTCCTTTCTCTACGCTCTCCCTCTGCTGATTGACAGGTACAAAGGGCAGAGTTTATAGCAATGATTGACAGGTCGCCACATTGAGGACGGAGGTAAATACAGCAGCATGAATTTCGATATATCATTTATTTTTCAGACCAAACATATGCATGATTTAATAAATAACAATACATTGAATCTGTAATACAGTAACTTGATACATTCTGAATATATGGAATATGTATAGATAGTTTGAATTAATAATCTAAAATGCAACAAATGTAAGAAACACTCACATAGTTATTTACTGTAGGCCAAAATAGCTGAAATGGAAGTATAGCTGGCTTAGAATGAGACATTTTGCTGTGTTTACATTGAATTTTAAATTTGCTTTGTAGTAACGTTGTATTTTCACGTTGGTGAATATCCCTGTCTGGGCAAAAGCTTAACAGTTAGTAATTCATCTCTCAGGTCTCAGACTAATTTTAACTCATATGCTCAATTACTAGGGGCTCCTGTGTCATTAATGCAGCAGACTGATCCCACCCACAAAGGGCAGGCTTGGACCAAAATCCCACACGTGGTCTGTCTGCGTGCGAAATACAAGAATCTAGTTCAGGCATAGTAAACATTCGGCACGTGAGATGTTTTGGACTACACCTCCCATGATGCTTTGCCAACATTATAGGTGTAAGAGCATTATGGGGGATGCAGTCCACAACATCTGGAATGCCAAAGGTTGCTTATTCCTGATCTAGGTGATTATTTTAGCTTCCTTCATGCTTTACTAAGATTACAGTTAAATCCTTTACAGCTGAAGTTACTAAAACGCTATCACTATTACGGCTTGAGGTTTTAAGAACATAGAAAGTAAAAGACATTGTCTTACATAAACCACACTCATTAATTATAACACTGATCTCCACCTTTACAATCGGCCGGTGATTATGTTCCCTGGAGTGCCCTGAATGTGCTCCTGGTTTGAACTTCAAACCACTTGGGAACAGTTTAACATGCACTGTGGTCCTCCCAAAGCTGCTGAGATCTAGTTAATAGACTTGTATTATTAAGCCATAAAAACAAAACCTTTAAATAATTACAATATTCATTGAATATCAATTATCTAAATTAATTGTTCACTAATATAAGGCATTCTAAAATAGAACAGATAGTGTGAATGTACTGAACGTAGTCAGGATACACAGTACCTGGATACTTGCACTTTATTTAGATATCAAATGGATGCTACCTACTTTGACCTTGATCTTTAGATGATTTCACAAGGAACGTGACCAGTTCATGAAACTGAACCCCAGTCTCACTTACACTTATCAGTTTTGGCATGGAAAAGGTCTGAACATACGATCCAGAAAGTTCCTTTCACAATATTACCTGCACAAAACCTGGCATTGAACTTACTTTGTTCATCAAGGAACTGATCTGCAGGTTCCATTTCTTGTTGAAATTCTAGCTACGGTATTAATCATTTACTATATATTTCTTTTTTAAGTGACATATTTTAGACCAGCTGATAGCATGATTATGTTGGCCATGCCTCATAAGGAATATGTGCAATAGTTTTCCCATCATTTCAAACAAGAATTTTAACAGTTAATTTTTTGGGTTTTGGTGCAGAGTAGACCGGCACCATCCCTGTGGCATATGTCAAACTGGTTTTGAGTGACAAAAACACACCCCAGCTGCTCTGTTAATGTAGAAATGATATTAGCCTGCTGTTACTAGACTTGGGCCTTAGTTTTCGGACAAATTAGTTTTCGCCCCAAATTCAGCTCGTTTGTCTATTCATCCGAATTCCGAATGGAAAGCCGTCTGAATGAAGGATTGTGCACCGAACAACATTCTTCCATTCTATCCATGCCAGTGGGTGGAGGCCCTAATTAATTATAAAGTAGTTGAATGGACATGCCCTTGTCCACTCCCCAAATTAATAAGAGTGATAATAAGAGTAATTTTCCGAAATAATCCAAACCAATGTTACAGAATCGATCGAACCGACCAAATCCTGACTGCATTTGGCTTTAGTAAAAATGAGAATTGCCAATGCGATCGGAATTTGGTCCTTTCACTGGATATTGTCCATTCAGACATAATATTGTGTTTAGTGATTAACCCCTTTTTGATTTCTTCTGAACTGTTCGTTCGTGCCAATTCCATTCAACTGAATAGAATTTCTGAACAAAAATTTTGAATTTTGACCTAAAATGAATGAATGAAAATTAATGGACTAAACAAAATTTTTTACAGACATTTTTACTAGACTTTCAGCAGTGCCTAAGTCTAGTTGTTACCACTCAAATTTGGACAGGTTAAAGGGAACCTCCAGGCATCATAACTTCTTCATTGGAATGAAGGTATTATGGTTCCAGGAGGTCCTTGGCCCTTGTCTATTTTATCTTTATCAAAGTGTTGAATTCAATATTGGTTAGCTCTGCCCCTCTCCTTACATTTTTCTTTGAAACTTGATTTAGGAAGCCTCATATAGGGTCTCTGCTGATTGGCTTAGACTGTCAGACTACTCTTTAAATTTGAATTAAGTTGCTATGGTGCCAGGAGACACCCTGGAGGCACGCTTACCTCAGGGGTTAAACCGTTCTTCCCATTAAGCCAACCAGTAACTCCCTATTCACGAGAAAGATTGAGAAATATGTCTTAAGCCGTTTTGTAAATGCGAGAGCTACTGACTTAGAACCATGTACCACTCTAAGCCAATCAGTGGCACCCCATCCAAGAGTTTCGGATTCAAGCATCTGAGAAAAACAAAGGGCATCCACTGGATTTAATGATTTGGGATTATACCTCAAGGTGTGCTGCCATCAGGACTCATGGCATCATAACACTTAATTCCGATGAAGTTCTTTGATGCCCATATGTTTTCTGTAATGTGGCCACACTAGCCAATCAGCAGAAGGGAAACCAGACTGCAGACAGCAGAAGAGCCAATGTGTTTTATATCTAGTTGTTAAAAGTTTGATGAGCTGGAATGGTCATGGTATTTAAGGATCTGAAATGAAAGGAAATAAAAAAAACAGCAAGCTTGAAGGGTTGGGTTAGTGGGTGTTCCATTACTCCTAGATAACAGAAACAGCAGCTTTATTTGGACAAAAGCAGCAACGTTTCGACCCTACCTGGTCTTCATAAATGACTGAACCGTTATTTTTTCTGCATATCTTTGAAGGAAGGCCTGGCCAGCCCTGGCTTTTCAGCAGCTGGGTTATTGGGTGAGTGTGGTATCCAGTACGTCTCTACTAGTGGATCTTCTATTAGCATTGTCCATAGGGTGACAGATGGAGTTAGAATATTTAAAGGGAGGGAAAGGAGGTGAGTTGTTTAGTTTTAGGAAGATTCAGAAGATACCTTATTTTTTAAATTTCTTTAAGACTTTTTATTTACATACTTAATGTATCCCCTTTCTTTTCAGCTTTTTTGGCTTACATTTTGAAATTCACTTTGCATTCCTCACAGTTCACATTTATCGAATACCTGTGATAGTAACATCTGATGCAGCAATAGTTACATGCTGTTGCACTAAGATTTTGCTTTTGGCTGGTTCATCATGATTATTACTATTATCAGCATTTATATAGCACTAGCTTATTCCGCAGTGCAGTTACAATATTATGATAGGGGGACATTTAACAATAAATGAGATGATTACAAAATGTTAGAAGAACAATAAGTTGATGAGGACCCTGCTCAAAAGAGCTTACAATCTAGCAAAGGTGGGGTGGGAGTCTTCATTCATGTCAGTCTTGTATTTAGTATATTAAAAATGTTTTTTCTGTTTCCATTGTTTTATGACTGAATAAATAGTTCATTATATATGTTTTGTAGAATTAAAGGAAGATTAGTTTACGAGACACACAGACTGACAATATGCGCTCTCTGTCATTCACTTGTTGCAGCTCATTACCTCCGTCATCCTGCACACGGATTTCACTTGTTCAAAGCTTCTTTGTTTTTTTTAAATGTTCTTACCCATGCTTGGACTGGCAGCTCACTGGAATATATGTTTGCCATTAAACAGAAAGGGGTTTAAATGCAAAACAAGTTTTTTTTAATTGAATTTGGTCCAAATAGCTGAACATTTGCATATTTTAGCTCACTGGCTATTTTTACCAAAATGTAACTATTCACTTTGTAATTGTTTATAATTCACTGCTTTCTAGTTAACCCACCAAAAGTTTATATTGGTCAAGAGATAAGATAGAACTTGTTAGGGGGTTGATTTTACCCAAACATTTGAGATTGAAACCACCTAAATAGTATAATTATATGTTTTACAACTTTTTTCAAGCAAACATCACAAGTTACCTTTTTACTGAATAAGTCCCCATATACATTCATGTAATGCACTCATCTGTTCCTTATTAGGTAAATACAACCTTAGATGAAAGTGGTGATATTACACTATGCAATTATTTATTTAACAAAAATAAAGCCAAAATGGAGAAGCCATATGTGAAAAACCAAATACATATGCACTGCTTCCATAGAGATTATGAGGCTAAATAGCAGATAGGTGCTGCTAATCAAATGCCCTTGATTAATTGATCATCAGAAAGCATGACCACCTTTACAGAAGCCAAAGTCTTAGCAGTTTGCTGGTCTGGAGCATTCAGGTGTGTGTTAACACAATGCCAAGGAGGAAAGACATCAGCAATGATCCTAGAGAAGCAATTGTTGCTGCCCAACAAACTGAGAAGGATTATAAGGCCATTTCCAAACAATTTTAAAGTCCATCATTCTACAGTGCTTAAGATTAGCCAAAAGCAGAAAACATTCAAGACAGCTGACAATCTTTCCAGGAGTGGACAACGTCCCAGTAAATTCACCATAAGGTCAGACCATGCAATGCTCAGAGAAATTGCAAAAAAAAACCAACTGCTACTTCTCAGACTCTACAGGTCTCGGTCAGCATGTTAAATGTTAAACTTCATGACCGTACAATTAGAAAGAGACCGAACAAGTATGGTTTGTTTTGAATGGTTGCCAAGAGAAAGCCTCTTCTATCTAAAAAGAACATGGCAACACGGCTTTGCAAAGTTGTATCTAAACAAACCACAAGACTCCTGGAACAATGTCCTATGGACAGCCAAGACCAAAGTGGAGATGTTTGGCCATAATGCATGGTGCCACATTTGATGAAAAACAAACACAGCATATCAGCACAAGCATCTCATATCATATGTCAAGCACAGTGGTGGAGTGGTGATGATTTGGGCTTGTTTTGTAGCAACAGGACCTTAAAACCTTGCAGTCATTAAGTCAACCATGAACTACTATGTATATCAAAGTATTCTAGACTTCAAATCTGAGGCCATCTGTCCGACAGCTAAAGCTTAGCCGAGATTGTGTCATGCAACAGGACAATGCACACCAGCACATCTACAACAGAAGTGCTAAAAAAAGAAAAAAAATCAAGGTGTTGCAATGGACCAGTCAAAGTCCAGACCTCAACCTGACTGAAATCCAGTGGCGGGACCTTAAGAGAGCTGTGCATAAACAAATGCCAGCAAACCTCAATGAACTGAAGCAACATTAAAAGGAGAAGGGGCCAACATCACTCCACAACGATGTGAGAGACTGCTAAAGTCATACAGAAAATGATTACATCAAGTCATTGCTGCTAAAGGTGGTTCTTTAAGGTATTGAATCACAAGGCGTACTTAGTTTTCCCCACATGGCTTCTCCATGTTGGCATAATTTTTGTTAAATAAATCATGACACGGTGTTAAATGTCATATGTTGTTGTTTATATAGAAGAACCTTCATCGCAAATTCACAATGTATGTGGTGACAACAAAGTTATACTTACAGTATCTAGAAAATTAACAGCTTCCCTTATATCATTTCCCAGATAGCAATCTTATAATAACCGAAATATATACACAAAAAATGGGATACAGTTTGAAAAATCTAAAAAGAGAAAGATACAAAACATAGTGTAATACAGTTTAATAAAATTATTTGCGCTGTAATTGTGTGCACTCACAGGAATAAGGTGTAAATTGCACTTAAAGGGTACCTCCCCTGATTGAGATGGGGGGGTTTAAAATCCTTTTCTGGATCGGTTAAACCACTGCAAATCAAGAATCCAGATATTAGGTATTGTAACGGCACCTCCAGGCATAAAAGGGTTAAACTGCCGTTTAGTAGATCTTCCCTTCCAGAGACACAGGCAAAGCTACTGCAGAACACCAAACTCCCGAAGTGAATACAAGGGAATGCTCCAAACTCCCGAACTGCATACAAAGTAGCACTCCAAACTCCCAAACTGGAACCTCACGAATAGCTGCTAGCAGACGAACAGGAAAAGCACCCAAGCGGCTTACACTCCTGGCAATCAGTCTCTAACAGCATACAATAAATCCCCCCAAAGACGAGACAGAGCTCCGTGTTGACGGTCAAGCAGTGGTCTGGTTTATTGAGGGCTACCTGCCCGGTATTTATGCAGGTCTCCCACCTGGTGGACACTCCGCTAGAGGACCAGATGGAAGACTGTAACACAGACAGACATGTATCACATTCAGATACACAGAAGTAAAACATCCCCACAATGCATCCTAATTTCCCTCCCCTCTATCCTGGAGATAATTGGGAAGTAATCCAATTATCTCCCAGGACAGAGGCAAAACTCCATTATACACGTGGGGACACAAAGAGTAAAATACATTAAAACATACAGTGTTACATTTAATACATAAAATCAATACATGTCACATATCCCCAGATAGCTGGGATCTGAGCGCACATAACTACCGAATAGCGCTCAGATTCTATACACACAGTTCAATTGCCATGGAGCCAAAGTTTTAATTGCACGAATAGGCTCCATGGCATAGCTATCTGGGTTAAAACATTCACTGAAGTAAAGTCCTGATCAATTCAGCGTTCGGCTAAACAGCCACAAATAGAAGCAGGGAAGGCTGGAGGCTCAGCGGTGCCTGCACGTAAAAGTGTCCGCTTTTAGTGCACTGATTCCGGGCTGAGCACCGCTGGCTGTCCGGGGAGCTCCATAACACCGCCACCTAGCGGCCGCTAAGTGTACCCGCGGCCACCTAGTAACAGTCAATTAAGCTGCGGTTAACCGCAGCTACTGGGTGGTCAATTGATGGCACATACTAGCTTCAGGGAGGTGAATTGAAGGCACATGCCAGCTTCCCGGTGGTTGCGTCTTCGGTATTTTGTTCGGTAGATAAAATCTACCGAATGCCCTGGCAGAAAGGCATGAATAAGCCTTTCTGCAGGGAAAATAAAGTATTTTAAAAGTCCGGTCCATAGTCTAAAGGGAGCAGGCGGGCAACCAGGCTCCTCCAATGCAATGTGGCGAGATTGCTCTCGCCACATGTATTATTAAAGCAGCTTTTATTAATATGAATAAAGCCAATATAAAATTGTGCATAAAATAAAGTAAAAACAATAGGTCCTATGAGTTCTGTCCCCAAAAATGGGACTTCTTCAGGGACCACAAAGTTAACAACAATCACAGAATAGTAATGCCAAAAAAAGCTGCTTTTTTGGCATTACTATTCTGTGATTGTTGTTAACTTTGAGCAGAATGATGTATTGACAAAAACATACAGTGTTCACACCTATTAATGAAACGGTGCCCAGTTTAGGACGAATCTCAGTGGTAAAATTAAAAACATAAAATTATACTATGGGCATTTGCCACAATTGAGATTATTTTTTAGTAATCCAAATCACAGTTTTAGTAGAATGAGATTGTATTATCGAATTCCATGTCCATGGAGGATATAAAATAGCCTGAGAGGTTCTTAGCCTCTTATTGGAGGTTTTAACACTACTAATAATATTGAGGCCATACGACAGTTATACAGAGTTTGGCTTATTTGTACAAAGAATAATTAATAAAGGACTTACTTGACATAATATTTCACTGTCCTTTTAATGTTTTTCTAGTAACTACTAATTGGAAAAAAAGTTGATGATTCACTAGAGCTATCAAATTAAATTTCCATTAAAACAGATATCACAGCTGAATTTTAATATTTTTTTAATTAAGGGAATGTGCCTACTACTTATTTAGGACATATTTATCTTTCATCTCTGCTTAATTGACCGGATTGTGCAAGCGTTTATGGTTGACGATCCAACCAATCTTGCCTGCAAGTTTCATAACAGTTTAAGCCCTCCAAGGCATGACATTTTTAAACAAGTTACGCTACAGAACATGGAAACGCTTTACTCTGGATTAGTAGTGCTATAGTCACATTTCTCAACACAGTTTCCTTCTGACTGTTCGGAAACTAAATGACATTGAGAGGCTCCCAAAAACGTATATAGAAAAAACAGAACTACAAAAATCGTGCTTTCTTTGTTAACAAACAAGTGCAAATATAAACTAAAATATGTACCTTATAACAGCTACACATTAGTGTATTTCACCACCAAAAAGATACACTGAAAAGAAAAACATAAAATTGTGGTAAAGTGTAGCATTTTTCTAAAACCCTTTTTGGTGGTAACATGCTTATATAAATACCACTGATTAACTGGACTCTGTCACTAAGGAACGATATCTTAAAGTTGAGAGCACACTGTAGATAAAATGTTACCACAACTGGCACATACAGTAGATGTATCTAAAAACAAAAAGGAACATACACATAGGGTAATAGAGTAAAAACTGGGTAATGAATAAAATCAACGTTGGATTCACTCACATGATTCTGAGCCACTCCAAAAGCTGGCTCAGACTAAAAACTGAATAGCATAAGGAATGGTGGCCACTTTGGTAATTATCCGGATACTCAGATTCACAGCTTTGCCTTTTCCTGGGGTGGAGCACCAAAAGAAACTCCAAGATACTGGATGTAGGTGTAGAAATCTCCACAGGCTTTATTAAACAAACCGACAGAATACCTTACACATAAAATAAAAGATAGTCCACCTCCACTTAACGTGTTTCGGCAGGTTTGCCTTTCTCAAAAGTGGTTCCGTTGACAACCACGATTTATTGTATATTTCACTGTTTTTTGTGTGTCGGGAGTGATACACACGGAGATTGTAACACCTTTTAGTTCTGTGTTTTACCAACTTTACTATTTATGACTTGTGATATTTGTACATGAATGTTACCACCAAATAGAGTTTAAGAAAAGTACTCTACCTCATCACAATGTTGTGTTTCAAAAATGATAAGGGACTTTTTGTAATTTAAACTTACAGTTTTGTTCATAAATCATCAAATAGGACAACAGATTACCTTTTAAAACGCCTTAAAAATCTTCCCACTGGTTTATAGGCATCACCCAAGTAAGTTTGGGACTGTAAGATGATCTCGGTACTCTGTTTAGTATAAAATACATGTAAATGATGAATAAAATTTCTGGGGATTATTATAGGTAACAAACCTTTGTAAATGTACAACCAAATGCTGGCCACGTTCACATTCAGGAATATAAAATAAGGATTCATTTTTCGGAAACACAGAATGAATCCAAAATAAATTGTTAGCCACAGTAGGCAAATTGTAAAAGTTTGAAAATTCACTATATTTTCAGTTTAACTGTCTTAGTTTAAAAATTGAAATTCCTGTTGAATGTTTTTGGGGTTAGAGGCCCTTACCAGATTTAGAGTAGGCTGTAAGCCATCTTATTCTTTTTCATCAAATGTACAATTTTGTTTTAATGGGTGCATGCAACATCACATTCTGATTGGCTGAGAAAATCCTTCACTTAGATGAATGCATAAAATGTTATTTTTAATTCCTTTATATATTTCCAGATTTTTAAATTGTACTTTTAGGAAAGAGAGAGGTTTAATTGACATACGTTGAATTGGCATGTGGAGTGACTGCTGGGTTAATTCCGTGGCAGCTATAGTATCCCAAAAGAGGATATTTTTCATAGACCACACGTTAAGAATTCACATTTGAAAGCGTTCACGTAGAACCACTGAGAGTCCCAACGCATTTATTTGAGCCTCAATAATTACTGACTTTGTTGCTTTTTCCTCTAGCCAGTGTGATCGATTGCTTTGTGTCCCAGATTATGTTGTAGGCTTTACTTGCCTGTTTGTCTTTTTATAATTTGCAGTGAAGGCTATTGCAGGCCCTTATGCTCTAATAGTTTGGATTGCTAAGGTTTAATTTCCATTTTATTCTTATTCATTTTTCTCATTTTAATTTTAGTTCATAAATGTGCTTTATCTTTGTAGATATGCGCTCTGTCATATTGTTTGCATTTACTTCTTTATATAATTGAAGTTTATTTATTTATTGTTTTTAAATCTTTATTTTCCAATGCATGATGTAAACATATTCTTTGAGTTGCCACAACAGCCATGTCAAAGTGATCAACATTTAAATTCGGTATATATACATGCATAGCATAATACAGTTTGCACCTTTTTTATACATTTTGGTTGGTCTGAGAGGTTTTAATGAAAAGTGATGAACCATTATAGGGCATGGGAAAACATTCCGAGGTCGCCGACAACGCTGTCGGGGTCTGTTGGTAGCAAGGCTAGGTGGGCAAAGTGTCTAACCGAGTTTACCTCGATGTATAATACTAGCTTTCCACTGCGATGGTACAGTGATTGGCCCCCCGTGGTATGAGAGAAACCAACCATTTGTGTCTGGTGAGTAGTCGCTCAGAAATGCGTTGCCTAATATCTAGTACTGAGGAATCTATGTGTGGATGGTCTAAGTGAGACGCTAGTGGTTAATTCATGTATAACACTGCTAGTACGTGCAGGTCTGAGGTTACTGGAGCATGTGTATGAACGTGTGGTCTGGCTAGTTCGTCAGCTGAATAGCTGAGGTGGTGATTGGCAGACCAGTGTCGTGTTAGTGGCAAGGACGCTTCAATGAATGTACTGCCCCTGTGCCCTGGGGCCATGGGGGGGGGGGGGATGGGAAAATTGTGCACCGGAGCATAGAGATGTGGTCTCTGGATGCCTCACTCGCATCTTAATGCCCAAGCTTTTAGGGTTAGTGAACAGGCCCACTCTGGGTAGACGGAACTAGAGATAATTGAGTAAAATAGCAAAATCAAACCATGTACATAACAAAAAGTGTCCCAACTAATAAACAAAACGTTGTAGCGGGATCTTGTAGTCAAGTCGTGGTGCCTCGTTTCCCTCTGGGTGTGGAGATATCCCAGCCCTAAGTGTTCAGTTGTTTAGGACGAGTAGTAACGGCTGTGGGTTGGTCAGGCAGTCCCAGTGCAGCCAACAGGGCTGGGCCTTCCTTTGGGTCTGAGGCCTTGTAGTTTTGTCCCTCCTTGGAGACCCATAGGGTCTTCGGTGTCGCCCAACGGTAAGTAATCCCTGCTTCCTGGAACTGTGCGGTGAGTGGCCGCATTGTTTTACGCCACAAGAGTGTGTCCCTGCTTAAGTCCTGGAAGAGGGATAGTTGGCATGTCTCGAAGTTGTATGGGGTCTTCCCCCGAAATGCAGCCAGTAGCCCCAGCTTGTTCAGCATCGCAATATGAGGTCTCGTGGTGCTGAGGTGGGTGCTTGCGGTGACTTGGCAATTCTGTACACTCCATCAAATAAGAACTGGTTGGCTGGTAAGACGGAACCCACCAGGCGTCTGGTAAAATTAGGCAGTTCTTCTAGGGGTAGCGCCTAATTTTTAAGTTTTTTCTCCTGCCCCTATCGTCCATTACATTGAGCTGTCTGGCCATTGTGGCTTGCGCTTGCTGTAGCTGGTGGACTGTGTCACTTAGGGCAAGCTGGTCTTGTTTTAGTCCTGGGAGGCCTTTCTCAGTTGCCTGAGTGCGTGCCGCTACCACTTGTACAGTGGCGGTTAACGCATCTAAATCAGCCTCCCACATCTGTTTCAGATTTAGTTGTAGACCTGTGAACATGTTTTGTATGTCCCTTTTAGAGGCCAGGCTGTGGTCCCCGTTCGGATGTGTGAGCACCAGGTGTGAGCTGGGGGGAGGGCTGCCTAGATGATCCTCATCCCTGGAGGCTGCTGGGGAGGCTGAGGGTGGTGGCGGGGCCTGCTGTGACGGGGTAGCGAGTAGCATGTGTCCGATGTCCCTTTGCAATTTTGGGGCTTGTATGGGGTGTTTGAGTGTTTAGCGCCCCATCTCACCTTCCGCATGTACACCCCGGTGTTCCTGTGTGTTCCACGCTCCAAATCTTTCTGTGAGGTCCCGCGGCAGTCCGCCCACATGGTAGGCCCTAAGGCCTCGGGTTCGGGATTTCTTGCCCCGAGTGCAAAAGAAGTGCATCTGCGGGTGCGGCCAGTAATGCTGCAGCCGACCACGTCCTTTTTAGGATGCTCCTGGATACCGGCAGATTGTGCGGCCCAATGTCGGAGCTCAGAACAATGGCATCTGCTCCAGTGCGGTGTCAAGCACCCCCCCCGCAAAGTTTTTTTTGTGTGTGTGTATCTGTGGAACCCATGATAGAAGTACCCTGAATTTTGCTCTACTTGAGCATGTCCAATGGAACGTGAGAAATCACCTGTATTTGGTATGTTCTGGATTGATGCCCTACGAAGGTGTCAGAGAAAAATAAATGCAATTTTAAGCCATTAAGTACAAGAAAGCAGCCCAATCAATATTAAGCCATTTAATGAAGAACCGTGTTAATTCTTTACCCTCAAAATTCGTGACACATGCGTATGAGCTTATTTTTTTCTAAATTCTTTATCTGTATCACACATAAAGAGGAAGTCAGATAAAACATAGCCAGAAAATAAGTAAGAGTCTCACAGGACTCCTAATACATTAGTTCAAACCATAAAATAAGTGTTTCTATATATACAATGTATACTTTAAACAACATAAACATCATAAACTAATTTAGGTAGTATCTATAAAAGTTCACATGTCAAAACCGTCATCAATGAACTTGATCTCTAAAATGTGTAATTAAAAATGTAAACAAGAAACAATAAAATAAGAGAAAAAGAAAGAGAAAGGAGGACATTTAAAAAAAAAAAATAAAAAATAGACCCACTGAGGATCAATCAGAGATGTGTTCCGTTCATGGTTCCCAAACTTTGAAAAAAGGTAGGTATTGTGTGTCTTACTTTAGCTGTGAGCTCATCCATGATATAGTTATCTTCTATGACATGGAATGCTGTGGTCTTTCCACCAGGCCATAGTTGTCTCAATGGTCACAATTGTTCCTTTTATTTCCAAAACGCTCTGCAGGCACTAGGATGAAAAAGTCACCTGTCTGACCAACGGTGGGGTCAGTGTGGGGCCTTGAGCAACAGAATTTGTCCAGAAATTAGTCTTCTGTGTAACATTCACTTCTGCTCAACAATTATCGATTTATTCTAGCATCTGTTTACCTAGTTATTCTGAATTGTCGTACTTTTTTTTTTCTGATTATATGGGAGAGCAAATTTTCTTTGTAGTTTTTACTGAATGGAGTCTTACTGTTTATTGAAATAAAATATAATAACCTATCCATTGCCCTTTCCCAAAGGCAATATTCTTATACCAAGATGTCAAAGAACACCAGCATTATTAATTACGTGGGATGAACTTCTCAAAGTAAATCATGTCTAAGCACTGTACATAGGGTGTACCCGAGTCGGGTCAATTTTAGCTCCAAGCATTTCTGAATGCCCCTCATTAAAGTCATACTTTGACGACTTTCACTCTTTATTTTAAACTCACCCCTCATGTCCTTACATTCCTGTACATCCTGCATTTTTTGTTGCAACTCCTTGTATGTCCATCTGTTGAACATTGCGGAATATACCGCTGTTTGTTTTCTAAAAAAATACTAGTCACATGAAACTTGGAGCAATCGGACCTTGGCTCCCGAGGAGTTTTCACTTTCCATTTATTTAATTTCTCTACAAGTCATTTCTCTTATTTCTACGTCCTATTCCTAGTGGTGGGGGTAAAAAACCTGTTCTATCATATTTGGTATCAGTTTTGTTCCTTAATTACCATCGGTAAACTTTAGGCCATCCAGGCTACATGCACACATGAAACATTTGTTAGACTAGAATATTAGTTTTGTACAGAAATGCTATTTGGAGGAATTTGGACTGAATTCCAAGTTGAAATGTACCCAAATTATGGACTTACTGAACTGCGCTATGCTCAACATGTAAGGGGTGTTTGTGTGTGTCAATTTTCTGAGCTCCACCCATAGCGCCCAAAAAGAGATGACTGACGGGAGAAAAAAGATGGTTGATGGGGGGAATCAGTCACTAAATGTTGATTTTACTCACAGATCAAGAGGGGGAAACCAGGAGAAGCAGTACAATATTTATATTTATGTATGATATAGTTAATAAATATACAATGTATAAATAAATATATTTTTTTCCTAACTGCTCTTCCTGATTTTCTTGTCGTGCACTAGTTTAACATTTGCATATATTTTCCTTTTACAACTCCTGTTATATTGAAACCATTTCAATAAAAAGTTTAATTACAAAATTGGACAAATCACCATGGAAACCAATGGAATGTTGCATAAGTACACATTAACTGTGGTGTGAACAGTTTAGGTTACTACCACGAGCGCTTTGGCATTTAAACTATTTTATGTAAAGAAACAAACAAACAAACATCGAGTGACAGAACCAATTTACATGAAATTATTTCATTGCCAAGTGACAATTTTTGCAATGAAATTCAGATTCCAGAGTGTCTTTTTAAACAAAAAGGAAGACAGTAGGATCTTTATCAACGTCATCTTAATGAAGTTATTATAATTATTGCCATTTAAATAGCGCCAACAGATTCCGTAGCGTTTTAAAATATTATGAGAGAGGGGATTTAACTATAAATAGGACAATTACAAGAAAGCTTACAGAAACGATAGGTTGAAGATGACCCTGCTCAAACGAGCTTACAGTCTATAGTAGTTATAGTGTCTCCAATCCTACCTCTCTCCATCTTACCCCCAAAACCCTTTATTTCACAAATTAGAAAGCTTGAAAGTGCGGCTTCAAACCTCCAAGCCCTCTATAACTTGCATATCGGACAGCCTCCCTTAGAGAATCATTATATTTAATGCTCTATGATACTCTTTGAGGAGGATTGGATTGTACCATCATCCAGGAGACATGCATACAGGATGACATCACTTGAGGAGGATGTCAGAGCAGTGCTGAAGTAGTCTTAGCGCTGGAGAAAAGGTGATTAATTAGTTTTTATTTAATTTATTGTGTAGTTTTTTTGTTTTGTTTTTTTTAATCTCTGGGGTGGAGCGGGGCATAAACTAAGCAGCCACATTAGGACTTTAGTGTTAGGAATATAGATATGTATTCCGAACGTTACAGTGTTTCTTCAATCTGTTCCTGTTTTGTCATGACTCATAAACCACATTTATTAACACAAAGAAAACTAAGAGAAACAGGCTAGATTGTGTTGTCTGCAACATTTTGGAAATGGTTATTGTGTTAATTATAGAACTCTTCATAAACAGACAAATAAAAGACTGGATTAATGAAATGGATTTGCATAAAGAACAGCATGACCAGAATGGAGTCATAAAATATGTCATTGCCTAGCAATGTATCTAAGAGATGATGGAACTATTCTGTTTAAATGATTTTCCAAACATTTCTTTGTTCTCCGTATTATATGAAGAAATAATTTTATTATCAGTTCAGATGGCCTCATTGCAGCCAATTGGCAATATTCAGATTTAACTCGATTACAACCACTGAAGCAATGTATCTAACAGAACAAGTTATCACACCCTTGTGGAAGTATTTTTGGCTAGTTGTTTTGGAGAAAAATATTATATTCATTTAGATTTTATGAAGTCAAATACCAAAATAGGCAAAGAAAAATGGAAAAAATTAAATTAAAAAAACGTATTTACAATACAATGCATTATTTTGTAGTTTAACCCAAAATCTATCAAATGTTTCTGTCTCATATACATGTACACATACCAGGAAGGTAGGTAAAATAGGCATATCTATTGATAACATTATTGCAAAATATAACTTTATGGGTGACGAGAAATTTTAAATCGAAACTTGTTTTTAGATCTTTTTAGTTTTTCTAATTCAACTCTTTTAGCTGTTTTTTTCCAAATGAACCCAAAAATCCATTACTCCACTTTTTCATATTTGGTCAAGAGGACAAATTCCTTTTCTAAACTAGCATTCAGATTTTCACATTGTAATAAAAAGCCATTTATAGCTGCATAGCTAACAGTTCTGTGCTTTCTCCTCTATTTTTATGAATCGAGTATACTGAGGCTGTGCTACCTCCTTTAAAATCCAAGTTATCAACTCTCTTCTCACAAAGCCATCCCTTAAGCCTGCCTCCATTTTACTTTTATCATATCTCCCTTCTTTCCATATCTACAAGCTAATTAGGGTGTTGGCCACATATAGCGGACAGAATGCTTCTATTAGCTCTTTGTTGTAATCTCGCATCTGGCCTGCTAACTCAAGGACAAGTGTGCTTAAGCAAAACACAGTCCTCTTGTCTGATCATATCTATCCTTATCCTTATGCAGAATGTCTTCATCTCCCCTGTACCTCGCTCACCCTCCACCTCTCCTCTTGCCTCTCTGCTTTGGCCACCTGGATGCCCTCACGTCCTACAAACAATATGAGCTTCAACTGTGTTACCTCCCAGTCTAATCTACATCCCCATCCTTCCTTCACTGATAGCTCATACCCTAGGTATCATTTATGACTCTTCCCTATTCATACACCACCAAACAATCATTTGACTTCCGGTCTACCTATCTTGCTCCTCCATACCTGTCTACACCTTTTTTGGCAATTCCCCTATTTGTCCACAATGCTTCTACTCTCCACAATATTTACCATTTCCAAATCCATTTTTCACTTTCCAATTCCCAGTTTTCACAAGCATTCTACCAAATCCAGTTGGCCTCCTCCCTCACAATGTTTTATAAACATTCAAATATAATGTAAAAGCTTTCTTTGGTCATAATTTAATTTCTTATCAGTATGTGTGTGTGTACTGTATGAGTGTGGATGCTGTGTGTGTGGCTGCTGTGTGTGTGTGTGTGTGCTGTATGTGTGAGGGTGCTGTATGTGTGTGTGTGCTGTATGTTTGGAGGGATTGTAAGTGTGGAAGTGGGGGCAAGTTAGTTAATATCCCCCCTCTCTACTTACCTTATGTAGGGAGGGGGGGGACCATGCTGCTGCCATCCCTGGTGGTCCATTGGAGAGTGAACTCTAGCTTGCGTGACTAGAGTTCACTCTCGCGAGATCAGAAATGCTCAGATCTCGCGAGAGGAACCCGGCGGAGCTGCTGGCTCGAGCTCCCCGGGTCCTCTCCTGCCTCCCTCCCTGCTGCTGTGGGATCTCCCCACTGGCCAATGGAGGCTTAGAGCAGAGCTGGCACTCGGATAGCGCGTGTCCTTTATGAGCTGACAGGAGAGATCCTGAGATCCTGTCGGTCTCAATCCATAGGCGTGCCGCGGGGATTAGGGTGTGCCCAGGCACACCCAGCACACACCGGCCCACGCCTATGGATATCACCCAATTTGAAGGTCTACTACCACTTGATGATTGTAGATGGACTGTTATAAATAGATATAAACATGTATTCCTGACCTTATAGTGCTAAACCCACCATGTAGGTGGCTTACCCCTCCCGTAGCCCACCTATAAAAGTTTAAAACTCACCTTATTTCCAGCACTGCATGGGTCAGCCGGCGCTGGCTCCGCACCCTTTGTGACATCATCAAAATTGCCAATATTTTTTGCCAATTTAATGCTTTCCCTTAGGGAAATCATTGGATTGGCTAAAATCGGCACAGGGTGGGGTCATATGCCGTTTTGGCAAGTCAGGACCTCCTCATAGAGATGCATTAAATCAATGCATCTCTATGAGGAAAATTCTGCGTCTCCATGCAGAGTGTGGGGACGCTGAAAGGCAGAGCTGCCTATTGTGCAGCCATGAGCCAGGAAGCCCCTCCAGTGGCCATCTAAGGAGTGGCCAGTTGGAAGTGTTCCTAGGAGCAATGTAAATACTACCTTTTCTCTGAAAAGGCAGCATTTACATGAAAATGCCTTATATTACTCACCAGAACAACTACAATAAGCTGTAGTTGTTCTGGTGACTATAGTGTCCCTTTAAAGGACCACTATAGTGCCAGGAAAACATACTCGTTATACCTGGTCCCCCTCCCGCCCGGCTCTGGGGAGAGGAAAGGGGTTAAAACGTACCTTTTTCCAGCGCTGGGCAGGGAGCTCTCCTCCTCCTCTCCGCCTCCATTCCTCCCATTCGGCTGAATGCGCACGCGCGGCAAGAGCTGCGCTCGCATTCAGCCGGTCGCATAGGAAAGCATTTACAATGCTTTCCTATGGACGCTTGCGTGCTCTCACTGTGATTTTCACAGTGAGAATAACGCAAGCGCCTCTAGCGGCTGTCAATGAGACAGCCGCTAGAGGAATTGGAGGAAGGATTAACCCATTTGTAAGCATAGCAGTTTCTCTGAAACTGCTATGTTTATAAAAAAATGGGTTAACCCTAGCTGGACCTGGCACCCAGACCACTTCATTAAGCTGAAGTGGTCTGGGTGCCTAGAGTGGTCCTTTAATACATAATTTGACGTTCTTTATAAAAAAATATACATTTATTCTACTCACAAGGCAAACAGCAATACATACATAAAAACTTAACAAATGGTACAGCTTAATGATATTACAGAGAGAGAGAGAGATCTTCGCCTTTGTCCAGAAAGTCAGGGGAACAAGAGATGTAGGAGAACGTGATCCTTTGTCTACTGTTCTTTTATAGACATGACTATAATGACATCAGAACTTTTAACTAAAACTCTGGCAATATAATGGCACATATGAAGACCCTCTACCCTCATTATACACCCAAATTTCAGACTTGACATGGTACAGCCATCTGTTCTTTTTAACCCAATAGACATCTATACCTAATATGAATAGGAACATAGAATAAGTAATATTCAATAGTGACTGTACACTGTTCTTTGTTCTAAATACCCTTAATGACTGTATATTCAATGTGAAATAGTATATTGTTGATAGGTGACACAATGCACTGTGCATTTATTGTAAACTATGTGATCTGTGACAGTATTTTTAAATTATACACTGGGTTGTTTTGTTTATAATCTATGCAAATCATTTTGGATTAGAGATCTAATTAGGAAGTGTTGAATAAATTCACCTTGCACTGTCAAAATGAGCCTAGCCCAGTGAAACTGAAACTGACAGCATAATTTCCTTGGCAGTAAATTTCACATAGTTTCCTTATGAACGGATGCTCCTAGTGATCACCAAGGACTCCAAGCACTTCTCCAGACACCATAAATACTGCAGACTCCACGAACCGCCGCAGCTTGGTTGGGGTCTCGCCATCTCTTACCCACCCTGGACCTACGACAAGGCTCCAGGTTCCAGTGGGTGAACCTCTCTTCCTCCAGAGAGCGAAGCACACCCCATCTCAAAGTGATCATGTTGGTTCAATGCTCTTCCAGGGCATGAGAAAAGGACAAGAGCCAGTGATTATTCAAGGGAGTATGAAGAGCATAGCAATCCCTTGTAGCAGTTTACCCCAATAAGAGACGAGACTCTAGATTGAGGGTAAATCAGGAACAGAAAGTTTAATGGCACATGGTGCTGTCTGTTAGGGTACTGTGTGTGTGTGTGTGTGCTAGGGTGCTGTGTGTGTTAAGGTGCTGTCTGTTAGGGTACTGTGTGTGTTAGAGTGTTGTGTGTGTGTGTTAGGGTGCTGTGTGTGTTAGGGTGTTGTCTGTTAGGGTACTGTGCGTGTGTGTATTAGGGTGCTGTGTGTTAGGGTGCTGTCTGTTAGGGTACTGTGTGTGTGTGTGTTAGGGTGCTGTGTGTGTTAGGGTGCTGTCTGTTAGGGTACTGTGTGTCTGTGTGTGTTAGGGTGCTGTCTGTTAGGGAACTGTGTGTGTGTGTTAGGGTGCTGTGTGTGTTAGGGTGCTGTCTGTTAGGGTACTGTGTGTCTGTGTGTGTTAGGGTGCTGTCTGTTAGGGTACTGTGTGTGTGTGTGTGTGTGTGTGTGTTAGGGTGCTGTGTGTGTTAAGGTGCTGTCTGTTAGGGTACTGTGTGTGTGTGTGTGTTAGGGTGCTGTGTGTGTTAGGGTGTTGTCTGTTAGGGTACTGTGCGTGTGTGTATTAGGGTGCTGTGTGTTAGGGTGCTGTCTGTTAGGGTACTGTGTGTGTGTGTGTATGTTAGGGTGCTGTCTGTTAGGGTACGGTGTGTGTTAGGGTGCTGTGTGTGTGTGTTAGGGTGCTGTGTGTGTTAGGGTGCTGTCTGTTAGGGTACTGTGTGTGTGTTAGGGTGCTGTGTGAGGGTGATGTGTGTGTTTGTAAGGATTGCGTGTTGTAGGGAGGCCAATATTGATGTATTTATTTATTTTAATAAAAAAACAAACAAAATAAAAATGACATTATATACCACCCACTTCTCCATTCTTACCTGTAGCCTGGAAGCGGGGGTCGTGCTGCTGACATCCATCCCTGGTGGTCCTAGTGGTAAGTGAATCTCGCGAGAGAAACCCGGCGGAGCTGCAAGTTAGAGCTCCACCGGGTCCTTGTCTGCTGGCTGGCTGTCTTCCTCCCTCTCTCCCCGCCAGTGGCCACGTTTGACAGGATGTGGGCCGGTGAGGAAGATCTTTGATCTCCCCACCGGCCCTTCATGGAACACAGCATGGCCGGCGCTTGAATAGCGCCGGCCCTGCATAGACCGGCCGGCCTCGGCCCATGACCATCGCGGCCCACCGGGCATTTGCCCGGTGTGCCCGATGGCCAGTCCAGCCTGGTCCCAGGGTAGGAGACTGGCAAGCAGGCCCCTCCAAAAACTCATGGCAAACTCCCTTAAAAAGGGGAGTTTGTCACAAGCAGATATAAAAAATTTACCTCAATTTTATCTCAGAGGCCAGGTTGTCCCTCAGAATGACCCACCCCGACTAACATGTCAGTCCAACTTGCTTGAGGGGATGGATGTGATATAGGGCAGACTGAGGGGAAGGCACCTGGGGAAGTGTGCCTTTATTAGCTGTCTGTTGCCATCATGCTGTGCGTGCCGACAATAGATGCCAAATATGCCCGTAACTGACTGTAGCCAGCCTGGAACAAAGCAGGCTGGTTAGTATCACCCCAATGTCGCTGCTGGAAGTGGAGTTACACCACCGCACCAGAAGGGTTACATCTCTCTGAGCAGCATTTCATAGTAAAGCATTCAAATCACTGAAGTGGTCACGTTGCTTGGAATAACCCTTTAAATGTAAAGTCCATTAAGAATTTCCAACAAGTCCGTTTACTAAATAATGCTTAATTTGTTTTTACGGTGATAGTTAAATAAATATATTGGCTTGCATAAGATTGATTTTTTTTTTTCGTTTTTAATATGCTGATATCAACCATTATAGACAATCACATTCACTTGGGTTTTTGATGAATTGAGACTTTCTTTCTCTTGGTAATAAATTATCATTTAGCCTCAGGCATGTTCTACAGCAGTTGGGTTTTTTCACGCTGACTCTAACAAACGGGATGAAATCGAAAAGTGTTAATATTCTTTTAGCTGTGCCAATCTGTTTGTACTTGTAAAGTCGTTTTGTTTTGTTTTTGTCGTCTGGGCTTTGACATTGCTTTCATTTCATTATTTTTCATTTCATAGGGAATGTTTGAGCATTACAGCCAAATGGATACTTGGTGTGAATTTAAGCATAGAAACACAGGGTAACCTTCCAGCCTGTACAATTAAATCTGCTTTTTCCAAAACAAATCAGCAAGAACCTGCCATTTTTAACAGCGACTTTTAGTTCTGTCTCTTTTGTAGTCGAGCATGCACCTAATGGGCCCTGAGCAATTGCTGTGCTATTCTTTATAGACGGTAGGATGTTGGGATGTTGTATAGAAACAACTTTTCATCAACAACCCTGGATAAAATATGCAAAGGCATTATAATTATAAGGGATTATATAAATATAGGATTGGTAAACTATGCGGAAACTCCTGATTTTTAAAACATAGAGGAGGTGGGGCAGTGATTTTCAGGAATTAGGGAGAATCTAAAGGGTGGTGGTAGGGCTGAATGCCCTTGGAATTTGTCTTTTAAATAGTTATTTACTAAAGTGAGAATTGTCATAAATTAAAGTTAATTTCAAATTTAAGGCTAAAATATCAGAATTGAGTAAATTCTTCAGTACAGCTCTGCTTCCAGATTGGCTACTGTGACCTTAAATATGAAACTCACTTTAAATTACGAACAATTCTTACTTTAGTGCATAACACTGTAAGAGTTAGCCTACAAAGGTCGTTTTCGACAATCTCTTCCATTTACATGCTGTACAATTCCTATTATGGGTGCTTGGAGTGTAGATGTCACTGTATATTGCATTAATTGGTTAGATGTTTTGATATAGAGGGTAATTTGTTTCTGCGTCAATGTGTCAACCTCACCCAGGTGAAACACTTCAAAGCACAATGCTCCACACTCCAAATTCAAGATGACTGCCAACGCCACTGACCTTTTATTTTATTTAAATGCCCAAAGCCATGCTTACAGTCATACAACTTACTTTATTAAAATTTGTTACGTGCCTCTATGATGCCACCATCAAAGAGGACCCACTTTTCCAAAGATAGAAAAAATGGGTGATCTTTGGCACACATTTTTAATTATAATAATTATTATTGAGTTAGCTTTCCTCTCTGGCCAGTGATAGTCAATTCATGGTGTGAACTCATAAGACCATTTGCTATATGCATAAGGTATATTTAATTAGGGATAAATTATTTGGATGAACTGAAATAGTGCGATAATGCGCTTATTAGTGTACTGCAAGATATACAAAGATAGGTTTTTTGGATAATTTCTTTACTGCTCCTCCTTTCAACCCCCTGTTGGTCACTTCTCACCTGATATGAAATCAACAAATAGTAGCAGTACCATCAATCTTCCTTTTTTTTGGCACCACGGATAGGACTCCAAACCACGAAACAAACAATACGTTAGGTATCGTGACAGGTCCATATGGCGTCTCAGAGTTGCAGAATGTGGACGATTCACCAAATGCCCAAATCTCAAGCAAATTACAATACTTCTAAAAATAATACTTCTAAAAAAGGAAATGTGATTATTTGTGAAGGTCTGCCACACCTCACCCCACACACACACAACACACACGCCACACACCGCACACACACCGCACACACACCGCCACACACCGCACACACCCCACACACACCAAGACTACTCAAACCACAAAAATACCTCTCATACAGGCATTATACAGGCATCCCACAGCTGTTACCGTGATAAATAATTAATTATTTTTATTTCTTATTTCTTTTTAAGCCTAACGTAGTTCAGCCCTATAGAGTCCAACCATGGAGTTTACCTACAAAGCAGTATGAAACACATATTCTTAGAAATAGTAACCATTGGACAATGTCTGGCTCCACCTGTAACTTTCTTTACCTGCTTGTATGGGGCTTCTCGGTCTCACATTAAGCCCGGCCATCCTATGGACCAGTGATATGTCCTGTATTCCCTTTTATTGGAGCATGTCGGGGTTACTGAATCCTGACATTGACATCCTAATGTCTGCTGAGCTTTCTTCAGCTGCCAATAGCTGCTCAACTACTATCCATCGTTCAGTAGGAATAGCCCAAATATATATATTATACATAAAAGTTTTAAACATAAATATATATATATATGTATATATATGTATATATATACACATATATATTTAAATTCTACATATATATATAATAATTTATAATAAGTAAAATATACATACACTGTATACCTACTGCACTTACTGTGCCTCCCTCTACTGTAATGTAACCTGTAAAGTGCTGAGTTCACCTGTTAACTCTATATAAATATAATATACATACACTGTATACCTACTGCACTTACTGTACCTCCCTCTACTGTAATGTAACCTGTAAAGTTTTGAGTACACCTGTTAGCTCTATATAAATATAATATACATACACTGTATACCTACTGCACTTACTGTACCTCCCTCTACTGTAATTTAACCTGTAAAGTTTTGAGTACACCTGTTAACACTATATAAATAAAATATACATACACTGTATACCTACTGCACTTACTGTACCTCCCTCTATTGTAATTTAACCTGTAAAGTTTTGAGTACACCTGTTAGTGCTATATAAGTAAAATATATATACACTGTATACCTACTGCACTTACTGTAGCTGTCTCTACTGTAATGTAACCTGTAAAGTTTTGAGTACACCTGTTCGCTCTATATAAATATAATATACATACACTGTATACCTACTGCACTTACTGTACCTCACTCTACTGTAATGTAACCTGTAAAGTGCTGAGTACACCTGTTAGCACTATATAAATATAATATACATACACTGTATACCTACTGCGCTTACTGTACCTTCCTCTACTGTAATGTAACCTGTAAAGTGCTGAGTACACCTGTTAGCACTATATAAATATAATATACATACACTGTATACCTACTGCACTTACTGTACCTCCCTCTACTGTAATGTAACCTGTAAAGTTTTGAGTACACCTGTTAGCGCTATATAAATATAATATACATACACTGTATACCTACTGCACTTACTGTACCTCCCTCTACTGTAATGTAACCTGTAAAGTGCTGAGGACACCTGTTAGCACTATATAAATATAATATACATACACTGTATACCTACTGCGCTTACTGTACCTCCCTCTACTGTAATGTAACCTGTAAAGTGCTGAGGACACCTGTTAGCACTATATAAATATAATATACATACACTGTATACCTACTGCACTTACTGTACCTCCCTCTCCTGTAATGTAACCTGTGAAGTGCTGAGTACACCTGTTAGTGCTATATAAATAAAATATACGTACACTGTATACCTACTGCACTTACTGTACCTCCCCCTACTGTAATGTAACCTGTAAAGTGCTGAGTACACCTGTTAGTGCTATATAAATAAAATATACGTACACTGTATACCTACTGCACTTACTGTACCTCCCTCTACTGTAATGTAACCTGTAAAGTGCTGAGTACACCTGTTAGTGCTATATAAATAAAATACACAGTTTACATATACACATCACCATACAGGTAGGACTTCACCACAACGATGTGCACTAAACAAAATCCGAAGAACTTTCACCTTATGTGATCCCTGAATATATGAATTAGTAAGAAAAACTTCTAATTCACAGTCAGAAGCGTTTTCTCACAAACACCATCAAATGTCAAATGTAAAAAATAAATCTTTGCATGTTCTGATCATATAATCTTATTATAAATTAACTGTGAAAAGTGAGCTGCCATAAATATTTTAACTGTTATGTGTGTCTGACTATATTTGCTTAATTACTGTGATTGCTGTGCGTTTAACCTATTTAATAACACTTTGCTCAAGGCAACTTCTTAACAAGTCCTGTTGAGATTCTAATAGCTATTGTACAAATCAACATATTTCAGCATTTTGCTGTTCTTCCTGAATATGAAATAATTTCCCTATTATGTTACAAGATGTTTATGTATATAATTCATATTTTCCTCTTTCTCTAGATCTACAGATATGGTTTTGAACAACTGATTTTAATGGTGTCGATGTAATTTTCTGCTTGATAACCCATTTAATTCACCACTAATGTAGACGTGTTATCACTGAGAAAACTATTGCCTGCATTTACCTGTGAAATCTGCCTGTTTATATATTGTTTTATTTTCCCAATGTAGTAGCTTAAAAGATATGAGAATTAGTTCTAAGTAATGACGGTTTTACCTCGATGTCGAATCTCAGTAATTATTTGCCCACCGCCCTAAACATCCCATTTTCTCACTCCTACATCTCGAGCTTCAAGGACAGAATAACTTCCACCAAAAAGGTGTTAAAAATGAAGGCGGAGGAATTATTATGAAATTGAGGTCAGAATTGGATGTCTCTAAGGAGGTAAAAATACCACGTTAATATTCTTCTCTACCTAGCAGTATTTTTATATTAAATCGCAAAGTACCATGCTTCGATTAGTCTTCTGGGATGACAGCCCGTGGGGAAATACTATTTGCTAATTATTGTCTTATGTAGAACAAATGTTCCAACCATTCAAGGTGCCTTCCCTCCTCAATTATTACATAGTCACACATTAATATATACACAATATAAACAAAAGAAAGTGTCTGGTGCTGCTAAAAAAATCACCAAGTGCAATGCCACTCTATTACACTTAAAAACATGTGATCATACAGAAACAAAGTGATTTAGCGCACAAAAGGAGTAAATTTTACCTTCTGAAATATACATACATATATAACAGGTTCTCCGTATAAAATGATTCTGTAACCTATATAAAATAGATATACATGCACATAGTGTAATCTGTATTTACACAGTTATAATAAGTGAAAGTAGTCTGTAAACTCACACTTTTTGAGCCTATTAGAAGTTGGCTCTGAACTTATAAAACATTTCATCTCACTTCAGGAGATAAGCAGATAGGATTTGTGCAATCACATCCACAGGAACTCAGGAACTTGATATCAGCAACAGAAATTCCAGGGTCCAAAGTGACACGTATAAAAAGTATTTATTTAGACTTTAGTAAAAACATAAAATAAGTATATAAAAAGCACAACGCGTTTCAACCTCTGTAAGGTCTTCCTCAGGTGCAGGTATGCTGTACATTGAATCTACACCATATGTATATGGGATATACTTAATTACAAACAGTGGTAATTAGGGTGTGGATTCCTGTCCATTCCCAAATATGGTCATGACCAGACGTGGTTTGCCATCCCCAATATGGCGCCACATCCGGTTCATGGCCTATTCCTATGCCCTGCCAAACATGTCCGTCCGTACTGTGCAGTCTTTGCGTCGCGTCACTTCTGGTGACGTATTTACGGTTTTTGACGCGGCGCGTCACTTCCGGTGACGTATTCCTCCGGCATTATTTACTGTAGCTCGATCGCATTACAGCGATCAATTCCTTGTAGACCTCCCAGGGGAGTGGCATTTAATGTCCAAGATACTATTGAGGAAAAGGACATTCATGCCCATTGTGTCCCCTAGAAACACCATAGCCACAACCATGCAATAGTGGTTATGGTGGCAAGATTGTTTAAGTAGTTTTTATGGTTTGACTTCTTATCTGGATCCACTACGTGCCTTCCCTCTTCTGCTATGGAGTGCTGGAAGCTCCTGCTAGGAGTTTCCATCAATTCTTCTGAAAAACCCTCTTTTGAAGCAATTTCCAATTCTACCTACAAAATTGGAAAAAAAAATACTCTTGACCCCAAAATGGACTTTGATTCTCCTTGAAACAATAAGCTGCTACACTACATATTCATTCTTATATCTGTGAAATTCAATTTGTATTGCTTAATTTTCCTTTGCTTAATTCTCATTTTGTATGGTTATCACATGATAGCCATAATATTGAGTTTCCAACATGAATTAAGCTATTAAGTCTTCCTTCATCCACTGCTGCTTTGTTTTGTTGTTTTGGACACTGTTGTGAGACATTGTCTGACAGCATGGAGATTTCATATTCAGAACGTGTTTCTTGTTTATTCCCGTCTGCTCTGTGCTTCACTCTGATACTTTTCCAGTGAGATCTTTGACATGAGCTGTCGATAACTACTGCTTGTTTAGTAGTCCGGCTTTGGTCTATTATCGTTAGGCAATAATCTTTACACATTGTAAGCCTTGTTTATTAACTGTTGCATTTTATTATTTTTACATTTACCAGTTTATGTTGGAATACATTTCCCCAAATTTGGTGCCAGCAAGTATTATGAGACATGTAACCAACAACAATTAAGGAGCAAAAGTTGGAAACCCAATTAAATCTGCATAACTCACTAATCTGGGGGTTTATATACCAAAATTGTAGCAAATGACAGGCCAAAGTAAACTGACTATTGTAACAACCCGCTGAGGTCATGTTCGATCCTGGAACTCGGGTGCAGAGGCAGCTCTCCCTTACAAGCACAAGCCACAGAGATCCTTAGGTTAAGAACAGGATTTTGTTGGGCCAGTCATGGCACTTGGGCTCTAATAAAGTAAAAGAAAAACCAAGGCAAGATTTACGAAGAAGGGTCAGGCAGAAATCAGAGTCAGGTGGTCCAGAGGTCAAGGCAGGTGGCAATCAGCAAAATCCAGAGAGCGGCAAGGTCAGGAAACACAAGGAAACAAACACTAGGAGTTCTGAGGCAGGCAACAAAACACCAAAGCACTAACTGAAAGGTGTGCTCTGCTTATAAAGTAGTGGCTCAATCTAACCTGGTCTTACCTGTAGAAGGGGTTACTGAGGTCAATGTGACTGATTGTGGGACTCAGCCCCATCTTGGATGCATCATTGTCCTGGCTCCACCCTCAACCACACCTCCTCCAACTGCCGACCTGCAGACCAGTCTCCTTATGCAGCGGCAGCAATTTTTGAATGACCGCCGTAAGTTCCACGGCTGCAAATTGAGGATCAGAGGATGCAGATTGGGATGCAGCAGCCACGGGCACTATAACCGACAGACCTCCAGGGCGTCGCAAGCATCTTGGGACAGCAGAGAACCATTGGCTAATGTGACAGTTAGTAATACGCCCAATAATTGAATATAGATTGCCTGACACGGACCACTAATTTCACACTCCACCAGGAAACTGAATACCTACCTACAAATAGTCTGACTTCTCCAAATGTCTGTCTGTCTGTCTGTCTATCTCCACCCACAATCCAAAGAAATGCAAATAGATTTTTTTTTCTGAATAAATGAATAAACATCTGCCAGCCTTAGTGGAAATATTTCACAGAAGCACAGTTTATTTACGATGAGTATATTACATAATGTCTGTAAACCTATTTCAACAAAACTTTCGCTAGGTGCAATAAATCGCAACAAAACAAATTACAGCACCATTTTGCAGCAGTTGTTTCTTGGCCTTTGTTATAAATATGTGTATGAAATGTCCTCCGTTATAAGTGATATATGTCCCCCGAGGGCCGCTTCCCATGCTAAGTTTATTTAGGACTGCTCCATCAAGAAAACTATGTTTCTCCGAGGAGTCAGTCTTACCTTATTTTCCAGCAGTTTTTGATTTTGTTATAAAAGAGAAATTTCATTAAACAATCTCTAGAGGAACTCGCATTTATTTATATTTTTATCTACTTATTTAAAGCTACACTTACTTTGTGCGGTAGAGGTTTTGTTACTGTTCTTGTGGTTTAAGCTTTTAGGATTGCCAATCTTTTTCGAAAGCCAAAGGGATGATCAATACATTTTATACAGTATCCTTCACCAACCTGACTCTGTGAGGGTTAAATTAAAAAAGAGGAAAATAAAAATCAGTATTCCATCAGCTGACTTGCACTTTTAAAAAGGTGACACAAGTCGAGAAATGTTAATTAAAACAAGACTTTAAGGGTTGGGTACTCCGGTTACTGACTAGCAATTCCCTCTTTGAAGTTGATAAGTATATTACTACTCAGCAATCAGTTTGCTCCACTAAGAGTCCAGAAATTTGGGTTTAAATGGTGTGATACAGTAGTTCTAATAAAAGGAATATGTCAGGATTTATCTAGCATTGTTGTCGATAGGATTTATTACTAAGACAGTATTGTGAGCTAGAATCTCTTCACTTATACTATATTGGTTATTGATATGAAACAATGTGTTGACTGGCCAAGGGGTCTCGGGGACAACACCTCTCTCCCCAGGTTTCTTTAATGCAAAGAATTTAGGCAACTATGTATAAAAGGACAAGCATTTCTTGTGGTCCGAAATCTGTTCACAGGGGGTTTCGGTTCTGATTAATTTTGTCCATTCAAATTATTCGGGAAAATTGATTCAGACACACAAAAAGAGTGGGAAAATGGGCCAACTGGTGTACTACAAAATATAAATATTATAGTACACTGCGCATATTCACACAATTTGTTTGACAGGTCAAGTGAGAAAGTAATTGAAAGAATAAAAAAGGGGAGCAGCAGTAAAAACCCTATATCTATATATTATATATGTATTTAATATATGATATATAGATATACAAATATAAGTTAATATAAACAAAGCTCCAGGGCCTGACAGTATCCATCCACGAGTACTTAAGGAACTAAGTGTAGAAATAAGTGAACCTCTCTTTCAGGAAGTGTTCCGGAGGATTGGAGGAAGGCAGATATGCTTCCTATATTCAAAAAGGGTTCAAAATCCTTGCCTGGAAATTATAGACCTGTGAGCATAACTTCTGTGGCTGGGAAAATATTTGAAAGGTTATTAAGGGTTTATATTCAAGAATTCTTTGAGAAGAACATGGTTATCAGCAAAAATCAGCACCGTTTTATGAAGCACAGGTCATGTCAAACTAACTTGATTGCATTCCACGAAGAAGTATGTAGAAGTATAGATCAGGGTGTTGCCGTGGATGTGATCTATTTGGATTTTGCCAAGGCATTTGATACGGTTCCTCACAATAGATTAGTGTTCAAACTCAAGCAAATTGGTCTAGATGAAAATGATTGTTCTTGTGTAGAACATTCGCTTAAAAACAGAGTACAAAGAGTTGTCATTAATGGTAAATTTTCAAGCTGGACAGAGGTGGCAAGTGGTGTCCCTCAGGGGTCTGTTCTGGGACCCTTTCTATTTAACATTTTTATAAATGATCTTGAAGACAGCATTGAAAGTCATATTTCCGTGTTTGCAGATGACACAAAACTCTGTAAAATAATACAATGTGAGCAAGATATTACTTTGCTGCAGAGGGATTTAGATAGACTCGGGGACTGGGAACTCAAATGGCAGATGAAATTTAATGTTGAAAAATGAAAAGTTATGCACTTCAGCGTAAAGAATACACAAACAATGTATACCCTTAATGGAAGCGAATTAGCGATAACAACACATGAAAAGGACTTGGGAATTGTTATAGACAACAAACTATGCAACAATGTGCAATGTCAATCAGCAGTGGCCAAGGCCAGTAAGGTATTGTCATACATGAAAAAGGACATTCATTCTCGGGACGAGAATATCATTTTGCCTCTTTATAAATCACTGGTAAGACCACATATTGAATATGCTGTGCAATTTTGGACACCTGTTCTAAAGAAGGATATTATGGCACTAGAAAAAGTGCAGAGGCGGGCTACAAAATTAATAAAAGGAATGGAACATATCAGCTATGAAGAAAGGTTAACAAATTTAAACCTATTAAGTTTAGAAAAACTGAGAGGGGATATGATAACATTATACAAATATATTCGGGGCCAATATAAACCATTGTGTGGAAATCTATTCACAAACCGGACTTTACATAGGACACGAGGTCATGCGTTTAGACTGGAAGAAAGAAGATTTCGTCTAAGGCAAAGGAAAGGTTTTTTTACTGTAAGAACAATCAGGATGTGGAATTCTCTGCCTGAGGAAGTGGTTTTATCAGAGTCCATACAGATGTTCAAGCGGCTACTAGATGCATACTTGCAAGAACAGAATATTCAAGGATATAATCTTTCAATGTAGGGTAATAACTGCTTGATTCAAGGATAAATCTGACTGCCATTCTGGGGTCAAGAAGGAATTTTTTTCCTAGCTTGTTGCAAAATTGTGCTTCAAACTGGATTTTTTGCATTCTTTTGGATCAACAGCAAAAAACAAATGTGAGGTAGGCTGAACTTGATGGACGCAAGTCTCTTTTCAGCTATGTAGCTATGTAACTATGTAGAACATAGCACATGGTTAAATGGCTAGTTTCCCTTAGCAATATTTTTTCCATGCAAGCTAAAGGTATTAATTTATTAAGTTATCTGGGTATTAAAATGTGGTACTCTGCCTGAAGATAAAATATTCCCCTTGCCCCCATCCGGAGGTTTTATGTTCTATGAATTCTCTGCTGGTGGAGAGACTGAGATGTCCTGGACCTCCTCAATGTATGTACCCATACTCCTTTATTTAGTGCTAGACATTTTCTGTTTTCCTCTTACCTTAGTCTTCTCTTACATCTTTCTTTCTTTTTTTTCTTCTCACAACCTGTGTCATAGAAACATAGAAACATAGAAACATAGAATGTGACGGCAGATAAGAACCATTCGGCCCATCTAGTCTGCCCAATTTTCTAAAAACTTTCATTAGTCCCTAGCCTTATCTTATAGTTAGGATAGCCTTATGCCTATCCATGCATGCTTAAACTCCTTTACTGTGTTAACCTCTACCACTTCAGCTGGAAGGCTATTCCATGCATCCACTACCCTCTCAGTAAAGTAATACTTCCTGATATTATTTTTTAAACCTTTGTCCCTCTAATTTAAGACTATGTCCTCTTGTTGTGGTAGTTTTCTTCTTTTAAATATAGTCTCCTCCTTTACTGTGTTGATTCCCTTTATATATTTAAATGTTTCTATCATATCCCCCCTGTCTCGTCTTTCCTCCAAACTATACATGTTAAGATCCTTTAACCTTTCCTGGTAAGTTTTATCCCGCAATCCATGAACCAGTTTAGTAGCCCTTCTCTGAACCCTCTCTAGGGTATCAATATCCTTCTGAAGATACGGTCTCCAATACTGTGTACAATACTCCAAGTGAGGTCTCACCAGTGTTCTGTATAATGGCATGAGCACTTCCCTCTTTCTGCTGCTAATACCTCTCCCTATACAACCAAGCATTCTGCTAGCATTTCCTGCTGCTCTATTACATTGTCTGCCTACCTTTAAGTCATCAGAAATAATCACCCTAAATCCCTTTCCTCATATGTTGAGGTTAGGACTCTATCAAATATTCTGTACTCTGCCCTTGGGTTTTTACGTCCAAGATGCATTATCTTGCACTTATCCACATTAAATGTCAGTTGCCACAATTCTGACCATTTTCTAGTTTACCTAAATCATTTGTCATTTGGCTTATCCCTCCCGGAACATCAACCCTGTTACATATCTTAGTATCATCAGCAAAAAGACATACCTTACCATCAAGACCTTCTGCAATATCACTAATAAAAATATTAAGAGAATGGGTCCAAGTACAGATCCCTGAGGTACCCCACTGGTGACAAGTCCAAGCTTCGAATATATTCCATTAACTACAACCCTCTGTTGCCTGTCACTCAGCCACTGCCTTACCCATTCAGCAATATTTGAATCCAAACTTAAAGATTGCAGTTTATTGATAAGCCTTCTATGTGCAACAGTGTCAAAAGCCTTACTGAAATCTAGGTAAGCAATGTCTGCTGCACCACCCTGATCTATTATTTTAGTTACCCAATCAAAAAATCAATAAGATTAGTTTGGCATGATCTCCCTGAAGTAAACCCATGTTGTCTCTGATCTTGAAATCCATGTGTTTTTAGATGTTCAACAATCCTATACTTTAACATGGTTTCCATCACTTTCCCACTACTGAAGTAAGGCTTACTGGCCTATAGTTGCCCGACTCCTCCCTATTACCTTTCTTGTAAATGGGCACAACATTCGCTAACTTCCAATCTTCTGAGACTACACCTGTTAACAATGATTGGTTAAATAAATCTGTTAATGGTTTTGCTAGTACACCACTAAGCTCTTTTAATAGCTTTGGGTGTATTCCATCAGGTCCCATTGACTTATTTGTCTTTACTTTTGACAGTCGAAATAGAACCTCTTCCTCTGTAAACTCACGTGTAATAAATGACTCATTTATCCTTTTTCTCAACTGAGGTCCCTTTCCTTCATTTTCATCTGTAAATGCAGAACAAAAATATTAATTGAGGCAGTCAGCTAGACCTTTATCCTTTTCTACATACCTTCCTTCTTTTGTTTTTAATCTAACTAATCCTTGTTTTACTTTTCTTTTCTCATTTATGTATCTAAAAAATGTTTTATCCCCCTTTTTTACTGTCTGTGCTTCCAGTTTATTATAATAGTTTCCTCCATCACCTTTGGCTTCCAAGCTAGTCTTCTTTGTCTCCCTTTCTTTTCCATTCTATTTTCTTCTCTCATCTCAGTCTTTTCTACACTCTGCCTTTTTTCCTATTCTCTTTGTCACACAACCTTTGGATTATCCCTGTATTATTTCCATCAGACTCCATTCCAGTAATTGCACCTGCTTTTTTTTTTCTACCTTTTTGGGAATTGTCCGGGTGCCTCATTGGAGGCTAAACTGTATCTGTCGCTGGGTAACGCTCCTTCATAATTTTACACTAGATAATATTAACATCTACTGTTGAAGAAATTATATTTTCTTTTTTGATGGCCATGTTTTTATTTATACTTTTAATAAAAATATGGCTGGTGTGTTTTTTGAGCACTGTCTCATGGCAAGCACTCTTCAAATATGCACATCGAAAGGCCATAAGAGTAATTAAATAATTGTACTTTGCTATGATCGACGATGCCACTTTATGTATATTTATTGTTTTAGCATAACGTGAACATATAAGCCATCATTATGGCTTCATTCAGTTTATGTAAATAAGCATTTGTAGCAAATCCATATATAATGAAAGCTTTTCTTTTGACACTTGCTCCGGGATTCATTAAGAAGCAGTTTCTGAGATCATATGGTGATCTCCACTGTCGGCAACCAAAGTCAATTAAACTAATTGCATGATGCTCTATGCAGGCAATCGCTCAGTTTGATGAATCCCAGCACACGGGAAATTAGAAGTGTTTATATTGGAAAAACATAGAACATTTATAACTGTGTATTAGCTGGAAACCTCACTTGAACCTTTTGTAAGGAAGAAAGAGAAAGGACACACATGAACTGCACTTGGCAACGAGTTTTGTAGCTGAACATTCTAATCCAATGATTTGGAGTTTATAGTGCAAGTGAACATAATGACTATAGCCACAGATATGGGATTAAGCTGGCAATCAGCAAATTGTTGTGCAAGCAAAACAGAAATGAGACAGTAATTATGGGTACAGGACTTTCAGGAAGGTTGCCATACTCTGCAAAATAGTTTGTTGTGTATTATTTACTTGTATTTTCATGTTTTTTGTAAGTATTTAAATATGACCAGAAACATCCCAGGATTTTTAATATATTGCTTCTGTATTTAATAGATGATGTGTTTTGAAGTCGTAAAAATAAAATTTAAATGTAGAAATCCAAATCCCTATATTTAGGTATTTAGGTGTATTCTGGAACAGAGTGTGTCCATCCTGGCTCCCTGTCAATCATTGTTATAAGCTTTGTCCTTTTCACCTTGCAGTTAGTATAGAGAGAGAGGAAGAGGAACAGACACAAACAATTCTTGGAACAGGATTGTGATGATGCCAATGACTAGAGGTTTATGCAGAGCATTGGCGGATCCTGGGGGGTGGGGAGGCAACGGTGCAATTGCTCCCTCCTTTCCCCTCCCCTTCCCCCCCGAGGCTCTCCTCTGCTGGCTAATGCAGGGCTGGCACTGTCCAAGTGCCAGCCATGCAATGTGCCTTCACGACCGGAGGGGAGATCAGAGATCTCTCTCCCTGGTCCGCAGGCACGGTGCTGGCAGCTGACAGGGGAGGGAGGGAGAGGGGACCCGGGTGCTCAGCCTGCAGCTACTCCGGGTGCTTCTCTCGCCAGCACAGAGCTTTGCCGCGGTTACCACGGCAGCGCTCCGGATCTCGAGAGAGTGAACTCTAGCCCTGAAGCTGCAGGCTAGAGTTCACTCTCACCACTAGGACAGCCAGAGATTCTCCACCTGACCACCAGGGATCGAGAAATGTCCCCCCTCCTCTCTCAGGTAAGAAGGGAGGGTGGACAGAATTTTTTTTTATTATAAAAAAAACCTCCTCACCACATATTCACACTCTGCCCCCCCCCCACACACACATACACTGCCCCCCACACACATACACTACCCCATCATACACACACTGCCCCCACACACACATACACTGCCCCCCCACACACACAAACACTGCCCACTATATACACACTGCCCCCACACACACACATACACCGCCCCCACACACACACAAACACTGCCCACTATATACACACTGCCCCCACACACACACATACACCGCCCCCACACACACACACACTGCCCCCACACACACTGCCCCCACACACACATACACACGAATTCCCTCCCCCCACACACACCCCCAGCCACACTGCCCCCACCATACAAACACACCCCCACACACACATACACCGCTCCCTTCCACACACACACACACACTTCCCCACATACAGCCCTCCATACACATGACATTGCCCCCACACACACACAGCCCCCCACACATTGCCCCACACACCCTACATTCACACACTACACCCACCACACACACACACACACATACACTGCCCACACACACACACATACACTACCCCATCATGCTACTACACATTGCTCCCCCACACACACATGTATACTGCTCCCCACACACACACAAACACTGCCTAATTAGGCCACACTGCTCCCCCTACACACACACATACACACTCCCCCACACATACCTCGCTCCCTCCCCCACACACACTGCCCCCCATACACACACACAGACAAATTTCCCCCCACACACACACAATTCCCCCACACACTGCCCCACCATACAAACACTACCCCCTACACTGCCCTTCCACACACACACAGCCCTCCATACACATTGTCCCACACACACATACACAGCCCCCCATACACACATTGCCCCACACACCCTACACATTCACACACTACACCCACCACACACACACACTAAACCTTTCACCACTCATACACCACTGCTCCTATGCCCTACTACAGCCCCATCTCCCAGCAGACCTCAGGTAAGTTGTCAAATTGTTCTTAAACGGTTTGACTACTTACTCTGGGAGGGGGTACCGGCACTCCTCGCACCATAACCACTACACAGAGCTGTAGTGGTTACTGTGCATGGATTATTTCTTTAAATAATCTACAAGTGCCCCTCCCGAGATCAGGCTCTGGATCCTCCACTGATGCAGAGAAGGATTAATATTTCTTAGGGCCTTAGGTGGGTTACCGGTTTGGAACTCCTCTTATTTCTTTACATAGAGATACTGAATTGGGCCAAGAAAATGAATGGTTCTATTTAAAATGGATTCACGTGTGTTGAAGGTTGTTGAAAAAGGCTGTACAGCGGGCGAAACGCTTCTCAGACACCAGGAGGACTGTATATTTGCATATATATATATTTTTCTACTTTGTTTTATCTCCCTAGTGGAACTTTTTTTATTGTGTTTGTAATTTAATACAAGTTAAAACTTATCTTACAATTGAGTCCTCTTGGACTAATATCCATTCCATCCACATTAACAAGGGGATTATTGCCACTCCATATTTGACAAGCAGGTGCACAAACTTGGAGCCAGTATTTTATGGGCTCCAAAACCAGTTGAGCAACATCTTTTTGAACAACTAGTTGTGAACCTTTACCAACATCCTGCACTATTATTTTAAATGTTATATCTCCTGTATGTATATACCACACTGGAGTCTGTGAAGGGGTACAAGCAAGAAGGTCTATGTTGCCTGTTGCTACTTTAAAAGCACAGAAAGCCACTACGTCCAGAGCTATAATGTTGAAAAGGCTCTAGTATTGTGAGCAATCCCTCTTTTACATTTTGTTTCACTTATACCAATTGCAAACAATATTGTACTATTGTATATGTCTTCTTATCTCTTTTCCGGCAAATATATGAAAACGTCACATTCTGTATGGGTAAGCCCTTAACTTTTTAGCACTGCACTATACACTGTTGTGTTTGAAAGGGGTAGTATCACCTAAACTTTGTTCTAGCACATTGTGTGTTTTTCTCAGATACCGAGTAGTGTCCAAACGTTGTCACCAGGGGTTTTCACAATTAAACAAAAAAACCACCTCTATTACTAAATCAGTGTTCGGTTGTCGAGGTACAGAGACAATCAGAGACTATTATAGAGTGTTCTAGTGATAAACGAGTGCACGATCGTAACAAACTCAGGATTAGCAACCAGCATAAAATGTAACAAATAGTCTCACTAACTATAGGTTATAAACTGAATCGAACTATGGCTTCACAAAGTTTTGTGCTGGTACACATAGATCACAGATCTTGTACACCAAGCCAACATATCGGGCTCTCATTTCTCATTTGTTTCAGTTAGGATTTGATTCAAAGTTCTTGTGCAGGAAGTATTACTTTACTGAGAGGGTAGTGGATGCATGGAATAGCCTTCCAGCTGAAGTGGTAGAGGTTAACATAGTAAAGGAGTTTAAGCATGCGTGGGATTAGCATAAGGCTATCCTAACTATAAGATAAGGCCAGGGACTAATGAAAGTATTTAGAAAATTGGGCAGACTAGATGGGCCGAATGGTTCTTATCTGCCGTCACATTCTATGTTTCTATGTTTCTATGTTTCTATGCTTTCTTACAAAACTCTCCATAATCTTACCCCTGCTTACATCTCCTCCCTCATTTGCAGATATACTCCAGCTCAGCCTCTTCGCTTTGACAACCTGTTACTATCCTGTTCTTACACCCACACCACAGACTCTCACATTCAGGACTTCTACAGGGCTGCCCCCTCCTTATGGTATTCTCTCCCCTGAGACGTCTGACTCTCCCTGTCTCTGCAGTACTTCAAAAAATCCCTAAAAACACACCTATTTAGAGAAGTCTACCAGCTCACCCCATAAATTAAATATTTGTCTTGTTTACCCATTGTGTTTAGTGTATCGTTGTGGAATATGTTTGCGCAATATAAATAATTGTAATTTCATACTCGGTCTTGTTTCATACACTGACTTACCTTACTAGTCACCCTCTTTGCTGGTTTTACCATTTTATAGGGTAACAGCCTGTAATTGAATGAATTTTCACAATGAATTTACCTGGAACTGATAGCATTTGATTTAAAATGTAGGTAACACTTTATAGGCGGAATATGGCTTTTCTTGACAGAAAGTATTAATGGTCTATTGGATACTCACAAATATGCCCTAAAAGTCCATTTACATGTTATATAGCCTGAAACAGCACATTTTACATCATGTTCTAAGCTATTATGAATGATATATTTAATTTGTGTGTAGCTATTTTAATTCTGTTTTAATCTTCCATTTTTACAGCAAATATATTGATAACTTCTCCATTAAAATGAACACTAATTATGACAAAAATAAATCGAAAAAGAATGAAGGTTTCTATTCAGTCTTTAATTTACAAATGGAACCAGAAAAAAAAAATAATTTAAAAACTTCCAGACTCTGCTTTGTGCTCTGTGAACCAATATATCCCGGCTGTACGCTGAGAGCAATTTATTTCTTTATATTTACACCTCTGCTATTGCGTTCTGTCTGTTCTGTCACTTGAGGGGTTACATGAGATTGAGTGGCAATTTCTCCACAGCTTTTAATAGAGCCAACCTGTTTACTCTGCAAAAAATAAAAAATAAAAAAATAAAAAAATAGAATGAAAATCCTTTTTAAGTAACAAGCTGCCGAGCTGACTAGAAAGTCTCCCGGGAGCTTGGAGTGTAAAATGCTTTTCTTAAAACAGTTGGGAGTTTTATAAATGGTACAATATAGTTTATGGATGTTCATCTATGTTATATAATAGACATAAGAGGTTGTGTTTTTATTCTTCAAGGAATAAAGTTTGAACATTGAAATGCTTATTTCATGATTTTTTAGGTTTCATATGGAACTCTGCCTCAAATCTTAGAGAAACTTTGAGATGAAATGCTTAGGGATCTCTTTGCTAAACAGCCTTCAAGTTCAAAATATTGTCCAGTTTATTCACTTTGGAGATTTTATGGCTATTATGTGCTACATATTGCAAGTTGGCTGTTAACCAACTATAATTCAATGACGAGTGAATGGTCACCCCTAGTTGCATGATCTAAATGGCGGACAATATGTTCCCCCACATAGGTAAGGGGCTTATATTTCCAGAATTTGGAGGGGATAGGAGACATATCATAGGATCTTTCACCAGAGTTGATTTGCATTTCACATATTCAACCTTCAGACACTGAATAAAATGTACGGACAAAGTTTTCTTTTAATTAGGGAACACATTAACCTACTTGAGACTGCTGGATCTTATCAAAAGTTTCATGAGCTGACTGTAACTGACCCGACTTAAGAGGAATACTCCAGTGTTAGGAACGCAAACAGACTCCCAAAACTAGGGTGTTATACTAGCTAGATCATTTCAGCCTCCTCTTCTGGTAGTTATAAAATGAAGCATTTTACTCACCTTATTTACCCAGCGCTCTGGTCTCACCACTTGACCAATCCTCTGCTGGCTGAGATTATCAACACTGAAGATCTCAGCCAATGTAATGCCTCCCCATTGCCGTGCTGCACCAATCGCAGTGCTGCACCAATCAGATACATTGACTCAACATACCTCTATGGGGTGCATCCAGTATTTCCACCAGATTAATGTCTATGCTGATTGGCTATTGCCTTCCACCATCTACACTCAAACACAAGGATGAATTCAGCTCTAATAGCTGTTGCTATCTTTCTATCCACTCCACAGATTAATGGTGAGGTTGAAGTTCTGTACTGTCATGGAAGTGTGGAGGAGCAGAATTATACTTGGACTAGAAACAGACATGTACTTGCAAAAAGAATGTGTCAAAAAGCTGCTTAATGTTAAAATCAGACTTGTATAAATTAGCTCCTAGCACAATCTAGAAAGGAATTAAATGCCATTATGGGTTCCAGTGAGGTTTGCTGAGGCTTTTATTTCACATCATTAATGAAGAATTAGTGGAATAAAGAACCAGCCATATTGAAGTTTCACTGTGGTTTCTAGTTGATTGTATGAGGCAGACATAATTCACAATCACTTTATGATCTTCAGCTCTGTTTACACATGAACCGCTTATAAATTCTGATGTGATGACAAATAACCATTTTTAGAGCCATTCAGACCGTAAAATATGTCACAGTAGGAAGTAGAACCCTCCTAGATTGATGGTTGATTGTTTACAAGACAAGCCTATAATATGCTTATGCTTTTAATTTGTAACATGGATTGGGCTGCGGAATATGCAACAGTAAGTAAATTATGTTAAAGGTCTCTATTAGCATTTAAATTGGACACACTAGATAGAATGGTGTGCATTAACAGTACCAGCGCGTTTGTAAGTCCGGTGCACTGCGGTATTCTATAGCAAGTCATTACACTTTGTAAACATACTTTATTTCAAATTTTAGAGAGCCTCTATCACACACATGCAAACATATATATATACCAAACAATTCTGCACTCCAGCTATCCCTTGAAGTATTGCCTGGTGCTCGACTGCACAATGTATAGATGAATGAAAAAAGCCAGCACTTCTCAGGTTTTACTCCAACAGTCAACATTTCAGTTCTTAATGAACTTTCTTCAGGACATAAATAACTTATATTAAAAATATTGACTATATATAAGGAAAAACTCACTCACCCCAACCTCGATCACCTGTGTGCCTGGCGTACAGCAATCACCAATGCGCATGCGTGATTAAGCTCCGCCCCCTACTGACGTCCCTTCCGGGTGCCGTGCCTCCGTTTCCAAGGTGACCCACAGAAACAAACCGTCACCTTGTGAATGAATGAGGACAAGTGAAATAAATGTGCATGATGTGTAAATCGTTATAAGTGCCCATAAATGTAACTGTTCCAACAGCTTATTAATCTATATACAGGGATGAAAAATAAAGTGCATAATGGGTGTAAGCAAACCAGATATTCAAATGCATCAATCTTGGATCGATAGTGTGCAAATCGCGGGATTAATTTCCCTGGGAATATAAAGAATGCTGCTTTAAAGTGACAGTGCATCCACATTACTTGAAAGTGTCAAAGCCAAAAAATAACAGTGTAAAAACATGTAACCACTCATATACAGTGAGGAAAGTGCCCAAAATGTGCTAATATACAAGTGAATGAAGTAATACATTACAGTATAGTATTAATATTCCTCATCCATATACTAAAGTGCATAAATATATATAAATATAAAGTGGTCTGAATGATTGCAATGTTAAGGAGACAGTTACTGAGAAAACTCAGACTGTATCCCTTTTTGGGGAGAAACATGCACACAATATTATTATATACATCATGTTAAAGGTCTAAATGAATATAAAAGAAACTGAATAAAAAATGTAATTAATGTGAACCCTCTTACTCTTCATTATATCCTCTGGATTTAATCTATGTTTCCCTATTCAAATAAAGAGCATATATTCAATTATTAGGTGTATCTAGATCCAATATCACACTAATGATGATAAGAAATCTCTATTATAAAGACAGAGAGAGGGATGTCAAAAAATTATTAAAAACTGGAATTTTAAGCAATATACAAGCCAGGCCTATGGCCCCGTAGGGGTCTATATAAATGGCATATACGTAAATTTTTCATTGAGTCCCATAGGTGCAATAGTGTTCAATTCCTGGATCCAGAAGGTCGAGATGTGGGAATATGAGCAATAGCTACGCCTTTCAGTGTAGATAATGGATGCTTGAATTCCAAGAAATGACGTGCCACCGGTTTGTCTGTATTCCCGTCACGGATTGCTGTTCTAATACTGGATCTATGCCCACGGATTCGCTCACACAGTGGTGTCTCAGCTTTTCCAACGTAATTTAATCCGCATGGGCATGACGACTTATAAATCACATGATCAGTTCTATATGTGACCCGATGTCTAATAGAATATTTTTTACTTGTGTGAGGGTGTTAGAATGATTTGGTGGGGATAAGATGTCCACAAGTAACACACCCCAGGCACCTGACACATCCAGGATTAAGGATTTTTTTCTGGTCTGACAAATAGCTCTGTTCAGGATCTGTGCGGACCAGTAGGTCTCGCAAATTCCTTTCTCTCTTATCACATATCAAGGGTTTCTGTTGAAAAATTGTTGGTCATGCACATTTATTTCACTTGTCCTCATTCATTCACAAGGTGATGTTTTTTTTCTGTGGGTCACCTTGGAAACGGAGGCACGGCACCCGCAAGGGACGTCAGTAGGGGGCGGAGCTTAATCACGCATGCGCATTGGTGATTGCTGTACGCCAAGCACACAGGTGATCGAGGTTGGGGTGAGTGAGTTTTTCCTTATATATAGTCAATATTGTTAATATAAGTTATTTATGTCCTGAAGAAAGTTCATTAAGAACTGAAACGTTGACTGTTGGAATAAAACCTGAGAAGTTTTTATTTACAAGACCCAGAATGCTTTTTTCATTCATCTATATATATAAACATATATATACACACGCACACATTCACACACAAACATACATACACACACATAGACACACAAATTTGTATAAATTAATAAATATATAGTTATAAAATGAAGTATTTTACTTACTTTATTTGCCCAGTACTCCTCTCTCAGCATGTGACCAATCCTCCACTGACCGAGATCTCAGCCAATGTAATATTTCCCCATCACCAATCGCAGTGCTGCACCAATCAGAATCTCCTCATAGAGATACATTGACTCGGTGTATCTCTTTGGGGAGCATTCAGTATTTCCACCAGATTAATCTCTATCCTTACTGGCTATTGCCTTCTACCGTCTACACTCAACCCAAGGATGGATTCAGCTATAATAGTTGGTGCTATCTTTCTATCCAGCCCACAGGCTCACGGTGAGGTGGAAGTTCTGTACTGTGATGGGAGTGTGGAGGGGCAAAATTATACTTAGAAAAGGGACAAATAGGACAGCATGGTGTTGTGAAGAATTATTACGACATAAAAAAGGATACAAGAGGTTGGTATAACAGCATCACAAAGTTTCTAATCCGGAGCACCAGCTGCATAATTCTTATTCACAGTGTGCGGTAACAAAGTTTCACTAGCAATTATCACACTTTGCCACTTTTCTCATTATTTACATTTACAGATTGCCAAGAGGTTTAAGCTTATCGTATTACTGTCTCCCGTTATTTGTAGCTCTGTTTATGTATTGCTTTATTGTGCTGCTATATACAGGAGGTGTTGAGTATAAAAACCAGTAAGTAGATTGAGGATGCCTCTGGGTTACCTCTGTGCCAGTTACTACGGATGTGTTTGAACTGTTGATTCTCAAGGAGACAATCATGAGGGTTATAGCTGCTCTTGGTGAAATAAAGAAATATTTATTAGATTCTATGTTGATGTAAGATTATTTACGAGTCTCTGGTTACTATTGATTTCTTTAATGTGCGTATCATTCTCGTGATCTAAGGTTTATGTATACAAAAATGCTCTGAAGCAGAAAGGAATCACCTGCCTACCACGAATATATAGCTAAACTTCTAAAGACAAGAGTGCTTACAGGGTTGTTTAAAGGGATACTCTAGGCACTAGAACCACTTCATCTTAATAAAGTGATTTGGGGTAAGAATGCGACCCCTGTAGCCACGCTGTTGACTAAAATGGTCCCTGACCCCTTAGCTGATCACTGCTTGTAACCCCTTAACTCCTCCACCACTTCCTGCCCGACAACTGACCACCTAGCCCAGTGATGGCTAACTGTGACACCATAAAATGTTTCTGGACTAGATTTCCCATGATGCTCAGCTAGCTTTTAGAGTCTAAAAGCTAGCTGAACATCATGGGAAATGTAGTCCAGAAACATTTTATGGTGTCAAGGTTAGCTATTACTGGCCTAGCCCTACTCAGTCCCGTGTCAAGGTTCCCTCTGGTCTCTTCTGACCCCTGTGAGCTTCAAGATAAAAATATATTTTTTCTAATTTATCAATTCATCCTTTGTAGAAATGTTGGTGGTGTGACATATGAAAGAATTAAATAATAAATAATAGTCTCGCAAAACTTCTTACAATTTTCGAAGTAGAATAAATCTTGTGACGAGACCAATCTCGCCACATTGCATTGGAGAAGCCTGGTTGCTCGCCTGCTGCCTTTGGACTATGGCCCTCTGTTAAAAGACATCTTTTTTTACCTGCAGAAAAGCTTCATTCGTGCTTTTCTGCCTGGGGTTTGGTAGTTTTGGTTGAATGTGTTATACCCCAGATAGGAATCCCATGGAGCCCATTCATATGAAACTGACTGTAAAGACTTTGGCTCCATGGTGATTAAATTGTATTTGTGTGGTCTGAGCGCCATTCACTTAATAATGTGCGCTCAGACCTGAGCTATCTGGGGATATGTTACATGTCTGTGTTTTATGTAATAAATGTGACTTTATGTATTTTAAAGTGTTTTGTGTCTTTTTGCAACCATGTGCTTAATGGAGTCTTGTATCTATCCTGGGAGATAATTGAATTACATATCTCCAGGATAGAAGACTCTGAAACTGGTTTGGGCCGGAAAGCCATGCTTCATTTAGTCACAAAGGACTTTTTACTAACTTTTGAACCCCTTGTCTGATTTGTGCCATTTTTGAATATGTTGTTTCCCTGAATGGATTGATTGAGAATATGTAATTTTATGTGAATGTGATGTATGGTTTTGGAGTTATGAAAGTTGGGTAGAAAGTATGTTTTAACTGTTTGTATAATTGAGTTTCCTCTCAGGATAAGGGGAGGGAATGTGTGGGATGTAACTGTGATATGATTGGTTGTTTTATCCCTCCCTGTGGGTGGTCCTGTATTTGAAACACTGTAATAAAAACCAGGCTGGGTGTGCCAGCACCTCAGACCACTGCTTGACCCTCAACACGGAGCCTTGTCTCGTTCTTGGGGGGGATTCACTGTATGCTGTTAGAGACTGATTTCCAGGAGTGTAAGCTGATTGTCTGCTTTTCCTGTTCGTCTGCTAGCAGCTATTTGGGAGGTTCCAGTTCGGGAGTTGGAGTGCTATTTTGTATCCAGTTCGTGAGTTTTGGTGTTCTGCAGTAGCTGTGCCTGTATCTCTGGAAAGGGGGCCGATCGCCTAAACGTTTTTTTACCCCTTGTGTGCAAAATGGTCCGTTACAATTGGTGGCAGCGGCGGGATCGTTCCCACAGACAACAGGACAGCTACAGGAGACACCATTACTTTGGATTTACAAGTGGGGGCAACGCATGTCCCAGTACAGCGACCCTAAAAGCAACAGAATGGAACCAGCAGTGTTATACAAGGAGGAGGACCTGGATGGCCGGGATGCATTAAGGAAAAGCATCTGGTACCAGGCCCTGGATAATGTACAATACCAGCGGGGTGAGAGTCTCCCCAGTGAAGAGCAGCGGTTGCAGAAGCAAGTGGCCCTGCGGATGCCCTCCCTGGGAGAGCAGCCCCTGGAGGAATGGGTGAAGGAACTAGAGCATCGGGTATGGCAGGAGCTATGGCTGGAGGATGCCTACCAGGCACTCTGGTGGTATATGGCACAGTATATACCCTGGACAGCTGAGCATGACAAGCCAGAGGGAGAGGAGTTTGATGGTCCTGGCTTGTTATGGGAGTCCTTTGCAGAGCCTGACTTCGGGAGCCCTGCGCAGAACAGACTCCAGGAAATTTTCTACGAGAGGGAGGCTAGGCATGACTGGGATGACCCCCATGAGGTAGAGCAAGACCTGGCTCACCTAGCAACCCTGGAGTGGGAACTGGAGCAGGACTATCGAGATCTCTTCCACTCCATTGGGAAGGCTCCGCAGGACAGCAGAGTGACAGATCCAGTCTCAGACCCATTCAGCTGGGAAGATATTGTTGAAATTTACTGGGAGGAACCCCTGGCGGCAGGTGGAGAGGGGATCGAGGTCTCTCCACCGGTATTGCAGGGAATTGGGAGCCCGAGCTCCATTCCCCAGCGGGAGATATTGCAGGGAATTGGGAGCCCAAGCTCCATTCCCCAGCGGCAGGCTGAGTTACAGGGGGCAGAGGTAGTTGTTCCTGCCCCCCAGCAGCAGAGTGATATGCCGGGAAGGCAGGGTAAAGTGCAGGGAGAGGAGAGCAGCGTCCTCCCTCCCCAGCGGCAGGCTGGGCTACAGGGGGCAGAGGTAGTTGTTCCTGCCCCCCAGCAGCAGCATGATTTTTTGGGAATTGGGAGCCCAGTCTCCATTCCCCAGCGGGAGAGTGTCCTACCGGGAATAGAGAGCCCAGTCTCCTTTCCCCAGCAGCAGGACACTGTATTGGGAGCAGAGACAGTCGGTCTCCCTCCACAGAGGATGAAAGTATGTATGGGATAGGAGCTTGCTACCACCTCTCCCCAGCGGCGGATCATTAATGGGCAGGGAATAGAGAGCTCAGTCTCCTTTCCCCAGCGGCAGAGTGTTCTATCGGGAGAGGAGCCTGTTACCCCCTCTCCCCAGCAACATCTTAGAGTATCCAAAGGGGAGACAGTTGGTCTCCCCCTCCGGCAGCAGAGCTGTGCAACAAAAGGGGAGACAGTCGGTCTCCAGCAGCAGAGCGGTGTATCTAAAGGGGAGACAGTCGGTCTACAGCAGCAGAGTGGTGTAGTTAAAGGGGAGACAGTCGGTCTCCCCCTCCAACAACCAGGCTTCAACCAGGCTACCCTCCCAGTAGCGCTGGCAACAGGGCAGAGTGCCGCTGGTCTCTGCCCACGCAGCAACCCACCAAGTCAGCGTACCCGTACCCAGCACAGCCGTGGTGAGGCACCTGGACATGGACAAGCTTCTCCTTTACCCAGGTGTAGTAACCATTTATTGTGGGTGGGCTGTGCTGCTGATTATGTTTTGTGGGTGGGCTGCTGGACTAACAAGGGCACTGACCGGCAGGAGGTCAGATACCCTGTTAGTCTGTTTGGAAAAGGGGAGAGATGTGACGAGACCAATCTCGCCACATTGCATTGGAGAAGCCTGGTTGCTCGCCTGCTGCCTTTGGACTATGGCCCCCTGTTAAAAGACATCTTTTTTTACCTGCAGAAAAGCTTCATTCGTGCTTTTCTGCCTGGGGTTCGGTAGATTTGTTTGAATGTGTTATACCCCAGATAGGAATCCCATGGAGCCCATTCGTATGAAACTGACTGTAAAGACTTTGGCTCCATGGCGATTAAACTGTATTTGTGTGGTCTGAGCGCCATTCACTTAATAATGTGCGCTCAGACCTGAGCTATCTGGGGATATGTGAAATGTCTGTGTGTTATGTGTAAAATGTGACTTTATGTATTTTAAAGTGTTTTGTGTCTTTTGCAACCATGTGCTTAATGGAGTCTTGTGTCTGTCCTGGGAGATAATTGAATTACTCTCCAGGATAGAAGACTCTGAAACTGGTTTGGGCCAGAAAGCCATGCTTCATTTAGTCACAAAGGACTTTTTACTAACTTTTGAACCCCTTGTCTGATTTGTGCCATTTTTGAATATGTTGTTCCCCTGAATGGATTGATTGTGAATATGTAATTTTATGTGAATGTGATGTATGGTTTTCGAGTTATGAAAGTTGGGTAGAAAGTATGTTTTAACTGTATGTGTAATTGAGTTTCCTCTCAGGATAAGGGGAGGGAATATGTGGGATGTAACTGTGATGTGATTGGTTGTTTTATACCTCCCTGTGGGCGGTCCTGTATTTGCAAGACTGTAATAAAAACCAGGCTGGGTGTGCCAGCACCTCAGACCACTGCTTGACCCTCAACACGGAGCCTTGTCTCGTTCTTGGGGGGATTCACTGTATGCTGTTAGAGACTGATTGCCAGGAGTGTAAGCTGTTCGTCTGCTTTTCCTGTTCGTCTGCTAGCAGCTATTTGGGAGGTTCCAGTTCGGGAGTTGGAGTGCTATTTTGTATCCAGTTCGTGAGTTTTGGTGTTCTGCAGTAGCTGTGCCTGGATCTCTGGAAAGGGGGCCGATCGCCTAAACGGTTTTTACCCCTTGTGTGCAAAACGGTCCGTTACAAATCTCAATTTGAAATAGGAGGTGGTAGGAAATGTTAAATAATGGGAATTTGTAGAAAATCTTGTATCCTGTATTTCCAAAAATGCAGATTCCCAATATAGCAGAATGTAAACATAATGAGCGTATGTGAGCATAATGACCACACAGAGAGTAAAGTGCTGCGGTATAAGTCTGCGCTATATAAATAAATCATAAACCCGGCTTCTCTATTTCAATGGACTCTGGAGGCTGTCAATAAAAAGTCCTGCACGTCAACAGGGCAAATCTAGCCGAGCATTATACATAACGCCAAATACATGATTAATGCGGTTTTAGCCCTAGACATCTGCTAACACCTCAGGGGGGCAGAATCTAAAGATTAAATTGTGTGCTATATAATGTTATGTGTAAATTAGTATCTGAGAAGTAAGTATGGTCTTGATTGATGGCATTTATGAAGAAGAAAGTAATACAGTATACAGTGTAGAATATGTTCATTTCATATGGTAAAGAAAATATTGGATACTTTTCTACCGAAAATAATTCTGCAAAGTAACATGAATGGCATTTTCTGTGTGTTATTGTTTCCCAGGAGCTCTCGGAGTTAAGAAGCTATTTTTACTAACCCTTTGGGTCAAACTGGAACCAGTGATATTTTGCCTTTAATATAATGCACTAACCATATAGGGTATGTGACAAAAGTATTCCTTTCCTTTGATACCTTGACTTGGGATTAGGGTGTTCCACACAGCCTTCTCAGGCTTCATAGACACTTCACACACTGGATGAGATAAAATGACTTGCTCTTTTTATTGTGGTTCCAAAATTCAACAATGTGCAGTCAGGTATAACAAAGTATATATATAAAAAATAAAAAATAAATCCTTGCTCTTCTGAGCACTAACTTAACAAAATAATAAACTCACTGAGTTGGATGGCTTGTCCATTTCCCAACATAAATATCCACCTTACTGTTTTGGGTTCTTTCTACTCACAGGAATCAAACACAATTTCTACCCCTCCTTTGGCAAGGGAGTACTTAATATCACCTAAAATGAACTACCTTTTCAGGTTAAGTAAATCAGAGCGTTGAAACTCTGGAACTGGACTCCTCACCTGCAGTTTCCAAACAACCTCCAAGTGCTCCACCCTAGGGACCAAACATACACCTATATAAAGTGCAACATTAATTTTAACACAACTCATTTCCCTTGGGCTAATTACACAAAGTAGGAACCTTGCAAAATCTGGGGGGATATATAGACTCCATCCAGCACAATTCCTTGCTTTCGGTCACAGGTGCTTGAAATAGGTTATATTTTAAAGTATGTTTGTGTGTGTTCATATGTTTGTGCGTGCGTGTGTGTGTGTGCGCGTGTGTGCGTGTGTGTGTGGTTGTAGTAAATGTCTTTTAAATCTGTATAAGAAATATAAATGTCACGCTTGGTCATTTTAAATTTACTATTGATTTGGCATTTGATAATGTTAGGACTTACTGTGTCTCCAAAACATATCATTTCACTGTACAGTCACTGCTTTGATGCTGTCTGAAGGATTAATTAAAGCCATTATTATGTTTAAACCACTTTGTTAAATGCATATCCTATCCTCTTGTTGTGTGATAGAACAGTAAAATGAGATCAAAAAATTATTATTAAGAAAACCATACATGGTACAATCATGCCCATATAGCATTTCTATTTAGAAACCCAAGCGTGTGCAGCAGAGGTAAGTACAATTTTTTTGTTTTTCTTCATTTACCTCTGCTGCTTTGTTTTCCACATTAAATATTGTTTACTGGAGTGAAGACGCAATGAACTGTCCATTCCAAACAAGCAACATTTCTTCAAAACCAAAAATTTACTTTGGTGTTTAGGTGATATGTTGCCACACACCATGCACTAAACGGGGATAGGCAACCTTCGGCACTCCATTAGTTGTAGACTACATCCCCCATAATGCAATTACACCCATATTGCTGGCAAAGCATCATGGGAGGTGTAGTCCAAAACAACTGGAGTGCCAAAGGTTGCCTATGCCTGCACTAAAGTACGAGTGCAGCGCAATTTCAAACGGAACACTTACCCCTCATACTACTTTCCTAAAATAAGTTCATATTCAAATGTAAAAGAGAAAAAAACACAACAGTACAAACAAGCATTGTAATTAAAATGTTCCTTCATTGGAATTTTTTTGTGAATATGGGAGCACTAACATTGCCTAGAATCTTAAAGAAAGACTAATTGCAATCTTACAGTAGTAGCAGTTAGTGAGAAGTTTGCAGAGCATTGCACAGAGAGGAAGCACCATTAGCCAGTCTTCGTTAAATATGAACTATTATCCGTTGTGTCTTAATGTTCATTACGGTATTTTATGTTTCTGTTTGAGCCGCATGTTTGAGAAGTTTAAAGCAGAGTTGGAGACAAAAGTGATTGGAATAGTTTTATAGTGATTGTGTGAAAATAAAGTGTTTTGACTTGCAAGATAATGTATCAAACTTAAGTTCTGCTTGGACTTGTTCCACTGTGAAGTAAGTGGGGGATAACTACACCTTTACAAAGTTTTCTCTCTTCTTATAATCACTTTCGGAAGAAGAGGTTGGATGACCTTGATCACTGTAAATTGCAACTTATTAATTGCACAAACTCTCTCTCTCTCTCTCTGTATATATATATATATATAAAAATTTCATTTGGTTTTATAAAAATATCTCGGACATTTTTTCCCTTTTTTCATTCAGTGTTATATTGCTTTCTGTACCCATGGGAGCTTTGGAAAATCTCTCTGACCTTTTCAGTATTGCTCTCTCCAGATTTAGATTTGTCCTCTTCCTTTCACTTTATGAACCAATCAACAATGTCTTTAATTATTGTTCCTCTCGAGAGAAGAGGTTTATTTTTCTCCTATATTCAAGTGCTTGTAATTTGATTGCTGGCAGTTCTCTGAGACATTCTGAATCCGTCTTAAGGTTAGATCTCCCAGCCGATGTACGGAGTGCATGTCTTATATAGATTTCCCAGAGATGGAGGAAAGCTTATTCTGTAAGCAGGGACAATCCTTCCTTATCTACTTCTCCTATACACGAGAGCTCATAAACACAAGAAGATACGCTTGGTGTCTCTGACGAATGGAGTCCAGAAGTCACAGGCTTAGTAAAACAATGTAAACAAGAAGATTATGGATAAAATAGAAAGTAAAAATATGAAAATAACAGATAAAATTTCTACAAATATGTAGATAAAATACATCAATATAATCCCAGAACACTGAGAGTTACATAGAAATGCATATTTTAGATGTGAAGGGTAATTAAAAAGATGTCTCTATCAGCTCTGCAAACGTTTGACCATTACAACAGCCTTTTTCGATTCAATGGGGCTGTTGGTAAATAGCAACAGTTGGTGTCAAGTTTATTCACAGGTACTCAACTGGAACGAGGTGTAGTCATTGTCTAGAACAGGCATAGGCAACCTTGGGCACTCCAGATGGTTTTGGACTACACTTCCCATGATGATTTGCCAGCATTATGGATGTAAGAGCACTATGGGGGTGAAGTCCACAACATCTGGAGTGCCGAAGGTTGCCTACCCCTGGTCTAGAACAATCTTTGAACATTCAGAATCTTGGTTTTAAAACACTCCATTGCAGATCTGGCTGTGGCCTCAGTCATTTAACTGCTGGACACTGACCCTCCACCGGAGATAGTCTGCAAATTGAAACATATTTTCTACAGAATTTACCTGTTTATCATATTTTATCAATGATTCATGTCTTCATATTTAGGCTGGTCCATGCATCATATACCCATTCTTACCTTTACAATCTCTGATCTTTACAAATATCTTTGTATGACAAGTCCTTATTGTTTTAGCTTCATAGTTGCTTTGAGCGTACTTTCATAGTCCGCTACGGAGACATTATGACATACAGGCACTCTTTGGTGCTAACAGTGATTCTATTTGCTATGATCATTTTTTCTATTGAACACCGAAGTCTCAAATAAAGTACATTTCTTCAGTCATATTGCCAGACAGGAGCACATTTATCTGTAAAGAATACCTATTAGTCTTGTATGGAATGCAGAAAAAAGACACAGGAAACACATTTTAACAAAATGCTTTGAGTCCTATATTTATCCACACAAATAAATGTTCAATAAAGGTGTCTTTTGTAAAACTAATTATTTCTAATGCCTGACCATCTCTGATGAATACATACTATTTATTCTGAGTGCTTTCAGTGTTTTAAGTCTTGCTACGGAGCAAGGTCTATACTTTTTTTTTCATAAGCAGTCCACCATAAATACATACAGGGCACATAGTTAAAATCTAAATTTACCGTACAAAACTTTCTGAATATAAAAGTGCACAGCGTGCTTGTTCTATCCACAGGTGACATAATGCAAGGTGAAACTGGCAGCATTAATAAAACTCAGGCAGCATAAATAAAAAATGATGATAACTGTCTGAAGAGGCAGGCAAGGCATACATAGGCAATCTGGACAGAAGTATTTAAAATTAATGCCAAAAAGTACCTGGAAGTTCTTGTCACGGAATGTTTTGCTGTGAACATTCCAGTTCTCACTGGAGAGATGGCACAGGAGACATACCAAGGGGAAATTGGTACAAAGGCAGTAAAAAGAAGACTGACGGGAATGATGGTAATCAATGGTGTACTTTCTGTAAAGAAAAAGTAAGTAAAATTTAAAAGAACTTTTACAAAAATTTTTTTTTTTTTTAAATAGATCTGTCCTTTGAACACTTCAGCCTGGTGATAAACATTGTCCTCTCCTTTTTGAATCTTGGAGGCACTGCTAAGTTGAGGTGGTTTAATAAGAAGGAAGAGAAAAGGCCTGTTGAATGGGTGGCGTTGGCTCAGCTGGTGGGTTGGTGGTGTGTGTCATAGTTGAGTTACTGCTTCCACAATGTCCCTGAAGCCATATGCAGCGGTGTCCTTGATGCCATTCGAATGACTGGATGCATTTTCTGGATGCCATAATTCATATCTTCGAATGCCTTTAAAAATGTTTGCAAACTGAGATATGATGTCACACTATTGATCTTTTCTTTCTCAAAAACAAGAGAGTAGTTTCTCAATAAGAGCACTTTGCAGAATAAATTCTGACTGTTGTCCATGTTGACTACGTTTTCGCTTTCCTTTATCTGCAAAACCATCTCTGCAATGGTCTTTGATGTGGATGGATAATTGAGACTTTTGCAGTTGTAGTATTTAGAGGCGCTGCTCTGCCATGCTTTGTTGGGTCAGAAGTCCATGGGTGTAGGTGTATTGTCTCATAGAAGCTCATCGGGAAAGGCATAGTGTCTTCAAACTCTCCTTGCTGCCGGCTGGCTTCAATATAAATTGGGATTAGGTTTAAATTGATGATTTCACCATCATCCTTCTATTCTTCTCCAGCTTGCTTTAGCTGGCTTAAGAACTAAAGTACTGGAACTAATGATCTTCTCGGTACAGTTTAGACTCCCCGCATGCACTTGTTGGTTCCTTTTTGATGTTAGTCTGCAGTGTGGTAGGTGAAAAATAATTAATATTATGTGCCAATTTTTACTGTTCTTTTGCACTTGCCAATTCCCGACATGCATTGAGAAAGTGTACTATTTCATCACTTGCAGGCTTGAAACTAAACTGCATATAAGCTGTGTTTATTATGTTACAGTAAATTCAATAGATGCAACAAAAAAATCATTGGATATCAAAGTATATATATGGAATCAACACCAGTAAATAAAACATCATAAATATGTACACACAGCAAGCCCTAAAACCGTGTATATTATAAGATTACAGAGAAGTCAATTATGAACTCAAATGTGCTAATATTTTTTCATTATCATAATTTGCCCCATGTTCATATTTACTGTGAAAACCGCTTTTTCTTTAGCCCTTAGTAGATTTAGCTTCAGAAAAAGGAGTGTAATTTTCAAACTCTTAACCCTTCCTGAGTCTTACAACATGACACGTTGAGTGGTATATGACACTATGGTGCTTCCCAACCATTCATTAATTCCCTATGTTCCCATTAAATCTAGACACACTTTTAAAGTAGACATTGTTACATCAGTCAAGAAGGTTGGGCAAATATGGAGTTTGGTGGGGCATTGTGAAAATAAAGTGCCTTATTTACTGTCAAATCTGATTTTTTTTTTTTATAGCTAAACCTATACATTTACTGTTGAACTATATGTGCAAACATCTACAGTGTTACAAAGAAAAGTACTGTGTGAGATGGTGATCACGCTTACACCAAAAATAGTCCAGTGTATTATTAATGCCTTTGAGGCGATTTGTAAGAGCCATAATAAGCTGTTATTTCAGAAATATAAAAATTGCATTCTGTTTAATTAATATACACTTTACTGTTATGTAATTTTTTTAAAATGTTTTTACTTATTAGGGTTAGGGTTCCTTTAATCTTAGCACGGCACCATTACATACACGTTCCGGTCTGCCCAAGATTGGTGGGAGTTACTCTCTGATATTTGCAGTTACCACCAGACAGAATTCTACTTTAGTAGAGCGATTTCAACTGCACTCATGTGGCATCCAACGTTGATGATGATTTATTCAAAAGAAAATACATCATTCATGGCAGAGACCAGACCACATCGGTGAAGAAAAATGTAATGATGATAAAAGTGGAAAAAAACATCTATACACCTGAACACAGGAGGTGTGAGGGGGGAGGACAGGACTAGAGGGACACAGGATGCCTACAGCGTCTATCCATGAAGCTTCTTCTGCAGGTAACTGTTACTACTGAAGAAGTATCGATAGTAAATGTGATACACATCCTGGTCCCCTCTAGATTTTCTTTTTCCCTTCCTCCCGTCTTATGTGTTTAGGTGTGTGGACCTTTTATTTTAAATCTTGATGTCACTCCATTTTTCTACTCCATGTTGTCTTATCTCTAACGTGTATAAATAATTTTCTTTCTGACTTTATTGGATGCTGCACAGGTGCCGTTCAAGTCTTTTTGCTTCATTTATTACTAGATTGTGGAACAAGAAAACCATATTGCTGGGAATTTCACTGTCAATTCTAAATTTTGCTAAAATGCCAATTGGGGTAGCGGCACAACACGTTTTGTGTTTTCAGAATTATACCGTTTCTGTTACTACAGCTCCTCTTCCATTATATCATTATTGGGAACTGGCTGAATTAGGATGAGATAGGCAGGTGTTTTTCACATTAATTCACCCTCCAGAAATTAAAGGCATACTCCAAGCACCATAGCCACTACAGCGGTTATGGTGCTATGGTCCTCTGGATGCAGTCCCTGTTATATAATATAGTTTTAAAATAACAAGTGCTGTTTCTGACACCCAAATCCTAGCCATGCTGCTACAGCTCATAAAATGCAGAATAGCCGCTTCTGTAATGTTTGTCCAAAGCTTGTATTTATATGTATAGCTTTACACAGACAGATAGAAGTCAGGTGATTCGAAAGTATGAGATATATATATATATATATATATATATATATATATAAACACCACACTAAAGTGCTATGTGCAGTAAATCAATATGGGAAAAATAAATAAACACACCTTAACCTAATTACAGTTAGGGATACAGGGATACGGCTGTACAGTTAAAAGTCAGAAGTAAGAACCTTTTTTTAATGAAATAAAAAATAACCCTGTAATTGTAGATAGATTGTATCACTATATAACATGGAGCCTGTATTGTGATTCAGCTGGCGGTTTCAGATTTTTGCGTATTCACATACACACGCAAAAAATAAGCATGTACACTCACACAAAACATACGCCTTCTTAGAGACAATAGTTGTTCATACATGCTAAAAGAAGTTTGCCTAATTTTCCACATTTGAGGGTTTTCAAACTTCATAATTTACTGTCAAAATAAGCTAAAATAAAATGTAAGAAAACAATATGAAATATAGTCTTTACCAATAAATATATTGCTACGGGTATACCTTGCGTTTTCAGTCCTCAAATCTAGGTCATGGCGATGCACTATTGTTTAGCATTTTAGCTCTTTCATATACTGGGTCTTGTCTTAAAGAAGACAAGCTAAGCATGTAGAAACTGTACTTATTACCAATGCAAAACCTTGTGGAGAAGCCCTAAGCCGTTTTATGCAGGGAGGCACAGCGCGATCTGTGAAGGAGTTCTAAGCGGTTTTTCCAGACTGGCCGGCTGCTCCAGTAAATGAGATCCCTTGGGAAAGGAAAAAAAAAAATCTGAACCAGGCATGCATTGTATACAGAGAAAATATTTTTGTTAACAAGATGGGCTGATAGAGATCAGATCAAATTTATCAATTTAAATATATTTTACTGATACGTAAATCACTATGCACATTTAAATAACACAAGTTTTTAATTATTACAATGGACATTAACGTGTAAGCTCACCGGCCAACGTCAAGAAAAAGAGCTTTGGTGGGTCCTGCACTAACAATTCAGTTTGTTAAAAGGCAGAAACTCTAAGGAGACAGGCGGGGGAGGTATTATTATGAACCCCTCTGCACTTACTAATGGTTAATAGGACACACATGGGATTGGTATAAGCACTGTAACATGGCAGTAGCAATACAAAAGCAATTGTACAGAATTAGCCCTGTGTTGAATCCCCACTGCTCTTGTGCCTCAGCCCAAGTACATAGATCGATGCAAAACCTCCAAGAAAGGGTATGTGGATAAAAAGCGTTATTCTTGGGCCAGGAAGTGCTTCAACTGTGCTATCAGCTAGTGTATCATTATTATACATAGGCAAATGCCACCATTCCACTCAGCATGATGCATCATGGGGAATTAGTTTAACAGACACTTAAAGTGGCATGCTAGACATTACTGATATTTAAGGTGGCGGATAAGTCGATATTAGAATGTAAAAATATCATCAGATGGCATGATTGGTGGTGAATATGTCGGATGTCATGCCTCGGTGTCTAGATTTGCCTGAGATTTCTCCTGTAGATGCGCGTGTGTTGCAGTTTTGTGACAAGATATATCTGCACCTATATAAAAAATAAATTGTAGATATTTACAGAAAGTTTGAGTCTCTTAGTCTGATACAATTAAAAAAAAAAAGAGGAGGCAAACATTGAATAAAAAAAAAAAAAAAAAGACCTGCCAAAATGACCATTATCACTAGCCCCCCACCTTACCCCAGAGTCTTGTTCCTGAGAAGAGGATAAAATTACATTACAAATATTTTTCTTTAATTATAACAGTTACCTAAAATCTCACAACGTTCTATTATTCGTTCATGCAGAAAAGGTGATAATGTCAAAATGTCAGCTTATAATGCAAAATATTGGGGGTGAGATTTATTAGTAAACACCCAGCACCCAGCTCCAGAACTAACTAGCGTAACCTTGTGACATTAGTGCTAGCTTTGCAATCCAGGCACATTTATCATCGCCAGGGAGAAATCTCCATATTGTGATATTTATTCCTTGCTCCGAGAGACTCGTTTAAAATGCAGAGAGCATCATGTTTAGATGGGATCACCCTGAGACTTTTTCAGTTCCATTTCTATAATATTGGCATGTATCACACAATGTTGACAAGAATGAAGATCCTGCATAGCTATGTAAACGTATTTTCTTTCCAATTTAGCCAGTGAAGGATATCAAGTTGTCATTCAGAAATGGATTATTGTCAGAGTGGGAAGTCATTTTTAAATATTTTTTTTTTTGCATATGTGAAAAGTGTGGGTTTTTTTGCAGATGGGTTTCGAAAGAGCTGTGGATAAAATATTGCAATCCAGTGATGCAAAAATCTAGCTTATTCAGTAAGCAATGAGTGTTAGCTACTGTATTAGTAACTGCAAATTGGGGCCACTTTACCTCAACTACATTTTGACATTTATGAGCTGATATTTTATTGGTTCAATAGAGTGGTGACTCAAGGTTTCAAACAAACTCTGTATGACATCATGGTTAAGGTCGTTTACTCCTATTTAATTAGATATTACTAAGTTCATGGCAATTGAACAGATGATTTTTTTCATACAAGACAGCCCTACATTGACACGTAAATATACTATGTGTTGGATAGATAATTGACTGACTTCTTCTAATTTGTATCTATGTTGCCATTTCAATCGGAGAGTCGGAAAGAAAATATTTATCCCATGTCTGCAAGAGTAGTGTTTACATAGATCATGCCATGTCCGGAACTCAAGTGATGGCATATTCTTAGACATCACTTTCACCAACAATGTTATGAGTTGAACCAGGAATTGGGAATTGCCTGTACTGTCATGGACTTGGGGACTTATTAGGAGTGAGCGCTGGGATTTAAAAGTACAGGAAGCCAGGAGCTGCAATACTCTGAATGATACACTTCAGTGAATGTGCCTTGGACTATTACATAAATAGCTTTGTTATACGTATGCACATATTGTATTTATATCTATGTTTAATAAGATTAAATACATTATATAGTTTAATATTGATGTTTTGGTTTAGATCGTGGCTGTTGCTAATTATTATTTTGGTTCTGTCACAGTCAGAGGGGAGGGTTCCACCCTATACTATGGCACCATAAGGGTACTAACCTGGAGCCAGGACTCACTGGGTTCCACATACGGTGAGCGACATGGGATTATATATGTACTTACATACTTTGATTGTCAAAGATACTATGCATGTTGGACATTTTCTCTGCTTTATGTTTATATATGATATTGGAAACTGGGGTTAAAGGTGGAGGGCAATCTAAGAAAAGCACACAATTATACAAGATCAGAACAGATCAACTGGGGGCTCCATCAAATGTGAGTATATAATAGAGTGTAGTCATTTTAGCTATTGAAAAACATATCATATATATATATACACATACTGTGAGAAATCCTTGCACTTAGGCTACATGTATAAATACTTGACGGGTGCTTAGCCCGGGACTTTAAAATTCAGATAGTAGTAGAAATGGCAGCACTCAGGGTCTCCAATACAATTCTTCTTTATTTAGCAAGGTTGATGCAGATTGATGCACACACACACACACACACTGATGAATGCAGACTGACACGCACACACACACTGACCCATGCAGACACACACATAAACACTGTCTCATGCAGACACACATGCTGGCCCATGCAGACACGCACTGATACATGCAGACACACACTGACACATATAGACACACGTTGACCCATGCTGCAGACACAAGCTGACCCATGCAGACACATTCTGGCCCATGCCAACACACACTGACCCATGCAGACACACCCTGACCCATGCGCACACATACAGACACACACTAACCAATGCAAACACATAGGGGTGGCCTCTGTGTTTGAGCAATAGAAGATCCAGGGCTGGTGCCCCCCTTTAAGCAGTGCTCTATATGGCCACCTTGTTGGCCTTTAGGAAGCGCTGGCCCTGAAACTCCTGCTCCAGGGGGTCTCTGGTAAAAAACATTGTGACTCACTTAGAATTAGATTCTGGCCCCTCAAGCAGGGACAATGCACACTTCAGTATCATTAGAGATATACCCTGTGGATTACTAAGCCTCACCCAGAGGTGGAGATAAGGCATACCTATAGTAACTATAAGTGACCACTCCCTTGTGTTCCAGACCAACATCAATCCAAATGGAAACATTTGGTTATATCTCCTCTTGCCACAGAAATAATAATTGCATCTATGAATTTGTTACCATTTTCCCAATTTATAGATATACAACATTCCTTACTTGTGACCAAATATGGCAGACATCACAATCCCTTTCCCTATGGTTAAGTTACACAAATCATGCTTGGGCTTGATTAGAAGATTGTGCTGGTCACATTCAAAATATAACAAAAATGAAGCTTAATTATTATTCTGTGGGTAAATAGTAATGTTTCTTTTGGATATGATACTGAAACACAAGGCTTGTTTTTTCTCTTTTCTTGAAAGGTAATGATCATTAACATATCAGAAATCAACTCATCAAGAGGTAGAGGCCATATGGCTGAAGTCAGCTAGTTTACATTGGAGCTAGACTTCCAGTCAACTTATGTGTGACTTCTCATACCTTACAGAGCCTTTAATTAATCAATGGATCAATCCATATGCAAACCATCTGCCTACTTTCACATTCCCATGCAATACACACTACCCCTTCTGTCATCTGACCTTGCAACCAAGTGGCCAATTCATATATGCACTACACAAATTACATTACATGGCAATATTCTATTGTGCAGCAATGAATTATGTACCCTTGGCATGACAATCAACACTGATGATCTCAGCCATGGAGGCGGGGCCAGGAGGGGCCAGCCACTGCAAGACCAGCGTGGCGTGTGAAAAAATGTCAGTAAAAACACCTTGCCTAAGCAATCTGAGGGGGTCCGTCAACCTAAATAGTCAGTTAAACACTATCGTGTCAGAAATACAAGTTTGTATACCTGACACTTTAGTACTCCATTAAGTCAAGGCCTGCTTGTCCTATCTTTGTTTACCTTTTCACAGAAAAGCAGAACTAAAATTGACCTTTGTATATAATTAACAACCTGGGCTTTCTGTATAACATTAAATTCTGTCTCAAATCTGTAAAAACTGAGCAATAAACAGATCATTCCATTGGTTCCAAAGTGAAGGCTCCACCTTTAGACCTTTGCTCTCAAATCACTGTTTATAAGTAACCTGCCACATAGTCACGTCTTTCTAAAGCATGATTTGAAACACAGCCACCTTGAAGGTCATTAATTAGCATTGCTATTTGTAATGGCACCTTCAGGCATAAAAGGGTTAGAATGCCGTTTAGAGGATATTCCCTTCCAGATATACAGGCAGCTACTGCAGAACACCAATCTCCCGAATTGGAAACACATGAATGCTTCAAACTCCTGAACCGGAACCATATGAATGCTTCAAACTCCCAAATTGGAACCATACGAATACTGCAAACAGGCGAACAGGAAAAACCATACGAACAGTTACACTCCTGGCAATCGGTCTGTAACAGCATACAGTAAATCCCTCCAAAAATGAGACAAGGCTCTGTGTTGAGGGTCAAGCAGAGATCTGATTTAATGGGGCTACCTGCCTGGTATTTATGCAGGTCTTCCACCTGGTGGACACTCCCCTAGGGGACCAGATGGAAGACTGGGACTCAAATGGTATAATTCCCAATCACAGGCATACAGGGTTAAAACACTCCCACAGTACATTAAAATCCCTCCCCTCTATCCTGGAGATAATTGGGAAGTAATCCAATTATCTCCAAGGACAGAGGCAAAACTGCATTAACCACATGGCAGTAAAAAGTCATAAAAATATATAACTGTGCAGCCATTGCATAAAACAGGTACATTCAACCTATCCCCAGATAGCTTAGATTTAAGCGCACATTATTACCGAATGGTGCTCAGATCAATCACATACATACAGTTCAATCGCCATGGAGCCAAAGTCTTTCACATAGTATTTCGGTATACAAATAGGCTCCATGGCATAGCTATCTGGGGTAACACTGTTCACACATTAAAATACTGAATGGTTCGGCAAAATGACTGAAGGCAGGAGAAGGGAAGTCGGCGGCTCATAGGTGTTCGTGCATTTAACTGTCCATTCGGGAGTTTAAGATGGCCGCTGCCACGTGTTCGGCTATACGAACAGCGGCCACCCAGCGTTCATTCATTAAGCTGTGGTTAACCGCAGCTTCTGGGAGGTAAATCACTGGCACCCTCCTTACCCAGGTGGTCCGTTCATTCGTGAGTTGGTTTGGTAGATTCAATCTACCGAACACCCAGGCAGAAAGGCACGAACAAGCCTTTCTGCAGGGGAAAAATTCAAGCTTTTAACATGGGGCCATAGAGGCAGCAGGCGAGCAACCAGGCTTCTCCAGAACATAGTGGCAAGGTTGGTTCCGCCACACTATTCTTGATTCTTTCAATATAAATGAGTCATCTATAACCTTGACCATGTCTGCAAATCGATCAGTTATACGAAATGAATTCTTACTTGTTGTTCTGATATATTTTTTTACATGTATCTCTTTCTGTTTTGCTTGATGTCATTCTTAGAAACGAACATTCGCTGAGTATTGTATAAGTATCCCTTTGATCTAGAAATCTTTATTAGTGGAGTTATCATCAGTATTATTTGCTGAAATAGCTGATAAATGTAGAAATGTTTCATTCTTATTTTTAAGTGGCAAGGGGACTGGAGGCATTTTTGAGTCAGTGTATAAGAGATGAAGAGACAAGAAGCAGCCATAGTAAATGCAATTAGGAAACAGTTGGAGTCAGAAAAGACTTTGCATGGTAGCAAGAATCAAACACTGACATTGTGGGTTTTACGGCTAAAACATGCAAGCTGTGTACAGGCCAAATAAGATACACTAGAAGCGTAGATTAGGGATTTTGTTTCATTGATTCAAGTTACCCAAATTGACTAGAGTTGGAAGATAAGCCTTTGTTAGAACAAGTGGGCTTTTTAATTTATTTACACACGTTCAGTATGAGATTTCAATAAAAAGTAACCTCATTGTGGCACCAGAGTCCGAGACGCCTAACTCTTGCTCTGTGTGATTAAGAAGATAATAGAAGATTTACAATAACCAACAGATGCTGCCAGGCTCTAGTGAGCAAATTCTCCATTCAGATTCATCTGAAGCCAGCGATTTTTGCAGCAATTTCTTCTCTCTCCATCTTGAAGTGATGAGAAACATGCACATGGGCTGCTGTCCAAGGTACTGCAGACATTTACCGGACTGAATCCTGACCCTTTGTCCAAGGTCCTGAAGATATTAAAAAGCCAGCAGCAGTTGGTGAGACCGCTGTTAATTCCAATGGGTGGCACGCCATGCAAACTTGCCCAGATCATTTAAGTTGTACATTACATTAGGATGTAACCCCATCTGCCAATTTTCTTCTTAATTGAGATTTTAAACACCACAAACAAGAGGATATAATTTTTTAACTGTTACAATTGATTATATATATTTTTTTTAGACCACACATGACAGAGGGATAATTAAATTCCATGATATAATGATTGCACAGGCATCTACCAAGAAAGGGTTAAAATTCTGATTTTAATCAGAGCACAAACCCAGTCAGGGAGAGTTTCACATTGCCGAGAACAAAAAGGTGTGAATTAACTATAACAAGAAAGGGAAACAAAACTGTGAACCAAATATATTGTTTGTGTGTGTTTGAGTGTGTGGGGAGAGAGAGGGGGGAGCAGGAGCTAGCCCTGGGCCTTCTCAGAACTTGTTTTGATTTTCAGTGGCAGTGATTGAACTCTATCGGACTGCACTAACACATCTAGAATAGGGCCCTCAACTCATCCTTTATTTGTTTGTCACATATTGTATTATCTCAGGTGTTTAGTACCTCTGTCTTTTTACTTGTACTAATTGTACCCTTGTACAGCGCTGCTGAATGTGTTGGCGCTCTAAAAATAAAATAATAACTCCTAGAATGTAAACAAGACACTTCCTTCCATACACTGCTTCCTGTTCTGGTATATTTAGTATTGCCAACGATGGGAAATCAACATTCTCATGGAATTTTTAAAGTCGATGTGTCATTACTCCAGCAGAATATAAAACTAACCATTTTACTGTTTGTTTTTTTTCTGACATGAGATGAAATATTGTCAAAGCACAGAGTAGCATATAAAAAAAATCTCTAAAATTCAAAAGAAGGAAGAAATTCCTGCGTTTAAATGCCCTCACACGGACGCCACGACTGTGAGATGATGGCAATGCCAGCACTGGTATGTGAGTTTTATATTAAACTCTGCTGCACTCCTCAATTCAATGATAAAAAATATCATTTTGTGTTCCCAGAGCTGCAAAACTGATACTGCCTTACATGCAGGAGTTGTTAACAAACAAAAGGCAGATTTGAGTGGAGGTTTTTTATTTATGTAAGATTAATAATTGAGCCTCTGACAACTGGCAAGTAATTTGCATAGTTAAAGCAAAAATGGAAAAATCTCCAAGCAAGCCCTTTATCCGTTTAGTCATTTGTCAGTTCTCTGCAATACCTAAATGGTTTGCCAACTCCCCAAAACTGTTTAGTAGACAAAACCCCAATATTGCAGTTGTCTGTAATGTTATTTATAGATTGCAATGAAAGCTATTTATTACATTTTTGCCTCTTTTAATTCAGATGGAAAATATATAGTTTTTTTCTCCGATGAACCCTAATAGAGTTTGAAAGTTAGAGTCTGAATGTCCACAGACGCGTTTTCCTAATAATATTCATAGTTTGCTGTGACGTCAAATATTGACATTTGTAATAAATCAATTTATACAATGTTGATCCACTCCAGCATATTAAGTCATGATTCTTTTGAATACCAGGAACTTGCAAAGTCAGTTCACATCCATAAACAGGTAGTATGGTAGTCAGATCAATCATTTCCAATTATAGCCAATGAACCCTGACATTTCCGAGACAAAATAATACATACATAGAGAGAGAGCGAGATCTCAGCCACACCATGGAAACTTGCTAGTTTGCTATTTTAGTTGAAACAAATTGAAACAAATTATACCTTTGTCCATAATAAAAAAAAAAATGTAATGTAACAATTTTTTATGTTTATTTTTTTCGCTAAATACCTGTTTTTGTAGCTCTTTATTTATCAGCCCTGCTGTCGGTCCTTTTCCGTTCATTGAAATTTTCAATCAGTTTCCATTTTAGGAAGCAGTTCTTCGCAAAACTGAAATGAACGAAGTAGCGACAGAGTTAATATTGTGGGATTTACATGCGCGCAACACTGGCTTTTAACAACTTTATGAAGTACCGTCAATGTGGGATCGCACTAGGGAAGGAGATTTGTCACTCCACCCAGGCTGCAAGAACTCACAGGAGTAAAATATATCAGATTTTTTTTCTCACCCAAATGTTTTACAATCATTAGATAATGAGGAAAATGATACAAATCAGAATTAGAAAGCTGCCTGACTATTCCTTTAATGTTATTCTGATAATTTAATGCAGATGAAATATTGCTGTATAGATGGATTTGCCTGCAGTAACGTGAGGAGTTAATATTTTTGCAGCAAGTTAATGGGGACGTGTCCTAATTTTGAGATGACAAATACTGAGCAGGGTATATTTTGCCTATGCTGAAGGGATTAGCCTTAATGGCATTTTAAATTACTTTGTTCTGCTTAAAACATTGAAGTCATCGCTCACTCCTTCATTTAAGATCTGCTCAAAAAACAAGACTTTGAACCGCATGAGGTATTCATATCACAATCTAGGCAGCCCTGGGAATATTAGTCACTAAGTAAATGTTAAACACATCCTGCAATCTCCGGAATCTGAGAAAGGGGAACATTCTAAAAAATCTTTGCTATAATCAGATGGTGACATTTGATGGTCTGTGTTAACATTTTATTGGCTACCTGTCCTGCTGATGGTTACAAAGGCTAAAGAATATCGCGATTTACCCAATTAAGCAGTGATTGTGGTAAGTGTGTTTTCTTTAACCCCTTAAGGACCAAACTTCTGGAATAAAAGGGAATCATGACATGTCACACATGTCATGTGTCCTTAAGGGGTTAAAGGGACACTGCAGGCACTATAACCATTGCAAGTCATTACATTTGTTATAGTGCACTGCCCCTCCATTCAGCATTAAACCATTTTCAGGAATTTAACAACACACGAGGGTGCCTGACTGCTCACAGCTGCCCCCCCAACTGGAGATATAGTTAAGTCAGAGATTACATATTTTCTTTTAGCCATACCAATTCATACCAGCAATGGGCACTGTGATAGGCTAAACGCGAGCCACTCTCAGCCAATCACAGCCATCCATTGCTGCTCAGGTTAATGCTTCCTCATTCACTGAGGTAGCACAGAGATGATGGCTGCTTGGGATTCTAGTTTGTCTATGGAAACATTTAAAACTGATGCTGAATGGAAGGACAGCACCAGGAACCTCCAGACACTACAGCCACGTCAATGAGATGAAGCGGTTGCACTGCAGTGTCCCTTTCAAGTAATCAAATCATTATTATTACTATTAAATTAGAAGGCACAAACCTATTTTGCTTTGCAGCTTTGCACAGTAAGTGGAACATATCATATCTTGAATGGAAAAGCCAAATAGACAGCAAAGGGTTGCAGAAAATTATATGTGAAGCAGAAAAGAAAAGGACAAGTAAAGAAGAGAGGAGTGAGGGGGAGAGATATAAAAAATTAAAGGGGTATGCCGCCTGTATCTCCTCTCAATTCTTCAAAGCATGAAATTCCATCTGAAAGTAATCATATAAAGGTCAGGACACTCAGTTGGGTATCGAAATATCAAAACATTGCCAGAAGCTAAACTATAAACACAATATTGTTAGCACAGCGATCACCTTTCTGGACCTTACTCTGTTAAAGAAGGGTTTTAGAGGACAGGGAGGTCAGGGAAATGAGAGCAACAGTGGTTCCAGAGAGCAGCAGAGAATGGAGCATTCTGTTGGTAATTATTATCTTTTTGTTTTTTCCACATAAAGGCACTTCATAAATACACAAATGTATATTCCTACCGCTATAGTGCCCTGGTAGCTGTTTAGGTGACTGACATCCCCTGTACAAAGTAAGAAAAGTTGTTTTCTAACTCTTTTCTCGCTCGCAGTGCTGGTCTCTGCAATGCCATCCCAACTTCTTGGCTGAGATCATCGAGATTGTTGTGCTGTGCTAATCAATGGGTTTCTATAAGACTGCCTGCAAAGCTTTACTCCCTTATTTTGTTGGAAGCACCATTAGAGGCAGTCTGAGTGACATTTACTAGAGGCATTTCAACCCTGCTGTGAAAACATTGCAGTTTTTCAGTACAGCAATGTTTTTGCTTGCAGGTTTAAAATGGGGGGAGGGAAGTGGGAGCCTGGGATGAACTGGTCTGGGTACGTATATTGTCCCTTTAAGTGATTTAAGTAAACCTCTGACTTTTAAGGATCTTTCATATGTTTCAGGGTAATATATGTTGGCACCCATTTATAAGATCAAATAATTTCTTTAAGGAATTTGCCTAGTCTTTATGCCCGAAATGCCTTTTTTTCATGAAAATCTTTTAAATGTATTTTCTTTACTCTGGATAATTGGTATAAAACAATTATATAGGTTTTTTTTAATACCTTGAATACCAAAAATGAGTATAATTTCTCACTCACTTATACTCTAGTCATGATTACCAGCCTGTAGAGGAGTGCATTTCTTTGCCACTAGTCTATAATCTAGTGTAAGATCACCCCCTGATTTGAACAGTACAGGAAGTTTCAACGGGTCATCTTATTTTTACATTCAAGAAGGGGAGAGGAGTGAATTAACTCTACCATTTCACTTTCGGCATTACATCAGCAGTCCAGAGATTGCTGAAGATTGCTATAGCAATTTTAAATATATATATATTTTTTTTTTTTTAGAAATGTGTGGTTTGACTGTACTTAGAGTAGGTGGTTATTCTGTAGAAATTAAGACATTATTTTTATTTTCTGTCGCCATTTTTAGTAAGCTGTACTGTTAGTAATGCCTTCAGAGTCCTTTCAAATACCTATAAGCAAGGTTTCTTACCATTTTTATTTACCGATTTTTGTCACATCGACTGTATGTGAGAAAACTTGCATTTTTACTCTTACACTAACATTTCAGACTCTGTGGGAAATATTGCAAGATAAAGGACACCGTATACTGTCTAAAGATCTATTTCCCAAATATGTTTTGTAAAGGAGGATTGAATACGTGAAAAATATAAATTGTGTAAAATTACATAATTGTAATTTTTATGTTTGTCTGCAAATCAACATATACACAAATTGACTGTGTTATGATATGTTTGTAGGCTAGCTATGCATCCCTTGATTAAAAAAAAAATGGAATGCTAATATTTTTTTCAATCAAAATGTGCGATAGTAACAAGGTTAGTAATCTGCTATTCTTAATTCCAGTGGATATTTTATTACTGTTAACCTATCACTATCAAATGGACAAAGAAACAAGCTAATTGACAATTTTCTGCAGTGCATGGTTAAATATAATATATATCCTACGAGAGTATAATGGATTTAATTTATTGTATTCTATAATTATAATGGTATAATCTTTGTTAGAGATTCCTAGCATGAGTCATGTTTGCACAGGCAGAGTTGTTGTTTTCTCCTGTTTTTCACATGAACTATAAGTACTTTATAAATCAGAAAAGTGGGCAGTCTGATATTGTTTATTACAACACGTTTGCAAGGCATTTTAATATTATCCTCTACATTCAACCAACTTCAGGGTAACATTGCTATCCTCCACTTCTATTGTTTGTTATACCCCAACTCCTCTAGATGGTAAGCCTGTTTGAGCAGGGTCCTCATTGACCTATTGTTCCTGTAACATTTTGTAATTATCTAATTTATTGTTAAATTCCCCCTTTCATAATATTGTAAAGTGCTGCAGAATTAGTTGGCGCTATATAAATGTCAATAATAATAATTTTACTATACAGTTACAATCCTGCTGGGCATGTAGGGACTTTCAACACTCCTTCGCCAATAAAGAAAAATAAATACCCCAAGCCTACAAAATAAACAAGCCATCTTTAGAGCCACCACCAATGGAGATCTGCCAATATTTTGAACAATGTTGCTCTTTTATCAAGCTGCAAAGACTTTACGATGACCCAGATAGGTCAAAATGATGTTAGATCAACTTTGGTGGTGAACGTTACAAAGCATAATTTATTTTGAAAGATATTGACTTTTGCCGGTGGCATTTCACTGGCTGGAGTTTTTAGTAAAAATATAAATATATCCAGGATACCAGGATTCAAGTACTTATCCTCCCACTGTGACTATGAGAGTTTTGAACATCATGATAATCAAAACATAACAGTAATTAAAATATTTCTTCACCTGTTTGGTTAGAAGGATATTTTACACCGTGTAGATAGCTGGATACCTATAAAAAGTGAACAGAGGCGAGGATTTATTGTTTGGTGGCACTGCATTGCACAGCTGTTACCTTACAATAGCTTCAAGTACCATAACCACTATAGCCTGCACTAGTGGTTATGGTGGCAGACGTGTCCAGACGTCATCCCAGTGTTATTTGGCAAACCATTTTAGAAATGTTTCACAGCTTACCTGGGTCCACTGGGCAACCACGCCGAACCTGATTTTCTCCAGGGGAAGCCAAATTTGTCTATGTAGCTACACCTAACCAGTGCAGGTCCGTGCTGATTGGTTGATTCTCTCAGTCAATGAATATGGTCCTGCATGGCTATGCAAAGCTCAGAAAACTTAGGCAGATTCCCCTGCTGGACAAGGGCCAGATTATGCATACTTAGAAATATATCCTTAATAACGTTTCGTTTACCAAGTGATAAAACGTCTACAAAAATATTTTATCATATTTTTAGAGGAAATAAAAAATCTTTAGTTTAATTTTTGAGATTTGCAAAATATGTCCATTTCATGTTTTGCCCAAACCAACCAACGTTCAGGATTAGTTTGGGTTTACTTGTCACAATTATTTACAGCATTTTTTAGATAGGAAAGAAGCTACGAGGATGTCATATAATTGTAATGTAAATGTGCTCCCTTTTGACAGTTTTTTTTTGGAGCTACAAGATCTGTAATGACAGCTACTTACTGTCGTTAACGTAACTTATTGCAATCATAAATGCAATACGCCTTAGCGTTTTGATAATACACCAGTCACAATTGGTAGGCCTTAAGAAATAATGCTGAAATTGCAGCCAGATTTGACTCATGCATTTCTGTAGATTCTAACAGGTAAAAGAGGATAGTGACAGATACAATGACACCTTTTTAGAAAGATAAATATTCTAATTGTATTTCTCGAGTATACTGTAAAATGCTTTTAGAGAAGGCTAACAGCTTCGTCCGATCGTTTTCTAAACTAAAACACCTAACATAATTACCTCCAGAACCTGTATTCCCAGCTGACAGATGGAGAATGCTAATTAACTTCCATCTACCTTCCATCCACGTTAAATCCCATTTCTACCACTTGTCACTCACTCGTCGAGCCAACAGTAGTCTAGACTTACAGGAACAAATTGTACATTATATTCTAAATTAATTGATTACATTTTTTATGGCATCCCATTAACTGCAATTCAACATGAACAGGTCATATTTCACAAAATTACATTTTATTCTCTTAACACTGTGCGTTTCACAGAATCCACCCAACCTTCCTTCTATTTATCCTCTTTTGAAATCTATACCATCCACATATTTTGCATATCTGTTTAATTCTGCAACTGATAGCTATGGAAGCATATCTGATTGTTGCTCCTGCCAAACAACTTACCTCATTCATTGATTAACCAAATAGATTAGATGATTATTTTACATCTTTAGATTTTATTTTGTTTTTCTGTATGTGGGAAGCTTGAATATACAGCAATCTAAAGATTTAATTAGTGCAATGATCGGACTCACTGTCTTATAGAATGACCACACACAGAATAATTTGTAGCAGCTCAGTAACAGCAAATAATCTTTAAATTCTGATGTATTAAGCATTACTGAGAGAAGAAAATGCTAACCTAGATAAATTGATTCTCCATATCCCCATACACTTAAAGATTACCTGTCACATTCCCGTACCCTATATTTTACCGTTCAATATACTTAGTAAGCCGGAGCAGTGGTGTTTATAAGTTTAAATAAAATGACTATCGCATGTGTTTCACATCATTCCTCCTTTTAGAAAGAGCTGATTGGTTGTTACATTGAACAACAAGATGACTGGTGGGGTCATGGAAGGTACATAGTAAGTATTTTTGTAACTGAAAAGACTAAAAAGTAATTTAACCTTTTCATGACAGATGATACCCGGACCATCTTGAGGCGGGTTAAACTGTAAACTTATGACATCATGAAATTTCTCATATGAGATAAGAGGGGCACTCGAGGTACCATCAATCATCTCGTTGAATTGGTTATGGTGCCTGGAGTCCTCTGGTGCTATCCAACTGTTCATGTTTTGAACAGTTGGATTTTTGATCGGTTTCATAATAAATTAGCATGACCGCTAATGTTAGCCAGGCTCAATTCTGCTACATGGGCTAATGCTTCCCTCCTAACCTGAGCAAGGATTGGCATTAGTGATTGTCTCAGCCTGTCACTCCCACTTTTAGCCTGTCACTCCCACTCATTGCTGATACGAGTTTGTATGACTAATGCGGAGTCAGAATTCAATATAAAATATAGAAGAGAAAGGGTGCACTGAAAATGAATATTTATAAGAGTGCTGCCGTACCAATAAATAGAGAATACAGCACACTTCATGTTTGTTTTTTTTCTAAGATCCCAAATTTGTTAAAAGCTCCTGACCAAGGCAAGAAAACAATAACAATATAGTTACAGTATATGAGAATACCTTTGCTACATCAATGTACCCTATCTTTGGCAGATCATATTCTTACAAACTAACGCACATCACTAATGTTCTGGCTCTAACACAACTAATTTATATTCACTAACAAACAACCCCAGTGATAGAAATAATGAGAATTTAATAGAATGGTTGCAGGTAGGAATGGAACATGTGTTCATGCTGAATCACAAATGGCTGAAAAGAATTCTTTAGAATAGAAACATATGTCAGTGAATTCCCTACAGCGATCCATCGTCAGTTATGCCCATCAAATATCTACAAAATAGGTTTCTTGGGTAGAGGTTTTGTCTTATACTGTGTTATTTTGCGTCTTAATTGTATGTAATTGCTTTTTTCCAACGTTCTTTCATTGAGTCTAGACAAGCAGCGATCAATGCTCTTATACACTTCCCAACATGCAATTAATCTGTCACAAATATTCCCCGCACTATGCTATATGATTATTAAAGGTTATCAAACAATGAAGTGGTTAAACTAAAGCATGTGGTGCTCCGGGGAGTGTTCAGATATATCCATGCTGAGTTAAAAGCTTTTACAGGAAATGCAAGGAAGATTTTACTGGTTTAATTAGATTGCTCTATTAATATTTTATTTCAAAAGGCTTTTATTTTTCCATTGATTAGAGGAAGAAAGACTCTTTTGTCAAAAGCCATCGAACGAAAATAACAGACGTGTAAAATTAAATTTTGATGATGGATTCTGAAATGTGTGGCCTTGGCGCAGGTCATATTTTGTTTATACTATTATTACATGTAGTGTATGTGACTTGGAAAGGTAGGTTATGTGCATTTTACCTTGAGTTCTAAACTCATGCTTTTTGTCTTCTGACATGCCCTTGCTGAGATACCACTTTGTCTCCTTCGATGGCTTTTGAAACGCTGATATTTTGAGCTGTATAATCGATTCTGGCAGGAAAGTTTGCCGAAACAGTCATTCCATCAACATGGGGTGAGATTTTTTCAGATTTGTCAGCAAACAGCTTTAGTATAAGTCACGACGTTACTTGCACGCAAGCATCCAGCATAAATTATTCTCCAAACTAAATAGAGACAGCTAGGCTCTCTCTGTAACTTAATTTTCAATTGAAAGCAGCCATAAAACACTTCAGGAGGGCAATAATTTGTCCACAGATGGACAAGAAATATATGTGCATTTATTATCCAGAAGTAGGACATTTTACAACTGAAGTGCTTCTAATGTTTGGTGCTGCTCTTAGTTTGGCTATCTTATAGATAAAACTACCGAGTGGTTATGTCTAAATACGGTAACATGTAGATCTTGTTTCATTGAATGTTAACCGTTTGAAAAACGTTTGAGATATGAATTATTTGTCAATCATGAAACATGAATAAGGAATGTTAGCTGCACCAACTTGTACAATTTGAAAATAAAATTAAGACTGTTTTTCAATTTCCCAAAAAACAACAAAACAAGGTTTACACAGAACAATATATTGAGACGCTCCCAACGAAATACAAAGAAAATGTTTTCTTAACATAAAACCCGTTGATGGGAGCAGATAACCTCAAATGGCCAGAGTTAAGAGTAACCTACTGTAAAGATCCTCGGGAAACGCATGTGTCCAGATACTCTACCTGTAGACTACATGTAAAAAAATGCAGTTTAAACTCTACCCTGTTCTACCCATTTATTTAGTTATGTTGTTGCTTGTCAGCCATTAAGCTGATAGGTAATAATCAGTTCCTTTCCCTGTCTAATACTGTAACCACTTCATTCGAGCAATTTTCAATGTTCGAGTTGAAGCCTCAATCTGCTTATTCAAAAACAATGATTTGTATTGTATCACAAACATCTTAGATATCTCAAGAATGCTGCTGGCATAGATATTTTGGACTACAATCTCTTCTACATCCGCGTTCTGTCAAAAAAGAAGCCATCTGGTTCACATCTAGTAAACAGTCTCACGATGCGATCCTGGCTTCACGTATTTTTGGAGAACAAACCATTTCGATCATTGCTACTTTGTCTTGTAATTATTATTTTGCATCAGTCCATTTCAAACTTCATGAACAATATTTTCATCCACCTTACATAAGTATTTTTTTTTAAATCAGGGTTTCGCCATATTTTCTTCTTATTTAATCAGAAACTACTCCACAGCTTTGGAATTTTAATTAAGTTTTTGAAAAGTTGGTTTAACTGATATTCACGCATCAGGGACCTATTGTATCACGATTTCCGCTTTAGTAAAAGACAATGGGTTCTTGTTTTCAATGGGCTCTCATAGGGTCAAGCTAGAAAAAATATTGCTGCGTGTGAATATACGACATAGAAGGAAAAAACAAAAACACATTTGATGTATCAAACTGCCATCGGTTGTTTCCATGGGGACCGCAGAATAAACTTCCCATTTCCTTGAGCTTTTATGCATTTGTTTTGACATTTTGGCTTTTAACATTTTCCAGAATGTAAAGGTTTTATCTTATATTTGATGCTTTTCACTGTCACAATTCGTGGAAAGTGAACTTGATGTTCTGGTTGTTTCATAGATCTTCATCTGATTTCTATTGTTTCAAACCTTCATTTTGGCTCACCCAAATGAATCCTATTTGTATCATTTTGAATAAACAGATACATTAAAGGGACACTATAGTCACCTGAACAACTTTAGCTTAATGAAGCAGTTTTGGTGTATAGAACATGCCCCTGCAGCCTCACTGCTCAATCCTCTGCCATTTAGGAGTTAAATCCCTTTGTTTATGAACCCTAGTCACACCTCCCTGCATGTGACTTGCACAGCCTTCCATAAACACTTCCTGTAAAGAGAGCCCTATTTAGGCTTTCTTTATTGCAGGTTCTGTTTAATTAAGATTTTCTTATCCCCCTGCTATGTTAATAGCTTGCTAGACCCTGTATGTGATTAAAGTTCAATTTAGAGATTGAGATACAGTTATTTAAGTTAAATTACATCTGTTTGAAAGTGAAACCAGTTTTTTTTTTTCATGCAGGCTCTGTCAATCATAGCCAGGGGAGGTGTGGCTAGGGCTGCATAAACAGAAACAAAGTGATTTAACTCCTAAATGACAGTAAATTGAGCAGTGAAATTGCATATGATCTATACACTAAAACTGCTTTATTTAGCTGAAGTAATTTAGGTGACTATAGTGTTCCTTTAAGCTGAGTTAGACCTTGATATGATTAAAGGGACCTTACTTCCCAAGTCTAATATCGTAACATACCGTGACGTCACGTTCAACCATAGAGAATCCTCGAGTACAATGATTCTCTATGGATTAATTGTAGGCACATCATGGAGAGCACAGTTCATGCCCCTACGTTCCGCAATGCTCCTCTATGAAGAGCATTGGAATGACCCATCATTCTGGAGGCACACCTCCAAGATGACGCAGCCTGAGGAGGAGGTTGTGGCTGGAGAAAATGTAAGTAATTAATTTATATATATATTTTTTTGTGTGTGTGTTGTTGTTTTTTTGTGGACAGATGGAGGCGTGGCAAATTGACAGATCTGTATTCCTAACGCTACAGTGTTCCTTTAAGCTGCTGCTTTACAGTAACGTTTGAGAAATTGACTGTCAAAGAGCTTTGTTTTAACAGCCAAGTATTGCCTGGTCAAGAAGGGTTAAAGGAACACTAAATTCTGGTTGCTGGGTCCCTGTCCTTTTAACCCTGCACTATAAAGCATTGCTGTTATCTTAGAAACCGCAATGTTTAAATTGCAGGATCACGTCACATGACTGTAGAAAACCGTATAGGAAAGCAATGATTGGGTGAGTGTATCTGTTGTCCAACAATGGACAAAACTACACCTCCTCCATAATGTCACAGGAGGAGATTTAAGTAAAACCCTTTATATTAATATTTTTATCGCACATAAAAATATCGACCCTGCTCAAACAAGATTACAGTCTAGAGTAGGAGGGGGGTATAAAAACACAATAGGAAATGCATCAAGGTGGATAGTAACCAAACAAGGTAAGAGTGGAGTGTGGCCCTTTGAGAGAAAGCTAAAACAGGGTTGTGCTATAGAAGTTACTCTGAGAGGCCATAAGCTGTTCTGAAGAGATGAGTTTTGATGGATTTCTTAAATGATTGACGTCTAGGGGAGAGTCTGATGGTGGTAGGCAGGGTGTTCCAGAAGAAAGGAGCCACCCACAAAGTCCTGCAAGAGTGCGAGCAGCGAACAGGAGAAGGTCACGGGCAGAGTGGAGAGACTGAGGAGGGGCATACTATGAATCAGTGAAGAGATGTAACAGGGCTAGAGTTGTTTAGAGATTTATAGGTAAGGGTTAGTATTTTGAATTAAATCCTATAGGATCCAGGAAGCCAATGTAAGGACTGACAGAGGGGCGAGGGGTAAGAGTAGCAACAGGAGAGAAAAGTCAGCTTTTGTTACATTAACTGTATTGAATAGTTTAGTAACTTCTGACTGACCAGATCTCTGATAAAAATGTTATTTGAAAGGATAAGTGTACAAGAAAAGGCTGAAGGAGCTACATCCCAAGTAGTCAATACAGCAGTAAATCACTTCATATCTCTGGTAAAGTCATTCTCTAGGGACCATAACCATTACATCTTATAATAGTGATTAAATTGCGAGGAGGCTGAGTGGCATCTCCCAGTTTTTTTTCAAGCTGTTTTCAAATGGTTTGAAAGCAGAAACCTCTTTTCTGGGTACAATGTGTCACGGTAAACCTCTCTCAGTTCTGAGATACGTAAGGGGATACAGGGATTTCTGCATGGCTTGATCCTGCATGAATATTGTAGCCACATAATGTGGCAGATAAACTACTCGGTGGCACATTGTGCGGGTTTTGGGTCTTGGGGGATCGTCCTGACTTTGTCATAAAGATTTTTTTACAAATCTGGATAAACTGCACCTATAGCTTCACCTTCAACTCTGAAACAGCACTGTTTATATTAAAATGCCTGCAAGGACATACTATACACAATAGAACATTAAAGGGAAACTATAGGCTAGGAATATTAAATCGTATTCCTAGCACTATAGTACCCTATAGTACAACCTCACTGGTGACCTCCCACCCTGCGCATTGCAGTAAGTGTAAAAAACCCTTATTTGACTTACCTGAATCCATCGGCGATGTCCCTCAGCACTGGGTCGCCAGATACCTAACGCGCATGCATGGCGAACTACAGAACCGCATTAGGACAACCCCATAGAAAAGCATTGAATCAATACTTTCTGGATGTCCTTATGCATAACGTGAATGCGTCCAGCATCAGTTAGGCGACCAAAAGTCGTGAAAACGACCCAGATGTGTCTCTAGTGGCTGTCTGGTAGATAGCCACTAGAGGTGGCATTAACTCTGCAATGAAATTATTGCAGTTTCTCAATAACTGCAATAATTACTATTGCAGGGTTAAAGAGACAGGGGTACTGCACCCAGACCACTTCAATGAACTGAAGTGATCTGGGTGCCTATAGTGTCCCAATATCTACCAATATTTATTTTATCCCTTATGAATTTAGATATCAAGTCATCCTGCCTTGTGTGTATTGATTGCATAACAAACTTGCCAGCTGTTATTTGTCTAATTTTGGCAAGGACGGGAGAACTTGTGGGAGTAAACAGAAGATATTGAAGACAGCTCAATAGCAGTAGTAAACAGTCACTCTGTATGTAGCATTCAAATTCTATTTAATAAATGTCTCACAGGAGGAGTCAGCTCAGGCTCATTTGTCAGACATACTTTGATGTTGGCAGAGAATTTCTTTTTTTTGTGACGGTATTATTTCTTGTTCTTTATTGAATATACAGCCCACGAAAGTGATATTATTTTCTGTGTGCTTTTTTCTGTTTTTTTTTTTATTGTGTTTGATTTTTTTTCCCAAGAACAAAATACTATAAAGAAAAAGATTCACTGCAGGTTAGTGACCCAAGAACAGATTCATGGATTGGTTTTATTGCAACATGAAATTCTGTCTCGGTTCTCTTTGATTTGCACTGTATGTGAAATGGAAACTACAGAAAGATAAACTGTGGAGCTTGCTGTACACAAGTTCTAGCAAATAACTGTATTTCTAATAAAATACAATCGACTAGAGTGATCTAAAAGAATTATGGAAAATTATTTTATTTAAAAGGCATATATGAAATAAGAAACTTATATATTTTATTATTATTTTATTAATTTGCAACAGGTCACCTTTTTTTTTTTTAAACTTATTTTTCCAATTTTTAGTCTTCTCAATAAAATTGTTAATAATTGATTAAGGAACTTGATAAAGGCTCCTATCATTACCAAGTGCACTTTCACATATTCTCATGAAAATGTCACTTTAATAACAAAATATAGTTCTTCTAATATCCGCTACGTAAACATCAATGGGAACTCAGAAAGTATTGTTTAACCCAATTAAATTAAATACTGATTGCATTTTCTGTGTGCTAGACTAGCTGAAATATGTTGAAACTGAATTGAAACCTGAAACATCGAAACATGTGACACCAATAAGGACAAAACAAGGACACAATACGCTGAATGTTTATTACTGTATAACTGAAAAAAACAAACATTGAAAAGAAAAATATTACAAAAGGTTGAAAATGTTTTTGTTTTTTTTATTTCTATTTTCATTTGTATTAGAGCCTTCAATGTAAAAAAAAAAAAAACATAAATAAAAACGTGAAATAGAAATTGGCACATTACCGCTCTGAATTTGTATTAGTCAGTTGGTTAAAAAAAGCTATTTAGTTTGTCGAAAGAAAAAACTATTTAGGATAATTATAATTTAAAGTGGCTCTGATATCAGAATGTTTATTCACATCGTTTATATTGCACGTAATAAAAACCCTTGTGTTGATAATGTTTTAAATCTATATATTAGTTTTCAAGTCACTTTTTAAAAATTCTTTTTTTTTCATTTTTATTTTTGTTGTGCGTGTAATTAACATAGCTGATCCTGCAATGCTTCAACAGCACAGACAGGTACAATAATAAACACATCTTAAAGTACATAACTGTTGGTCAGCATTTTGATTAGACTGCACATTTTAAGAGTTGAAAGTGAGAGGAAAACAAGAGTATTCATGAATGGATTGCTATTGAGAATGCATGTTAGAAACACGTTGGCTCAGGCTAGCTATTTATGAGTATGCTACTATGACACATGTACACAGAAATTAGAGTGTTACAGGCTATATATACTTAAGAGTATAATTATCACATAAATATTAACAGTATCAGCGTAACAAGCTGATATTCACCTTCACACACGTTACATATATGTTACATACATGTTACACACATGTCGCACACATGTTACTATGTAATCATTAGCTGCAATTGTGAGGACTCCAGCTGAGGCGTTAAGAAGAGTCACTGAATACCGGACATCTTGCGAGTTAGCAAATAAGTCCAAAGCTCTTGCATATATGGATAGCTTGAAAGACAAAGTCCGCTTATGTGGGTTACAATACATTTAACAGTAATGGCTTAATTTTCTTAAGGTGTCAGTCCGGGCTCAACACTTGGTTGTATGCGTGGACACAGTTCATGGACCTCCGTGTTAGCCGATTACCTTGCTAGGCAATGTAGTAACTGATGCTTGGTGATTCTGGAGGCCGAAGGTGAGCTGCGAGTAAAGAGCGGCCCCTCCCCAACCCCAGGCCTGTTTAGGGTCTGCATCCGCGTGCCACAGACTCGGTAGCTCGTTGAGGTCTTTCCTTTCAGGGGCGCCATGGAAGACCCAGGTGTTCTGCCGTCGTAAGCGGCGGGCAGTTTCCCAGAGATTTGGCCGATGCCTCAGAGATAACCTTCTTGCGACCCTCGGCCCGGGAGGGGCATTCGGTGCACTTTTTTAGTGTAGGAGGGTTTGCTTTACCCGGGACAGGCTTGCTACGTCTTTGCACCCCCATCTCCTGCAGCTTCCCTCAGCGAGGAGCTTCTCTAGTTGGTCCCAGAAGTGTTGAAAGATCAGGTCCAGGCATGTGGTTGATGACTGCGTGAGTGATGGCTCCAATAGTCGGGCTGCGTCCGCCATGTTGCTAGGCCCGGCATGTCCGGAGCCCGAGCTGTAGTGGGTAGGTGCAGTTGATAGTGCCGCATGTGCTAAATCAGTGGTTAACCCCCACCGATCCATGGGGGGGGGGAGAACGGTGGCTCAAGCTTTGCCGTGCATTGTGTTGAGGCGGCGGGAGAGCGACCGTCTCTCCCGTGCCTGCCATGCTTGTAGGCCGCAGTGTCTGGGCAGTCGGAACCGGTGCAAAAGTCCACTTGTGTGGTATCATCATGTGGGGCTCTGTATCCCAGATCGCCTGTCAGCCAAAATAAGTTGGGCCACAGCTACTGCTCAACGCAAATCGGCTGATGTGCGGTGAGAAGCAAGAGCAGCAGTAGCTGCTAAATATTTTTTTAAGTGTAGACATTATAAAATGGACTATTGAATATTACATAGCAGTGTTTTTCAAGTTTGAATAAAGATATATTCTAAACAGCTCACACATGATCAGTGGACATGATCGATATTGTATCAGGTGTTAATGTAAGCCTCTGCACAATAGTTTAACTGACAATATTCTTGCTTCTCACTGACTCTTGGTCAAGTGACATGCTTCTATGTGACCTGCATTACACTCCATATTCATTGATTTTCTTCTCGTCCAAGAATGCAAGTATATAAAATACCTCCAGAAACACTTCACATGTTGCGTCGTATAAATGAGTTATAATAACCATATGATGGAATACTAGCGCTATAATTGGGGTAATAAAACTGGATATCGCTTATTGCATACCTCCCAACAATTGGGAGTGGGTGGGGAAGGCCCTCAGCGGGTACTGGTGATGCCCACTATGCTTGGAAGAGGGGTTGTTAATTTTGTTTTCATGTGATGCTTTGCTTTCCTTAGATTTAGCATATGACGTCACAGTTGAGTTCATTCCAGGTACAGTCAGGGTAAACATTGAAAATGAGAAATGGAAACATTATTTCATTTCTCTTCTCAACAGGTTAGCTCTATTTTGACTGCCATCTTATTACAGGGACTGGCAAGGGGCTAAGATGGAGGTGACCTGTTGCATGAAGTTAAATAGTTACATAGTAATCTATGTTGAAAAAAAGACCAAAGTTCATCCTGGAAGCCCATTCTTTTATGCTCTTGAGCCAAAAGAACACAAACAAAACAACAACAAAATGATTGTAGCCATTTCCAATTAATAAAGGCAAGAATGCATTCTTGACTCTATAATGGCAATCAGATTTCTCCTTGTATCAACAACCTGTTCACTAATTAATTACATTCTTAAATATACTGTTTTAACAAAAACACATTTGTTAAATATAGGAATCACTAAACATACACTTAACAAAATTATAAAAACACTTTTTTTATGTATCCTGTGAGGTGAATGGATTATATCGGAAAAGGAGAAGTGCTCACTAACACAGATTTAGACAGATTTGTGAACAATATTTGAGGGAAATAGGCCGTTTGTGTACATAGAAAAAGTCTTAGATCTCTGAGTTTAGTTAATGAAAAATGGGTGGCAAAAACAAAAGTGTTGCGTTTATAATTTTGTTCGGTATAAAATGTAGCAAATTTGTGATACAAAGTCTTAATTCGGAATCCCGCACTATGCCCTTTTTTTTCTAAGTTGTTGATTTTTGCACCTGGTTTTATACTGATCTCACCTGCAAATAATGTGTCAGAATATCAAAGTTATGCTAGAGGAGCCCTTCAATGCTTAGACAATATTTCTGAGAATTAGGGGTATTGCGGTCCAAGTAAAGTCAGAATGCCAGTACGAGATATTTACTGCAGTAAGATTAACTTGGAGTTAAGAATTATTTCTTATATTATATCAGTGTCTGAAAAATTCCATATGTTCTATTAATTATCCGCCCACTTTACAAAGTGTTGATCACAGTTTAATAGCAAACTAATGGTGAGAAAAAATATATTACATTTAAAAAAATGCGAATAATTAATATGATAGTTATTCATCCTTGGTTCTAAATAAATGGTACACTGGGTTTTAAATAAAAATATTTAGTGAATGGATTTAAGGTGTAATTCCATTCAGATCACATTTTAGACAAATCAATGAAAGTACAGCTACGAGTACCCTGTGTTCATGTGTTTAGATTTGTTTTGTCCGTAATCGAAATTCAGACAAAATTTATTTCTGAATTGAAAAATAACGAAATCAAACCGAAAACGAACGAATCAAAACCGAACTGAAACTAAATGTTCTGATCCATTTGTTTTGATAAGAAAAAATTTAAATGAAAGAAAGGGCATTTCTTGAAATATCTGCAGTTTGGTAGATAACTCCATAAATCGGTACTTTCCTTGATAACTTTGCCCATAGGACATAATGGACTTCTGGAATTCAAAAGTTAAAGGAAATTACTTTAGCTAAATAAAGCAGTTTTAGTGTATAGATCATTCCCCTGCAATTTCACTGCTCAATTCACTGTTATTTAGGAGTTAAATCACTTTGTTTCTGTTTATGCAGCCCTAGCCACACCTCCCCAGGCTATGAGTGACAGAGCCTGCATGAAAAAAAAAACTGGTTTCACTTTCAAACAGATGTAATTTACCTTAAATAATTGTATCTCAATCTCTAAATTGAACTTTAATCACATACAGGAGGCTCTTGCAGGATCTAGCAAGCTATTAACATAGCAGGGGATAAGAAAATCTTAATTAAACAGAACTTGCAATAAAGAAAGCCTAAATAGGGCTCTCTTTACAGGAAGTGTTTATGGAAGGCTGTGCAAGTCACATGCAGGGAGGTGTGACTAGGGTTCATAAACAAAGGGATTTAACTCCTAAATGGCAGAGGATTGAGCAGTGAGGCTGCAGGGGCATGTTCTATGCACCAAAACTGCTTCATTAAGCTAAAGTTGTTCAGGTGACTATAGTGTCCCTTTAACTTTCTGAACTGAAATTCAGTTTATCCAAATCAATGTATCAATATTTTACGGATTTCGTACGAATTGAAATTAAAAAAAATATTGAATCGATCTGAAATGGACCGAGACATGCACAACTTGAGTCAAGATAGTTTTTTAGTTGTCACCATCGTAGTTAGATCTTTATGACAGAGGACTCCTAAAGACACACATGAAGCAATGCGAATGTGAGCATGGTATTACACATTTGTATTTCTGTATTGTTTCCTCCATCAGAAAGCCACTCACTCATACTCAGACAAATCACATGTATATGTGCATGGGCAAACCACTCTGTTTACTAGACTTGTGTACGGTGGAATAAATCGGTTTGTCCGAATCAATTCACCAGGAAAAAACAAATTGTTGCAGGTACAGAGTAGTTTTTGCCATGTGGTGTGTCAGTGTGGATGAATGTCGTCCATGCGATCGTTTAAGGAAAATGGTTCTGAAAAACCAAGGTTTCTGAAAATGGAACAATCAGTGTATGTATTATGTATCTATTTTGTAGTATGCATTTTGTAGGTGCATTTTCCCATCATTTGGTTCACAGATCAAGCAAGAAAAAGTAACCAATAGAGGGGGAGCTGTAAAAAACCTATATTCCTATATTATATATTTATTAGATATAGGGTATATAAATATAGATTTTTGTTACTGCTACTTCTTGTTTTCCTCTATTGTCACTTGTGTTGGTCTGTGTCTGTCCCCTAGCTATCAATCATCTTTTTTCATCAATCTCCGAATCTCAAAACATACAGAACGGTTTGTCCATTGCCTATTTCACGTGTATCACGATTTGTCCATATTAGAATTTCAGAGTTTGGGATTTAGGACGAATCACCGTTTTCCCAAAGTATCGAGCAATCGCAATTTATGCGAATCAGCATCACCACTATTGGTTACCACTTACAAAGAACACAAAAGCGAAAAATAAGGTGAGTGATATCTCTAAAACAAAAATACCTTTAGAAAAGTAAGTCAGAATTGCACATGTACAGCAATCGCCATGGGAACCAATAGCTTCTACAGGAACATTCCATTAGTTTCTATAGTGATTGCTCAACTTTTAGAACTCTACTCCTATTTTCTGTGGCCCTTTTATAAACGGTCTATTTTTTATATATTTACACATTATCTGTGATTTTATTATATTCTTCATTTGCATTTTGCTGCATTTGATCAGACACAGGACGTGCCGGCTTCATGTTGGATTTTTTGAATCACATTTTCCAGTCATTTCACACAATGCACAACACACATCTCATCCCGTCATCCATATGGATGGCTTCATACTTATTGTAGCTGCAGTAATGCTTGTATAATGCTTGTATAATGCTTTTTCTATAGCCATGAAAAAAAACCAAAAAAAAAAAAACAAGCAGCGTGATACTTTGTTATAGCAGCCTGTGATAATTCTCTATTCTGAATATTTCAACTTTTTTTTCTGCTATTGTCTGTAACCTAAATTCACCTCTTTTACTGTGCTTCAGTTTTGCAACGTCTATACATGTTTAGTGTTTCTATAGTAATCACAGTGCATTTTAGCTATTAACAGCACAACACAATGCAGGCTAGGTAGTTAGCTTGTCAGCTGATCTTAGCTCACATCGGTTATTCCTTTGTTTGGTTATAAGTAAAAATTATTAAGATATTTATGTACAAGTCACATTGTTTCATGGATCTGCTTCTAAATATAACAGGAAATATAATGTAGCAAATTTGTGATCCAAAGTCTTAATTCGGAATCCCGCACTATGTCCGCATTGTTTTTTTTCCCCACTTGTTCAGAACATCTAGACATGTACAGGAGTTTATTTACATTGCCTCAGCCCTGAATGTAGGGTCATTTAGCCCTGAATCCTTTTTTCCGCACTCTGTTCTGTGATCACTGTGCTATACTCCAGGTCTGGAGTTGGCCGTGTTGTTGAATAGAACGATAGAGATCCAGGGAATTTGAGGCTCTACAGTATCCATGGAGCCCCGATGAAACACTGATCCGTGGCCCCCCCCACGTCCCCACCTTCCCCCTCCCCCGACAGAGACACACATAGAGACAGATACATACAGACACATACACACATACAGACACAAATACATACATACAGACCGACACACACAGACACATACATACAGACCGACACACACACACATACAATACACATACATACACACAGACAGGCACACATACATACAGACACACACAAGACACACATACATACAGACACAGACAGGCACACACACACACAAAGACACACATAAGACACATACACACATACATATAGACACACACAGATACAAATAAATACATACAAACAGACAGGCACACATACATACACACAGACAGGCACACCTCCATACACACAGACAGACACACACATACACACACGACACATTCATACATACAAAGCCACATACAAGCAGGCACACACACACAAAGACACATGCATACAGACAGGCACACATACATACATACATACATACAGACACACATACATACAAAGACACATTCATAAATATAGTCAGACACACATACAAAGACACATACATACAAACAGACAGGCACACATACATACATACAGACAGACACACACACACACACACACAAGACACACATACATACAAAGACATATACAAACAGACAGGCACACATACACACAAAGACACATACATACAAACAGACAGGCACACAAAGACACATACAGACAGGCACACATACATACAGACACACATACATTCATACAAAGACACATACATAAGACACACATACATACAAAGACACATACACACATACAGACAGACAAACAAGACACACATACATACATACAGACAGACACACAAGACACACATACAAAGACACATACATACAGACAGACAGGCACACATACATACATACAAAGACACTTACACACATACATACAGACACACACACACACACACACACACACACACAAGAAACACATACAAAGACACATACATACATACAGACATATACAAACAAACAAACACACACACACATACACACAATATTTAAGTCACCCTCCTGTTTCTTACCTTTTAGGTGCAGGAGGGTGACTAGGGTCCACTGGTGACTCAGGTGGATGGGAGTCAGAGTTCCCACTCTGACTCCCTGTTCTTCCTCCAGCGCGGCTCTCAGTGTTAGCTGGGAGGAGTGACGTGCAGTCACTTCCTACCAGCTTGTGATGTAATCAAAGGGGGTCCGGTCGCGCTGTTAAAGCACCCAGCGCTGGCCGAGCCTCCTTACAATCCATATCCACTGGGTGGCCCTGACAGCATGGGCCACCCAATGGACCCCTTGGAGGGCGGCCCCGGGGCTGCAAAAGATGGTGGCGGGTACCCGGTCGCGGGGGTCCACAGAGCGGCCGGGCCCCCTGGAGTGTCTCTATCACTGTGCTGCTTCTGGTCCAGTAGTGAAAGAACATAGCAGCCGCCGGGGGAGAAGTAACCCCAGGACAGGGAAACTAAACATTGGGGCAAAGCAGAAGCCAGTTCTTCTTAACCTTGTATCCTACACACAGAGAGATTGCAGCCACCGGCCATGAAAGAAGTTAATTAGCTAGCTTACAGCCATCTTCCCACTCCCTGCATGAAGACAACATGAAAGGTACTGGTGAGGGAGCCAATATCCTTTTTTTCCCATGTATTTGTATGCCTGTTTTTCTCCGTGTGTATCTGCCTGTCTGTGAATGTGTGTGTCTGTCTATCACCATGTGCCTGTAACTGTATTCCTCTGTGTGACTGTATGTTACTGTGTCTGTCTCTGTCTGTGTCTGTCTGTGACTGTCTGTGTCCTAGCCTGTCTGTGCTTGGCATGTGTGAATGCCAATCTGTGTTTGTATATCTGTGTGACTGTCTGTTACTGTGTCTGTCTGTGTCTGTGACTGTCGGTGTCTGTCTCTGTGTCCTTGCCTGTCTGTGCTTGTCTATGCCAATTCTGTCTGCACCAATATGTGTGTATCTGTGTGCCTGCAAATAACTGTGATTGTGCCAAGAGGCATATTTGTGTTTTGGCTCATGCTCCTGCTATTTTCTTACCCTGGCAACAGCCCTGGATGGGATGCTAACTCCACAATCTTGCATGCTCTTTGTTCCTCTAGACTGCCGAAAATGGCATCCATCTGGTTGTTGGTGTAACATTCTGTCTCTCTTCTCCGCCTTATGAGATGAACCTTCACAAAATCCCACCCCCACCAAGACTTTATTACTTTACCAACGTTGGACACAAGACCTTGAACAATTGTACGATTGTTTATTGATGCTGAACTCATTCGTGATGTGCTTCCCTAATTTGTCCAACTTCTTGAACCTGTCACATTGTTAAAAATAAAATTGCAACAGATTTGTAAACTCACCAAAACATAGAATGCAATAAACAGTTTAATAAACAGACAAAACCCTCTCAGACACTATTGGCAAACTATTTGTTTGGCTGCAGATCAATTGCAGTCAATGGTTTATCACCAAAGATCACAGTAATGTGCCATAGAAGTCCCTATGATATTTTACTTTCTTCCCCCAAATCCACAGATTTTGCTTATACTCGTAGTTCTTCCACACAATATGTTACTTATCTGTTTAATTTTTGTTTATTTTTATTATTATTTTTTGGTAACATCTAATTTATTTTGTTTTTATTATGGACTACTGCCCATATAAACATTTATTTTAGTTTCGTCAGTGCTACATTTTATGGATGCATGTTACAGTAGACACCAAGCATTATTCGAGAAGTTGAAAATCCTTACTTAAGCAAGGCATTGCAGAAAATGTGTGCATTTCTTACAAAAAGTACTATACTCACAGTCTCCAAAATTGGAAACTCAACGGAATTGCAATCACAGCAAATCGGAACGGTATGAATTGGTGTTGCAAAGCATGAATTCATGGTGTCTTACTTTGTTCAAATAATTCATATTTGGAACTTATTCTGGCATAACTAGTCTTCTTCTATTCTTTTTTTTTCTAGCATCTATCCCATGTGAATTATTCATTTATTGCTCTTTTTGTAATATTATATTTGTTAAAATTTTGATGCACTAGTTCCCCTAGAGTACTCTAAAATAAAATGAAGTTTTGTGCATGCTATAGTAACATACTTAAAATCATCCATAATTATTTCTTAGCTTATTTAGCAATAGTAGCTCTTTAATTAGAGGAATATTAAGTGTAGGTAACTGATAATTAGACTCTTTTAATCTAAAAAACCCATCAGAACATCAATACATTATGTTAGTGTTTTTCTTTTTTCCTTTTAAATTATGAACGAGCTCTAAAAACACTGCGTGGTACTGAAAGTGTTTTCATGCAGAGCAATAACACGTTGAAATGCAAAGAGACAGAAATGCTACTTTGAAGTTAAAGGTAGCTGAAAAACGTTGTTTCAAGTCTGTTCAAGCCAGCTGCTTTAACGCAACCAATACCGATGCCATTCTGATATATGGGAACTCTCCTGGTTTAACCCAGAGACTCTGACAAACATTTCACTGTGGAGTAGTGAGCTATATTTGACCTCCCAACCCTGTGTGTACACCAGCTCACTTTGTGGGCCCTGGAAATTGCAATGTATACCCTACAGTAAGAACAATAAGGATATGGAATTCTCTGCCTGAAGAGGTGGTTTTATCAGAGTCAATACGGATGTTTAAACTGCAGTTGGATAAATACTTGCAAAAACATAACATACAGGGATATCATTTCTAATTAGTGGGGTAATGGCTGCTTGATCCAAGGAGACATCTGACTGCTATTTTGGGGTCTGTGGTGTATCACCAAATGGTCATGTGATCCCTGGTCATCATATTAGTTTGATGACAAAATGTCACCACAGGGTCAAGGAGGAATTTTTTCCTAGTTTGTTGCAAAATTGGAAGCGCTACAGACTGGGTTTTTTGCCTTCTTTTGGATCAACAGCAAAAAAAAATATGTGAGGAAGGCTGAACTTGATGGACGCAAGTCTCTTTTCAGCTATGTAACTATGTAGCTATGTAACTATGTAACGTTACCCTCACCTTCACACACTTCAACTCTTTAAATGATTTATTGATTTTTTTTTTCTTTAAAAGCAAAAAACAAAATGGAAGGATGGGTAATTTTCTCTTTCTTTTCTTCTCGCTTTCCTTTCTTTTCTTTCTACACTCTTCCTTTCATTCCATTTCTTTCTTCACCTTTTCTCCCTCTGTTTTCCTCTGCTGCTCAATGTGACCAGAACAGAATACAATGTATGAATAAAATATTTTAAAAATTGCTGATTCTCGCCCTAATACTAACCATAAATCTACCCTTACTCCTGCGTTGGGATATCAAGGGAGTGTGTTCATTGTCAGGTTTATTTAATAAACGCTGAATTATATCTGAATTGGAAATACTGAGACTAAAAAGGCCAGGCTGCAGCTATGGCTGAGATTGGAGACTTTTTCAGCCTCACTTTTGCCATTTGGATTAAATTCACTAACATTCAGTGTATAAAGTGTGTATGTGAGTTCATATCACAGTGCTGCGTCCCTTAGCTGTCAGAGTGCCTGGGATCTCTGGTGGTCTATTATAGCTCACCCATACGATGCCGTAAACGAGCTCTAAAGAGAAGGTGGCTTTGTTACATACTTGGTAGTTCTCGGTCTTGACATCTGTAGGAGCTAAATTCAGCACTGAATGTAAAAGGTTAAAGCAGCACTGTCAGCATCTGCGGACTCTAAAGAATTTGCAGAGACTTCAGACGGGCTGGGGAGGGGCTGACAAATGTGAGGTTCTACTTCCCTGAACCTGTCACTCATGGGTGCCGCCATCTTCTTCTAGCGTGTCCTCTGCAGCACCAGTCACTTCAGCCGATGTCACTGCTGTTATCTTGTGCGTGCAAGATGAAGCCATAGATAAAGCCGATTCCCTTCAGCCGTCCCTGGTGACAGCTGAGGGGATTGACACTTTTAGACAGCGGTAGCTCCGCCCATTATCTAGAAGTGTCAGGTGTAGGAGGAATACTGAGACAAAGTATTTACTACTTTGTCTCAGTATATCCCTTGAGTGAGTTAGAATTTTAGTGAAATTCCAACACTGTCAATGAGTATTTCATATTGTCTCTATGAAATACAAAATTTTCGAGGGAGGGTGGAGTTACAGTGCTGCTTTTAATGGTAATGTCAGATCTTAGGGAGATGGAAACAACCGATTTTTAGTGTAATATGCAATAAGTGCTTATAAGGAAACCATTGTTAAAATTTTATTAAGCAAGAAAATAAATGTGAAGAAAAGTCTCTTAGTACGAAGCTAGGTGGAGGGATTTGATCACACAGTGTGCCCCCCACAGTATGAATGCTTCAGGTAACTAAACCCAGTGTATGCCATCATACACACATTATTTTTACATTTTAGTGGTATTTTTAAGAAGCAACATCAGGTTCCGATAAACATTTAGTTTTAGCCAGTTATTTTTCCCACACTGATTGTATGTTTTTCTATGTTAACAGATTGCGTTCGATTTGTAATATTGAAAGATAAAGGATGCCATTTACCAAAAATCGCTCTATATTATTTTGTTTCCATTCATTCATTCATTCATTCATTAACACAGTTTTTACTATTTCTATGTATTTTATTATATATATATATACACACCTTAACTAACACACATTCTTATTTTCGTTATACTTTACCTACAACCGCTGCGGGAAATGTAACTCACAGAAAGTCAAGCTGGCTCATATAAACCAATTGGTGCTCAGATTTGTCTTGTTTATTAAAAACTGTCCAATCAATCAGGAATATGGGGATGAGCTCTTGATGATCAAATAGGGATTTAATTGTGTTCTAATATTTGGTGCGTTCATCAGCAGTTCATCTCCATTAACGCGCCTTCCTAGTCATTCCTGAGACGCACATGTGTGCGGATTATTAAACCCCCACTTTAGCTGAAAGCGTTTTCTTTATACTTATCGAAAATTATAATTCCATTAACTGGCTTTTTTCATCTCCCTGTTTACATTAGTTTCAGTCTGGTGTCTTTAGTAATTTATTCTTCCTGTACGTGAAGATATTTCTCATCGAAAGTGTCAAAGTGAAATATTTTGTTTGACTTGCCATAGTTTAACCAATTAACACTGTGGTTTCGTTCTTAGCTTGTGTTTTCATTAGATCTTCCGATGTCAATAAAGGGGAAATATAAATAAAAAAGTAACATGGTTGTGGGTATATTATCTTTATAATATATGTCAGAGCAATCCAATCACCATAACGGCTATGGACATACAACTGTGAGCAATGTATCTGTCAATAAACCACGTTAACTGTGTTGTCCAACAGAAGGCAGTTTATAAAGGACCAGTGGATACCATCTAACAGATGATCACAATCCCTCCATTGTATATTGTATGACAAATATGTAGTGTGGTCTTCCATTATAGGAGGAATAGATTAAAAGCCCAGATAATCTTATTCATTTTATTATTTGACTTTGTTACCTTAAATGATTTGCTATTTTTACACTGCAAAATGTTACAGCTCTGTATGGAATTTGTTTATGATCTCAAATAAATAAATACAATTATATTGAATTTAAACATGGAGAATGTTCATACAAAATGGTTGGTGTCATTTTACAAAACATCCTTGGGTAGACCCCTAAATGCAGATTTCATATTTCCACTCTGAATTCATAAAAGGCTGGTGTCATTTGTATGTTATTTCTGTGAAAATAGTTTAACAAAATAACAGCCAAAATATTTTTTTAATTTTAATCGAGCAAACCGTGTTATAATCGAAGACAACAGCAAAGTTTCTATAAAATGTTGCTGCACGAGTTGAATGGGTATAACTTAATTTATTACAGTTACAAAGCACATACAATATTTCATAGGGGAAATTCCTTTGTAAAACCGTTACCCTGAAAATGTTAAATTATTGCTATTCTTGCGGCTCAGTGTACTCCATTAAGTCTTCTGAGATAATGTGCCAAATACCATAATTTAAATTTATGATGATGATGATTTAAGTTTAATCTTCATGTTTTATTACACTGCTCCACCAGATTAGTTAAAAAAGGATTCTCATTCATTGTTTTTAAAAAAATTGACCTGAACTTGACCTGAATAGTTAAAATTTTTACTTAAAGGGACACTCGAAGCACCAAAAACTGCTACATTTTATAGCAGTGGTTTTGGTGTATAGGTGCTGCCCCTTTGCTCAAACAATGTAAACATTGTCATTTATAAGAAACAAAAGGTTTACATTTGTTCTAAATATAGAAAATAAACATTGATTCAGGCACTTTAGGTTAAAAGGCAAAATAGCAGCTTCATTGAGAGCAAAACAGCAGCAACGTTTCGACCCAGTAGGGTTTTCCTCAAGTTACCAAAGAGTTACAAACATTAGCTATAAGGATGGTGCTCACTTAGCAAAAAGATAAACAAACAATGACATATTATTGACATAAATTAATATATTCAGACCAAAGTAAAAGAAAAATGGCCTAATCACTTAAACCTCACAGTATTCACATTGCTAATAAACACGGATTTCCACATTCTGCAGAAAGGGTTAACTTGATTTAATGAGAGAAACAGAGAAACCCAGCTGGTGGCATATTAAAGAAGAAACTACATGGAAACAAAGAACCAATCGTAAACCTGCATAGTAAGTATATACGAGGTGAGGCCGTCCACGGCACCTGCTGCTACTTTGCTGTTTTACATTGGCAACAGCTCGGAGGTTTGTTTATTCTCTGTTACATTGTCATTCTACATGATGACTATTCCCCCCGTTTCCTACTCTTTCTCCTGTCTCTGTACAGGGCGGTTTGGTGGGGTGGGGGTTGTTCTTTGTTGAGGTTCTTTTGGAACCATCCGTATTCCTTGTTGGGCTATTTTGCCCCTTTGCTTAAGTTCTCTTTGCTCATTAGCGTGATCGCTAGATTGGAGGGTGACACTTTTATTTTCCATTTGGTAGTTCCCCTGTTGCTGGAGATCCTTCTCAGACCTCTCTGTAGGTGGAGGTGTGGTGGCCTTCTCCTCTGGCTCCGGTCCTTTTTTCTGGGCGTTGTGTTGCAGCCAGTGTGGCCATGGTGGAGTTCTTGCAGTGCGAGCGAGGTGATTTCAGCATCTCTAGTGCTCTGAGGTCGGTGCTATTTGCTATTGCTGCAATTAAGGTTTAATTAATGAATTCTTAGTATCATCATATGTTCCTATTTACTACCGATATTTATATACATGTGCGGGGTGAGCCCCACTATCTGCATGCTATTAATATCAGGCTGGGAAAATATTTCAGATGTGAGCCCTCACTTACCTTTATCTTTAACTGTTCATGGGCATGCTTAAAGGAACACTATAGTTACCTAAATTACTTTAGCTAAATAAAGCAGTTTTAGTGTATAGATCATTCCCCTGCAATTTCACTGCTCAATTCACTGTCATTTAGGAGTTAAATCACTTTGTTTCTGTTTATGCAGCCCTAGCCACACCTCCCCTGGCTATGATTGACAGAGCCTGCATGAAAAAAAAACTGGTTTCACTTTCAAACAGATGTAATTTACCTTAAATAATTGTATCTCAATCTCTAAATTGAACTTTAATCACATACAGGAGGCTCTTGCAGGGTCTAGCAAGCTATTAACATAGCAGGGGATAAGAAAATCTTAATTAAACAGAACTTGCAATAAAGAAAGCCTAAATAGGGCTCTCTTTACAGGAAGTGTTTATGGAAGGCTGTGCAAGTCACATGCAGGGAGGTGTGACTAGGGTTCATAAACAAAGGGATTTAACTCCTAAATGGCAGAGGATTGAGCAGTGAGGCTGCAGGGGCATGTTCTATACACCAAAACTGCTTCATTAAGCTAAAGTTGTTCAGGTGACTATAGTGTCCCTTTAATGCACCCTATTCTAGCCTCTGCCCCGATCCCCTATTGGAGCCTGTGATTGTTATAGTCTCTAGATGTGATTCCAACTTGACCACATTGGTGTTTAATTTGTTGTTGTTGTTATTGGCTGAGCCCAATACTTACATATTGTCTCTGTTTCTGTATTTCTGTTTCACATTATAAATAAACCTCACAGTGATGCTCTTTTCTCTAAAGTTTATTGACTGTTGGGTGTTCCCTTTGCCTGTTGTATGACACTAACCTTTAGAAAATGGAGGAGTCACAAGCCCCTCCAGATGGCAGGAGGTTGCCCTAATGGTGTACCTTACTACCCTCTGTAAGTTTTTCTCCCTGGCAGCTAGACATTCTGTGCATCATGTGGCAGCCTCTGCTACTCTGATTCTTCTTACAGATACGGCTCCCATCCCACCTAACACTATTAGAAAGGTAGGGCTCCTCTCATCCCCTGAAATTCAAAGGCAAAGTTAAAAGCCCCAGGCAGGTTGCTGCACTGGCTCCTGGACCTCTTCCATTTTATTTCTCAGATGATGACGATCAAAATATGCCCTGGTCACTCTCCATTGTGGAAGTATTGAAGGTTAGTCATTCTGCTTTGGGTCAGACTTTGTGTTCGTCCAAGAGACACTTCTGGGTGAGCCCCAGTCTAATGTTGAAACTGGAGATCTGGATACAGCTCTCCCATACAATTCTGAAGTCCTTCTGGATGCATGGATCAGCGGATGATTGACCCACATTTCATCCAACACACTTGGTCTGGGGATTGGAAACTGCTGGACCACCTGGTTAAGTTCATGCATATGTGGCTCCAGAAGCAGCTGGAGAGGGACATTCGGAGCCGCCTGCAGTCGGAATGTGTCCATACTACACTACATCAATCAGTCAGGGGGAGCTCACTCTCACAGAGTGACAGAGAGAAAAAAAGAAGATATATGACTTCTGCCTCACTCGTAACATTACTTTGAAGGTGGAATACTTTAGGGGGGAAGGTTCCAGCAGATTGATTCTTTAAACACTGGAGGTACACCAGCAATTGGCAATTGGATATGGGCATAGTCTACCTTTTGGCCTTGAGGGGGCCTGCTCATCTGTATATGTTTGCTTCATGCACCAACTGTCTTAAACTGCAATTCTTCAGCTGGATTTTGGATCCAGTATGCACAGCAGTGGATTCCTTTCTTCAACTCCTGGTCAAGTCTGGGAGTGTATGCTTTCACGATGACCGCGAGGGTGATTCATCACAATCGCTCCCAGCAAGTACAGATTGTGTTGCTCACCTCATTCTGGCAGAGCTAGCTGGGGTTCCTAGATTTTCTGTAACGGCCGTGCAAAGACCATCTTCTCCTGCTCAATTACCCAACCCTTCCCACAAAACTGGAGGGGGGACTCCACCCTCTGGTACTGGAAGAAGGACTTTGCTTTGGACAGCCTCACCTCATATATTTTTTTTGATTGGTTCTTTGTTTATATGTATTTTTAGCTTTGCTGCTATGGAGTTCAGTAAAGAAAATATATGTAAAACATGGGCCTTCTATCATTACTAAAATTAAGATTATAAGTACACTAAAGCAAGCATAATCTTCAATAGTAAAGATCATACTATCCGCTAGTAAATATTGTATGGTTGTGTGTACATTTGCAGATATGTCAGTAATGTGTAAAAATATACATTCCAAAATAAAAGGTTGTTAAAAAGTGTTGTACTAAAAAAAATATAGAAACCTTTTACCCTAATCATTTACCTCCGTTATCTTAAAATAGGCAGACTTAGTCTGATGCCCATTGTTGCAGATCATATCGAGATCATATATAATCCAGATCATGTAGAGAGAGATGACCTTGTTTGATTAATCAGAGGAATTATAAACTTTGGACTGTCATGCAAACTTGTCAGTCGTTCAGCATATTTACATCCCAATGTAACTATTGATGTCAGCTATGAGATCAAAAAGGAGAGGAATGTTAGTAGTTGCTCAAAAGGTTTTTAATAGGGACTACTTTTCTTAAAGGGACACTATAGTCACCCAGACCACTTCAACTCAATGAAGTGGTCTGGGTGCCAGGTCCCTCAGGTTTTAATCCTGCAGATGCAAACATAGCAGTTTCAGAGAAAATGTTTACATTTGGGGTTAATCCAGCCTCTAGTGGTTGTCTTCCGGACAGCCACTAGAGGCGCATCTGCAACACTGAAGGCACATTTCGCCTCCATCACGCAGAGCGTCCATAGGAAAACATTGAGAAATGCTTTCTTATGGACACTTTGAATGTCCGCGCGGCACTTGCCACGCATGCACATTCGGCTCCTGTGACAGGGCAGGGGAGCTGAGCCCGGCGCTGGAATAAGGTAAGCGGCTACACGTTAGATGCACTGTGTAGGTTAGGTTACAGTTAGTTATACTGGGTGGGTTTATATTATTAAAGGGACACTCCAGGCTCCCACACACGTTAGGTGCACTGTGTAGGTTAGGTTACAGTTAGTTATACTGGGTGGGTTTATATTATTAAAGGGACACTCCAGGCTCCCACACACGTTAGATGCACTGTGTAGGTTAGGTTACAGTTAGTTATACTGGGTGGTTTATATTATTAAAGGGACACTCCAGGCTCCCACACACGTTAGGTGCACTGTGTAGGTTAGGTTACAGTTAGTTATACTGGGTGGGTTTATATTATTAAAGCGACACTCCAGGCTCCCACACACGTTAGGTGCACTGTGTAGGTTAGGTTACAGTTATACTAAGTGGGTTTATATTATTAAAGGGACACTCCAGGCTCCCACCCACGTTAGATGCACTGTGTAGGTTAGGTTACAGTTAGTTATACTGGGTGGCTTTATATTATTAAAGGGACACTCCAGGCTCCCACACACGTTAGGTGCACTGTGTAGGTTAGGTTACAGTTAGTTATACTGGGTGGGTTTATATTATTAAAGGGACACTCCAGGCTCCCACACACGTTAGATGCACTGTGTAGGTTAGGTTACAGTTAGTTATACTGGGTGGGTTTATATTATTAAAGGGACACTCCAGGCTCCCACACACGTTAGGTGCACTGTGTAGGTTAGGTTACAGTTAGTTATACTGGGTGGGTTTATATTATTAAAGGGACACTCCAGGCTCCCACACACGTTAGATGCACTGTGTAGGTTGGGTTACAGTTAGTTATACTGGGTGGGTTTATATTATTAAAGGGACACTCCAGGCTCCCACACACGTTAGATGCATTGTGTAGGTTAGGTTACAGTTAGTTATACTGGGTGGGTTTATATTATTAAAGGGACACTCCAGGCTCCCACACACGTTAGGTGCACTGTGTAGGTTAGGTTACAGTTATATACTGGGGGTTTATATTTAAAGGGACACTCCAGGCTCCCACATACGTTAGATGCACTGTGTAGGTTAGGTTACAGTTAGTTATACTGGGTGGGTTTATATTATTAAAGGGACACTCCAGGCTCCCACACCCGTTAGGTGCACAGTGTAGGTTAGGTTACAGTTAGTTATACTGGGTGGGTTTATATTATTAAAGGGACACTCCAGGCTCCCACACACGTTAGATGCACTGTGTAGGTTAGGTTACAGTTAGTTATACTGGGTGGGTTTATATTATTAAAGGGACACTCCAGGCTCCCACACGTTAGATGCACTGTGTAGGTTAGGTTACAGTTAGTTATACTGGGTGGGTTTATATTATTAAAGGGACACTCCAGGCTCCCACACACGTTAGGTGCACTGTGTAGGTTAGGTTACAGTTATACTAAGTGGGTTTATATTATTAAAGGGACACTCCAGGCTCCCACCCACGTTAGATGCACTGTGTAGGTTAGGTTACAGTTAGTTATACTGGGTGGCTTTATATTATTAAAGGGACACTCCAGGCTCCCACACACGTTAGGTGCACAGTGTAGGTTAGGTTACAGTTAGTTATACTGGGTGGGTTTATATTATTAAAGGGACACTCCAGGCTCCCACACACGTTAGGTGCACTGTGTAGGTTAAGTTACATTTATACTGGGTGGGTTTATATTATTAAAGGGACACTCCAGGCTCCCACACACGTTAGGTGCACTGTGTAGGTTAGGTTACAGTTGGTTATACTGGGTGGGTTTATATTATTAAAGGGACACTCCAGGCTCCCACATACGTTAGATGCACTGTGTAGGTTGGGTTACAGTTAGTTATACTGGGTGGGTTTATATTATTAAAGGGACACTCCAGGCTCCCACACACGTTAGGTGCACTGTGTAGGTTAGGTTACAGTTAGTTATACTGGGTGGGTTTATATTATTAAAGCGACACTCCAGGCTCCCACACACGTTAGGTGCACTGTGTAGGTTAGGTTACAGTTATACTAAGTGGGTTTATATTATTAAAGGGACACTCCAGGCTCCCACCCACGTTAGATGCACTGTGTAGGTTAGGTTACAGTTAGTTATACTGGGTGGCTTTATATTATTAAAGGGACACTCCAGGCTCCCACACCCGTTAGGTGCACAGTGTAGGTTAGGTTACAGTTAGTTATACTGGGTGGGTTTATATTATTAAAGGGACACTCCAGGCTCCCACACACGTTAGGTGCACTGTGTAGGTTAGGTTACAGTTAGTTATACTGGGTGGGTTTATATTATTAAAGGGACACTCCAGGCTCCCACACAGGTGCACTGGTAGGTTGGGGGACCCTGAGGGTAGGAGCACCCTCAGGGCACTATAGTGTCAGGAAAACCGCTTTGTTTTCCTGACACTATAGTGATCCTTTAAGTTGTAACCGCTTCAATTTCACATACTTACAAACAATCAGGAGGGGAGAATCGGGAACTGTTTGGAGGCCCTCTTTCATTAGCATACATACAGAAGTTAGCTTATATTATTCATTTAAAAAAAAATAATTAGTAGTAAAAGCCAGGCTATGTTTTTCTTTGCTCACTCATCTGTTTATTTATATCTTAATTGTGATATTGCGATATTTAAATCGAATAATTTGTTCATTTTTTTGGCGTGTAAGTTATTCCAGTGTTTCTGTATGGTTGTGTTTAACAGTTTTCAATTTTTTTTTTTTTATATCATTATTTTACATATTTTTTTCAAACAGACATAACAAAAATGTGTAAAAAGAAAAAAGCATTTGCAAAATATAAAAGTCACGATATGTAAAAAAAAAAAAAACACGAACGGGCTGCTTTGTACATTATAAAAAAGCTGTGATTCAAAATGCAAATAGCTATAAATTCATGCATAAACATTAAAAAATAAAATCATAAGGTAACTTTTACAATTCAGTTTTTTTTTTTTTAAAGCAGTGTTAGATTATGTTTATCTTTTACCTGCTGCTTGTTATTCAATCCATTGTTTGTAGCATTTCCTGAAAAAAATAAATCATTAGGGATTATAGATGGAAAACAATGGGTCAGCAGAGATAAGAAACAGAATCTAAGGTTTGGCACCAACAGCCCTATTACCCTGAAATTAATTAAAATTCTTTAATAAAGTGCATTATACCGTATTCTCGAAAGGGCATCACATAATGAGGTGCTTCAATCATAGGTCAGGTGCTATTGTTGTTAACTATATAAATGTTGTATTGGTAATTATAGGAATGGTAAGAAAATAGAGGGAGCGATAGATTTCAAACCAACAATAAAAGGAGAAATATGTTTAAATTGTAAAGTATGTCACCTAAAATTTCCAATCCCCTTCTCAATTATCCATAAATTCATATGTATCCGAATGGTACCAAAAATAAATAAATACATAACTAACTATATCTTTATTAATGTATTTCAGTATTGTGGGTAGAATGGGTTATTTTGTTTTCTTTTTCGACTTTTCTAGACAGGAAATATTATATGTTTGTGACCATCACGTTTTTTTTTTTATCCATAGTACACATTTCAGCGCTGCTGTTATGTTTTATGTGTGAAAAACATGGGTTTAGTGGACTTATGTGAGAAAACTAATTATTTATAATAGTAACAAAACAATAGAGAAGTAATAAAAAATAACCCAGTAACCTACACAGTGCACATAATGTGTCTGTAGCAGAGATGCAATAGTACCCAGGTTATCTCCGCTTATAATCCAAGTGAGACTCAGGAACAAGTAAATAGTAAATCCAAAGGCAGGGTTTCCAGCAGGTAAAATACAGCAATATCCCAACAGCAATCCCAATAACTGGACGACACACAGTTTCAGGAGCATAACTGACAAGCCTTTAATCACAGTCTCCTTATAAAGCATGCTCCCATGCAAGGGAGGGATTTACAGTAATTATTACAGTAGCCAATCCTGTCCTGGTAACCTCCCACACCTCCCCTCCCCTCAGCTAGCATCATAATCCCCTTAGCCAGCACACCAATTCCCCCCATTTCTGGATGTACCCCTAAACGTAGGGGTACCCCTTTAAATCATACATCCCCGGGTAGCCCTGATCTGGGTGAACAACATATCCAAAAATCACCCAGATCGGACCAGGGGTTCGGGAAAAGTATGGAGGGAATAAAATGACCGACCGCACGAACAGAGATAGCCGAATTCGGTTCCATGTGAATGGGCCTTGCGGTCGGTCCTGGCATAAGGGAATAAAATACACGAAAGCCTCTAGCTATAGAGGCTAGGGAGGGTTCGCCTGAATCCCCTCGTTCGGTATTCTCTATTTACCGAACGAGGGGCCGTTCGGTAGTTTGGAACCGAACGGACCAGGGCTGTGGAGGTCTCAGCGGTGTTCGCCTACTCGAGTGTCCGATTTTAGTTCCAGACACTCGACGGCAAAACACCGCTGTTCGGGAGTTTTAAAATGGCCGCCGCCACGTGTTCGTTTGTCGAATGGCGGCCACCCCCGAGAACAAAGGACGGCTACTTACTGTTCAATTACCCATTCGCAACAATGTTGCAACGGGTAATTGAGGACACACTTCACACAGGGAGGTCTGGTTGTTCGGTAGTTTCATTCGAATAAACTAAGGGAATGAAACTACCGAACAATCAGAGGAATACAATTCTTTTTCAATACACAGAAAATACAGCAGATACACGGATGCAGCTTTATACAGTATTTTTGTAGGGTCGCCTGGTGCAATCCGCTACACTGCTCCCCCTTGCCCACAAGCCGGCATACACAGTCTGATCCAACACGGATCGGCTTGGGGATGTCCGGGGAGGCTCACGGATCATTTCTCTAGGTCAGTTTGTCGAGACAACCCATCAGCATTTCCATTCTGTTTACCCGGGCGGTACTGGATATTAAAGTCAAAGGGCTGCAGCGCCAGACTCCAGCGCAGCAGCCGGGCATTGTCCCCAGCCACCCGGTTTAGCCATACTAACGGGTTGTGATCCGTGAGCAGGGAAAAAGCTTGTCCGTACAAATATGGCTGTAATTTCTTCAGGGCCCACACCACAGCCAGGCATTCTTTCTCGATGGCGGCGTAGCTTACTTCTCGAGGTAACAGTTTCCGGCTGATGTAAGCCACGGGATGTTCTCCGCCATCGGCCCCGACTTGGCTTAATACTGCTCCCAATCCAAACATAGAAGCGTCTGTGTGGACAAGAAAACGTTTAGTTGGATTGGGAGCTGCCAAGACAGGGGCATTTGTCAATGCATCTTTTAACAACTGAAATGCCTGTTCACACTCCGGGGTCCAGGTTACTTGGCGGGGTAGGTTTTTACGGGTCAAGTCGGTGAGAGGTTTGGCCAGGGCACTGTAATTCGGGACAAATTTCCGGTAGTATCCGGCCGTTCCTAAGAACGCTAACACCTGGGTCTTAGTCCTAGGGTGGGCCATTGAGCTACAGCCTCTACTTTGGCTGGTTCCGGCTTTTGCTTGCCGCATCCTACCCGATGACCTAGGTACTGTACTTCAGCCATTCCTATGCTGCATTTGGCTGGTTTCAGCGTTAAACCAGCGGCCCTAATCCTATCTAGGACCGCTCCTATATGGGTCAGGTGTTCCTGCCAGGTATTGCTGAAAATGGCAATATCGTCGAGGTATGCGCAGGTATAATCCTGGAACCCATCTAGGAGGCGGTCCACCATCCGCTGAAAAGTAGCCGGGGCGTTTTTCATCCCAAACGGCATGACCTTAAATTGGTACAAGCCGAATGGGGTGACAAAGGCCGACTTAGGGATGGCGTCTTGTGCCAAGGGTATTTGCCAATACCCTTTACACAAGTCAATTGTGGTGAGATAGTGCCCCCTCGCCATCCGATCCAGGAGTTCGTCTATCCTGGGCATAGGATAGGCGTCCGATACCGTCTTCTCATTTAATCTCCGGTAGTCTACACAAAACCTGGTCGTGCCGTCCCGCTTTGGTACTAGGACTACCGGAGATGTCCAGGGGCTGTCAGAGGGCTCAATCACCCCCAGCTGGAGCATCTCATCTATCTCCTTGCGCATGTTCGCCCGTACCGCTTCTGGGATGCGGTACGGGGTCTGACGCATGGGAAGTTGCCCTGGGGTGTCTACTCTGTGAGTGGCCAGAGGAGTGTAACCAGGTACATTAGAGAAGATATCCTGCTTCTCCCTCAACAGCTGTTGTACCTCGCTCCGCTCCTGTGGGCTCAACCGATCCCCCAGGGTGACCTCCCCTAAGTCCCCGGATAACTGACCCTCTCCCAGCAGATCCGGGAGAGGTAAACTGTCAAACTCCTCGGAGTTAGGCGCACATATAGCGGTCACTTCCTCCGAGCGCTCCTGGTAGGGCTTCATCATGTTCACATGGAGCATGCGTCGCCCCCCAGTACCAACGCACGAGCCGATTATATAAGTGGTGTCACACCGTTGTTCCACCACCTTATAAGGGCCCTGCCAGGCGGCCTGCAGCTTATCGTGTCGGACAGGTTTTAAGATTAACACCTTCTGCCCGACCTGAAAGCTACGGTCCCTGGCGCCCCGATCATACCATGTGCGTTGGCGTGTCTGAGCCGCCTGCAAATTCTCGCGTACCGTCTGAGTTAAGGCCTCAAGGCGGTCTCGGAATGCCAACACATAGGGTATGATGGGGGTACCGTCAGTGCTCCGTTCTCCCTCCCAATGCTCTCTGATCAAATCTAAAGGCCCTCGTACCCTGCGGCCAAACAATAGTTCAAATGGGGAGAACCCAGTGGATTCCTGCGGCACCTCCCGGTAAGCAAAGAGGAGGTGCGGCAGGAACTTCTCCCAGTCCTTGTGGGTCTCTGCGAAGGTTCGGAGCATTTGTTTCAATGTACCGTTGAAACGTTCGCAGAGCCCATTCGTCTGGGGGTGGTAAGGGGAACTAATGACCGGCTTAATGTCACAAAACTTCCAGAGGCGCTGCGTGACTTCGGCGGTGAACTGGGTGCCCTGATCGGAGACAATCTCCCTGGGGAGTCCCACCCGGGAGAATATCTTCATCAGGGCTTCCGCTACTGTCTCAGCCTGTATATTCGTCAGGCCCACCGCCTCTGGATATCTAGTGGCATAATCTACTACGGTCAGGATAAATCTTTTACCTGACGGGCTTGCTTTGTTGAGGGGTCCTATTAGGTCCACTGCTACCCTGCTAAAGGGTTCCTCGATTATGGGGAGGGGATGTAACTTGGCCTTGCGCCGGTCCCCCCTTTTCCCCACCCTTTGACAGGTATCGCACGTGTTGCAATACCTGCGCACCTCCTGGCTAATTCCCGGCCAAAAGAAACTTTGGGTTAACCTGTATCGGGTCCTGCTGACCCCTAAATGTCCAGATAGCGGAATGTCATGGGCTATCCGCAGTAACTCCGCCCGGTACCGCTGAGGTACCACTAACTGCCTCATCACAATCGGGTCTGACCCGGATACCTGCTTATCCGTCTCCCGATATAACAGCTGGTTGTCCCAAATAAACCTTTCGCCCTCCCCCCCAGGCGTGTCTGCTGTCACCTTGTCCCTATACACCTGCAAAGTGGGATCAGTCACTACCTCAGCTGCAAATTCGCTAGGAGGGGCCCAGGGAACACAGTCAGGGGAAGGGGAAGGATCTCTTACCTGGACCTCCGGGAGTGTGTTGTAGTCCTGGGTGCGGGCCTGTTGTCGAGTGACCACAGGGTGAGCTTCTCCTGTGATGGGTGTCTGGGGCTCAAAAGCAGATGTGAGCCTCCCCAGATCGTTCCCCAATAAAACCTCCGCCGGTAACTGCGGCATCAACCCCACCTCCACATGCCCTGCCCCCGCTCCCCAATGCAAATGTACCCTTGCTGTGGGTAGCCGGTATACTGCTCCCCCGGCTACCCTGACGGCCACAGTCTTACTAAGTTTAGCTTGGTCTGAGACCAGGTGACTTTTACCAGGGTGATGGTGGCTCCTGAGTCACGTAGCCCCTGAACCGCTTTACCCTCCAGATACACGGTCTGCCTGTGATGCTGGCGGTTGTCTGCGTTAGCCTGGACGGGATCTGCCTCGTGCAGTACCTCCCACTGCTCTACGGTTGTGATGGGAACTGCTGAACCATACGGTGTGGCCACGATGTCCTGGTAGTGATGGGCTGCGGCGGCTCTCGGTGGTGGTGGTGGACCGGGTCGGATCCAGGTGGAACGGTCCCGCAGCTGGGGGCATTCCCTTTTATAATGTCCCCACTTCTGGCAGTGGTGGCAAGGGCCCGACGTGGGCTGGCGGAAACGTGGCTGTGTAGCGGGTGGTGGTGGTGGTGGCAGTGACCTTGGTAGAGCTGGCGTGTAGTTATTTCCCCCAAAGGTTTTAAAAGGTACTTTTGGAGCTGCAGGTTTTTGCTGCCTGCGTGCATCCAGGTACTCGTCTGCCTTCCTGGCTGCTTCGGTAAGGGAGGTAGGGTTTCTGTCTCTTACCCACTCCTGTACCTCGCTGGTTACTCCTTCATAAAATTGCTCCAGCAGTACCATTTGCAATACATCCTCCATAGACTGTGCCTTGCTCGCTTGCACCCACCCCAAGACTGCTCGTTGTAGTCTGCATGCCCACTCAGCATGTGAGTCTTTCTCCACCTTCTTTAGATCCCTGAATCTCCGCCGGTATGCTTCTGGTGTTATAGCATACCTGGCCAGTATAATTTCTTTCACTTTGTGATAATTCCGAATTTCATCATTCGGTACAGTCCGGTATGCCTCAGCTGCCCTCCCAGTTAACCTTCCTGCCAAAATGGGTACCCAGTCCTCTGCGCTGATTCTATGCAGTGCACACAGTCTCTCGAAATCTTGCAGGAAAGAGTCTATATCTTCCTCTGCCTCCACATATGTTTTAAAAGCCTGGTACGGTATTTTCGGCTTACCTTCATGTGGCATATTTACTGCAGAGCTGCGTTCTGGGGCCGCTGTTTGACTCCTCAGTATAAACTCCTGGACCTCCGTTATCGTTTTGGAAATAATCTCTGTTGGAGGGTGTTCCCCATAGAAAGACAGCCGAAATTGTACCTGTCTCTGGAACTCCCTTTGTTCCGGTGTTTCTCCCGAATTCCCTTGTTCGGGAACCGAATCGCCTTCCATTCGGTACTCCGCCATCAGTTCAGTGATAAGTGCCGCTTTTGTCTTATTGCTGGCTTGTATACCCTTTGCCTCCAGAAGGTCTTTTAGCGTGGAGCGTTTTAGTGTGGCAAAATCAATCTCCATCCGTACTCCATTTAGGCTTGTTCCTCTGTGAGTCTGGATCCCAGCGCTGCCAACCAATGTAGCAGAGATGCAATAGTACCCAGGTTATCTCCGCTTATAATCCAAGTGAGACTCAGGAACAAGTAAATAGTAAATCCAAAGGCAGGGTTTCCAGCAGGTAAAATACAGCAATATCCCAACAGCAATCCCAATAACTGGACGACACACAGTTTCAGGAGCATAACTGACAAGCCTTTAATCACAGTCTCCTTATAAAGCATGCTCCCATGCAAGGGAGGGATTTACAGTAATTATTACAGTAGCCAATCCTGTCCTGGTAACCTCCCACACCTCCCCTCCCCTCAGCTAGCATCATAATCCCCTTAGCCAGCACACCAATTCCCCCCATTTCTGGATGTACCCCTAAACGTAGGGGTACCCCTTTAAATCATACATCCCCGGGTAGCCCTGATCTGGGTGAACAACATATCCAAAAATCACCCAGATCGGACCAGGGGTTCGGGAAAAGTATGGAGGGAATAAAATGACCGACCGCACGAACAGAGCTAGCCGAATTCGGTTCCATGTGAATGGGCCTTGCGGTCGGTCCTGGCATAAGGGAATAAAATACACGAAAGCCTCTAGCTATAGAGGCTAGGGGGGGTTCGCCTGAATCCCCTCGTTCGGTATTCTCTATTTACCGAACGAGGGGCCGTTCGGTAGTTTGGAACCGAACGGACCAGGGCTGTGGAGGTCTCAGCGGTGTTCGCCTACTCGAGTGTCCGATTTTAGTTCCAGACACTCGACGGCAAAACACCGCTGTTCGGGAGTTTTAAAATGGCCGCCGCCACGTGTTCGTTTGTCGAATGGCGGCCACCCCCGAGAACAAAGGACGGCTACTTACTGTTCAATTACCCATTCGCAACAATGTTGCAACGGGTAATTGAGGACACATTTCACACAGGGAGGTCTGGTTGTTCGGTAGTTTCATTCGAATAAACTAAGGGAATGAAACTACCGAACAATCAGAGGAATACAATTCTTTTTCAATACACAGAAAATACAGCAGATACACGGATGCAGCTTTATACAGTATTTTTGTAGGGTCGCCTGGTGCAATCCGCTACAGTGTCTGAGAGCTTGTAGTGTCGCTTTAATAATATAAACCCATCCAGTATAACTAACTGTAACCTAACCTGCACAGTGCATCTAACGTGTGTGGGAGCCTGGAGTGTCCCTTTAATAATATAAACCCACCCAGTATAACTAACTGTAACCTAACCTACACAGTGCACCTAACGTGTGTGGGAGCCTGGAGTGTCCCTTTAATAATATAAACCCACCCAGTATAACTAACTGTAACCTAACCTACACAGTGCATCTAACGTGTGTGGGAACCTGGAGTGTCCCTTTAATAATATAAACCCACCCAGTATAACTAACTGTAACCTAACCTACACAGTGCATCTAACGTGTGTGGGAGCCTGGAGTGTCCCTTTAATAATATAAACCCACCCAGTATAACTAACTGTAACCTAACCTACACAGTGCATCTAACGTGTGTGGGAGCCTGGAGTGTCCCTTTAATAATATAAACCCACCCAGTATAACTAACTGTAACCTAACCTGCACAGTGCACCTAACGTGTGTGGGAGCCTGGAGTGTCCCTTTAATAATATAAACCCATCCAGTATAACTAACTGTAGCCTAACCTGCACAGTGTATCTAACGTGTGTGGGAGCCTGGAGTGTCCCTTTAATAATATAAACCCACCCAGTATAACTAACTGTAACCTGACCTACACAGTGCACCTAACATGTGGCGGGGTGTGGGTGGGAATAGAGTCCCTTTAATTCTGTTGAAGTGCTTATTACTGCATGTATCAAAGGACTTGCATGTAGTAACAATGTAGGCTTTTGAAAGACAGCCGATACAGCATTGAGATACTGGGAACTTAGAGAAGTATGCAATGCTCACAGCATGATTGGGATCGAGCTCATTGCTGACTATGGGCAACAACCCAGATGCAGTAAACGACACAGCTGGCTTTCCTTACTAAACTTGGCATTTATCGCTACCACCCATTGGAGCAGACGTGGAAAGAAGCGCCTGCTGTGGGAGGTTACAAGCTGCAGTCGGCATTTGACTTCAGAAGCTGTACTTCAGCAAATTGCTATATATTTATTATATAAAGACGTAATGCTAGTAATTGGTAAAATGTATAAATTCACCAACTTTATTAAATACATCCCAGAGGGAGAATACTAAAGAAATGCAGCACATTAAAAATCACTACAGCTGAAACGTTATGTCACATGTTTCCGTACTTCTACAAATATTTATAATAAAAAAATTTGTGGGATGAAAACTATAGTTATTATATATGAAATAAGAAACAAAAAACAAAACCTATAGATAAAGGCAGACCATTTAGCATTTTCTGATAATTGCTTTAAGCAATTTCTGGTGAAAAACAAACAAAACATTTTAAATTATGTATTAAACCAGTAGCTAAAAAAAATAAATAATAAAAAAAAATATATATATACCATGCTATAAAAACAGCATAATGCTGAAGAACCAATAATGAGACAGACAGAAGGAAAATTCAGGCCAGGCACTGACTTTTAATTGTCCCTTAGAAAGTCTGCTCATGGATGGACGAAACTCACAGATCTATAATATTTATTGTATTTCTTATGTTTCTATAAATATGGCTTTTTCATGTTCTTTTTGTCTGGGGGACTAGTATATACTAGAACTGTGAGGCCAACTTGTTCCCACTGGGAGGACGAGAGGGCCATACTGATTTGCCATTATTGCAAGATTTTGCAATTTTAATTATTAAAATGGGGTGTCATTTTTTTATCTACACTTTTTTTGGTCTCTTTCCTTTCCTCCAAATTTGAATATGTTACGTACTGGAGTATTTCAGAGTGTCGAGATTGCCTGGAGCTTTAGAAACCTTAAAAATGAGGAGATAAGTGTTTATAAAAGGAACACAGCATTGCATTGATTTTTTTTAACCATCTATTAGATATGCCCACAATTAAACATGCATAAATTTTTTTTTATCAACCTTTCCTCTCATTGACAAGCTTTTGCGCGCATGCAGGCAAGGCTATTCTAAGGTTTCTGGTGCAGCGTGGTGCTAGCACAGTGTGTCTGTCATGTCTATTAGCCCTATGTATTAGATACCGTATTGCTGTTGATGTCTTTTGATCATTTGCTTTTTCAGTGTTTTAAACTTTGTTGAAAGTTTTGGGACTTGTGAGGAACCGGAAATTTTTTTTTTTTTAGATTTAGTCCAAAGTAGCTGAGCTGAAACTAGAGTTGAATTAGAGAATTATCCTAATTTGGCTATTTTAGTATTAAATATACTATTCCTTATTCAGTTCTTGTTTTGGTGGTTAAAAACAAAAAGGGTGGTTGACTAAAGGGTGAATTGCTGAGAATATAAAGTGAATTTTAATTTTTAGGTCTAACTATATTCAAACTGGAAGAATTCTCCAAGTCAGATTTGCGATTTTGGTCTAATATTTAAAATTCCCTTTGCATTCCTGACAATGTACACTTCATTGAATAACCCTGTATGTGTTTCATGACTCTCTGCCTCTGTGTTGTTTGACTTTCACCACAGACTTGCTATTCATAGACAATGCTGAATCATGTGGGCCATGTGCAGTCTCTATAATAACTCCGTACAAGATCACAGAAGCTGGATACTTTGTCACGGAGATTGTGACGAAGTGCCCTTTGCCACTTGTGCCTGGAGGGGACTACTGGCTAGCCTCCTGCCTTCTGACTATGGCCCCTGTTCTGATAGCTGTATTTTACCCTGCAGAAAGGTTGGTGTATTTCTGCCAGGGCATTTGTGACTTTCAGTATGTGAGTAGTGCTACCCCAGATAGCTATGCCATGGAGCCTATTCGTGTAACGAAAGACTATGGAAAAGACTTTGGCTCCATGGCGATTGAACTGTATGTATGTGATCGGAGCGCCGTTCGGTAATAATGTGCGCTCAGATCTAAGCTATATGGTGATATGTTGCATGTATATTTTTTATGTAGTAATTGTAACATTGTGTAATTTTACGTCTTTTTGTAACCATGTGGTTAATGGAGTCTTGCCTCTGTCTTGGAAAATAATTTCATTACTTCCCAATTATCTCCAGGATAGAGAGAAGGGATCGTGATGTCACTGTGGGAGTGTTTTGTTTGTATTGTCTGTAATTGGCTAATATCCAATATGTCTCCCATTGTTCCATCAGGTCCCCTAGGGAAGTGTCCACCTTGTGGACACTTGCATAAATACCGGGAAGGTAGGCCTCAATAAACCAGACCTACTTGCACCTTTCTTGAAGCCTTGGCTCATGCATGGGGGAAGGGATACCTACACTCTGGGGATTATAATCACTTACTCCCCAGAGTAAGCTCTTGTATGAGCTTGATTTGTTCCTGCTACGCTCTCTGGATTTAGGAGAGGTTCACCCACTGGGAGCTGGATCCTGGTCGTGGATCCACGGTGGGTGAGAGTCGGCGAGACCCCGGAGCAGCTGCATCGCTGGAAGTGGGGTTCGCAGTGCTGATGGTGTCAGTTGGAGTGCTCGGAGTCCACGGCAAGCGCTAGGAACATTGATTGGCGGAGGTACTCAGTCGGAGTGCCAACGGTCCGTCACATTTGGTGACAGCAGTGGGATGGCGTCCTAGTGCGAGGACCAGCAGCTCGGAGACACCGGTAACGTGTGGCATTACGGATTTATAATTGAGGGCAACGCTAGCACTCGTGCAGCGCCCCTATCTACAGAGGAACTCAAGAGAATGGAGCGACCTAGCGACCGCGCAGCGCAGCATCCCCATGTGAAGAGGAGTTTCTCTGGAGATTTCAGCAACACATGGACCAGCAGGATGGGCCTGTATCAGAGGAGGGCATACTGGACTGGAGAAATGCTGCTCGGAAGGAGCTGTAGTATGAGGCCTTAGAGGAGGTACAGCGGCGAGAGAGAGAGCCTTCCCAGTGACGAACAGCGGTTCCAGGTACTTGTGGCCCTGCGGTCACCTTTCCTAGGGGAGCAACCCCTGGATGAGTGGGTAATGGAACTGTGGGACCTGGTTTGGAAGGAGTTGTGGCTGGATGGAGCTTACCGGGCAATAAAGTGGTACGCCACCCAGCGCAACCCCTGGATGACTAACCACTATCTGCCAGAAGGAGAGGATTATAATGGCCCGGGCTTACTGTGGGAGGCCTTTGAGGAGGGCAATGACTTTGGATGCTCTGCTGGATCTTCCCCGAGTGGACGATCTGGGGCCAGACCTGATTCATCTGGTCACAATGGAGTGGGAGCTGGAGCAGAGCTACCAACATCTGTTCAGCTTAGCACAGCAACCAAGTATACTACCAGGAGTAGGGACAGTCGGTCCTGCTCCCCAGCGGCAGTATACTTTGCAGTGAGAGGATACAATCGGTCTCCCTTCCCAGCGGCGGCCTGAGTTCCAGGAGGAGGTGATGGTCGATCCCTCCACCGTACAGCAGCCAGCGTCCTGGGGAGGGGAGGCAACCGGCCTTCCTCTCCAACAGCAGCCAGAGGTACCAGAGGTGAGGGACCTCATAGACTTGGCCTGGGACCGGAGATACTGGGAGAGGGGGAAGACAACCCTAACCACACTATCGCAGATGGGACCGCGGTTTCTGTGTCAGTCCTACAGGGATGCTGGATGGGCGGTCCAGATCCCCTACCAACCCCGCATGGATGCCAGGAGGAGGAGGTAAGCGAAACTTCCCCTCCCCAGCTACATCCCAACCGGGTCCTGGGGGCAGTGGATGAGCCTGCGATACCCACTGAACCCCTCCCAGCAGCAGAGCTGGCATCTGGCATCAGAGGCTAACAGCGCTCTGCCCCCCCTTTTCCCCTGGTCCAGAGCCTGTCTTACCACGGGTTACCCCAGCGTAAGAGCTGGCAGCAAGCAACACCGGCAGTTTGCCTAGCTGCACCAGAGAGACCGAGAGTGCTGCGCTGTCCCACTACAAACGTGAACCTACAGGCCAGTACCATTTATTGTGAGGAAGTTACTCTGCGTATTTTTCTTTGTGGGTTGGCTGCCTGACTAACCTAGGTACTGACCGGCAGAAGGTCAGGTACCTGTTTAGTCTTCCCCCCAAAGGGAAGATGTGTGACGAAGTGCCCTTCGCCACTTGTGCCTTGAGGGAACTACTGGCTAGCCTCCTGCCTTCCGACTATTGCCCCTGTGCTGATAGCTGTATTTTACCCTGCAGAAAGGTTTATTTGTGTATTTCTGCCGGGGCGTTTGGGACTTTCAGTATGTGAGTAGTGCTTGTAGTAGTGCATGTATATGTTTTATATAGTAATTGTAGCATTGTGTAATTGTATGTCTTTTTGTAACCATGTGGTTAATGGAGTCTTGCCTGTGTCCTGGGAGATAATTTGATTACTTCCCAATTATCTCCAAGATAGAGAGGAGGGATTGTGATATCACTGTGGGAGTGTTTTGTTTGTATTGTCTGTGATTGGCTAATATCCAATATGTGTCCCATTGTTCCATCAGGTCCCCTAGGGAGTGTCCACCTGGTGGACACTTGCATAAATACCGGGCAGGTAGCCCTCAATAAACAAGACCTACTTGCACCTTTCTTGAAGCCTTGGTTCATGCTTGGGGGAAGGGATACCTACACTCTGGGGATTGCTATAATCACTTACTCCCCAGAGTAAGCTCTTGTATGAGCTTGATTTGTTCCTGCTACGCTCTCTGGATTTAAGAGAGGTTCACCCACTATGAGCTGGATCCTGGTCGTGGATCCAGGGTGGGTGAGAGACGGCGAGACCCCGGCGCAGCTGCATCACTGGAAGTGGGGTCTGCAGTGCTGATGGTGTCGGTTGGAGTGCTCAGAGTCCTCGGCAAGCGCTAGGAGCATCGATTGGCGGAAGTGCCAGCGGTCCCTCACAGAGATGTTCCACTCTATGATTACTATTAGAACAATCAGTACATTGTACAATATATTCCATTACACGTTTATCCACCAACTGTTGACCTAACTGTCTCAGTTTACATTCAATCCTAATTCGAGAGATTACACCTCTACCTTATTGCGACAAATGGAATTTTATCTCCTGCAAACATAAACTGATGGGCCAGCAGAATAGGAACTCAGATATATGCTTTCATTATTCATGGTTGAAAGGGCTGAGCGATAATTAGATGCTTTAAGTGTTTTTGAATGTGTACATCTCATACGAAAGTAATGCTGTATTGGAGCATTCAGCTACGTGATACTCATTCTACGGAGAATGACATTTTGTCTTTTCCGGGCTGCATCAGACCATCCAACTCGTTAGCAAGGATGCCGCATTTAATTAATATCAAACACTGTGCTAAAGGCAGAGAAGTATTTACTCTTACCGCTGCCTTAGGTCATTCCAAAAATGCATGCCCTCTTTACTAATACCTCATCCCCTTGGAACTGTTTCTTGCTGAGCCCCACAGGTAATCCAACCGTGCTGGATCCACTTGCATATATTCCATTCCAGCAGTTAATAAATATATAATGAAACCAGAAAGGCTGCACTCACCTGAACATGCACACATTATAAGGGTGCTGCTGGGGCCAATTAACACAACATACAGATCCCACTCACTAACTCTGTATGATATATGTTATAATTATCATTAGCATTATTCTGTAGCGATTTACAATTATAGAAAGGGGCTATTTAAGAGGTGAAGAGTTCCCTGCTCAAATGCGTTTACAAATGATGAGATTTTGAGGTAGGTGGATATTATATCATTAGGTGGCTCACCCAAGGACATTTACAAACCTCCTATAGTAATTATTTTAGCACTGCTCTAACCAGCCGATATATTTATAAAACCTGGTTACCTACATATGGCGTGTGTGTAAATATACCACACTCACCATTAAGGTAAATTATAACAGCTAGGTGGCAGGGCACAGGGCACGTTATGGCCAGGGCTCCAATACAGAGGAAGGAGGTAAGAAAGGCAGTGTTGCAGCGTTCCTTTATTGTGGGGTTTAGGTGACGGTCACAGTGACATGCAGCAAAGTAACTGTGTGAGCGACCACCAATAATAATAAAATATGCTGGGGATGGGTCAACAGTTACTGACGTTGCTTTATAATTTACCTGCCATCTATTGCTTGTGTTAACAGCCGTGAGCAGCAATGGAAATGGGAAGCAGCCATTCTTTACAGAACTACTTTTAAGAAATATGAGGGGTCATCCTGCCGCCCCCCAAAAGGCAACCGTGGCCCAGGCCTTGCTTGTCATATGTCAAGTATATAGCTGGTTGCAGGGTAGTGAATATATAGATAATGAGAGAATTAGAGGAATGTATTTATTTATTTTTACCTCTAGTAGTCCACGCTAGGTATTAAAAGGGGTATTGGAGTCGGCAAAAAAACAGCAAACCATGCTACTGTCCTTGGTTCCGCAGGACCATCTAAAACTAGGGGTTCTACCCAGCTGACCCCAATCAGTACAGCCTGAGCACTTCAGTACACACTTGCACTGTGCTGTGTAAACGTAGAACTTATACTCAGAACATCACAACAGCATCTAAGCATGGGCAAGTAATACTGTAGCTAAAATTCAGATATGAGTCAGCGTAGCAGATTTTTTAAAAATAAAATGATTTTTTTTCGATTTTTAAAATGCTGTTGTGTAAACATAAGACCCATTTGAAATTACAGGCATCTCTCTCCAGCTTTCAATATCAGAAAGTTAATGACGTGTAACTTGATTGATGGCTGATATCAGCATGAGGTCAACCAACATAATTGTTAGAATTAGAATAAGGACAGCCAAAACATTGAAGGGTAATTAACTTTCTGATTTAGTATTAAAACATCATCCAAACTAACAATCATAAAGAAATATGGGATGCGGTAGGGGAACAAAATAATAAACAAAAGCATATAGACCGAGTTAGAAAAAAAACAATATTATAAAAAAAAAAAGTCATTGTGGGCGATCAGCTTTAATAAATGAGTTGTTCTTTTTTAACAGTGGAGTCTTAATAAATAGAACGACTGGTGCCAACTTTTAAAAAATGGACTCTCTCATCTACCGTAAGCAAGCCCCTCAGATGTTTTCATTAAGAAATCAATTTGTCAGGCATCCCAGCTGTATGTGCATCTATAACACGCACTAGCTCTTTATGTTCTCCTTCATAAACTCATAAATAGATTGTGTCATAAGCCACTTTAAAAAGCGTATTACTATGATAAATGTGTACTAGCATTGTAAATAAAAATCAATTATCGGATAAATACCACTCTTTTCAAAAGCCTAACTTTTTTTTTTTCCATTAGGCACAAGAAACCATTGGAAGAAAGATTTATCATTGTGGGAGATTGGGGGAGATTACAGGTTTCATTTGTGCCTAGACAGCAGTGCACCTACATGAAATATTCCAGCGGTCCACATGTCAGAGATAGGAAGAATGCTTTTATGCTAATTACTAGACACATTGTGTAAAGCAATTTAGAAATGAATATTGCAGTATCGAATTATACATTTATAAACGGTTTTAGACTCTGCTCATGTGGTGGTACTAAATGAGATTCTCAATCCCGAGAAAGAGTAGATTGTAAAATGTGTGGGCAAACTAAAATGACGGTGTTATCTGCATATTATGCAAGTTTCTCCTTTTGAGCATGAAACCTCATAGAAAATATAGTCAGTGGCGTACTAAGGGGGAGTGGCAGGGGTGGTACGCCCTGGGTGACACTGACTAGAGGGGTGCCTGGGGCGAACTTTCACAGGGGCAGCCCCTATGTCTTATGTAAAGAGACTGTCTGATGTAGAGTTTCCCATCCAGCAGCAGCAGGTCTTCTGTTCTCGCCATCCGCGGGTTGCAACGCTCTCGCGGACCGCGAGAACAGAGGACCTGATGCTGGATGGGAAACGAGCAGGCAGGGTTCTGGGCCCCTGTTCACTGCCCATCTATCCTGTGCCACCGGACCACCAAGACCACCTGTCGAGGAGGACGGGATGGGCAGGTATCAGGGAGGAGGGGAGGGGCAAACCATACACACTGCTCACCTTCCCAGCACTTATTCCACACAACACACACATAAGCTGCATACACTATACACAAGCCATACACTATACACACTGCATACGCTATGCACACTGCATACACTATACAGACTCCATACACTATACACACTGCATACGCTATGCACACTGCATACACTATACAGACTCCATACGCTATACACACTGCATACGCTATACACACTGCATACACTATACAGACTCCATACTATATACACACTGCATACACTATACACACACTCCATACACTATACACACTGCATACACTATACACACACTCCATACACTATACACACTGCATAGACTATACACACTCCATACACTATACACACTGAACTGTGATGTCCCGTAGCGTGCCGATCCTATTTTTTTTAAATTGAGGTGTGTATGCTGCCGTATTCTGCTTGTGTTATTTATACTGTAATTGCTTTGTATCTTTGTATTTGTGCGTATATGAGCTATTATATTGTATATGTTCATTAGTAGTTTATGGTATTGTGTATGATACATATGAATGTGGGCTGTGTATGGGGGCTGCTTGTGGAATTGTGTGTGGATGGATATGTCACATTGTGTGTTTGGTAGTGTGTGGGCTGTTTTTGGTATTGCATGTGAGAGGCTGCATGTGGGGTTGTGTGCATGTATGTGGATTGTTAGCGGGTTACGTTTGTGCGGATTGTGAGTATGTTTATGTATGGGCTGTTCATATTATTTGTATGATGGGAGGGTTATTCTGCAGGTCTGTGTATATCTTGCAGTGTGTGTGGCTTCCCTGGGTTCCAGTGGGGGCCAGGCTGGCCAGATACAGGTTTAAGGACAGGAGCTGCAACAGCAGCTGCGGGCTGCTCTACTACAGTGTGGATTCCCATTCACAAGTGCTGGGAGGCAGTGATCTGAAATCACTTCCTCTATGTACTGCAATGCTTAAATTGAGGATTGTCCTTCACCACCTCTTTGTATTAGCAGATATCTGAGGTTTTACTGGGTCTCCTGATAGCCAGAGCCTGTTTGGCTCTAGCAGCCTTGAGTGCCCTGCAAAGACACCTCGAGTACTGTACATGGCACTAGTGCCGTAGGTTGCCTACCCCTGCACTATACATACTGCATACACTATACACACCCCATACACTATACACACTTCAAACACTATACACACTGCATACACTATACACACTCCATACACTATACACACTCCATACACTATACATACTGCATACACTATACACACTCCATACACTATACATACTGCATACACTATACACACTCCATACGCTATACACACTGCATACACTATACAGACTGCATACACTATACACACTGCATACACTATATATACTGCATACATTATACACACTCCATACACTATACATACTGCATACACTATACACACTCCATACACTATACACACTGCATACACTATACACACTCCATACACTATACACACTGCATACACTATACAGACTGCATACACTATACACACTGCATACACTATACACACTCCATACACTATACACACTGCATACACTATACAGACTGCATACACTATACACACTGCATACACTATACACACTCCATACACTATACATACTGCATACACTATACACACTCCATACACTATACACACTCCATACACTATACACACTCCATACACTATACATACTGCATACACTATACACACTCCATACTCTATACACACTCCATACACTATACATACTGCATACACTATACACACTCCATACTCTATACACACTCCATACACTATACACACTGCATACACTATACACAATCCATACACTATACACACTGCATACACTATACACAATCCATACACTATACACACTGCATACACTATACACACTGCATACACTATACACACTCCATACACTATACACACTGCATACACTATACACACTCCATACACTATACACACTGCATACACTATACATGCTGCATACACTATACACGCTGCATACACTATACACTCTGCATACACTATACACACTCCATACACTATACATACTGCATACACTATACACACTGCATACACTATACATACTGCATACACTATACACACTCCATACACTATACATACTGCATACACTATACACACTCCATACACTATACAGGGAGTGCAGAATTATTAGGCAAATGAGTATTTTGACCACATCATCCTCTTTATGCATGTTGTCTTACTCCAAGCTGTATAGGCTCGAAAGCCTACTACCAATTAAGCATATTAGGTGATGTGCATCTCTGTAATGAGAAGGGGCGTGGTCTAATGACATCAACACCCTATATCAGGTGTGCATAATTATTAGGCAACTTCCTTTCCTTTGGCAAAATGGGTCAAAAGAAGGACTTGACAGGCTCAGAAAAGTCAAAAATAGTGAGATATCTTGCAGAGGGATGCAGCACTCTTAAAATTGCAAAGCTTCTGAAGCGTGATCATCGAACAATCAAGCGTTTCATTCAAAATAGTCAACAGGGTCGCAAGAAGCGTGTGGAAAAACCAAGGCGCAAAATAACTGCCCATGAACTGAGAAAAGTCAAGCGTGCAGCTGCCACGATGCCACTTGCCACCAGTTTGGCCATATTTCAGAGCTGCAACATCACTGGAGTGCCCAAAAGCACAAGGTGTGCAATACTCAGAGACATGGCCAAGGTAAGAAAGGCTGAAAGACGACCACCACTGAACAAGACACACAAGCTGAAACGTCAAGACTGGGCCAAGAAATATCTCAAGACTGATTTTTCTAAGGTTTTATGGACTGATGAAATGAGAGTGAGTCTTGATGGGCCAGATGGATGGGCCCGTGGCTGGATTGGTAAAGGGCAGAGAGCTCCAGTCCGACTCAGGCGCCAGCAAGGTGGAGGTGGAGTACTGGTTTGGGCTGGTATCATCAAAGATGAGCTTGTGGGGCCTTTTCGGGTTGAGGATGGAGTCAAACTCAACTCCCAGTCCTACTGCCAGTTCCTGGAAGACACCTTCTTCAAGCAGTGGTACAGGAAGAAGTCTGCATCCTTCAAGAAAAACATGATTTTCATGCAGGACAATGCTCCATCACACGCGTCCAAGTACTCCACAGCGTGGCTGGCAAGAAAGGGTATAAAAGAAGAAAATCTAATGACATGGCCTCCTTGTTCACCTGATCTGAACCCCATTGAGAACCTGTGGTCCATCATCAAATGTGAGATTTACAAGGAGGGAAAACAGTACACCTCTCTGAACAGTGTCTGGGAGGCTGTGGTTGCTGCTGCACGCAATGTTGATGGTGAACAGATCAAAACACTGACAGAATCCATGGATGGCAGGCTTTTGAGTGTCCTTGCAAAGAAAGGTGGCTATATTGGTCACTGATTTGTTTTTGTTTTGTTTTTGAATGTCAGAAATGTATATTTGTGAATGTTGAGATGTTATATTGGTTTCACTGGTAATAATAAATAATTGAAATGGGTATATATTTGTTTTTTGTTAAGTTGCCTAATAATTATGCACAGTAATAGTCACCTGCACACACAGATATCCCCCTAACATAGCTATAACTAAAAACAAACTAAAAACTACTTCCAAAAATATTCAGCTTTGATATTAATGAGTTTTTTGGGTTCATTGAGAACATGGTTGTTGTTCAATAATAAAATTAATCCTCAAAAATACAACTTGCCTAATAATTCTGCACTCCCTGTACATACTGCATACACTATACACACTCCATACACTATTCATACTCCATACACTATACACACTGCATACACTATACACACTCCATACACTATACACACTGCATACACTATACATACTGCATACACTATACACACTCCATACACTATACACACTCCATACACTATACACACTGCATACACTATACACACTGCATACTCTATACACACTTCATACACTATACACACTCCATACACTATACATACTGCATACACTATACACACTTCAAACACTATACATACTCCATACACTATACACACTCCATACACTATACACACTGCATACTCTATACACACTCCATACACTATACACACTCCATACTCTATACACACTTCAAACACTATACACACTCCATACACTATACATACTCCATACACTATACATACCGCATACACTATACATACTGCATACACTATACACTATACACACTCCATACACTATACACACTCCATACACTATACACACTTCATACACTATACATACTCCATACACTATACACACTGCATACACTATACACACTCCATACACTATACACACTGCATACACTATACACACTCCATACATTATACACACCCCATACACTATACACACTCCATACACTATACACACTCCATACACTATACACACTGCATACTCTATACACACTCCATACACTATACACACTCCATACACTATACACACTTCAAACACTATACATACTCCATACACTATACACACTCCATACACTATACACACTGCATACACTATACACACTGCATATGCTATACACACTAACTTGAAGGGAGAGTGAAAGAGGAGGATCAGTATTAGGAGGAGGAAAGACAAGGATCTCAGTTTTAGAGAGATTGAGTTTCAGAAAGCTGGAGGACGTCCAGTCAGAGATGGAAGAAAGGCAAGCAGTGGCACGTTGCAGGATGGCAGGAGAGAGGTCCAGGGAGGAGAGATATATCTGGGTGTCATCAGCATACAGGTGGTAGTGGAATCCAAAAGAGGTAATAAAGACAAAATAGAAGGGGACCAATGACAGAGCCTTGGGGAACTCTAACTGAGACAGGACAAGGGGAGGAGGTATCATTAGAAAAGAAGACACTGAATGAGCCTTGGGAGAGATAAGAGGAAAGCCACGAGAGGACAGAGTCACAGAGACCGAGTGATTGAAGAGTTTGAAGAAGGAGAGCATGATCAACAGTGTCAAATGCAGCAAAGAGGTCAAGAAGAATTAGTATGGAGTAGTGGATAGAGCTAGGGACAGAGACACTATAGCATTAGAAACACGTTTGTATTCATAATGCTATAGTATTCTTTTACACAATTAAAGTCTGTGAATTATTTCAATATAAGATTTTTTCATATTTTAAATCAAAGATGTATTGCTATATTGTTAAAATGGGTATGATTAACATTATATTCTATCTGAAAGTTTAACAAACACAGCACATAATAATTTTGTAACTGACTAATAATTAGATATAGTAGATTTCAGATTTTATTATTGTAACTGCATGGAAAAGGGAGAATGCTGATAAATTTGAAGCTTCAATCTGAAAAGTCTGAAAAATATAAAGAGTACGTTTTAAAAACACATTATTTTGGGGCGGGGCCTGGCCATCATGGTGGTTAGATGCACATGGTGTGAGCTCCTCACATAAAGCTTCAATTCCACTATTTAATGGTGGGATACTACCTGCAGCGATCACTCAAACGTGAACCAACCTGTCCCTGGGGTACCCTCCTGACCAAGTCTGAAGTTCCACCACATAGCCTTGTGGCCTGGAAATATTTTGCGGGCCTAGACGCCTGGGATACTCCACAGAGGGGAGAAATGGACGATCTCTAAGCCTAGACCTGCTGGCGTCCACACAACTGTTCCTAGAGCCCTGATTGCCTGAGCCCTTTGGACCAGTGGGGGATATCCCAGTCCCCACTGGTGTAATCTTCTGACTTACCCTGCATGACGCTCACAAGCCACAGTTCTTGACAAAGGCAGCCTGCTACCTAAAATGGAGGCACCGCCGGGGCCTATAACGACACCTGCCTACCCACAGTCACCCACCACTGTGGACCCACTCCTACAGGCATTTGACCGAATATGTGTCCAATCCTGGAAGAAACTCAACGATTGGGCCCTTCCTTGCTGCTGCTCACATAGACCAAGCTGTGGTACCCCAGATCAGGTCTGCAGGCGCATCCCGGCACAACCCCCACACAGCAGCAGCACAGAAATGCAAGCAGCAGGCGCATATGTGCCGAAGTAACGGCACCTGGGGGCGAGAGTTGAGAAGATCGCAACCCCTGCAGTGCTCCTGGATAAGGAGTGACAGCACAAAGCGACGATCAAATTCTGGCAGCTCATGCCACCCCCAGAGGGTGAAGACATTCACCGCAGAGAGCCCTCAAGTCCCTGCCAAGATGTCTCTTTGGCAGATTGGGAACCTCTCCAAGGGGAGAAAAAAAAGACCGGGTATTCCGGGCACCGGCTCCCAGGGCGGTCTGGACTGAGATGGCAAGTTGGTATGGAAGAAGGGACTGCATCTGTAACTGACATCACATCCCAAACTGCGGCACCCCTGAATTATAGGCAGATGGCAAAAGGAGAAGCACTGCCTGGAACCAACATACCCTTCCTAATCTGGCCTATTAGTTGCATAGGCTGAGAGAAAAAGGAGAGAGCCTCGTTTAGCTCTGCACCTGACTCTAACCACTGCAGCGCTGCTCTGCTCTTTCTCCTCAATACCCGCAAGATATTGGTCCCCAAGTGGCTACACATTTTGTTGGACATTGAAATTGCTATTTGTTTGTCTACTTATTCTTATTCAAATGCCAGCATAGTTTAGCATGGTTACTACCCAGGCATTTATTTACCAACCACCTACATGTCTAGTTTGTACAGCATGTTTGCATAATCGTTATAAAATTGAACTACCACCTAGCTTGATTATGATCAGCTTAAACCTTACTCTATAGTTAGACATGACATAATTATCTAATAGTCATGTGTGTTATAATATTACTAAAATAAATATGCAAATGTTCTCTATGCCTTGACATTGTACACTATTGAAATATTCTTCAATGCTAATGTGGCATCGCAAGCATGATTGTTATCACCTGCACAACCAAAATAAAGAATTTTAAAAAATAAATAAAAAATATTAATAATTAATATTATATAAAGACCTGTCCTTCACTTAATGGAAAACCTTTAGCCAAGACAGTGAAGTCATTGTGAGATCATGAGTTGTGATGTAACAAAGCTATTGGACGATCAGTGTGCAGAGTAAAGGCAATCAGCGGGTTTCATTGCAGCAAGGATGACGCACATTGCATCCCTCATTCTTATAACTCTGGCTGTCACTGAACTTAGTGCTATACCGATTCCCTTAAACATGGATGAACATTTTGAGAAGAATTTAAAGGAGGAGGAATTAACAATTGAGGAAGAGGACAAGCATAATCTGGACAGCTCTATCAGAATTATAACGATTTCCATGGCTATATTTTTATCTGGAATGTTTGTCATCACCATGTATGTACGTAGTGGGGAATCATGATGCAGCATAGTACATAAACTAACCCCATTCAAACCCCCAAAAACGACAGACGACGACTTAGTATGGATGAAAACAGGCCACAGCGTTTATTATCACAAACTAAATTACTGCATAACACATCCATAACTTTATTTATTAAATCTCTTCTTTTTCAGTAACCAAAAACGTTAGACATAAATAGGCATAAATTAACATATATACATATATAACTCCACCCATAGTGTTATACAGTGACCCAACCGTCCTTGCCAATAAACATACAGTAGTTCCTAATCACCACTTCCTCTCACCTCCCCCCTCGTCATAAAAATCATATCAGCCATACCTGGGGAGAGGAGAACACCTGGGTTACAGAGACGCCGGCCACCATTCACTCTGCAGCAGCTTGGAGGAAAGCTAAAAAACCTCAACCTCCATCCCTCAAGCCATGAAACTAAAGGCCCAGGCAAACAGGAGCAGGAGGACAGGAAGCTGTTTGCTGGCCCGAATCCTAAGTGGCACTGAGGTAAGACCTCCCCCACACTAACTTATACAGAACATAATCCCACCCACACATTCTTTTCCAGAACACAATCCCACCCACACACTTTTTCCCATCCAATCCCCTGCATCTATCACCACACACATACATGTGCCCTTGTCCGCTTAGCTGCACTATCTCCCCAGGGCCTTATTCCTGACTTGCTGCTTGCTGCACCTGACTTTAACACTGTAGTGCTGTATTACGAAAACACAGTGATAAACCAAAACTTTAAACAGCAAACCGCAAGTTGAAGAAGAGACGTAGGATGAGAACTGGAGATCTCAACGAGGATATACATCTGGATATTGTGAATGGTCTTAAATTTAAATAATTATGTGTATTCTAATGGGTCTCATTTGTTTCTGTTAAATTGTATCAATATAAGAGTTTTATTGATTCATATTTTTTTTTTTTGCTTGAAAAATCAAGATGCATTAATGTGGTGTTAAAATAGTTAGGATTCCCTAGCAGGGTGATAAACAAAGAGCCTAGCCTGGCGGCGAAATTCCACCCACTCAGTACATAGCTGCACGGCCAGATTCACCTGCTATGTAGAGTTTCCACTGATGTACATAGTTAAACCTAAGGAAACCTCGTATATACATACCTTGTGGTTTGAAACAAAAATAAAACATTTTAAAAAATATATATATCTAAATATATCTAAAAATAATTAGGATTAATGTTATATTCTGTTTGGAAGTTATCAACAAAAAAGCACATGATAATATTGGAGTTAACTGATAATTCGATATAGTAGATTGCTGTCTTTACTTTTGTAACATTATGGAAAATCTTTAGCTTGAATAATAATGTCATTGTGAGATCACGAGCTGTGATGTAACAAAGCTGTGGCATGATCAGTGTGCAGAGTAAAGGCTATCACTGGTACTTTGCGTGTTGCCTTGCAGCAAGGATGACGTACATTGCCTCTCTCATTCTTATAACTCTGGCCGTCACTGAACTCAGTGCTATACCGATTCACTTAAACAAGGATGAACATTTTGAAAAAGATTCAAATGATGAGCTTGCAAATGATGAAGAGCAGAAACGTAATTTGGAGAGCACACTCAGAATTAAAGAGATTGAATCGTCTATAGTAGTTGCAATTTTTGGCATCTGCTGCTTATTAGCGTGTTGCTGCTTGCTGTGCCCGATAGAATACATTAATAACTTCCTGAGGAAGATAACAAATACTTTAAATAGAAAACCGGAAGATGAAGATAAGAAGTAGGATGAGAACTGGAGATGTCAACAACGATATACATCTTGATAATCTGAATGGTCTTGATTTTAAATAATGGCTTGTATTCTAATGAAGTCTCCTTTTTTTCTATTTAATTGTATCAATATAAGATTTTTATGGATTCATATTTTTTATTGCTTGAAAAATCAAGATGCATTAATATGGTGTTAAAATCGATGGGATTAACATTATATTCTGTCTAGAAGTTATCAACAAATACAGTACATGATAATATTGGAATTAACTGATAATTAGATATAGTAAATTGTTGTCTTTTCTTTTGTAACTTCATTGACTCAGTTACACCTATATGTGTTGCTACTGCATGTGCAAAATATTACAAAAACATGATGATAAAATGCCGGTAGACAAAAAGCCACACATGTACGTTAAGTCCCCAATTGGGGGGTGGGGGTGGCTGTATAGGGCAAGGGACAGAGGCACTATAGCATTAGAAAAGGCTTGGTTTTCCATTTTTCCACACTGAAATTTGCCAGATTGGTTATGTTGTCTTTGAGAGCGTATGGTAGCCCAGAAATGAGACTTACCCCCCTTCAATCCATACCATTTGCATTAGTAGACAACCCAAGGTATTGCAAATGGGGTATGTTCAGTCTTTTTTAGTAGCCACTTAGTCACAAACACTGGCCAAAGTTAGCATTCATAATAGTTTTTTGCATTTTTAACACACAAACAAATATAAATGCTAGCTTTGGCCAGTGTTTGTGACTAAGTGGCTACTAAAAAAGACTGGACATACCCCATAATGAATATCCTTGGTTGCCTACTTTTCAAAAATATATATTTTGAAGGGGGTAAATTACATTGGCCATGGATGCATGTCGACCAGCTGTGACAATTCCAAGATGGAAAACTGGAATGAGCACCCTCCAAATAAGGTCTTTTAGCCCCATAGAACCCGACGCACCTATACATGGGTGGTATCACTGTACTCAGGAGATGTTGATGAACACATATTGGGGTGTTCTTTGGCAGTAACCCTTAAAGTTCTCAGTACATGTATTCTTAAATTGCTATGTGTGTCAAAATAATCACCAATTATTATTATTATTTTTTTATTCTGCATAGACTGGTGGTAAAATGGTTGCATGAAAAGAGTCCAAATACATGTGAAGGGTTATTCAGGGATTCCTGACAGATATCAGTGTTACAATGTAACTTGTTAATTTTGAAACAAAACGGTTTGGAAATAGCAAAGTGCTACTTGTACTTATAGAGCTATAACTTTCCAAAAAAAGCTAAGTACATGTTAACATTTGGTATTTCTAAACCCAGGACAAAATTTAGAAACTATTTAGCATGGGTGTTTTTTGGCAGTTGTAGATGTGTAAGAGATTTTGGGGGTCAAAGTTTGAAAAAGTGTGTTTTTAAAAAAAAAATTTCATCATATTTTATAGTTTTGTCATAATAAATTATATGATATGATGAAAATAATATAATCTTTAGAAAGACAATTTAATGGCAAGAAAAACAGTATATATTTTGTGTGGGTACAGTAAATGAGTTAGAGGAAAATGACAGCTAAACACCACAGAAATGTAAAAACCTGTCCTTAACGGTAAGAAAATTGAAAAGTGGTCTGGTCACTAAGGGGTTAAATATACAAGTTTTATTTTCCATAATTTATATTTTTGCTTGAGAAACCAAGACGCATTAATAAATTGTTAGAATATAATGTTAATCATAATTATTTTATCTGAGTAGCTGAGGATACTGGGAGTAACATATCCAAATTGCACGAAAATCCGTTTGGTAGTTTCCGTGTCACATCGTATGGATGTTTGACCGGCTCGCCATGCGGTTGTATCCGATTTAGAGTTCCATGAAATTGGTAGTAAGAGCCGGTCTCCGTTCGTGCAGAATTATACGAAAACCACTATAGGTAGAATGCCACTGGTTATATGAGAATGCTCCCCTCGTTCGGTTGATTGAAACTTCCGAACTTCGGTCTTGTACTGTAAGGAGAAATGGGTCAGACGGGACTTCCATAAAGACCCGGTGTTCGTGCGAGTGCCACGCAGAAAACAGTTCCAGGCACTCGACGACCAGATCCCGCTGGCCTTGTTCGGGAGTTTAAGATGGCCGCCATCCTTTGTTCTCATCACGTGTTCGTATGCCGAATGGCGGCCACCTAGGAGCACTCAATTACCTTGTGGTTTCATGTTGCAACATGGTGTTCTACGTACTAATTGTTACCCAGGGTGGTCTCTGTTCGGTAGAACAAATAATCTACCGAACACACACAGAAAAACGAATGATCATAAATCATTTAGGTAGCAGGGAGAGAAAATAGTCGAATGAAGACAGAGAATACAGGGAAATTCTTCACAATGGCCCCCCTTTTTCTCCCTGCTCCGGCACACACGGTTGCACCCTTCCTGGTCCAGTGGGGCTGGCGGGAAATCCGATTTTGTTAATCCGTTAATAAGTCAGTTTGGCGGGACAGCCCGTGTGCATTCCCGTTCTGCTTGCCTGGGCGGTAGTGTATGGTAAAATCATATGGTTGTAGGGCAAGGCTCCAGCGCAGCAAACGGGCATTATCCCCTGAGACCCGGTTGAGCCACACCAAGGGATTATGGTCAGTGATGAGGGTGAAGGCACGGCCATAGAGATAGGGGGTTAGCTTTTTGAGAGCCCAGACTAATGCCAGGCACTTCTTGTGCCTGGCATTAGTCAATGGCCGCATAACTGACCTCCCTTGGCAAAAGTTTTCAGCTCAGGTAGGCTACCGGGTGTTCTCCTCCGTCCTCTCTGACCTGGCTTAATACTGCCCCCAGTCCAAACATTGAAGCGTCTGTGTGGACGATAAAGCGTTTGTTAGGATCTGGGGTAACCAACACAGGAGCGTTAAGCCACCTCACACTCCAGGGACCACAGGACTTGTTGGGGCAACTTCTTTTTTGTCAAGTCAGTTAGGGGTTTGGCCAGGGCACTATAGTCCAGTACGAAGCATCTGTAGTAGCCGGCTGTCCCCAAGAAGGACATGACTTGTGTCTTGGTACGGGGAGTGGGCCAATTAGCAACGGCCTCGATCTTAGCCGGCTCTGGCTGTTGCTTACCACACCCAACTCGGTGGCCCATATATTGCACCTCCACCATACCAAGGTGACATTTGTCCGGCTTCAAGGTTAAGCCGGCCCCCCTAATCCTATCTAATACTGTCCCTATGTGCTCTAGGTGTGCCTCGCAGGTATCGCTATAAATAACAATATCGTCCAGGTAGGCACACGTGTAGTCCTGGAGACCCTCTAATAGGTGGTCCACCATCCGTTGGAAGGTGGCCGGAGGGTTCGTCATCCTGAACGGCATAACCCGAAATTGGTACAGGCCGAACAGGGTGATGAACGCTAACTTGGGGACCGCGTCCTCCGTGAGGGGGATCTGCCAGTATCCCTTACAGAGGTTTATCATGGTCAGATACTTCCCTGTGGAGATGAAGTCAAGCAGCTCGTCCATCTGTCTTGTCATTGAGCCACCTGTAAGACTACAGGTGAAGCCCAAGGACTGTCCGAATGCTCTAGTACTCCCAGCCGGAGCATTTAATCTATCTCTTTCCGATTCCCGTCTCTGACAGCTTCGGGAATGTGGTGAGGAGGTTGCCTTGTAGGTGGCCAGCTGGGTGTACCTGGGCTCCTGGGAGAACGTGGCCTGTTTGGCTTCCAGCAAACGGATAGCTTGACCCCTCTCTTGGGGCTCCAGCTGATCCCCTAACTGTACCAACTCTATTGTCCTCGTCTCCCGGTTGCCCCCTAATAGGTCGGGTAGGGGCAAAGCCTCTGTGTCCTCTCCAGCTGGGGCACAGATAGCTGTCACCTCTTCGGTCCTTTTGTTATAGGCTTTGAGCATGTGATGTGAAATGTCTGTTTCACATCCTCATTCTCGCAGCTGGCTATAGTGTAGGTGGTATCGCACACCTGCCCTATAACCTTGTAGGGACCCTGCCAGGCAGCCTGGAGCTTATCTGTTCAGACCGGTTGAAGCACCATAACCTTCTGTCCTATTTGAAAGCTCCGGTACCTAGCCCTCCGGTCGTACCATACTTTCTGGTGCTGCTGGGCCGCCTGGAGGTTTTCCTGCATGGCCTGAGCCAATTACTCCATGCGGTCCTGCATCTCCAGCACATAGGGCACAATCGGGGTCCCCTCTATCTCTGTGTGGCCCTCCCAGTGGTCCTTAATAAGGTCTAGGGGTCCCCTCACTCACCTCCCATATAACAATTCGAAGGGTGAGAACCCGGTGGATTCCTGAGGCACCTCCCGGTATGCAAAGAGGAGATGTGGCAGGAATCACTCCCAGTCCTTGTAGGCTCCCGTGAACGTCTTCAGCATCTGCTTCAGAGTCCCGTTGAAGTGCTCACAGAGACCATTGGTCTTGGGATGGTACGGGGAGCTGGTCAGGGGTTTAACCCCGCAGACCTTCCATAGTTGCTGGATAGAGTTGAGCGGACAACTGGATGTTTGGGTCCGACGGGTTCGGCCGAACTTTAAAAAAATTCCCGGTTCGGGCTCGAACTTGACCCCAAACTTGACTCCGAACCCGAACCCCATTGAAGTCAATGGGGACCCGAACTTTTGGCTACAAAAATGCCTCTAAAAAACTCCTGGAAAGAGCTAGAGAGCTGCAAAAGCAAGTGAAATGGGGGTAAGAGTAGGACAAGTGCCCTGCAAACAAATGGATAGGGAAATCACTTAAAATAACATAAAAAATAAAAATACAGCTGAGCCATAAAATAGCACTAGATTTTATCTTTGATTTTAGCTTTGGAAGAACATAAATCAAAATCTAAAGCATGGCTGTCAGGAGGATCATCAGAATTATCCATTTGAGAGAGGGTTGGAGTGCAGGGTATTCTCTTTCATTGTTCAAACTGAGCTCAACTCCTGATGCATGGAGAAAAGGCCTTCACAAGCCTCTGTTAATGTGTACCTAGTTTATACTAAGTGACCCATAGTTTGAGGAGGCGGTGACCATGGCGGTGGAGAAGGAAGCAGCGGTGGAGGAAGAGGATGAGGTAGCCAACACTGTATTTTATGTTTGTTTTTTTTAAATTGTGGTAACCCACAAAATATTGGGACATACAAATAAAGAAACATTTGCGGCCTGCGGTGCATTTCTTGCAGTCCTGATGCATGGAGAAATGCTCAACTCCTGATGCATGGAGAAAAGGCATTCACAAGCCTCTGCTAATGTGTACCTAGTTTATACTAAGTGACCCATAGGTTGAGGAGGCGGTGACCGTGGCGGTGGAGGAGGAAGCAGCGGTGGAGGAGGAGGATGAGGTAGCCAACACTGTATTTTATGTTTTGTTTTTTTAAATTGTGGTAGCCCACAAAATATTGGGACATACAAATAAAGTAAACATTTGCGGCCTGCAGTGCATTTCTTGCAGTCCTGATGCATGGAGAAATGCTCAACTCCTGATGCATGGAGAAAAGGCCTTCACAAGCCTCTGCTAATGTGTACCTAGTTTATACTAAGTGACCCATAGGTTGAGGAGGCGGTGACCGTGGCGGTGTAGGTGGAAGCAGCGGTGGAGGAGAGGATGAGGTAGCCAACACTGTATTTTATGTTTTTTTTTTTTATTGCTGTAGCCCACAAAATATTGGGACATACAACAAAAGAAACATTTGCGGCCTGCGGTGCATTTCTTGCAGTCCTGATGCATGGAGAAATGCTCAACTCCTGATGCATGGAGAAAAGGCCTTCACAAGCCTATGCTAATATGTACCTAGTTTATACTAAGTGACCCATAGGTTGAGGAGGCGGTGACCGTGGCGGTGGAGGAGGAGGATGAGGTAGCCAACACTGTTTTTATATATATATATATATATATTTTAATTGGGGTAGCCCCCAAAATATTGGGACATATAAAAAAAGACAACTCTTCCGCAGAGTAGATGTTGACATTATAGTTGCGCAGGAACTTTGTTGATTCTAGAGAACCTCGGGCAAATCGCACATCCCCGTGGCGGCAACTTTGCATGCGAATGTCATCCATATCAACTTTCGATGCCAGTTTCTGCGCCTACCATGGTGATTCTCGAGCTAATACATGCCTACGAGCACTAGGGGAAGGCCGCTCCGCTTTTGCACCCTGCTCCCTCTTATGCTGTGCTGGTGCCTCTGAGTGACCAGCGCCTCTTCCTCCAAACTGCACACGTCACTCGCATGACCTTGATTCCATGTGGGGTCTATGACCTCATCATCCTACACATCATCTTCCACCCACTCCTTAACCCTACCCTCCTTGCCGGTATGCACACTGCAGAAAGCCACAGCAGTTGGCACCTGTGTTTTTCCAGCATGTAAAGTCTGCAAAGGACATATGTTTTAGAATTTCCTCCAGGCAACAGTTTTCCCTATAAACTGACCTCTAAGTTTGACTTTTGAGGGTATTGCCCCAGAATTACAATATTGTTGAAGTAACTCTTAGCTATTGATAACTGGTTTAAATATAGCAGCTGGTTATCTGGTAGTTTCTAGTGTAGAAAATATCAATCTGTTTTCTATCACTCAGATCTGTGTAACAAGTGTTGTAGGTGTGAAACAATATTACAAGTGACCGATGTAGTAAATTTGAATCAAAGTTCCATTTGCAAAAAAAATTCTCGCCCATCTTCTGTGGGTTATTGCATTTTTAAGATTTATTGTATCACACAAGCCATGCACAGGTAGATTGTCTGGCACGTAGTTTTGGTGTTTGGTTTTTAACTTTGTAGTTGTGTCTTTACACAATACAGAAATGTATATTATTGCTTCTGTATATGAAGAGATCACAATTACACTTATTTTTCACTTTAAAAAAATAAAAAATCAGGCTACACAAAAATTGGTAATTCACAATATGACATTTGAAAAGCACATGACAGGATGTTGTATGATTTAAAAAAAAAGAACACACTACATGAAGATCCTGTTCACTAGAGTGTGTAGTCATGGGCGTCCGCAGGAATTTTTCCAGGGGGGGACATATTTGTAATGACATCCATGCTTGGTCCCTTTTTGACAGTGTCATGAAGGGGATGAGCATAGTCATTATCACATAAAGCCAGGGTGAATAGCGTTTTCACAACTATGGTGTCAGGAATACATGTTTGTATTCCTGAAACTATAGTGTTCCTTTAAGCAAATTATAGGTACATTCTGGTCACCATAACAACTTCATCTAAAAGATCAGGGAAGTGAGGCATAGGGGAGAGAGCCTACAGATCAGGGAAGTGAGGCATATTGGGGGCAGAGATAGCCTACAGATCAGGGAAGTGAGGCATGGGGGGCAGAGATAGCCTACAGATCAGGGAAGTGAGGCACATGGGGGGCAGAGATAGCCTACAGTTTAGGGAAGTGAGGCATATGGGGGACAGAGAGAGGCTACAGATCAGGGAAGTGAGGCATGGGGGGCAGAGAGAGCCTACAGATCAGGGAAGTGAGGCATATGGGGGGCAGAAAGAGCCTACAGATCATTGAAGTGAGACATGGGGGGCAGAGATAGCCTACAGATCCATGGGGCAGAGATAGCCTACAGTTTAGGGAAGTGAGGCATATGGGGGACAGAGAGAGGCTACAGATCAGGGAAGTGAGGCATGGGGGGCAGAGAGAGCCTACAGACCAGGAAAGTGAGGCATGGGGGGGCAGAGATAGCCTACAGATCAGGGATGGGGGGGCAGAGAGAGCCTACAGATCAGGGAAGTGAGGCATATGGGGGGCAGAGATAGCCAACAGGAAGGGTCAGCAAGGAGCAGGAAGGTAAAGTAAGAGAAGGAGCAGAAAGGAGAAGGAATAGAAATGAGCAGAAATGGGCAGCAAGGAGCTGAAAGGGACAGCAAGGAGCACAACAGGTAAAGTAGGAGAAGGAGAACAAATGAGCAGGAAGGTCTGCAAGGAGCAGGAAGGGTCAGCAAGGAGCTCGAAGGTAAAGCAGCAGAAAGGTAAAGTAGAAGGAGCAGAAAGGGTCAGCAAGGAGCTGAAAATGGCAGCAAGGAGAAGGAAGGCACAGAAGGAGCACAAAGGTGAAGTAGGAGATGGAACAGAAATGAGCAAGAAGGGTCTGCAAGGGGCAGAGAGGAGTGGGAAGGGCCTGCAAGGAGAAGGAAGCGTCTGCAAAGAGCAGAAAGAATAAGAAGGAGCACAAAGGTAAAGTAGGAGAAGGAGCAGAAAAGGGTAGCAAGGAGCAGAAAGGGACAGCAAGGAGCACAAAGGTAAAGAAGGAGAAGGAGCAGAAATGGTCTGCAAGCAGCAGAAAGGGATCAGAAAGAGAAATGAGCAGAAGTGGGAGCAAAATAAGCAGAAAGTAGCAGAAAGATAGAAAGGAGCAGAAGGAGCAATGGAAGAGAGAAGACAGTGTCAGAAGAAAAAGAAGACTGTGTTAAATGAAGGAGAAGAAAATGAGATTGGATCAGGAAGGACAAGTGAAGTGAACCCTCCACTTTATACTGGACACCACATCATAAGACTTTGGTACCTTGGCCTGGCAGGGAAACTTTGGACCTTCTCATCTCCCCAGGTAAAAAAAAAAACTATCAGTGTTAATGTGATCACTTTTATTTACTGAGTATCAGGAAGCACAGAGTGCCGCTGGGGAGGGGTGTCGCTGATTGGATAGAGCGGTCAGCTGGCACTCTAAGCCAATCAGTAGAAAAAGTAAAAAAATTTACGAACCAGGAACTAGCGATTGGCTTAGAGCATCAACTGACCACTCTAGCCAATCTGCAGCACCCATGCTTGATGTCAATCTGCACTTCCTGACACTCTGTTTCAGAAGCCAAAATCTCTGAGCGACCTGGAGATCTGGAGCTGGAGGAAGCCTTTGGGGTTAAACAATTTGAGAGTGTTTTAACCCCTTAAAGGAAAGAGAGCACACAGGGGCTTCCTGGCATCATAGCATTTTCATTTAGATTAAGTTGTTATGGTGACCAGAATGTACCTTTAATTTGCTTAAAGGAACACTATAGTGTCAGGAATACAAACATGTATTCCTGACACCATAGTTGTGAGAACGCTATTCACCCTGGCTTTATGTGATAATGACTATGCTCCTCCCCTTCATGACACTGTCAAAAAGGGACCAAGCATGGATGTCATTACAATTATGTCCCCCCCCCCGGAAAAATTCCTGCGGACGCCCATGGTTTTCATGCCTTACCAGGTGCTATGTATCATGATAAATATACACATTTGGGTTTCATTTATTAGAAAATTTACATTCTGTCTCCTAGTTCAATAAGTGCCTAATAAAGTGTTTTCATATTAAAGTGGCTGTGAACATTTTACTAAGACCCCTCTATTATTTGCAGAGGATATGAGAGTAAGGTATCTTCTTCCTTCATCTCCCAGCTTCACACTTCATGAGCCTGCATCACTGCTGTACATTCACAATGGTAGAATGCTGCAGTTTATATCGGCTTATTAGAATAGTGGTGGCTTGGAGGCCAAGGCAACACCTTGAACTCTTTGTCATGTTCCTCCAACCATTCCTGAACATATTTCTGCAGTGTGGCAGGGTGCATTACCCTGCTGAAATAGGCCACTGCCATAAAGGAACACCATTGCCATGAAGGGATACGTGGTCTGCAACAATCTCTAGGTATGTGTGATGTGTCAAAGTAACATCCACATGTATGACAGCACCCATGGTTTTCACGTTTTTCATCAATTTCAGCTACAGTATCCCTTCTGTGTAATCGGACCAGACGGACTGACCCTTATCAAAGACACTCAGATCTTCTCACTTGCCCGTTTTTCCTGCTTCCAACACATGAAATTCGAGAACTGACTGTACCCCACCCCTCGACAGGTGTCAATGTAACAACATAATCAATATTATTCACTTCCTCAGTCAGTGGTTTTAATGTTTGTGTTTTGCGGAATATGTTGTCGCCATATAAACGCTAATAATAAATAATTTGATTATCTACCAGAATGCAACTGTTGTAATGTGCTCAAACTCATCACTAGCAAAAGCTGTGAGAATTGGCAAAACCTAAGAGAGAAAGTTCTACCATTTGTCCAGTTTTGTCAACTTGGAGCTTGAATCAGTCAGGGAAATTCTAACACAGTTAATATGAATATTTCGTAAAGATTTTGCGTTTATGAAATGCTCTAAATGTGACATGGCGGTGACAGAGCTGATTTAAGTGGAACGTTTTACTGGAAAATGTTCATAACAGGAAATAACTGGGCGCTAATGAGAAGTCAATAGAGGGTAATAAAAGAACAGTGAACGTCCCACTTGCGTTTGCATCAAGATTATGGAAGAAATGTTTTTCTGCTATAATAACGCTCAGCTACACTTTGTCATTTTCAGACATTTGTTTCTGGTTTCCTCGCTTGCTGAGCATTACAATTATTTCCTAATACGTGAAAACAATTCTGTATGACTTTATTCTAAAACAAGTTGTGCTCTTTCTAGGGAAATAATGAACGTACGATGATAATAGTGCACAGTTTGTTTTTACTTTGTTGTCTTTTTTAATGCTTTATTACTGAGCTGGTAGAGACAGTAAATGTATGTGGGTATGAAAAACAGACTTGAGAGGGAAAGTGGTTAAATTGCTTAATATGTTACAAAATACCGTATGATTTAATTGCTAAGGGCCAAATTGCAATGTCCTGAAAAGCAGATTATAGCATTTAAGATACAATATTTAAATGAAAACTTGAAATATTTTAGCCTACATTTTGCAGTTTGGTTTTCAATTTGCCACCATTCACTGTTTAGTAAATAAACCCCCAAATCAGTAAGGAACCTGTCATTAAGATATGTAGCTGGCTATTTAATATGAGTCTACGGACAGTAGACTATACTACTACTACTTATCATTAGAGATGTCGCGAACCGTCCGCGAACTTCTCGCGAACGGTTCGCCACGGTTCGCCACGAGCTGTTCGCGGCGAACTCCGGTCAGCTGACACATCCCGGCCAATCTCCAGCAGACCCTCCCTCCCAGACCCTCCTACCCTCCTACTTCCTGTACAGCATCCATGTTGAGACGCGGACGGTTCGCGACATCTCTACTTATCATTGGAACTGGCATCTACATTAATGTGGTGTTAATGTGACTTAGCCACATTTAGTTTTGCACCCAACATCGCCCTAAATCAGTAATAGCAGGTTTTAGAATTTTTAAGTTCCTGAACTCCAAAACCCATCATGCTCAAGCACTTTTACATGTAGCTCACAAGCATCGTTGTAACTAAGGCTAGCCGTCATTCTCCTCTGCACTGCCTGGCTCTTACTTAGCCATAGCTTGTCTTAGCAGGCCTTGTGTTCTAATATATTATTACATTATTATAAATAGAATCTCTTAAGCCTCAGCTTTCTTTTCAATTATATGGAATGGTAGGGTGTGAAATATGAGAGATTAAGAAAAAAAAAACCAGACCATTCATTTTTCCTTACACTTAAGATTTCCAATTAACAGTTATTTCGCACTACTTAATAAAATAAAACCGCTCTGGAATAAGATGCGTTATTATGCTGGAGGATAAATTAGCTGTTTGTTCTACCTGAATAATTACAGATCTATTATTATGTTTTTTTTGTTTGTTTTTTAAGTGCAGAATTATTGCAATTTCTGAAAAACCAGACCATTGATTACTTAAAGAATAATTTGAATATAGGATCTCTTTTAGAAATTACATCACAGTAATTGTAAAGGTCTTATGGTAAAATGAGAAATTATATTTCAGGGACTTTTTTATAGACTATTTCAGGTGAACACAGAATAAAATACAATCAATTATGAAAAAGAAATGAATGTATTATTTGTAACATTTTTGATAGACGGACGGACGGATAGATAATTAGAAGGATGGACAGACAGATAAATAATTAGAAGGATGGATAGACAGATATGCAGATAGTCAGGCAGACAGACAGACAGATTTCTTTACACACCATCCTGATAGCTGGCGTCTAGAATAGATTAACATCAATCATTTTACACCAGTTAGCTTTCTGTCTGTCTATTTAACCATCTGTCTATCTTTGAATACATTAAGAACATTTACAGAATGTAGTAAACTGAACTTAATTCAGAACTTTTCTTTTCTTTGTGCGCGCAGGACTTGGATGTAGATTGGGACGATTTATGGGACCAGTTTGATGAGAGGAGATACCTTAATGCTCGAAGATGGAAACCTGGAGAGGACCCCTACAGACTGTACGCGTTTAACCAACGGGAGAGTGAAAGGATTCCCAGTAATCGTGCCATTAAGGACACCCGACATCTCAGGTTCTTTTCTTTCTTTTTTTCACATGGTCGCAATATGTTTATTTCACGCGTGTAAAGTATTTATAAGTAAAACAGTATTACAGGTGATGTATTATTAACACTAGGAGTGCAGACATTTTTTAGAGTTTATGGCACCAATTTCCCAAAAACCTTTCACAATGCCAGGTGATATAATCGTTTAATAAACAAAAATCTCCAGGTCTGCTCTTCACCAAAGAAATGTCTTACTTCCCAGCCCCCTTCAGTTCCAACCATCTTACAATGTCCTATATCAGATACAGGTACCTTGATGTCACACATATTGTAGGTTAATGATTGGTAGACTCGTGCACAATAAAAAAATTCAACTTGGCCGAACCATTTGTTCTGAAGACAGAACATTTTTGGGACAATTAGTTTGCAGAAAAATATATACATAATTTAATATATATATATATATATATATATACATATATATATATATATATATATATATATTGCATTACAATTATATGAGCATTTGCTTCACAGGTAGCAAGATTAATTTATAAAAGTGACAATTTCTATCTTTTTGAAAAATATAAAAACAGGACACACTCCACATAAAGTACTTCAGCAAGCTAAAGTGCTCTTGGTCTGGAGTGTCCCTTTACATATGAAATCCACATTGAATTTACTTTTCATTCTCTCTTTAGAACATCAACGTGAGTGTGTTATAATAAGCTTAGCACTATAAACTATAGCACAGGTTTAATCAGCAGGTAGTCCTCAAGCTATCATCGTACTCCATTCCCATGATGCATTGCTAGTTGGATGAATACCTGTTGGCTATACCTTGTTGTTCAGGATAATGAAAAGCATTATGGTAAGCTATACAAGACAGAGCTACTTGTTCGTTGCCCGTAAGGTACAAAAAGAAACATTTGCAATGTATGTGAAAGAAGCATTTGTCTGGAAGCATATAAGGCAGCAGAGACTTTAAATAATCTTGGTAAATTGTCTTTTGATGTTGTTATTTCCTCCTGTACACCTGAAATAAAAAAAGCCTTTCTCTCCCTAGCTTACATCACGTGATACCATGTATATGAGTATAACTAACTGTGCAATGTTAGATAGGGCTCTGGAATTAGGGGCATAAGATAGGCAAGAATACAAAACCAACAGAGTTCATCTGGACTCCCAAATATATCGATATAAAAAAAACCAAGAGAGTTCATCTGGACTCCCAAATATATCGATATAAAAAAAAACAAGAGGGCTGAACTCATTACTCATACATGATAGGGCCAAATAATACAACACAAAGATCCAGCACACTTACACACTCGCTAAACTCCAGAAAAAGGTGGAAAAGAACTGTCTCTGATCTGCTCTAACATGTTATGGTGTTTAGTAAAGGATGTGTGGTAGTGGTCAGGCTGGGAACATAACTGTATTGGAGAATAGTCAACATAATTCACTTTTTAATGCATACATTCATTGTGTCCGAACTCCGACAATAGAGCACGTGGTTTTAGATCCTGCAGCTTAATCCCATCAGCCTCTCACAGCCGTATAGAAATCGTACTATTTGCTTTCCAGAACATTGTCATAAAAAAAGCATTATTTTTATAGCAGTGACTCTTCGTCCGTCAAGGGTTTATAAAAAATTAGACTAAAAAAATTCTGTCAAGTTCACTTGAGAAACTGCCATAGTCAATCTGCTGACTGACAGAACAAACATCTAATATTCACTTAGGGTTTTATCCATTTTCTCTTAAAAAAAAAAAAAGACAGATTTGCCGACTGAGGAATGAAGCGAAAAATGGAAAAGGGAGAAACGTGTTCTATTTTTTGTTCAGTTTGAGGAAGAGATTTATTTGTGTGATTGACCCAATACTGACACAACATTGCTCATTCTCTTGAATGATGAACTGTATATCGAAAATAACCCTCTATAATGTGTTCTACGAGGAGAGAAGATTGACCTTTACAATCACTGTGAAGGTCAAAGATGGTTGCTTGTGATTTTCAGCACTTGAGAGTCAAGGTGATTCTGGCACATTGTATAAAGTCAGTTAGATAAATGACTTGTACCTGGGGTCATAGATACGGATCTAATGAATATCCAACTAGCAAATCGTTATGTTATAGTAGGACAGGCATGTACTTAGGTATCTCTCCTAAAATTCACTTAAAGGGTGACTACAATAAAAATGTAAGCTATATGCTATAGAAGGTAATAATAAATTCTACTTTCCATAGCTGAAATGACCAGATGCCTTATGTTTACGCTTTCATGGCTGAGGTTTTTTTTTTTTTACAGATTTCTGGACTTCAATAATTACATAAATCTTGGCACATTTGTTTCACAGAAATCTCACACTTTGTCTTTAAGTGTATCCATCCATGCGTTATATTTTTTTCGGGGGACATTTAGGGCTTTTTTACATATATATAAACCACAAGTATCTATGAATAAAATATTAACAAATGGGAGAAAGGAAGGCTCTTTCGGGGCATATGTGCACGCTGCCGTAGCAGAAATCAATACACTAACTGCAGCCATACATGTTCAAATTCTGGTGGCATTCTCAAATCTACATTTCCAAAACTGCTACCAGGTTCCTTAAGTTCACATGAGCAGACATTTGGACTTATGTTATCGCTCCACCTAATATTTCTGCAAAGAATGGGTCTACAAAAGAAAAGTAAAATAGTGTTAGCTTATAGAATATTTTACGTTTGTGGCATTCATAGACAAGAAGATGTACTCTTTTTTTTTTGAGTATAGACTTTTTCTCATGTATTGCATAAATGGTTGGAATATTTTTATTATTATTATTATTATTAATTTACCAAGAAACAAATGAAAAGTAAGGAGTTAAAAATATCTGTAAAATTCTAGAGTAAACACAGGTAGCTTTTGTGTTTTTTTTAATAATGTAAATTTCTCCCAGGTGACAAGTCCAATTCCAATTCTATTTGCCTCTTATTCTTCTTTTCTAAATCATCACAGTAATCATTTAGAGGCTTTCTTTCATTAGAAAGAAGAACATTTATAGACAAGCTATTTAAAACTAAATTGAGAAGTGTGGCAAAAGTCATTTTTTTTCCTTCCTTTTATCATAGAATGAATGCAAAGTGAGGATGTAATTATTTTTCATATTTATTGACTAATTACATATTGCGTGAATGCACACCTGCCATAGACATGAGAAGGCAAGGGAACTCAATGAAATCACCAGGAGAAAGATAAGGACCTAGCCTTGGAGATAAGAGCCATCTGCGTGAGTGTTTGTTCATTCGGTAGTTTATAGAAGATTCACAAGATGCTGGTGTCTGAAGCAGATACATTTGTAATTATGAAGTTGGTTATATTTCTTCAAAATAATGTTAGGATGTGAGACTAACTGTATACAAGTTTCTCTATTGTTTATCGGTTACCCATTGCACCATTGGGTATTTCCTCTAGCACAGCTATTTAGGGCAGGAATAACCAATTCATTATCTTAGGTATAAGGTTCCTCCTAAATCTCTGCAGACTTGTCCCCTGTCCTCCAGCTGTTAGGATGGAGATTGTAATTTTTTTTTAAAAAAATGCATCTGCTATTAGGTTATCATTATGGAAGTCAGATATGGCCTATGTGGTCTGGGACTCCCTGGGGTTTATGTCACTGCGTTAGGATTAGTATAAATGTGAGCAGCTTAAAAAAGAATGTGCTGGTTCTGAACTGGGTAATAAGGAGATTCATGTCTTCTTACCTGCATTATTCTGATATTACCCTCCCGTTATGTTAAGGACTCTTTTTATTTTAATTATATACCTTTCTATTTTTTTTACCGTGTGCTGTTTTAGCTATATTTTATTACTTTTGTTTGTAACATTTCTGTCCATTTTTAGCATTTAGTTTTACTTGGCTTATCTGGTGCTACGTGGTCCTCTGTTTTTGGGTGTCTTGAGTGAACACTATATTCTGAAATCAGCCTCCCTTCACTTTTTTTTATTATATTTTTTTATAAAATATTTTTAATTATAAATAACTGCAATATACTCTTAACACAAACAGATTAACAGCATCCAAAAAAATGAATTTTTCACCCTTCTTATAAAAATGTAAAACTGTATTAGATAGAGAATATCATTAAAAAAAGTGTCCTTATTTTGGAAAAATGCCAGCTGCCATTTGGACATAACAAAAAAAAATAAAAATAAAAATCTATTACCATAGCACAGCCCTTTTCCTCCATTAAGTGGAAATAATGAAACACCTGGCAGGATACATGCAACATTTTGCTTAAAAACCCTTCCGTGTTCTGCCATTCAGGCGAATGAGAGGTGCACTACTGGGCAGAGAGAACCCAATCATGCAAGCAGTTCTCATTACTTTTTTCCAGTAAAAAAAAATTGAAATGCTATGGAATGACCGGGTTTGCCTAAGGTGACACAAACGAATCATATTTTAAAATCTGCATGGTAACTTAATGCTTTCATGCTAATATGTCTAAAAATGGGCTTCAGTCAATTTACTTTCCTATGGACATTCCGTGGCCTTTCAGAATTGTCTACTAATGGAAAAAAAGAATCAGGTTTTTGGCTGATGCTCAACAGCCACTAGTTTCTGAGTATGTGTACTTTGCTATCAATTAGTAGAAGAACCTTTTTCACTAAGTTTACCGATATGAAAAATGCCAGTACATCCCCCTGACTGCCGGCAGACGTGGCCCTTTATATTACAAACACTCTATTCAACTGAGGAGCCATTGACTCCTTCCAGCTAATGCTATGAATGTATTTTCAGTCGATGGTCGTCTGTATGCCTGTATTAATGTACTTAGTGTTTATCACATTTACTATTCCTCTGCATTCTTTGTTTTCTTTTTAATTGGCATGAAATCGTTTTCTTCTCACTTTATCACTTTAATCCAAGGTTAGGCAAGCCCCAGATATTGTGGACAACATCTCCATTGATGCTTTGCCAGCATTAAGAGAATTATGGGAGATGTAGTCCACTTCATCGGAAGCTTCGAAGGTTGCCCACCCCTCCTTTAATCTAATGGTTCGTTTAGTTGGAGCCAGCGCTTAAGACTGTTCTTTCTGTGTGTTATTTAAACTTTTCTTATTGTGTAAAACTTTTATTCCGTGCATTGAATGTACAAGTTATGATGTCCTCATTTATCTTGTCTTGTAAAAGTACTACATATTGAATTTTACTTGCAGCAACCTGTTATTACTTCATCCTTTGTCAGTTCCACAAACTGCTCTTTCATCAGATTATTTTCCCATCTTGTTATTGTTGCAGATCCTTACAGCTTTCTCCCTGCTTTAAGCCGTAATCTTTATATTTTGTACCCATTGTTGTTCGTGAAAGTATTTTCAGCCAAACAGAACTAATGTTCCAGCTCTATTAAGGATGATTTGCTACGAATCTTTAACTCTTTGGGTGGTAGAGGAGTTACTGTAGCCATATGTTGGTCTGTGTTTAAAAAGGCACGTAGAGGAGTAAAAGAAGCAGATGGGAAGTCAAAGGTGAAATTGTCAGAACTGTTAGAAGAAATGTTATTTGATCGACAGACGAACAAATGTACAGACAAAAACTAATCCAAAGGCAAAAAGAAAATAAATCGCTCTATTTCTAAATATTTTCCGCTTGAATTAAGACACTATTTTTTGGCTCCAGAAGCAATTGGATTTCACCCTTTGTCCCCATCATTTAATTAAATTACAAATATTACCCTGTGTGATTGTGCTAAGAGGAACATATTTTAAAACCGACCCTACTGACAGAGGAGACTGACAAAGTTACCTGCAAATTTACCTTCAAGAAAAATCACTTACAAAAGAAAATATATCATAAAAAAACAAGGAAATCTCGACTTACCTTTTTTTCTACAAGTGCATTGATACACAGTAAGTTTCCTTGCCAACAAGGTCTTGACCTTATGCAGTAATTGAGAGTTTGAAAATGAAGTCCAAGGTGGGACAGAAGGTTACCGAAACGCAGCAACGGGTCATTACTGCTTCTAATTGAAATAATGAATGGGTATCTCACTATATTGTGATTTTTTTTTTTTTTAAACCTTGTCTGTCTGAATAACACTGCTGTGTACGGAGATTATATCGTTCAAAACAGTGTTGCTAACCCGTCATTCCCAATTCCATGTGTACCCAGGCTGCAAACGAAATGAATATTGGCCCATTAAGCATAGCTTACCTGCCCTTTCACTGCAGCTCTGTTCTTCACTTGGTTGGAGAGACACATTTCTCTGGCAAGTATCTGGTCTGTTCCCATTTCTGTAGGCGGACAGTAAAAGCAGGCCACAGTTTATTCTCTCTTAGTGTACATTGGCTGTTTTTGCAGCTAAGAAGAGGGTGGAGCTGGTTATATCAGGTAGCATACTGAAATACAATGTTATAGTTCTATCCCTAGCATGTATCGTCTTGGATAACACCCAACTGTATGTTCTGCCACATTTAACCAAGAAAACAAAAAACGTATTTTTACGTACCATTATTCTCTGTTTCTCCTAACTATCCATGGCTGCACCGGTTTTCCCACTGTTTTTTTCTGGTTTCATCTTAAAAAACAAACAAATATGTCCTGGCAATTAAGAGGGTAATGGGATAAATTATAAACATCCAATCAGGTAAAGGAGGTTAGATGCATTCTGGGAAATAGTGTGTGCTGGAGTAATGGCAAATGTCTTATTAAAAATACCTTAAACACATCAGACCATTTAAAATACAATGTTAAAACAACATATAGATGGGTTTTCGATGGTCTAGTGATTGGTGTTACAAACTGCTTTAATAGTTATCTTCTTAAACGTGCTGTAATTAGTATATTCAGAGGGCCATCTTTCAGAATTCAGAAGGAATCGCATCAGTTACTTAAGTGATAAAGTGCTTTAATTTATTGAAGAACAAACTACAAAGTCACCTTCGCCTCCCGGCTGTCCCATTATCAGTGTTTCACACCCAGTACTCTCTAATCGAACTCATTCTTCATGACACAGAGGGAGGAGGGTTCACTAGAGATTAGCAAGTACTACAGCTAAGGGTACGAGCGATTGTGTAAAGCGTTTGGATGTACAATGTTAGTCTCCATTCATCCTTCATTTGACTTCCTGATATTTTGGTGTCTAATTTAGTTACATGTAGAGGTGACAGCTGCACCCCATTTATCATGTCAGTGGTTGAGAACTTGCAGGAACAGTTCTTAGAGTATTGATGGTGTTTATTACTCTGCAAAATCAGGAACAATCTAACAGCACCTGACGGCACAACTCCTAGTTAATCTTTTCAAATTATTTTTATTGGACATTTTTTTTATAAACACACAACCAAACAATATTTTAACTACTAAACAAATAAATATGTTCGATTTGTCTGTGTTAGGGGATGACTGTGTGCTTTCACTTTTTCTCATCATTTATTATTATTACAATTTTTATATATTTAGATAGCTCATTAATCTGTCCCTTTATTTACCGAGGATTTACATTAATTCTTCCCTTTCTCTTTTGTTTCCTGTGCTCTGACATTCTGGGACAGATCTGTCTGGAACATTTTGGTTCATAAAGAGCCCATTTCTGCTTCTGAATATAAATGTTGTAGGTAGTGAAATAGTTATGCCAATAGTGCTGAGATTGTAAGCAAAATATGTTATCCTCCCCACCACCACCACTGATGCTCTAGTTATCAGTCTCTAACATTTAGTTAGTCTTCCAAATAGAATATATTGTGGCAAGAACTTACAAGTTTTATTCTGTTAATAAAAAAGGAATTTGTGTAATTTGATAAAACAATAAAAAACATAGGACCCATGCTCATTAATGCACACAAAACATTGGCACAATGTGCTCCAGCTGATGGCGAGATACAAATGTGCGTTGCAAGAAGCCCGTTATAATTTGTAGCTTGGAGCGAGCTGTAGGGACATTCTGTCAATAACAATATCCAGCTTTGGTCTATTGTTATCTCTTGTTGTGCTATTTGATTACTTCACTTCTCGTACGGTTATTGATTAGATAGAGCAGGAAGTAAGAGCTATTTTAAAAGCTATTTTCGGGCACCTTAGATGTTTAGTGCATTCCTGATATAGAGTGTATTTTCCTGATTTGTGGATGGATCCTTTTGATATGCATATGGTATAGGTTCTCTCTGTAGCAACACATGTGAGCAAAAAAAAAATGTTTTATATTGAACTAGGTTGTGATGTAATTTGCTAAATCTTTAATATAAATCTAAATAAAAATAGAAACATTTTCACATGAAAAAAAATGAACCCAAGTTATAGGTGATTTTCAATGTATTATTAAACGGCATTAAAGTTGTGTTACTTGGTTACACGGAAGTGAAAGGAGCCTGATGAGAGCAGATTACAAGTAAAGCTCACTGTTAGAGTATCAGAATATCTTTGGGAAAAATTTTCTACATATATCATAGATGGGTCTCACACTGTAACGCATATAAATCTTACCATCTTACCTACCACACATCTGGTGTCATCGGAACATTGTACCTGTATAATGAGAACTGTGGGGATCTCAGTCTTCTCGGATTGCATTCTATAGCCAGGACACAGTATAATGTATATTTATATAGTCCCATTGATCATGGTTTTTCCCATGGCCATTTTCAAAGTCCCTGCACATCTAGGGAAACGACAAATAAAGTATGTATTTAATAATCAGTTTAAGTTAATTATCACATCTAGTCCTTAGAGAAAGACAAGATATTACAAGTATTAACTGACCCCTCGGAATTACAAGGGTTAAATATTGCATGTCATTGCAAGCACCCTTTTCTCTTAAGACGTGAAGCTTCATCTCCTAGTAAATGGAAAAGGCAAAGGTCGTTTCAGCAGAAATAAGCTCCAGTGATTATAATCATTACACTCAGACCTCAGTGTCCATTACAAGCTAATCAGAGAGCTGTCACAAAAAACCTGGTACATAATCTGACATTTGTTTTATGAATGTGCCGATTTGTGTTAATAAGACACAACTGGCTGTTGTATACGAGCTTCCATTATTTACAATGTGCTATTTATGCATGTGCAACATATGCAAACAGAAATTCAAATAGATTAATAAATAGAAAATAAAAACATTTAACATTTCTCCCTTGCAGGCTCCCTTCTTTCATTAGAGGGCCAGCAAACGGGAAAGTGTCCGTCAGGACACTACCATACAGAGGTTTTGAACTGCATTCTTCTGTAGATTAAATAGCGCTGATGTGCTGGTATGTCTCTTTGCTCAGTTCTTGACACTGGCCAGGAAATGTACGGTGTTTTTACTAGCCAGGCATTGAGTGGATTCATGCTTGGAATGGTGGCTTGCAATCTCAATGGCCTGGATTGACCTATTGGGTAATGTCTTGCTTGACTGAAGTATCTGAGGCTGATCAGCTGCCAGACTACAATGAGTTTGTATGATGTTCGTTGAGAAGTTTGCAAGTGACCACAGGGTGAGATAAGACACGACAGTCATAACACGTATCATACGTACAAAAAAACAATGTCCAGGCACTCAAGGCTCTATTTCCAAAGGCAGATATTTCTTAGAGCAGATGGCTCACATCTTGGACCTTTCTCAAGCCATACTAAAAGGTTCATGATGTGACCTGAAATGGTGCCCTCTGCTCTAATAAAATATCTGCCTTTGGAAACAGACCTCTGAGTGTCGTACATTTGTTTTTTGTACGTATGGCCTGCAATAGAGTTTTAGCCTCCAGTCCATGAGGCATCTCAGCAACTCCATTTTGCTTAAGTGTGTGCAGTGTCCTTCTTTTGGAAAAGGCCATAACACATGTGGTTGTTATTGGTGACAGTCATGTTGTGTGTAAATTCTCCATCATGCTGTGCAGTTCATATCGACAGAGAATACCGAGTTATATGATATAATTAATGGCATCTATTACTGTCTTCGTCTGTCGAATCCACATAACACTTGTTTGAGTAGGCTATTTACACAGAGATTAATTAATTATTACCAATTGTCCACTAATTAATACTGATATTCTCCTATATAAACTGTGAAAGATACACTGAGCACTTAGTACTCATGTTACCCTATATTACCAACTTTCCTGTAGTGGAAATACCTCAGTATTCTAGGGACAGTATGCCCCAGCAACCTTACTGTATAACGTTGTCTATTTCCCTTTCCAATTCATTATTTTTTTACCTATATGAGTACATGCACAGTAAGGTGCAACTAATCTATAGTTAACCAGGCTTCCGGTGGTGGCTCTGTCTGTCTCTCCCATACAGATCTTACTGCTGCTCCCCATGTCTATCATGGCTAATAGGAGCTATGATATCCAAATATTTTATTTGCCTCAGAGAAAATGAACAATTCTCTTTGTATGGCCTCCTAAACCTACAGCATGGATAAGAATTTCTTTTTACCTCTTATCGGAACATGAGAACAAAAATTCCAAGATAGCTCAGCTAGGTTCTAAATTAATTCTGCTGGAAATAAGTCGCCATGGTATTTACATTAAGTATATCTACAGTAATAGCTTTCACAACTATGTAGAAATGTTGTGTAACATGCCAAGGATAAGAAAAAGTATGTTCTTGAAAGCTTGCACTCTAAATCTATTTTGCTAGTAAAGGTATCATGTTGATACTTTCTGCATCTAGTGATTCTATTGTTAACAAAGGAAAACACTTTAAGGCTACAGTTCTGTCTGTCTTTTTATTTTTTAGGTAGGATGCTTTGCAGTAATTCTGTCACTACATTCTTGATTGAAACATTAACTAATGTGTCATGCAAATCATGGCGCGACTCCCGAGAGGAATAGGTTACAATGAAATAAAAACAGACGGTATGAGATTTCTCTTTATATCGAGAATCTCATCCATCAAAGAGTCACACTCAGTAAGCAGACGCGAGAGAAATGCTCCAGCATTGGGTAAGCGCACTGCTTTATTTTATCTCCAACACCTTGCCTAGAATAAATAAAACAAATTCAAGGTGCATCGAAAATAAAACGTCTGTTGATATGTAGCATGTAAAATGCAAGACTGAAGGGTTAAATACTACATTTTTTATTTTATTTGGGATTATAACATTAAAACAATGTCAATCTTATACTATCACCTACCAAAAAGAATTTCATATTAAACAATCCAAATATCTAAAAGATTTTATTTTTGAAGAGTGATATTTTACTTTTTTTTTTTTTTTTACAAAGATCGCAAATTCAGCAGAAATTGGCATTTTTATAAATTAACCTTGTTACATCCCTTTCCACCCCATCCCCCCGGCTTTCAATCAGACAGCCCGTCCTGTTACTTCATGGTTTGTTAAGTTCAGTGGAGCTAAGCTCAAGAGGCAGCAATTGCCCAGAGCACCTGCCTTACAAAGACTTATTATTGAGCTGAACTGGGAGTCTGTGATTGGGTTGAGCCGAGTAGAATTGTAGAGGCTTGCAGTAGGGATGGTATGGAAAATGGGCCTAGAGAGGGAGTAGAGAAACAGTTATATCAAGGTATTTACTGCTAGGACTAGCAAACATGGGGGGAGGGGACAAGAAACAGTTGTGGTTTACAATTTAGAATTTTGCCAATCAAATCCTAACAGCCAGATTATTAATTAATGCATGCAGTTGCAAGTACAAGATAATACAGTAGTACACTATTGATAACAATGACCACATTATTATAAAGAAGTAATCTAGTGGCAAAGGTGAAAGAAATCCAGTGGAGCATCTTCACTACAAGTGTTGCCCTCCATTTTTCACTATACAGGAGCCTACATAGCTCAAAACTACAAAACAGCATTAATGGAACCCTCCCACCCCCATAACTAATTAATCTAGTTTAATTTGGGGTGGGGTCAAGAGTGTCCAGGTGCCTTCTTACCTTGATATAACTCTGAAGTTGGCGCTCTGGAACCCAGCACATCTGGTTCATGGCTTCCTTCTTTGTTGTGCCACAGCGTGAGGAAAGATCAGTTGGATGGACGGTGGTAGGCTGAGAGTGTCAAGAGTGATGCTCTTCAATGTGAGCACATTGAACGAAACATTAGCACTGCCTCTGTAAAAGTTTAACTGAGCTCACAGAAACACTATAGGCACCCAGACCACTTAATCTCAATGAAGTGGTCTGGGTGCCATGCCCCTACCACATTTCTATGATATAGTGAAGCACTACAATAAATCCAGTAATAGTAGTAGTAAAATATAGACCTATACTCACTCACATGTTTTAGAGCCTAAACTTGGCTCTGGTATTTATAGCAACTGTGCCCATATGGTGATGACACCGACCCTGAGCACTGAACCAGACAGGACAATAGGACATTTTTAATATTGTTTTACTACTACATATTATATAGCTTTTATTTAGATTTGGATTTGAATTTTTTTTTTTTTTTAAAGCAATAAAACTAATTTACATTTCCAATTACTTTGCTGTAGCTCTATCCATCCACAAAAGTGATTTCTTTGGAACAATGCAAACATAGAACCATATGATGGAATGCATTGACAAAAGGTATTGACAATAAGAAAAAGGGAACTCCTCCATATTCCTGTTTACAATCCTGCATTGCCAGTTATTTCGATCAGCCATTCAGATATTTCTATGCATTTTCTAAAGCGTGGAAACCAAAAATAAGTCTTAGCTCGTGATTAGTGAGAGAAATAACATCTTTTATTAGAGATTGAAACATGCACAGTATGTCACAAAAATCAGTTTTAATCCATGTTATTATTTTTTTATAAAATGCAGCTAATTCCTAGAGAGAGTTATAATTAAAAACAAAAAAGAACATAAGTAAAAAGACGCAGCCACGATTGAACCTCTCCACTTTACAATTCTATGGAGACATAGAAATAAGTCAATGTGACCTTTAAAATAGGCTAATTTAGTCAAAGAACAGATGGAACTCTAATCAAGCAAAATGGTTTTTTTCTTAGTTTAATGTGTATTTGTTCTCCTTGACTGATGGTGTCTGAATTGCTTAATTTTTCTCGGAGACCTTTGTAAAAGTGGTCTGTTGTGAGCAATATGCATGCAGTTAATATTTTATAAACAGAGGTTACAGTAACACTGTTTTACATTCGGCTGGAAGGATTTGGCATGCTAAAACGGCTCTTGTTGTTGAATAGAGGTAAATTCGGAGGTGGAAGAGGTTCAACTTTGTAATCTAGAACCCAAAATGCTGTGGCTTTGCTTATAATCAATCTGAAATGCAATTTGAGGACTCCCATATTTCAGAATGGCCTTTACAGGGGTATCGAAGGACGTCAGCTGAGTTCAGCGACAGAGGGTAAACCAATTCTGAACAAACAGTGCTCAATCTGTAAATATTCTATGGATCGGAGAGCCAGAACTGAGGACTCCAAGTGCTTCAATAAAAACTCCAAAATGTGTAACCAAATCAATAATTATTAATAGCTGTTCCTATGACCCAACTTAACTTTCATTTTATCGACCTCAGAAAGATAAATGTTACAGCACGGGCGTGCAGTATGCAGATCCCGGACTAATCGTTTCCTTTTGAAACCTGTGAAAAGTGACAATATTTGAATGTTTTTGCACCGGAAATATCGATTTTCTCTTAAAACAAACAAATGCTCCAAAAAAAGAAAAATTTACGTGACGGATTTCAGAGGCTTCTTGTTGGTGGGATATCTAACTAGATGTAAATGGGGAAGAAAAACTTGGGTCAAAAGTTAAGAATTTCCCATTCCAAGCAGTTGTATAAATTTACACTACTCATTGATGAAAATACTTTGCGACAGAATGATTTAAAAACATCACATCTGGTAAGAGAGGCAAGTTCCAGCTTCATAGTTAGAAGCATAAAAATAAATAAAGAAAGCCAATTAATACAGCGCTCATTTAATCAAGAGATCATTTTAAAAGACTTTGGGAACAGTTTAAATATTCTTCTTCAAACCTGAAATCGCCTAAAGAACCATTAACCCTCATACATCATGTTCTGACTGTCATCACATGAAATTTAATATGATTAGTAACACATTTTCCGAGTAGGTAGCATAGTCACTAAGATACACCATATCAAAAGCCAAAAAAACTAAAAGGAAAAAAATAAATAAATAAAAGTCTGAATTCATCAAAAAGTGGTACATTTTCTTTCTTTTTTAGTGGCTTAATATTAGAGTGTTTAGTCGTTGGGCAAAATATATAGAGAAAAAAAAAATTGCTTCTAAAAAGAAAAAAACAAAACACTAGCATATTTGCAGGGAAAACCAAAAACCTCTGAAGGGACACTCCCTTCTCCTACACATCTGGTACAATCTGTGCGTTTCTCAATCTTCTTTATTTTCTATTTTTGTTTCTAATTTTTTTATTCTCATAACTGAGTTTTACGGGAATTGTAATTTAGCTATTAGTCTTCTGTAGCAGAGAACTGACTATTGAATGACAATCTCCAAAAATGAGCGCCGTGCCCATAATGCACTAATTATGAGAAAAACTCCAAATATATTGTAAGATTCCGTCACTTCCTGGTTTGGTGAAATCTCGTTGCCAATGCTGCACAGCCTAAGGTTTTACAAGAAACACAAGAGCTTTCAATTTTAGTATCTTATCCTATTATTTTAATGTATTTTTTTTTTTTTTTTTTTGCTTAAGGGTAAAGCACTGTCTATTTGTGAAAAGGAATTGATCATACCCAGTCTATAGTGTCCCTTTAAACCAAGAATCTGTTAGAAATAATTCTCTGATTACCTAGCGTTTTTTTGTTGAGTGGATGCTATAAATTATAAAGAAATACTGTCTAATTCCTTCTGGCAAAAATAAAACCAGCAGCTGGGTGAAATATGATGAGTCAATTTTGTTCGTGTTTTGGTATCTCTTATTTTAAGACCTTTAATTTATGCTTCCTAAGATTTTGTCAGGTTTAATAGGCACATGGAAGACATTAGTGTAGATCAGTAAAGTTAAATGCAAAAGCAATAAAGAGAAAAATGTGGATAGTGTATATAATTAAACAATACAATGGTTGGACTTAATGCAAAGAGACCCCAGACAGATGACAGCAATTACATTGGTTAGTCGAAGCTGAGGTCGGGGAAGCCAAAGGTAAACATAAAAAATAATTATAGCCCAATAGAATCACATGAGAAACGTTTCTCATTTCTCTTTTTTTCTTTTCAATTCAAAAAGGTAACTGTTAACTACACAAGGAAAATAAACGATATAAGGAAGTAATTGTACTGTTGTTAGTATAAACTAATTTTTTTTGTTTTGTTTGTACTATTTTTGTACATTTGTTGTATGTATCTCCATATACAATTTGTCTTGTATGTATCCAATACAAATATAATAAATTCAATAAATATAATAAATAAAATGAAACTAAAAGTACTGCATATATTGATGTAAAAATATAAAACCTTTAATAAAAAAAATATTTGAAAATAAAAAACAAATAATAATAATTATAGCCATGTTAGGTTACAGAGAACAAGAGAAATGTAGAACAAATCGGGATAAGGATAGCAAGAATTATCTATATCAAGGCACATGCTCGAGATCTAGAAACCACCCAATTTTGTTTTATTAGAGAACAATTTGATTGGCACCCGGTGTACACATTTAGGTTGATCACATTCGGTACATGTTCACTGAAGGCATCCATTTACACACAATGTTGTGACTGCAATATTATCCTTAGACCTCTAGTGGTGCTGGAGGTTACTGTACTATTTATTTTAGAGTTTTTTTGTGTTCCTTGTAGGGCTGAATGTATCCCAATTCTGTTTTACAGATACTTTGTATATCAGAACTGAGGGAGGTCCATCATTAACTATGTGCTATGTGTCTCACTGGTCGGAGTATTTTGCACTGTTTTTGATACTGCAATTTATATTACATAAATTTAGATCATAAGGGATGCATGTCAGGAGATAAAAGTTTAAAACTAATCTAAAGCTGTCATACTGAAGACATTAGTTGACACTGCATCGACATTGCTGTTTGGGATGTAAGCATTTATATATGATATATTGATATATGTTACATGTACAATTACACCTACCTACATCCTGCATAATATTGGGAACAGTTGGTATTGGTAATTACTGGATTAAGCTCTTTAAAATGTATTGAAACATATATTGCAGTGACTTTTTAAATTCCTAATAAAATAACCACTTTAGGAGAATGCCATTTCACCATTATCAACAGGCGCAATATGTGTTACAATAAACATCACACCCCACTTCTGCCACCAGTAGCCAGCAACGGTGACCTGCATTTCGGTGAATACGGGCTCTTCTGTGGTTTTCACAATGTCTAACCCAACTATTAGTGTGAAATAACAACTGCTGTTAAATAAATACATTAAATAATAAAGTAATGACTTGGTTAAATAAATAACTGCTATTGTTCTTCAGACTACGTACTCTGGTGTAAAGTATTTTAGTTCCTTATCCTCTACAGTTGCAGTTTGATGTGGTTTGATAAAAGAAGTGAATTCTGTTCGCTCATTGACTTTTGCATCATATTTGTGACAAGTTATAATAACTTGTGCAGAGGTTCATTAGTCTCCAGACAATATCTGTCTTCCAAACTGTCAGCTGTCTAAATGTTTCACATTTCTTACTCTACACTGTTTGTTTTGTTCTTTCTTTTTCACCACCGGCAGGTCATTGCCTAGATGTCCTCTTGGGTGGTGGCCCACTCATTATGCTCATAAGAAAAATAATGGTCTAGAAAAACACAACTTCTATTAAAACATCATCAATCTGTCATACATGACACCCCACCAAACTATTCCAAAGATATTAGAAAAAACATATACATATATATGTGGATATACAAAACACATGAGCCAACTGTGGCAAGGCTTTAAAATCCTTATTTAGCATTCCTCAAAATGCATATATTGAAATGGATTTAATGGTTTCTGTCAATAAAATATCGTAGCTCATCTGGATTTCTCTTGTTAATCTGTTTAAATACTTCACACATACAGTTCATATGGATGTAGCATTCAGGAATGGGTAATGACAGCTTTTATCATAGTATCCCTCCAATATTTTTCAGGAAAAGAGAGGGGGAGGGGTAAAATAATTTCATCCAGTGTATCATTTTAGCTTTGTTCTGGTGTCTTAGTCCAGTATAGAAGGCTTATAGATGTTATTCTTTCAAGATTTACCAAATTAAGAGAGTTTCACATTCTATAACTTTTATTAATGGGAAAAAGACCAATATCGGTTGGCTGTGCAGTAGGTAAAGTTATTGTTCTAATGGACAACTAATGATTGAAGAAACTAAAACATCAGCACTCAGGAAAGCAAGTAATGGCTTGAGAAAGATACTTAGTGTGATGACCGAATAAACCACCATTATGCCTAGTTTGCTGGAGTACGGAGGTTTTCATCTCTTCAACTTTTATTACCGGTGTTAGTGACTGGGAGCAGATTGGACTAACAGAACTAGTACCTAGTTTATCTTGTTATATCTGTATGTATTTGATACATCCATATATTATCTGTCATGTTAATATGATGTAATGGAAATGTTTCCTTATATTAGACATGTGCAATTCGTTTCGGTCTGAATTAAAATTCGGCCGAATTTCGGGTAATTCGGACATTCGGGTGCTTCCAAATGTCCGAATAGCTGAATTGCCGAAGTGCCGAAATTACTGAATTTCCGAAGTGTAGTAGTGCTGAAGTGCCGAATTGCTGAAGTGCCGAAGTTCCGAGGTGTCAAAGTGCCAAAGTTCCGAAGCACAGTATTGCCTAAGTACTAATATACTTACCCAGTGAAAGAAGAAGAATGTTACATTGTACATAATTTTAAATAAAAAGTATACAAACATAGCCAGGATTCAGCTGTAAGCGTTTGCAACACTTACAACAATCAAGTAACACACATTCATATAAAATTGGTGGATTAAGTAACCAATCAGAGTGTTATGAGTCAAATTACACAGCGTGGAAAAATTCCAAAGAACTTTCCCACGCTGTGTAAAATGACACAGAGCACTCTGATTGGTAGATTTTAAGCCAACCAATCAGAGTGCTGTGACAGGTAAATGTAGGGACTTACCTGTCAGTCTCTTCATTTACCTGTCAGAGCACTCTGATTTGGATGGCTTAAACCAACCAATCAGAGTGCTCTGAGCCTAACTGCAGGGCGGGGCAAGGCTTTATAATCCTTGCCCCGCCCTGCAGAGCTCAGTCTGTGTGGAGCCCCCGCCAGGTGAAGATGGATTTTTTTTTTTGCGTTCTTTTTTTTGTTTGTTTAAATCCGTTGGTTATTATGGCTTTTTATTTGGCCTTTTTTGGGGCTGAAAGAAAACATCAAATGGTAAGTTTATTTTTATTTTTACAGGTACTTAGTTAAAGGTCCCCCCCTCATTATTTTTAGGGTGAGGGGGGTAGGTAGGGGTTCTTTTTTTTGGGGGGTGACTACGGGTTTGGGGACCCCAAGTCACCTGGGGCGAGGGGGGTTACATTTGTATTTAGGGCCCCCACCCTCCTCTCAGGGGTGGGGGCCAGAGGGGAGGACATTAGTCCCCCCCAATTTGTATTTAGGGCCCCCACCCACCGCTCAGGGGTGGGGGCCAGGGGGGAGGACAATAGGTCCCCCCTTATTCTAGTTTAGGGCCCCCACCCACCGCTCAGGGGTGGGGGCCAGGGCGAGGACATTAGGTCCCCCCCAATTTGTACTTAGGGCCCCCACCCACCGCTCAGGGGTGGGGGCCAGGGGGGAGGACAATGGGTCCCCCCCTTATTCTAGTTTAGGGCCCCCACCCACTGCTCAGGGGTGGGGGCCAGGGGGAGAACATTAGGTCCCCCCCAATTTGTACTTAGGGCCCCCACCCACCGCTCAGCAATTAACAAATCAAGCATGTCCACTTGTGAGAATTATTTATAGACAATATTGATCCACGTTTTCCAAATTATATGTTAACTTTTACTGCTTAGTAAATAAACCCCAAAACGCAGTATTTAGCAATTCCTTCTTGTAAGATATGTAAACAAACTGCAAAGATAAAAAGTAAAAATAATGAAACTGTATCCCAGAAATAAAAATTAGCCGAAAACTGCATTCTGTACACGTGCAAAGCTACATTGTATGATTGTATCACTGTACAATATATAAAACCTGTACGACATTGGAATTTGTATAGAGCAAGGCTACAATCAATACAGCCGTTGCTCAGGGAAAATGGAATTCTGTTATGCTTTGTGTAACTAAACAAAATAAACATGCAGGGGCAGCACCATTAGATGATAAAGTACTGTATATATAATCTTCTAGAAAATAGGTTAAAAATGTGTACTCTAATGCTGATTGCAACTGTACAAAGCTTGGGGCTCGCTCAGGAAATTGCTTCTAATGCGTTCTTGAATGTTTTGGTAATTATCAGTCATAAAGTTTCTATTAAATTCACATCTTTAAGATGGAAATTAACCTACTAGTTTTATTGCAATAGCTTCTGAAACAATGAACATTTTAGTGCAATGTGTAATGTACTGCCAGGACAAAATAGAAACAATTGTTTTTTTATGATAAACATCACCATTCAGTTTCATTACCCTCGAAATCCAAACATTTTCAGTTTTACATGAGACAATCAAAAAGCAATGTCAGATTAAGCTGTCTGTGCTTTAATTCATAATAATGCACACATATTGGGGGGGGGGGGGAAATTAATTTAAAAACTAAAAATAAATGGGTTCCCAAACACAGATGCAAATTTTGAATCCTGCAAACAGTAAATTCTATATTTCTTTCTCATTAGCAAATAAATATAAAAAATATATATTTGTCCATATATGGACCACATTTTAATACTAATGATCAAATTGCAATCTCTGCATGAAAACGTGTCCTTATTTCCTTCTTAGCTTTACATATTTAGTTTGAAATGAAAGCATCACAACACTTAAAGAACTAGTAGCAAAATTCATTGACTATATATGGAGAACGTAAAAGTTGAGTGCATGCTTTTACATGAAAAAACTGTATTTAGAATAAGTCATTTCTTCACTAGTGATGTCCCGAACGGTTCGCCGAACGGTTCGCCACGAACGGTTCGCCGCGGACTCATCATTGAGTAAACTTTGACCCTGTACCTCACAGTCAGCAGACACATTCCAGCCAATCAGCAGCAGACCCTCCATCCCAGGCCCTCCCACCTCCTGGACAGCATCCATTTTACATTCATTGTGAAGCTGCATTCTTAGTGAGCTGTCCAGGAGGTGGGAGGATCTGGGAGGGAGGGTCTGCTGCTGATTGGCTGGAATGTGTCTGCTGACTGTGAGGTACAGGGTCAAAGTTTACTCAATGATGAGTCCGTGGCGAACCGTTCGCGAACCGTTCGCGAACCGTTCGGCAAACCGTTCTTGACATCACTATTCTTCACTGCATTGTGATATAAAAAAATGTGACCACAATGTCTTTCCTGTACATTTCTTGGCTATCCAAAGCAAAATGTGTACACTCCTCACAAAAGGAACCAGTGTCTTCCACTTCCTTATCACATTCAAACAAATATTGTAACATGATCATCTGCAGCTCAGAACCTTAGGAAAAATGAAGATCGTTTGCTAGAGAACCCATTTATCATTTCATTGTATCCAGCAAGTGTGCCTTGGCTCACAAATGATGTATTAATTCTCACTTCCCTAAACTTACAATTCATAGCTTCACAGTGCGTTCTCACTGCACAACCCATAGCAAACATATTGCACAATGCATAGTGACTTTGCTACATTGCTGCAATGAGGAAAGCCACTCATTTTTCATGCAAAAGTCATGGACAAACCTCTGAAAACAGATTTCTTATTGTGAAACCAAGGACTGTGTGTAAAAAATATCTGAAAAAAATAAACCCTAATTTGCATGTAAAGTCCATATGGATATTACTAGCAATTCTTAATAGCACGTAAAGTCTGAGATACATCAATATGGAGTAAAAAAGGATGAAAGACCAGAAATTTGTGTTTTACTGTCAACACTGATTTTGGTTGTCTTTGTTTTTAAAGAATCGTAATGAAATAAAACGAGACACTTGAAACTGCAGCAACTTTATAATGCTGGTCTATTAAGAAAGTCAAAATTTTTAGATAACTTCATGATGCTATCACTGTATATAATCCTATCTGTAGAATTGTCGATATTGAGGATATGTTTTCTATATGGACAGCAATGTGCAAGGCTAACATAATTTAGAGAGTTTAAGAACACTGAGAATGGGCAAAGCTTAGAAAAACTTTTTTTTATTAAAGTATCAAAATTATATATTCATAAAATACATACATACAGTGAGGGAAAAAGTATTTGATCCCCTGCTGATGTTGAATGTTTGCCCACTGACAAAAAAATGATCAGTCTATAATTTTAATGGTAGGTGTATTTTAACAGTGAGAAACAGAATAACAAAAAAATCAAGAAAAACAGAAGTCAAAAAAAGTTATAAATTGATTTGCATGTCAATGAGTGAAATAAGTATTTGATCCCCTATCAATCAGCAAGATTTCTGGTTCCCAGGTGTCTTTTATACAGGTAACGAGCTGAGCTTAGGAGCACTCTCTGAAAGGGAGTGCTCCTAATCTCAGCTCGTTACCTGTATAAAAGAGGCATCTGTCCACAGAAGCAATCAATCAGATTCCAAATTCTCAACCATGGCCAAGACCAAAAAGTTGTCCACAGATGTCAGGGACAAGATTGTAGACCTACACAGGGCTGGAATGGGCTACCAGACAATAGCCAAGCAGCTTGGTGAGAAGGTGACAACAGTTAGTGCGATTATTCGCAAATGGAAGAAACACAAAATAACTGTCAGTCTCCCTCGGTCTGGTGCTCCATGCAAGATCACACCTTGTGGAGTTTCAATGATCATGAGAACAGTGAGGTTATCTTACAAGTTTGATTCTATCATACAGAGACAATTATAAAATGTAATATAACAAACTATATTGTACACAGAAGAGACTTCACTCCGATCTTGATAAAAAAGATTTTTACTTTATTAACCCAGTTATCCCAAATTTCTATTTTACTGTTTGTATAATTACTTTGTCTTAGGATACCACTCTCCATTCTACATTGGTTGATTACTTGTTTTTTTTTTTAATTACTGTACATATAGGAATATTGTTATTGACAATTTCGTTGTGACCAAAATATGTATTACTAGGAAATATTCATATTTTTTCATTAAAGGCCAGTCTAGATGTCGTAAGATACTTGATGAATAAAAGGATAATTTTATTCCCATTAGCCCATCTATATGGTGTACTACAGAGTTTATTTAGCACACAACATTATCACCATGAATATGATGGACTCTAGAGGTAACTTGAGGATATAGAACTATACATTTTTGATAGACTTAGAGGAACATAATATGACCTAATAACAATACTATAATAAATCTCTTCCAAGTTAAGAGAGTTAATTTCTTTATTTACGTAAACGATTGCTTTATTCCATGACTTATTGTTTATTTGAGTCTGCAGATCGTCTTCTCACGCTTGTATTGCTGTAGATTTATATGCGTTGGTTTGCTAGCAAACTATTGTATACATTAATTTATCAATTTATTTTTGTTAAAATTATCTATTATCTCTGTTAAATATTTTATTTAATTAAATATATTATTCATTTTATGTGTTTAAAAAGTTTTGAACTCTTATGTACATATAGAATTCTTTTACCGGTAACGCATATTCATCCTGTTCTATTTTTTTTTATTTTTATCAAATATTTTTTGGATGAACTTTAAAGTGGATTCATTTGGGGCATATAGATTCACTATAGTAAAGAGTTCATGTTGTATTCAGCAAACAACAATGATGTATCCTGCTTCATTTTCTAATTCCTGAAATATTATAATGATCTTTCTTTTTTCAGATATAATTAAAAAAAATAGATATTTTAAATGGAGAGTTCAGTCCTTGAATGCCCAGTGATATTATCTTATCTCATCTTTCCATATTTGCATAGGGGGTCTCATCTGTGCAACAGACATATATATATATATCCTACAGAAAACAGACAAAAAATCTAATTATTTGAAAATATTATTAAAATTTACTCCCAAAAAATTTAATGCACGTGTTAAGAATATTCTATTTCACATCAATGTGCATCTATAAACGATCAATTGAAATAGCACTGTAGAGTCAGAAACACAAACATATATTTCTGACCCTATAGTGTTAAAACCATCATCTAGCCCCCCTGGCCTCCTCTTGCTAAATATAGTAAAATCTTACTTGTTTTCAAGTCTGCAGCTGCTACCTCTGCCCCTGTCTGCTGACATCATTAGAAGTGATTTTGTGAGTCTATCACAATGCTTACCCATAGGATTGGCTGAGACTGTAAATGAGGTAGATCAGGGGCAGAGCCAACACAATTCAAACACAGCTCTGGCCAATCAACATCTCCTCATAAAGATTAATTCAATCAATGCATCTCTATGAGGAAAGTTCAGAAGCACGTCTAGCAGCCATCTGAGGAGTGGCCAGTGGAGGTATCCCTAGACTGTAATGTAAACACTGCATTTTCTCAGTGTTTACAGCAAAAAGCCTTCTACTAACAAATGCAATAAGCCGTAGTTGTTCTGGTGACTATAGTGTCCCTTTAAGTTATGATTAACAAACAGAAAAACCAGGTATTTCAATTAAAACTATTATACTTATATGGCCTCTATATTTAACCTCTTGTTTTTCCATTAATACATATGTAAAAACTAACTGTGCACAGACACATTTTAAATGAATTTTATCCTTTTACACCCGCAAAATGTGTTCTTTGTAATCCAATATTGTGAAATTCTATTTTATGTATGTACTTATATTTCTCCTTATCTACCTTTCTCTTTTCTTTCTTTTCCCTTTGCCTCCTTCCTTCCTCATAGACTCTTTTCTTTTTTTCCCCTTCCTCTTCCCTCCCTTACTCTGTATATTAAAAATCTATTGCTGCCCTTTTTGTTTTGTCCGTACAAGGAAGGAGAAAAATACCCCTAACTAAATTTCATAATTAATACAGTTTAGCGTGCATCAATTATGTCATTTTTTATTTTATGTGAAATGAAGGCAATTCTTCCAGCCAATCCTGAGCTTTTTGTACAAACTCAAAAGATAGAGACTCGTAATAACTTTACAGGGTATCCTCAGGCATATGGTATTGACCTCGAATGAAGTTGTTCTGTCATTAAATTTGTAGGACTTTCTTTTTTGTCTTGTTCCATAAGACAAGTACTGGAATTTCTCATCTTTTGATATATCCTCCTGGGAACTAAGGAAAAAATGTCTTCCAATATACCATCCATTTTTAATGAAAAGGAAGTTCCCAGCCTATCACATGACATATCACTGGATGTCCTCTTTACAATACAGCAGGGATTGATAGAGTAGCTCAAAAGAATAAAAGGAGATGCATGTGAACGAAATGTCCGGTACAGAGGACACACGTTAATGGGCTGGGTCTCAGGACGATATAATTTGTTGCAGCTGCAAGAACTTTCTGTTTCGCCAGAAAGGATAAATATCTTATGATAATATCTCTTGGTTGTTTTTCTGAGGAGTTTGCAGCTCTGAAAGTTCTATGTACTCTATCTATAGTGTCATCTTTATCTTGTCACTCAGGGCACGGAGACAAAGAGTTCCATTAGAAAATTTCTGATAGTTTCTTGTGTGACACTTTGTTATACCCCTGATGCATAAGGTTTTTTTTCGTACCCTGTTCTCTCAGTGCGATAACTTTATTTTTAAGATCATCATTTGTTTTTCAAGCTAGCTATAATTTCCTTGGAATTCTTTCTTTGATAGCCTTCAATCTGAAAGAAAATGCAAGTATTTATATTTTTAGGTGTTCATGAGTGATATACGTTTTATCCATTTCTGAGTAATTATCCATAAGTCCATTTTTTTCTGTCTTAGTATCTAGGATTGTAGAATCCATTGAGGTTTCTTGCGTGTTCATTTTTTAACTGCTTAAGAGGAACATACATTTGGGATTTTCTTTCCCTCTTTGATGCCATTAGCTGTCTTTTTTCCATTTTGGCATTTTGTTTTATCTCATCCCCTTTTTTGTTTGCCATCATTAACTTTGTAGGAGGGTTTATTTACCTTTAAGATTCCCTAATAAATTTTGATGCTTTAAGCTACTTCTTGACAGATCAAGGCAGCTTAAAGGACCACTATAGTGCCAGGAAAACATACTTGTTTTCCTGGCACTATAGTGCCCTGAGGGTGCCCCCACCCTCAGGGTCCCCATCCCGCCGGGCCCTAGGGTGAGGAAGGGGTTAAACTTACCTCTTTCTCCAGAACCGGGCAGGGAACTCTCCTCCTCCTCCTCTCTGCCTCCTCTCTGCCTCCTCTCCTCCTCCTCGGCTGAATGCGCATGCGCGGCAAGAGCCGCGCGCATTCAGCCAGTCTCATAGGAAAGCATTCACAATGCTTTCCTATGGACGCTGGCGTCTTCTCACTGTGAAAATCACAGTGAGAAGCACGCAAGCGCCTCTAGCGGCTGTCAATGAGACAGCCACTAGAGGCTGGATTAACCCTAATATAAACATAGCAGTTGCTCTGGAAGGGTTAAACCTAGCTGGACCTGGCACCCAGACCACTTCATTAAGCTGAAGTGGTCTCGGTGCCTATAGTTGTCCTTTAAATCAAATTCTGGTTTAGTTTCTTCCTCTCCGAGTTGTTTGTTCATTTAAACCTATAGACACAAACAGACGCAACAGAAACACCTAGACACCCAGGGAAACTCATTAAATCGTACCAGCTGTTACTATAATATTTTACTGCATGTTGACTATTATTCGAAAACAGCTTCTAGGACAAGTATGCTTACTTAGTACAATATTCCTAGTTTCTGTAAAAGAATCCTGTACAAGCAAAGGTTTTCCATATTTATTGACCTTGTTTGGTGAAATATTTATTCTGCAGTTCTAGAAAAATGGAAGTAGAACATACTAGTCACATAAAACAAAAAAAAAGGCTATATCTCCAATATATACACTAACAAGCTGATAGTTATAAAAGAAAAACTGGTACAGTTACGCAAATGGTGAATAGAACTCTAGTGTATCATACAATATAAAATGTATCAAAGAGATTTTAACATTTCAATATTGATTTTCTTTCTATTTATAGAAACCTTTTTGGAGCCACATATCTATGGCATTGTTCCCGTTACTAGCTATTTTGGACTTTAAAAGTGTGTTACAAAACATTTAGTGCAGGAAAATCCGCGGGATAATAGATTAAATCAAAAGTTAAGAAAATAAAAAGGTTTTCTTCTTCTAAAAAGTGGACTCAGATGTCAAGAAGTTTAAAATGAAAAACTGATCTTTGATCACGGTCCTGAAACCGAAGATCTGTGAAACAGGCTCGGGGTCAAAGCAAGAGACAAGCTTCAAAAGTCAGGAAAAAGTCAAAGGGGGTTGATAAAGTCAATGCACAGAGTGGTCCGGCGAAGAGCGAGACATCTACATTGCCATATCGACATTTAAAAATTGTTACAATATGACTACTGTTATATCACTTTGCTTTAAAGCATTTCCTTTTTTTCCCACCCAACAGTAAACTTACTGTTACAAAATGCTTTTTTCCCTAATTAGTGAAAAAAATGAGCTTTAGAAGTACCTGTTTTAATCTTTACTTTGATAATATTTTCTCATCCTCCTTTGATTGCATAACAATTTTCCCCTTTGCTTTCTCCCTGCTTCCTGCATTTCAGCCAGACTGTCCACCAATAGCCATGCTCCAGTGATTCTCTATGAGAATCAGTAATGACACACCCACAATGTCTGTCCACCAATAGCCATGCTCCAGTGATTCTCTATGAGAGTCGGTAATGATACTCCCACAATGACTGTCCCCCAATGGCCATGCTCCAATGATTCTCTATGAGAATTAGTAATGACATGCCCACAATACCTGCCCACCAATGGCCATGCTCCAGTGATTCTCTACGAGAGTCGGTAATGATACGCCCACAATAACTGTCCATAATGGCCATGCTCCAGTGATTCTCTATGAGAATCAGTAATGACACGCCCACAATGACTGTCCACCAATGGCTGTGCTCCAGTGTCTCTATGAGAATCAGAAAGTCATTACTAATTGGGCAATCGTGGACACCTTGCTGATTGTGCTTGAGCTTCCCTCAGCTTAACAAATGCCCTCAATGCCTGCCCAAGCCTCCTCGGGGTCCTCAGTATTCAAACACTAGAACTTACAAACCACATCATCACATGAGATATTATTTAGCTTCATATGTTTATTATAAATAAATATCAAGAGACAGAAAAACTCATAAATACCTATTCAGCCTTGTGTTATCTCTCTCTCTCTCTATCTATATCTCTATCTCTGTTTAGCTGTTTGAAGTGTCCCTTTAAGTTTATTGAAACATTTGAAACCCATTCGCACATATCGAGAATGACATCCCATTTACATACATTTTGCCATCTTTAGTTTAGATTTGAGAAAATTTCAAATCCCACCCAACTGACCGTTTTTCAGGTAACAAAGGATCTTCACAATACAAAAACAAAAGAACTGTGCTTCTTAGAATGCACTCACAATGTATCTGAAAAACTGCGCTTTATGGTGCTTCCCTTGGTTAAGTCTGGGGGCTATCACCGTATAAGAAAATAGCGCAAACAAAATAGCGCTGGTACGCAGGATGGCATTCCGGAAGAAAAACCTTCTGCAATTGTAAAGAATCAGCATGGGAGTGAGTTGAGAACCCAGGAAACACTGAAGGTGGAAGAATATAACCCTATCAGAAGCAAGCAAAGGGCCCACGCCCACTCAACCACCAATGAATGAAAGGGAATGGGGGCAAGAGGATACCAGGTAGTTTGACACTTGATTTGTGTTATTGTTTGTAAAACTTATTTTATTGTTGTCCCTGAATAAGTCCACACTAGTGGAAGAAACGCGTTGGATGATTTTTTTATATCTTTACTGTTTTTAAATCAATTTGCACCTAATAAATCATCTTGAAGCATGGAGAAAGATATCCTGGTCTTCTGATTTATCTTGGATCCTACCCGCAGCAGGAGGAACTAAAATAAGGTTACCTTAACCAGGGGAGGCACCGCAAAGCGCTGTTTTTAGGATACATTGCGAGTGCATTCTAAGAAGTACAGTTCTTATTGTATCATACTATATTTCAATATGTTTGGTTTATTTATTTTCCTTTTAGATGCTTAGCTGATTCCCAAATATTGTTTTGTATTGTGCTGTGTAAGAGAGGTGGTAAGCTGGGGAATACACCAGGGAAGCTACATCTTATTGAAGCTAATTATATTGTATTCTGCATATTATGGACCCTCCGTACCTCCTGTTACACCGTATCAGCTCCCCGGTGATTATACAAACAGATATACAGGATACATTGTATACTGCATATTATGGACCCTCTGTACCTCCTATTACTCCATATCAGCTCCCCAGTGATTATACAAACAGACATGAAGGATACATTGTATTCTGCATATTATGGACCCTCCGTACCTCCTGTTACACCGTATCAGCTCCCCAGTGATTATACGAACAGATATACAGGATACATTGTATACTGCATATTATGGACCCTCTGTACCTCCTATTACTCCGTATCAGCTCCCCAGTGATTATACAAACAGACATACAGGATACGTTGTATTCCGCATATTACAGAACAATAATTTAACCATCTCACACCTGATTTAGCATTTCAAGGTTTTATGGTATACATGCACTATTTACTCTGGGAACGAATCTTCATGTTGTGAGCGGCTATTATTGGAAATAGCTCAGGACATCTGGAGCTGCCAGGCACTTAGACAGCTTGGCACAACTGTTTATGTTCCATACCACTCCACATCGGCTGGTTCAAAACCTGGGCGCTAGACGCAATATTACTTCTCTGCAAATTGCAAACGCACTATCTGTTCTCCTGGATAGCAGCCCCGAGGTGCCCTGGGGGATGGGATGGAGCTTTGCAGCTTTCCAGTCCATACAAACACAGAAAGCACCAAACCCAATTGTCTGTATGTCTTTGTTTATGATAAAGGCAGCACACATGCTAAATGCATTGCTTTCAGGAGAGTCCCACAGTGCATAAAGCAATCTGCTCTTTTGTGTACAGTTTCCATATCAGGAATTATTCGCACAAAAGCCTGCCCTGGCACACGAGTGAGATACTGGAAGCAGGATGCTTAATAGAGATGTAACGTCTCCTATTAACCTTGATGTTTAGTTTGTAGCTTACAGACTGTACCCCAACGCAAGTGTATAAATGCAGAATAACATGTAATGTGTACATAAGTAATGAGATTATGGGATTTCTATCTGCCAAATGCGTTTTCAAGCACATTCACATGCTGGAAATCCTTTTTTAAAATACCCATTTTTGTATGAAATTATTATGTATAAAGCGCCAACAAATTCCATAGCACTGTACAATGGGTGGACTAAGGGGGTAGGGTATAGTGACACAGTAACAGAGGGACTGAGGGCCCTGCTCAGTGAGTTTACATGTTAGAGTGAGTGGGGTATAGTGACACAGTAACAGAGGGATTGAGGCCCTGCTCAGTGAGTTTACATGCTAGAGGGAGTGGGGTATAGTGACAGTAACAGAGGGATTGAGGGCCCTTCTCAGTGAGTTTACACGTTAGAGGGAGTGGGGTATAGTGACACAGCAACAGAGGGATTGAGGGCCCTGCTCAGTGAGCTTACATGTTAGAGGGCATGGGGTATAGTGACACAGTAACAGAGGGATTGAGGGCCCTTCTCAGTGAGCTTACATGTTAGAGGGAGTGTGGTATAGTGACAGTAACAGAGGGATTGAGGGCCCTTCTCAGTGAGTTTACATGCTAGAGGGAGTGGGGTATAGTGACACAGTAACAGAGGGATTGAGGGCCCTACTCAGTGAGTTTACATGTTACAGGGAGTGGGGTATAGTGACACAGTAACAGAGGGATTGAGGCACTGCTCAGTGAGCTTACATGCTAGAGGGAGTGGGGTAATGTGATACAAAAGGTAAGGGTAGGGTAGAAAAGTAGGCTCCTAGGATAGTATTCATTGAGGGCTTAGTGTTTTGTTTCGATGACCGGTGCAGGAGAGGAATCAGGGTGTGGGTCGGGAAAGCTGTTCAAAGTTTAATTGATACGCTTTCCCAAAGAAGTACGTTTTCAAAGATTTTTTGAAGGAGTGGAGGCTGGGTGAAAGTCTAACAGAGAGGGGAAGGGTGTTCCATAGGAATGGTGCAGCCCTAGAGAAGTCTTTAAGGAGAGCATCAGAGGTGGGAGTACGAACAGAGGTTAGACGTAGGTCTCCGGCAGAGCGTAGGGGCCTAGACGGGACATATTTGTGTATTAGTGAGGATAAGTAGGTTGGAGCAGCATTGTGTAAAAATTTGTAAGCAATTACCAGGATCTTAAATTGAGCCCTATATCTTACAGGAAGCCAATTTAGGGACTGAAATTACTCTGTAATTTATTTTGTACTCATTTAAAGGATCACTATAGTGTCAGGAAAACAAACTCATTTTCCTGACACTATACAGGGAGTGCAGAATTATTAGGCAAATGAGTATTTTGACCACATCATCCTCTTTATGCATGTTGTCTTACTCCAAGCTGTATAGGCTCGAAAGCCTAATACCAATTAAGCATATTAGGTGATGTGCATCTCTGTAATGAGAAGGGGTGTGGTCTAATGACATCAACACCCTATATCAGGTGTGCATAATTATTAGGCAACTTCCTTTCCTTTAGCAAAATGGGTCAAAAGAAGGACTTGACAGGCTCAGAAAAGTCAAAAATAGTGAGATATCTTGCAGAGGGATGCAGCACTCTTAAAATTGCAAAGCTTCTGAAGCGTGATCATCGAACAATCAAGCGTTTCATTCAAAATAGTCAACAGGGTCGCAAGAAGCGTGTGGAAAAACCAAGGCGCAAAATAACTGCCCATGAACTGAGAAAAGTCAAGCGTGCAGCTGCCATGATGCCACTTGCCACCAGTTTGGCCATATTTCAGAGCTGCAACATCACTGGAGTGCCCAAAAGCACAAGGTGTGCAATACTCAGAGACATGGCCAAGGTAAGAAAGGCTGAAAGACGACCACCACTGAACAAGACACACAAGCTGAAACGTCAAGACTGGGCCAAGAAATATCTCAAGACTGATTTTTCTAAGGTTTTATGGACTGATGAAATGAGAGTGAGTCTTGATGGGCCAGATGGATGGGCCCGTGGCTGGATTGGTAAAGGGCAGAGAGCTCCAGTCCGACTCAGACGCCAGCAAGGTGGAGGTGGAGTACTGGTTTGGGCTGGTATCATCAAAGATGAGCTTGTGGGGCCTTTTCGGGTTGAGGATGGAGTCAAGCTCAACTCCCAGTCCTACTGCCAGTTCCTGGAAGACACCTTCTTCAAGCAGTGGTACAGGAAGAAGTCTGCATCCTTCAAGAAAAACATGATTTTCATGCAGGACAATGATCCATCACACGCGTCCAAGTACTCCACAGCGTGGCTGGCAAGAAAGGGTATAAAAGAAGAAAATCTAATGACATGGCCTCCTTGTTCACCTGTTCTGAACCCCATTGAGAACCTGTGGTCCATCTTAAAATGTGAGATTTACAAGGAGGGAAAACAGTACACCTCTCTGAACAGTGTCTGGGAGGCTGTGGTTGCTGCTGCACGCAATGTTGATGGTGAACAGATCAAAACACTGACAGAATCCATGGATGGCAGGCTTTTGAGTGTCCTTGCAAAGAAAGGTGGCTATATTGGTCACTGATTTGTTTTTGTTTTGTTTTTGAATGTCAGAAATGTATATTTGTGAATGTTGAGATGTTATATTGGTTTCACTGGTAATAATAAATAATTGAAATGGGTATATATTTGTTTTTTGTTAAGTTGCCTTATAATTATGCACAGTAATAGTCACCTGCACACACAGATATCCCCCTAACATAGCTATAACTAAAAACAAACTAAAAACTACTTCCAAAAATATTCAGCTTTGATATTAATTAGTTTTTTGGGTTCATTGAGAACATGGTTGTTGTTCAATAATAAAATTAATCCTCAAAAATACAACTTGCCTAATAATTCTGCACTCCCTGTACAACCCTTAGGTCGCCCCCACCCTCAGGGCCCCACTCCCTTGGCACTTACTTACTTTAATCCAGTGCCGGGCTCCCTTTGGCACTGGTGACCTCTCCTCCCACTCACACATCGGCTCCCGAGTGGAGCGGAATGCGCGGCATTCAAACAGTCCATAGGAATGCATTTTTTAATACTTTCCTATGGAAGTTATGCACGCTGAATGTGATTTTCGCATCCAGTGTTGCAGAAGCGCCTCTAGTCACCAAACAATCCTGAACTCTCCAATTCAAAATCCTTTCTGTATAGCATATACAACTTAGCTTTTATTGCTTATTTTTTTTTTTAAATAATCAACGTTTCAGTCCGCCCCAGCAGACTTTTATCAGGATAAGCATAAAATACAAACATACATCAATAAATACCAACGTATAGAAATCCTATTAACTCACCCCACCAATGTGCTTGTTGCTCTGAGGATGCCCTGGCTGGACTGCACGCAAAGTGCAACCGTCACGTGATCACATCACACCGCATGAGACCATGCCGTGACGTCACTTGGTTAAACACCAAAAGTGTGAAGTCTAAAATGTCCAGACCAAGTTGTATGACAGAAAGCCTTCCCCTACCTTGGTCTTTTCAGATACTGTGGGTAAGACCCGTGCTGTCAATGGCCGATCACAAGGATCAGGCTTCGCATTGGCAAACCTGAGTTGGGTTGTACCTACTCACCTCCCCCCAGTGGCGTCTCTAGGATTCATTTTTAGGGGGGGCACATGGAGGGCCAGGGACAAAAGTAGGGGGGCACATTTAACCCCGCCCTCGCCGCAGTTTGACCCCCCCCCTGTCACATGTTAAGCCCCGCCCCCGACACAATATGTTTTTTTTTTTTAATAATACCTGGTGGAGGATTCATTATTTTCCACCAGGGATTATTAAAAAACAAACACATTACCCTTGATACAGTGCCCTAGATGCCAACATTTGGAAAAAAAATTCCAAGGACATTTTGCAGCACAGCTATCAATTACTGTCTGGGTATAATATCCCTGAACAGTCAGTGCTCTCTGTATAATACAGGGTTGTGTGTATAATAAATTGGGACACTCAGTGCTCCCTGTATAGTGCTGCTCTCTGTATAATACAGGTCTGTTTGTGTATAATATCCCAAGACAGAGAGAAGCAATATACAGGGAGCACTGACTGTCCCGGGATATTATACAGGCACAGGCCTGTATTATACAGAGAGCAGCACTATACAGGAAGCACTGACTATCCTGGGATATTATATACACACAGATCTGTATTATACAGATAGCTGAGCATATACCCCATGTCCCAATCTCTAGACTACTAGTACCTGTCAACAGCAGCTCCCAGACACGTGTAACAGGGCTAAAGTGTGCGGCAGCTCACACAGATGATTCAGCAGTAAAGTGCACTCGCTGGCAGAGCCAAACTGGGAATCCCTGGGAATCCAAAGCAGCCCTGGAAAAAAAATGTATGCCATTCCTACAAGTATATATATATATATATATATATATAGTACAGTAAGCACACAAGCTCACTGACATGCGCAAATAGGCTTACTGAGCTTACTGACAGACAAAACTCTCTGACTCACACACAAGCTTACTACAGACAAACTCACTTGTATAAACAGAAGGCTCACTACAAAGAAGTTCAGGGACACACACAAGCTCACTAAAGACAAGCTCACTGACACACACATGCTCACTAAATAGAAGCTCACTGACACACACAAGCAGTACCATTTTAACAGAGTTAAGGGCCACTGGGCAAAGCAATGCACTGAGGCCCTTCCTACACAACAACTCACAGGAATTTTAATTATTGATAGACTGCTGAGTCCATACACACACACACACACACACACACAGACTGCTGAGTCCATACACACACACACACACACACACACACACAGACTGCTGAGACCAAATACACACACAGACTGCTGAGTCCATACACACACACAGACTGCTGAGTCCATAGACACACACAGACTGCTGAGTCCATACACACACAGACTGCTGAGTCCACACACACACACACACACAGACTGCTGAGTCCATACACACACACACAGACTGCTGAGTAAATACACACACACAGACTGCTGAGTCCATACACACACACACACACACACACTGCTGAGTCCATACACACAAACACACACACACACATACACAGACTGCTATGTCCATACATATACACACACACACAGACTGCTGAGTCCATACACACACAGACTGCTGAGTCCATACACACACACACACACACACACAGACTGCTGAGTCCATACACACACACACACTGACTGCTGAGTCCATACACACACACACATACACACACAGACTGCTGAGTCCATACACACACACACACACAAACTGCTGAGTCCATACACACACACACACAGACTGCTGAGTGCATACACACACACACACATACTGCTGAGTCCCCACACACACACATACACAGATTGCTGAGTCCATACACACACACACACACAGACTGCTGAGTCCATACACACACATACAGACTGCTGAGTAAATACACACACACACAGACTGCTGAGTCCATACACACACACACACAGACTGCTGAGTCCATACACACACACACAGAGACTGTTGAGTCCATGCACACACACACACACAGACTGCTATGTCCATACACACATACACACATACACACAGACTGCTGAGTCCATACACACACACACACAGACTGCTGACTCCACACACACACACACACACAGACTGCCGAGTCCATACACACACAGACTGCTGAGTCCATACACACACACAGACTGCTGAGTAAATACACACACACACAAACAGACTGCTGAGTCCATGCACACACACAGACTGCTGAGTCCATGCACACACACATACACACACACAGACTGCTATGTCCATACACACATATACACACACACACACACAGACTACAGAGTCCATGCACACACAGACTGCCGAGTCCATACACACTCACAGACACACACAGACTGCTGAGTCCATACACACACACACACACACACACAGACTGCTGAGCAGTGGCGGATCCAGAGCCTGATCTTTGGAGGGGCACTTGTAGATTATTTAAAAAAATAATCCAGACACAATAACCACTACAGCTCAGTGTAGTGGTTATGTTGTCAATAGTGCCGGGACCCCCTCCCAGAGTAACTAGTCAAACCGTTTAAGAACAGTTTGACAACTTACCTGAGGTCTGCTGGGAAATGGGGCTGTAGTAGGGCATAGTAGCAGTGGTGTGTGTGAGTGGTGCAATGTGTAAGGGGTGCAGTGTGTGTGTGTGTGGGGGGGTCAGTGTGTGAGCAGTGTGGGTGTTTGAAGGTTGTAGTGTGTGAGGGTGGCAGTGTATGTGTGGGACAGTATGTGTGTGTAACTGCTGCAGTGTGTGTGTGAGTGTGGGCAATGTGTGTGTATGGGGCGGCAGTGTATGGGGAGCAGTGTGTGTGAATGGGGATAGTGTATGTGTGTAGAGTGTGTGTGTATGGGGAACAGTGTGTGTGTATGGGGGAGCAGTGTGTGTGTATGGGGGAGCAGTGTGTGTGTATGGGGGGCTGTAGGGGGCAGTCGTGTGTATGGGGAGCAGTGTGTGTGTGTGTATCAGGAGAAGGTGTGTGTGTGTCAACTATATAGATGGCAGTGTGTGTATGGGGCAGTGTGTGTATGGGGGCAGTGTGTGTGTATGGGGGGCAGTGTGTGTATGGGGAGGCAGTGTGTGTATGGGGGCAGTGTGTGTATGGGGGCAGTGTGTGTGTGTATGGGGGGGCAGTGTGTGTGTATGGGGAGACAGGAATGGGGGCAGTGTGTGTGTATGGGGAGCAGTGTGTGTGTGTGGGGGCAGTGTGTGTGTATGGGGCAGTGTGTGTGTATGGGGGCAGTGTGTGTGTATGGGGGCAGTGTGTGTGTATGGGGGGCAGTGTGTGTGTATGGGGGCAGATGTATGTGTATGGGGCAGTGTGTGTGTATGGAGGTGCAGTGTATGTATGGGGAGGGGGCAGTGTGTGTGTATGGGGGCAGTGTGTGTATGGGGCAGTACGTGTGCATGGGGGCAGTATGGGGGCAGTATGTGTGTATGGGGGCGGTGTGTGTGGGGCGGTGTGTGTGTGTATGGAGGGCGGTTTTGTATATGGGGGCAGTATGTGTGTATGGGGGCGGGTGTGTGTGTGTGTATGGGGCAGGGGTGTGTGTATGGGGGTGGTATGTGTGTATGGGGCGGTATGGGGGGGCAGTATGTGTGTATGGGGCAGTGTGTGTTTGTATGGGGGCAATGTGTGTGTGTAGGTGTGACCACCCATCTACCTGTCACTGGAGGCTGTTGCTGGGGGTCAGGCCGCCATCTTCTGCAGCAGCATGGTCTGCTGCTTCACGGTGGGGGTGGGGCTTATGTGCGGGAGGTGGGGCTTCATTTTGGGGCGGGGCCTTGCCGGGGAGCCTGTCAGTGCTCCCCCCAGCCACAGACAGCCCCCAGCACTGCATTCCCTCGGGCTGTCACAGACACACACACTGTTACAGTCCGAGGGAATATAATTGATGCACATGGCCAGCAAGTTGCTGGCATTTGGGGGGGCCCAAGGGGGGGCACAGCATGATGTAGGGGGGACCATGGCCCCCTCTGGCCCCCCCTCTAGTGACGCCACTGCCTCCCACCCTTCCCCCTGCATATGGAAGTAATTCCTGTATATAATCTTTCCTCTAGATCCCTACAGGAGGAAAAAATCAAACTCCTAAACCCCTCTGTTCCTGTGTGTCCAACTTGTCGGTCACCCACTGTAAAGCGCTGTGGAATTTGTTGGCGCTATATAAATAATAACATAATAATAATAATAACTGGAAGAACTACTGACTGGGAGAATTTTTCCAGTTCAGTTACTTTGGCCTGTAATTTGAAACTTCACGGTGAATTCTCAACAATTCTCATTTCAGATCTTGTTTGTCACATACAGTTGATGTTCCTATACAGATGGAACTCATCAGTAAAAAGTGCTGTCCGTTTCACTCGAGCTTCTCTTAAATATTATCTGTAAACATAGTTAATTATGCTCATTTCACGCAAAATGAAGATAAAAAGGTGCATATAATTGCATAATATCCAAGAACTTGTAATGCAAGAATTCCCACAGAGGAATATAAAATGCAGTGTTTTATTTATTTATTTTTTTACTAAACTTCATAATTAAAGGGGCATCTAATAAACAGCATAAAACAATGTTACTCTGGAACATTAATGGCAGTAATTAGATTATTCCAAAGCTCCCTTGAGTAATCAAAGCATTTTGTATTCTCGCTGATGTCTAATTGTAATCAATGTGTTCTTCTGAATACCTTGAAATGACATTCAGTTGGATATTCCATAGATCACAATAGCTCATGAATAATTCAGAGGAAACTGTACTGAAATTAATAAATGCTGTTTGCTTAGCACTCCCTTCTACTATTATCTTTGATGCAATGGCAAGCTTTCTATGTAAATAAGCACTAAGGAAGCTGTGGTGAGGCCACAACACAATACAATTACCTACAGATTTATGTAAATTCAAAAATTACTGTTGTGCATCACCTGCATAACTCAAGCAGGACCTTGGCAAAAGTCTGCTTTGTGTACTGTAATTCTAAGAAACCCTGTTTTCATAAGTCTCCCAGAATTCCTAGCTCAACATGCAAATGAGCACAAGCAAGCATTGCATTGCAGACTTCATCCTACAGGACCTTTAGCAATGGAGCCCTGTTTTAAACACAAATTATAGTCATTTTGGATGACAGGCAATACTTGTTGGATAAACTTTTCAAATAATTTAATATTTTTAGCTAACTTTTAAAATTATTATTTCTTTTATCCAAGAGTGAATTCTGAGCTCGCAGTTAGGGTCTGTAGCTTAGCACTCTCTCCTATATACACATCAGCAATATGTTTGTTATCTCACTAGTCACTTTTATCACCACTTGTCTCCTCATACCTTTACCGTCATTGAGCTATCGGATAAGATGTTTCATTTCATAGACAGCGTGTTTCTCTTGCTGCTAAGGAATGCACATGCTGCAGTTTTAGAGACTCCGATCAGAGAAGAGGAAAACCACTGACGTGGTGTCTTCTCTCAAACCTAATAAAGCTCGACGTGCTGATGTCTAACGTCTGTTATTGATCTTTACTCCCTGCACATTCACCCTTTCTCTTACCTCTGGATGATGGTAATCCTGAGGGCAGGCCACCTGCTCATTATCATCCACACTTCTATTAAATTCTATTCAAATCTCATATTGAGATTTTTAGATAAGCCAGAAAGGCAAATGTGAGCGTATTTCACTGTGTAGATATTTAATGTGTCAGGGTCCAGAAGCCTTTGCTGTTTTATTTTTTTAGTTTAGTTTTTAGTTTTTTAGCAAGCCACGTAATACAAGGCAGCAAGCAAGCCAGGAATATATGGCAGCAAGCAAGCCACGGAATACAAGGCAGCAAGTAAGCTTTGAAATATATGGCAGTAGGCAAGCCACGGAATACAAGGCAGCAAGCAAGCCAGGAATATATGGCAGCAAGCAAGCCACGGAATACAAGGCAGCAAGCAAGCCACGGAATATATGGCAGCAAACAAGCCACGGAATACAAGGCAGCAAGCAAGCCACGGAATATATGGCAGTAGGCAAGTCACAGAATACAAGGCTGCAAGCAAGCCACGGAATACAAGGTAGCAAGCAAGCTATGAATATATGGCAGCAAGCAAGCCACGAAATACAAGGCAGCAAGCAAGCCATGGAATATATGGCAGTAGGCAAGCCACGGAATACAAGGCAGCAAGTAAGCCTCGGAATATATGGCAGCAAGTAAGCCACTGGATATATGGCAGCATGCAATCCTCGAAATAGGCAGTAGGCAAGCCACGGAATACAAGGCAGCAAGCAAGCCACAGAATATATGACAGCAAGCAAGCTACGGGATATATGGCAGCAAGCAAGCCACGGAATATATGGCATCAAGCAAGCCACGGAATATATGGCAGCAAGCAAGCCACAAAATACATGGCAGCAAGCAAGTCACTGAATACAAGGGAACAAGCAAGCCACGGAATACAAGGGAGCAATCAAGCCACGGAATGCAAGGCAGCAAGCAAGCCATGGAATACAAGGCAGCACATCTCTTAAGAGACAGAGTACAATTACTGAAACAAGTATCCGTAATCTGACAACCAATCAGAGGAAAGGCTGGAATTAATAAAGCTGACCAGCTGGGGGCATTATCAGATGCCTTCAATCGGAGTACAGCAGGCTGTAACAGCACCATAGCATGCTAGTGGCACTGTGAGGTACTGCATCAAAAACAGAGAGATTACTATGGAACCCTTACAGATACAGAGAAGATGTTAAGTAATTTGGAATGGGCCTTTTTCACTAATTTAATGACACATACTTTCCCTCCTCTTTCCTTATAGCTATTTTTGTGCTACCCAATTCACATAGGATTTACACTCTTATTAAAGGGGCTCATCAAAAGCCTTTTATTGTCCTTTTTGGTATAGGAAATGGGGGGAAGGTTCCTCCAGATAATATTGTGGAGAGGATGAGAGTCATGTCCTGGGTAAATGTAATTGCAGTTCCACGCATTCAGCAATATGTGTGTACTCAGAAACACAACCTGCTACTCTTCATCATGTGGCCTTTGGGAGGCACACATTGAGAACGGGATTTTCCAGGTGGTGGCGTCAGTACGAGGATGGAGAAGCTCTGTCCATTCAGGCAGTGAGGAACCTCCTCCCAATTAGATCATAAATCAAGAAGAAAGCACATTGATATTGGCAGACATGAGGTAGGGAGAAAATGGGCTAAATAGAATAAACAGATATATTAAAGGCTGACACAGCAATGGAGGAAATGGAATGGAATTCTACACAATGAAAAGGACCAAGTGGGATATTACAGGATAATATGTGGAGAGAAACGACACAGAAAAAGAGAGATAGTATGGGAAGAGACTGCAGAGAGTGACAAGTAGAGAGATATTGGGAACTGACAAGACAAATACGGGTCTGATATGCTATGAGACAGAGGACGCTTCCACACACCATAAAAATGTCATTTACATAGTTTGACATTACACACTAATACATTCTTGCACATAAACACACACTAACAAACCACACAGACACAATCCTATATCCACACACAGTGACACCTCACACAGACACTTCTTTATAAACACACTGACACCTAACACAAACACTCTTTTATCCATACACACTGAAACCCACCCAATCAATATTTTATCTTCACACTGAAATCCCAAACAGACACGTCTTTAGCCACACACACACTGACACCCCACACAGACAATCCTTTATCCACACACACTGACAACCCACATTGACAATCCTTAATACACACACAGACACCCCACATAGACAATCCTTAATACACACACACTGACATCCCACATTCACAATCCTTAATACACACACAGAGACACCCCACATAGACAATCCTTAATACACACACAGACACTATGTTATCCACACACAAACTGAAACCTCACATATACACTCCTTTATCCACACACATTGACACCCCACACAGACACTCCTTTATCCACACACTGACACCCCACAGACAATCATTTATCAGTAATAGATGCAACCGGCATAAACGTTTGAGCAGTACAAAACATTAGAGTTCAGTGTTGAACAACTATCTCAGCTGAGAGGGCTGCAGAAGGGACTAGCCAGGGTTCATTACGGCAGAGGCACCAAGCAGTGTCCCCCCTACGTTCCTGCGGTGTGAGTTCTTCTTTATCCGATACCCAGCAAGGGAAAGGGTGTAAGGGATGCATGGGGGTCCCGCACATGTAGGGCAGAGTCCAGCTGGGTTGGTTCCCGTAGTGGGCCCATTTTTCCATCGCTGTGGGTACCTGTGATCGTGGTGCAGGTAGGTGGTGTCCTTATCTGGTATTTTATGGCTCCCTGTGACTTTGTCGGGCTCCGGCGCTGCGATGAGGGTCTCCCCCTCGGCGGGTTGCTGAGCGGTGCTCAATGTCATGCGGGATTGACTTGGATCCTGTAGGTCCTCTCGTGGTGCTATCCCGCTCGGTAAAAGCTCTTGCGGGCAGGCAGGAGATGTCTTCATCTTCAGCGCCATCTTTGTTTGCTGTCTGTTGAGCGTGGTTTAGCTCGGCTGTGGTAGAGACATGTGGGACTTTCTCTGGGTAGGTTCCTTTGTACTTTAGCCTGCCGATCTCTGGCTTCTAGTTTCGCCCAGAAGGCGTCGAAGATTGCATTCAGCCCAGTCAGCGTGTCGGCCCCCCTCCGCAGCCTTCATAGTCGCGCGTGGCATCCGCCATTGTGTGGGCCTGTGGAGCTGGGAATTGCTTGTTGGGCTTCGCCATCCGGCCACCTCCCCCCATCCCCATCCACCGTAGGCCGCAGCAGGCCACCTCCGTTACACGCTTGCGGAAAATACCGGTGTCCAGTATCAGTCGATTCGCCAGGGTGCCCCTGACCTGGGCAGCGTATCCCAGCATCAATGTAGGCATCGGATCCGTGGGAATTTCCCTGAATTCATGATGGCTTTCGGAGCTCCACTGCCATGCGACTACTCAGTTTGCAGATCAGGCCCCGCCCCCTGTTTAGTCCTTATTAAATAATATTAACTATTGAACATATTGGACATTCCCCTTAATCTAAGGTGATTGTTCTGGCTTTCATTTAAAAGAAAAACAACAAAAAAACAGGTATTGATTAATGAATTAGTTAGAATGATAGATCGAACCAGCCAGATTTCCTAAACACGGTCAATTTACTGAAGTCCATGTTTTTCTTCTTCTGACATTTATTAAGCAAGTTGATTTGCCAACTCATTCAGCAGATAATGGACAAGCTGTGAAAAAGGGGATAAGGAAAGACGAAGTTCAAATGGACTTTCCATTCAAATATGAGAATACAGAACCCATAAAAATATATTACTCCCAAACCAACGTGTGTGTCAGCTTCACAGGATTTCCCATAAAAGAGAAGAAATTGATATTGTTTTGATAATAATTTACAAATAAAAATGAAAAAGCCAAGCAAATTTGCCTGATCTCCTCGTGGAGCCAAAGATGCTACTTTCCTCTAGTTTCTTTATGGTTTTGTAGAGCTTCATTCCCAGAAATTAGATTTACAGACACCTATACGCATGATAATTGACCATTTTCATTATCTATTATCTATTGAAACGGTGTTTGACAGCATATCTGCTCTTATGCTAATATTTCTAGACCTTGTATGAGTTATTGCAAATAATACACACTACACTGGCTATAAAAACATTGTAAACCTTATTATCTCTTTATTACAAAAAGTGAAAATTATAAAAAAAATTAAAAAATTTAATGAATTCCTTAACGTTCATTTATACACCAAACTCCTTTTGGGTCTTACATTCATGTGCAATAATATTTATTTGGTGTATATAATAAATATACCTTGAGTTTTTTTTTTTTTTTTAACTAAATAGAACTTGGAAGTGAATGGGTTAAAGAAACCAGAACAGTCGGTTTTCCTTTTTCTTTGCCTATTTAAAAAAAATAATGAAAAATCCCATGCACATGTAAAATTTGATGAGCTGGCAAATGCAGGAGTCAAGAAGCGGATATGGTATTGCTGGTTCTATCATTACTTCTACATTAGGGCTTTTAATTTAAGGCATGCACCTCTCATTGTTGTTCATTACTTTTAGTATAAGATATGCTGATACGTTTCTGTTACTGTCAGACTTTTAAGAAGCTGTTCCAAGCACCTGTTCCATCATTCATTAGAAACTGTGTATCAAGAATCAGTTCTACGAATACAATGGAGTTTCTGCGCTGTATACAAAATATCATTACACATTTTTAAAGGACAAGAAATTGCAAAAAATATATATATTTTTTAAATAATGTTTTAAATTTAACCTCAGTGCGACTTACAGCTGGTACCTCAATCGTCCTGTGCTGAGAGATATTTGTTTTGAGACTAATTTATCACGGGCAGACTAGACTAGACTAGATAGGCCGAATGGTTCTTATCTGCCGTCACATTCTATGTTTCTATGTTTCACATTTTATTTTAGAAGCAAATGTATTTTTAAAGTTTACTGGTCCCTCAGGAACGAATGACATACAATGTAGAATAAAATACAAATTAAACCAGTTAGATTGAGCTAACCTGAAACCAAGACAGACTAACAGAAAATTCCAAAATAATTATTTTTTCTACTTCTTCTTCTCATGACTTCTACATGCCAGATCTACACTTTTTCACTCTGTACTCTCTTTGTAAGAACTCAATTTTCCATTCTACCAGTTTATTGTTTTAAATACAAATTGCCATTTTAGCCCCCTTAATGCCCATTGCCAGCCTTTTGGACAGCAATGGGTCCAAACATAAACCAATCTCTGTGATCATTTGGCTAAAAGTAATATTGCAACAATGAATTGTGTGGGCACCTGGGACCCCAGCAATCATCCAACATTAGACTTGTGAGATGAGAACTTCTAACCTTCCCATGAAACGTCAGAGCTAGCACTAGGCCTAATAAAGTATCAGAGGATTTGACAGAAGATCTGCCTAATATACTGGACACCAAATCTGTATTTTATGCTATTACCTTTGGTTTAGTTAGAAATGCCATGATTAGATTTTGTGGACAAAGACTAAATGCTGAATTCCATTGTTTTCGACAATCATGTTGTGCAGTGCTGTAGTGTTCATGCAGACATTCCCATCACATAATTGACCAAGTAGGCTACTGCTAGAATATAGGAGCCAGAATTCTATGGCAGACAGCAGTACAGACAATTCTGCTTTAAAATAATTCTACCTTTTTAACCGTAAATGTACCTTTAAACATTCAGTCAATTAATCTGTTCTCAAGATACCTACAGGGAAAGCACACACAAGGGGCCAATTATATCAGTACCAGTCAATCTCAATAACCTGAACTCATGAGACCATCTTTGCGATTGTGGGTTATTGGCAGGAAGGCCAATTAGTAAACTGGAGAACAATGGACTGAGAACAGCAGAGCTGGAATTGGCTAGTAATTATTACTAAAAATATATATATATCTGTTCATGGACACAGCTCTGCTGGGGAAAAACGCAATATTTCTTCTAAATACAATTCTGCTCCAAATGACACTCAGATATATTATAATCAGACTTTTTATTTTTATTTTGACAGATATCTATCTGTCTGTTTGTCTGTCTGCCTGTCTATCTGTCTGTCTGTCTGCCTAATATTTTGTATAAATAAGAATTATAATAAGTGCAATAATGAAAGATGTCAGATAGAGATGATTCACTGTGACATGAAGGGATTAGTTACTTGTGTGGCTTTTTGATGTTTTAGATTAATTTCAGCTGGAATTAACTTTGTGAGAAGAAATGTGTCTGAGGGTTTGACAGGAAGCTCACTAATTGCACTACAGAAAGAACCTGGATCAGTGAGGAGAACAACGGTATAATGGTAAGGAACATATAGTGCAGGGAAGGAATATATCTAATGGTGGGGAGGAGCATGTGTTAATATGGGGGAGGAATATATCTAATGGTGGGGGAGGGACATGTGTTAATATGGGGGAGAAATATATCTAATGGTGGGGGAGGGACATGTGTTAATATGGGGAGGAATATATCTAATGGTGGGGAGGAACATGTGTTAATATGGGGGAAAGAATATATCTAATGGTGGCAGAGGAACATGTGTTAATATAGGGGGGAGGAATATAGCTAATAGTGGGGGAGGAGCATGTGTTAATATGGGAGGAGAAATATATCTAATGGTGAGGGAGGAACATGTGTTAATATGGGGGACATCATGTCTCGCTCCATCCACCAACGTCACGTTGCACCACAGACTGTCCAGGAGTTGGCAGATGCTTTAGTCCAGGTATGGGAGGAGATCCCTCAGGAAACCATGCACCACCTCATCAGGAGCATGCACAGGCGTTGTAGGGAGGTCATACAGGCACGTGGAGGCCACACACACTACTGAGCCTCATTTTGACTTGTTTTAAGGACATTACATCAAAGTTGGATCAGCCTGTAGTGTGTTTTTCCACTTTAATTTTGAGTGTGACTCCAAATCCAGACCTCCATGGGTTGAAAAATTTGATTTCCATTTTTTAATTTTTGTGTGATTTTTGTTGTCAGCACATTCAACTATGTAAAGAACAAAGTATTTCAGAAGAATATTTAATTCATTCAGATCTCGGATGTGTTATTTTTGTGTTCCCTTTATTTTTTTGAGCAGTGTATATCTAATGGTGGGCGAGGAACTTGTGTTAATATGGGGGAGGAATATATCTAATGGTGGGGGAGGAACATGTGTTAATATGGGGGGAGAAATATATCTAATGGTGGGGGAGGAACATGTGTTAATAAGGCAGGAGGAATATATCTAATGGTGGGGGAGGAACATGTGTTAATAAGGCAGGAGGAATATATCTAATGGTGGGGGAGGAACATGTGTTAATAAGGGAGGAGGAATATATCTAATGGTGGGGGAGGAACATGTGTTAATATGGGGATAAATATATATCTAATGGTGGGGGAGGAACATGTGTTAATAAGGCAGGAGGAATATATCTAATGGTGGGGGAGGAACATGTGTTAATAAGGCAGGAGGAATATATCTAATGGTGGGGGAGGAACATGTGTTAATAAGGGAGGAGGAATATATCTAATGGTGGGGGAGGAACATGTGTTAATATGGGGATAAATATATCTAATGGTGGGGGAGGAACATGTGTTAATAAGGGAGGAGTAATATATCTAATGGTGGGGGAGGAACATGTGTTAATAAGGCAGGAGGAATATATCTAATGGTGGGGGAGAAACATGTGTTAATAAGGCAGGAGGAATATATCTAATGGTTGGGGAGGAACATGTGTTAATATGGGGAGAAATATATCGAATGGTGAGGGAGGAACATGTGTTAATATGGGGAGAAATATATCGAATGGTGAGGGAGGAACATGTGTTAATATGGGGAGAAATATATCTAATGGTGGGGGAGGAACATGTGTTAATAAGGGAGGAGGAATATATCTAATGGTGGGGGGGAACATGTGGGCATAAATGGGGGAGGAATATCTAATGTGGAGGGTGGGGGAGGAACAAAGTTAATATGGGAGGAATATATCTAATGGTGGGGGGAGGAACATGTGGATGGGGAAAACATACAATGTGGGGAGGAACATGTGTTTAAGGGGAGGAATATATCTAATGGTGGGGGAGGAACATGTGCTATTAGGGGGAGGAATATATCTAATGGTGGGGGAGGAACATGTGCTATTAGGGGGAGGAATATATCTAATGGTGGGGGAGGAACATGTGCTATTAGGGGGAGGAATATATCTAATGGTGGGGGAGGAACATGTGCTATTAGGGGGAGGAATATATCTAATGGTGGGGGAGGAACATGTGCTATTAGGGGGAGGAATATATCTAATGGTGGGGGAGGAACATGTGCTATTAGGGGGAGGAATACATCTAATGGTGGGGGAGGAACATGTGCTATTAGGGGGAGGAATACATCTAATGGTGGAGGAGGAACATGTGTTAATAAGGGAAGAGGAACTCAAGTTGTCTGGGTGCCATATCCCCCCACTCTCTCGTTTCAACCCTGCAAATAAAGACACTGTCATTCTGCAGGCTTGACACAGGATGCTCCAGACTGGTAGCCACTAATATGTTTCTCAAGACATTTTGAGAATGGGGTGCTACTAACAGGCTAAGAATGTCAGCTTATCAGTGGTTCCTAGTCCAAGGCTTAGTGTTTCAAGCCTCAAACTCAAACGGTTCTGTAGGGCGCAAAACTGACTAGACCTGGACAGAAGACTTTAGAGTTAAGGAGGGAGTAAAAACAAGTGTGTGGATCTCTGGAAGAGTTAGAGGTTAGTGTAGTAAAAAGGTATATGTAACATTTAATGGAGGTTTGATAACGAATCATAGAGGGTTAACACCACAGCCTCAGCAGTACCCTAAACTGTGGCTGATGTAGATCTGGTGTCAGTAATAATTCAGGTAATTCTCACTTCTGGAAATACATCTTCAGAGCACCAAGTAATATCATTCGGGTCTTGACTGACAGAGCGGCAGTAGGACGGTTCTTGGCATTTCAGAAAACAGACCTAGAAAGAACAGATGCTCATCTAATTTTACTTTAATGATCTTGTTACAATGACAAAAGCTGAAGTTGGAAAAAATATTCTAAAAAGCTTCTACTCGATTTAATTGTAAATTAACAAAGATGTTTATCCTAGGATTAGCATAGGTCTTTACAGTTATGGGGAAAACACAACAGTTCTATTTGCTGATAGCTGTGTGTGTGTACACTGATCAGCCACAACATTAAAACCACAGAGAGATGAAGTGAATAACATTGATTATAGCTTTACAATAGAACCTGTCATGGTGTGGAATATATTAGGCCGGAGGTGAACAGTCGGTTCTTAAATGTGTTGGAAGCAGGAAAAATGGGCAAGCGAAAATATCTGAGAGACTTTGATAAGGGCTAAATAGTGATGGCTAGACAACAGGGTCAGATAATCTCCAAAATGGCAAGTCTTCTGTGGTGTTTCCGGTATGCAGTTGTAGTACCTACCAAAAGGTGTTCAAGGAAAGACAACCAGTAAAGGAGCTGTAGAGAGGAAATCACAGTCTCTGTCTCCTCAGCTCATCTTCCAGCATGTCAATAATGTAAGAGGGACTGAATTAAAGGCACCAAGCATAATAAGGAGTACAATGGTGGGTTTTTAACTTCCCCCATGCATGTGCTGTTATACAATTAAATAAACCTTATCCCAGTGGCGGGACTACCGCGGTTGCAGGGGTTACAGCTGCGACCGTGCCCGTCACTCTAGTGGCCCCGGCTGCCCTGCAGACCTCTGCAACTGCGGGTCCCACCGACTAAGTAATGTAGCCCCGGCCCGGCCCGTAACCACCGGGGCAGCACTGAAGGGGCCCATTGGGTGGCCCATGCTGTTAGGGCCACCCGATGCCATGTATTTCCAGGGGGCCCAGTCAGCTCTTTAACAGCGTGACCAGACCCCCTCTGATGATGTCAAACTGTGCTTGGAGGAAGTGACTGCAGAGTGGGAACTCTGACTCCCATTAGGCTGAGCCACTGGACCCCAGGGAAAGGTATGTGTGTCTGTATGAATCTTTGTATGTGTGTGTATGTATGTCTGTCTGTGTGTCTGCCTGTACGTGTGTGTCTGTGTGCATTTATGTCTGTGTGTGTGTGTGTATGTTTGTCTGTCTGTCTGTATGTATGTGTGTATGTCTGTCTGTGTGTCTGTCTGTATGTGTGTATGTCTGTCTGTGTGTCTGTCTGTATGTATGTGTGTATCTGTGTGCATGTATGTCTGTGTGTGTGTGTGTGTTTGTCTGTCTGTATGTATGTGTGTATGTCTGTTTATGCCTGTCTGTGTGTCTGTATGTGAGTGTGTGTGTGTACGTGTGTATTTCTGCCTGTCAGTATGTGTATGTATGTCTGTCAATGTCTGTGTGTGTGTGTGTGTGTGTATGTATGCCTGCGTGTCTGTATGTATGTGTGTGCATGTCTGTCTTTGTCTGTCTGTGTCTGTATGTCAGTATGTCAGTATGTCTGTCTGTGTCTGTATGTATGTGTCTCTGTCTGTATGTATGTGTATGTGTGTGTGTCTGTATGTGTGTGTCTGTATGTCTGTCTGTGTGTGTGTGTATGTATGTCTGTGTGTCTGTCTGTGTGTGTGTGTATGTCTGTCTGTGTCTGTATGTATGTGTCTCTGTGTGTTTGTATGTGTGTGTCTCTGTATATGTGTGTGTGTCTATGTGTGTCTGGAGGTGTATCTGTTTGCATGTGTGAGGGAAGGAAACATATGGGAGGGGGTAGGGTAGCTGGGGGGTAGACGTACGGGGAAGGGGCCCAGAGCAATTTTCGCACCGGGGCCCCTTAGTTTCTTGTTACGCCTCTGCCTTAACCCCATGTTTTTATATTTAAATCTTATTTTTCAACAAAAAACAACCATATTAATAAATTATAAAAATATCAAAGTCACCTCATAAAAGGGCCATTATTTTAAAAACCACATGCTATTACTACAGATCTACTTCATTAATCACTATTTATGATTTTTCATAATATACCTCTTTATCAAATGTGCATTAATATATATATAACACTTCCTTTGTCTCACTGTTTTATATCGGTGACTAATTATGTAATAAAATACTAAAAAAAAAAAGAAAAAAATCATAACAATAAAGAGTGTGCTAGGGGAAATAATGACATTTAAATGTTTGCTCTCACAGTCTCCATAAACACTGCAATGTCCCCACCAAATTTTATTGCACCCCCATTATGCCAACCATAAGATGCATAGGTGTTTACTCTAAAGAGAAGAAGAAATGGTAAAAAAAAAAAAAAAACAACCAGTAATGAACTGAATACGTTTAGGCAGAGAGAGACACAAGTAATTATAGTTTTACAATATATTTTTCCTCTTCTTTTCTTACTTTACTTTTCTGTTGCATCACATTAAAAGTCTATAACATCCTCGAGGCTCGTTTCAAGACAGAAAAACAAAGAGCAAAATAAAACATTCAGACGTATAAGTACTTTTGGAAAGAGTTACCCTGGAGGCTGTACTGTGTCATTTTTGCAACATTTTAGCTAACCACTCAGCATCTCCCACTGGCGCTGCCCCAAACCTTCGTGCTTCTATCGGTGCTTTGTACAGCTGGGCATTTTAATTTTAGTTTTCCTTGCTGAATGAAACTGACATACAGGAGCTAGCCTGAGATTGGGGATCTAATCTCAGAGAAATTACATGTGTGTTTGTATGTATATGTGGTTTTATGTATGTATGTATGTATGTATATATATGTGTGTGTGTGTTTGTATGTATATATATATATGTGGGTTTATGTATGTATGTATGTATGTATATGTGTGTGTGTTTGTGTGTATATGTGTGTTTGTGTGCATGTATGTATATGTGTGTATATGTGTGTATATGTGTTTATATGTGTGTGTATATGTGTGTATGTGTGTATATATGTGTGTGTATATATGTGTGTGTGTATGCATATGTGTGTATGTCTGTGGATATGTCTGTGTATATGTATGTGTGTGTGTAGGTGTGTGTTTGTGTATATGTGTGTGTATATGTGTGTGTGTAGGTGTGTATGTGTGTATATGTGTATATGTGTGTGTAGGTGTGTGTGTGTATGTATGTGTGTGTGTGTGTGTATGTGTCTAATGGTGGGGGAGGAATGTGTTAATATGGGGGAAGAATATAGCTAATTGTGGGGGAGGAACATGTGCTTTTAGGGGGGGAATATATCTAATGGTGGGGGAGGAACATGTGTTAATATGGGGATAAATATATCTAATGGTGGGGGAGGAACATGTGTTAATAAGGGAGGAGTAATATATCTAATGGTGGGGGAGGAACATGTGTTAATAAGGCAGGAGGAATATATCTAATGGTGGGGGAGAAACATGTGTTAATAAGGCAGGAGGAATATATCTAATGGTTGGGGAGGAACATGTGTTAATATGGGGAGAAATATATCGAATGGTGAGGGAGGAACATGTGTTAATATGGGGAGAAATATATCTAATGGTGGGGGAGGAACATGTGTTAATAAGGGAGGAGGAATATATCTAATGGTGGGGGAGGAACATGTGTTAATAAGGCAGGAGGAATATATCTAATGGTGGGGGAGGAACATGTGTTAATATGGGGGAGGAATATATCTAATGGTTGGGGAGGAACATGTGTTAATATGGGGAGAAATATATCTAATGGTGGGGGAGGAACATGTGTTAATAAGGCAGGAGAAATATATCTAATGGTGGGGGAGGAACATGTGTTAATATGGGGGGTGATATATCTAATGGTGGGGGAGGAACATGTGTTAATAAGGGAGGAGGAATATATCTAATGGTCGGGGAGGAACATGTGCTATTAAGGGAGGAGGAATATATCTAATGGTGGGGGAGGAACATGTGCTATTAAGGGGAGGAATATATCTAATGGTGGGAGAAGGAACATGTGCTATTAGGTGGAGGAATATATCTAATTGTGGTGGAACATAGTTAGAAGATTGGGATTGGCAGGCCTGAGAGAAACATCCAGAAAAGTGTGCCCGCCACCTAATGGACCTTGTAGAAAGTGCTGCTCTTTGCAGCACCACAACCAACGATGCGCTCATGCTGTGCAGCCCAAGGACAGTTCCCTAAATGAGGACGGTGGGGCAGATCCCCAAAATAAAAACTATCCTGTCAAAATCTGGACTGTTTGGGGGTCTTGAGGAGGGCTATATGTTAATGTGGGGGAGGAATATATCTCCGTGTTAGGGAGGAACATGTGTTAAAAGAGCACTATAAGCATCCTGATCATTACAACTCAAGTTGTCTGGGTGCCATATCCCCCCACTCTCTCGTTTCAAAATTCACATTTGAGTTCCTTTGCTGTATGAACCATCTCACCTGCCAACCAGAAAATGTAATGTTCTCACCTCAGAACAAGATCAGAAGAGGTTACAAAACAAAATCAGTAAGAAATTGAATAATTTAGTCAGATTAAATTAGAATTGCAGTACTTTCATTTTTACAATAAAATAGTTTTTTCCTTGTTCTTATCTTGACTCGGTTTTCTGTTGCATTGCATTAAAAGTCTTAACATCCTTGAGGCTTTTTTAAGACATAATAACAAAGAAAGAGAAAAATAAAAGATTTAGACGTTAAGTACATTTGGAAACAGTTACCTTGGAGGCTGTACTGTGTCATTTATGCAACAAATTAGTAAAGCACTCAGCAGCTCCCACGGGCACAGCCCAAACCCCTAAATATTGATTTCGCCTCCGCCTACACGCCATCCAAACAGGAACCCAGCACCGAAAGGGTGTGAGCTGGAATGGAATAAAGCAAACAGAGCAGGATTCATTCCCATCTATTATAAAACCCAGCTTTGCATATGTTGAGGATTTTAGTAGCGTAGGAATTTTTGTAGGAGAAGGTACAACTGCGCACCGAGCCATCTATTTCTTTTGCACGGCCAAATTTTACTTAATACAAAATTGAACATTGTGTAGATCTGACATATGATTGCTAAAATATAAAGAGAAAACAGGTCTCACCATTGCTAATCATCTTTTTATTCATCATAATAAATAACATAAGGAATAAAGCCCATGAATTAGGATCCAAAACTGGGTCCATGTAATATTACAATGGGCTCCCAAAAGATGGAACAGGCACTGATTAGGTCCAAGGAAATTAGCAGAATCAAGTAATGTCATTGCATTATTCAGAGCACTGAAACCCTTTGTGATGCATGAAAGAGTTTAATGAAGGCATATTGCAGAACTGATTTTGTTATATATCAAATTACAGTTGAAGATTAAGTCCCTGAGCTAATTTTATAACTGAAGACTGGATTGGCAATTTAATGTCATTGAAGTAAGTTCGGTCCCAGCCAAAACAAAAAAGGTTCACTAAATACAGGGATAAGGTAAGAACTGAGGTGGTGAAAATATTCAATTAAATTGTTAGATATTTTGTTATTACTGATAACACAAAGTTAAAATAGACATTCTCTCTGACGTGGATCCAAACTCAAATAATTTAGAGCAAGGTTGTGGTCAGTTCAGTTTAAATGTGAGACCCTCAAACTCAAGTACTTGAGTACAAAAACGTCTTAGGGCTCTGAATTGTATACACTTCAACATACAAAGTATTCAAGAAGATTCATAGAAGACCTTTAACATAGTTATACCATTCCTTAAAGCCGGGCAGGTGGCAGAGTTAATTGCCAGTGGGATTCAATATGGCAGCTGCACTTAGCTTTAATATCAAGACCCACAATCATTTTCTATAAACAGCTGCTACATGTTCCAGACTCATTTAGGTGACAGACTTTTTTTATGGTCTCGATGTCTCTTCTCTGTAGACTTGCATGTTAAGCGGATTTATTTCCCCCTAACTCTCCAGATTGTATTTAGAAAGAAATTCTTCAAACAAATTTGTTTATTCTCTCAACATATCAACCTTCACTTTGTAACCAAAATTAAAGGAACTCTGACACGACAAACATTTTGAGCTAATGTTGCTAATTGTTTGTATATATCGTGCTAGCCCAACAGCTGGTATATGTATAGCTGTAATGTTACTTAACCCACTGAATGATACACTCGCTGGAGTGAGGAGCCAAGCTCCAATGCAATGGAAAACTATGAAGAATGTCATGGGAGCACCTGAGCGTTCATTGGCTGACCAGTGTACTCATAGATAATGCCTATGCCATGAGAGAGATTAAAAAATACAAGAATTAGTTAGTGCTAGTTAATTCTGAATTTCTTTGTATCTTTGGGGAATGTGACCTTAAACTCATCCACTAATTCCATGTTTATCTCGGAATGTTAATGCTCTGCTAAACTTACCACATGAACATTAAATGTAAGGGTTATTTTTTTCTTTACTGTATATTTAACTTCTATTTACATATGAAAACTGTATATTTCACATAAAAATACCACAGGTTTCCTTTCAGATCCTGGAATTTTACCCCAGATGTTGACAGAAAAAAGTTGTAAATAATGGCACTCTCCAAATTCAGTGACGCCTGCTTGAGACTTCTTTCACTTACAAAACCATATACAAGAGGTAAATGCCCCAATAAATACCAGCTGCTAGCCTAATGGCTTGTTGGAGAGTAATGAATTCTTCAAAAAGATTCCAACTCAATTCAGTAAACAGGCCCTAAGCTTATTAGTGGAAGAGAAATATTTATTAAGGTGTTTAAACATATATCAAAGTGTAGTATCCTCTCTACTCCCACCCTGCTTGTACTGGGGGCAAGTAATGTAATATTATTATTATTATTATTATTATTACTATTGGTATTTATATAGCGCCAACTTATTACGCAGTATTGTTTTTCAATATAATGGAAGGTAGAAATGTTTCAATAAATGAGACCATAACAAAATGAAACAGGAACAATAGGTAGATGAGGACCCTGCTCAGACGAGCTTACAGTCTAGAGGAGTGGTTCATTAAGACACAATAGAAAGGCCATCAAGGGGGACAGCAAACAACAAGGTGGAACTAAGTAGCAGAGAGTGGAATGTGGCTCTTTAGGAGAGAGCAAGAGATAGATTTGTAAAATAGAAGTTACTCTGGGAGTCAATAAGCGTTTCTGAAAAGATGGAGTTTGAGGAACTTCTTAAACGATTGAAGACTAAGGGAGAGTGTGGTGGAGGTAGGCTGGCTATTCCATAGGAAAGGATCCACTCGCGAGAAGTCCAGCTAGTGCAAGTTAGCAGTAAGAATGCTACTGGGTCCCCAAGACTCAGAGCCCGGTAGAGAACCAGGGGATGTCCCCTGTCCCAATTTAAATTTATTCCATTCACCAAGAGTATGCTTTCAGTTCCCAGCATAGGTCCCAATTGGTAGCTTGGAATATTAATCTGGAATTCTACGTATAGGAAATAGATTTGGGGATTAAAATGCCATTAAATTTCGAACCAGGTGTTTTCTGTTTATAACTATAAATAGGTTAATATGCATCTGGTATATAATACGTTTTTCTGACTGTTTACAAGCCAAGAAGAGACAGAATATATTTTTAATTTTGATATTTTGGTTCAGTGCAGAATATAGCAAATTCTTCCTAAGTGAGTGTAATTGGTTTGAACACTGATTGAACTACTGCCAGGGCCTTTGACAATCTCGTACCCTTTGATTTATATCCCGTCATAAGGACCATCAGTGAACCACAAATAAAATGTCATCTAAACCACTTTCTCGACGCTCTTACTGCCTCTCCTTAAACAACCCCAAATGCGGCAGACTTTTAATTACTTTTTCTTCCCTCTTTGCTGGCTGACATTATAGTGCCATTTATCCCGTACTCTGCCTCGTTTTTTTTTTGTAAAGTAAGCAAAGTTCTCCGTAGTTTCTGACATTAAACTTAACGCCACTTTTTTATGGAATGAAAACCTTGGCATTATTATCTCCTGCATAAAAAGAATTTATCCTGTAGTTGGCAAAAATACATTGGTCACTCTTAAAATAGACCTGGACTATTTAATTAGTATGGGAATAAAATGGAATTCACTTTTTTTATTATTAGTAGTAGTAGTATTATTATTAATTCTGTCATTTACATAGTGCCAACTATACATGTAATTATACACCCTGGCATGGAGTCTCTATGATTCACTGTAGAGCAGACATGCTATACTTTCTGCATCCCATGCTGAGAAACTTGTTTTTTAGTTTATAGCGGACATCATAACTAGGTCCACATCATAACTAGGTCTCCCTACAACTACTCAATCTAAAATGATGGTATCTCACTGCTGCAGCTCTCCATTCGTCTTCACTTCTCCATTACAAGATGTTACATTGCTGTTTTGATTTGCTATGATTCAGCAACAAAAGCATTAGTGAGTTTGGGTATTGATTTGGGGCAAATAGGTCTGTCTTTCATTGTGCCTCTCAACTCATCCCATTGCTGATAATTGCTGAATCTACTAATTAGACGATCCACCATACACATAATCACAAAAAACACCTTACGTACACGGATTAGCACTTCTAAAGAATTTACTGCACAAACCAACCTATTATGTATTACCCCTGGTATTATGATTATAATACAGAAGGACTCTATAATTCTTCAGTTTACAATGCAAATATTGAGAATTTATCTGCTCTTGGGTTAAAATATTACATACATATCTTTATAAAAATATGTTCAATTACTAATGGCACAAGACAAGGATGCCCTCTCTCACCCCTCCTGTTTATACTTGTCCTTGAACCCTTCCTTCAAGGAATAAGACACAACCAACATATCAAAGTTCTTCAAGTTAACAAACATGAATATAGGGTCATGGCATTCACAGATGACCTCTTATTCACCATATCCAATCCGCTCTCCACGATACCAGCTATTATAACAGAAATGGAGACTTACAGTAAGGTCTCCAACTTCCAGGCCAATCTAACAAAATGTGACCTACTACCTATTTATACCACAAAATCCCTAGACATTCAATTACAGGAGAGATTCCACTTTACATGGGCAACCAAATCTGTCAAATACCTGGGAGTTCATATCCCAACCAGACTCGATCTCCTTTACAACCTAAATTTCCTCACGATAATAACTGATATCACTAAAGATCTACATGGGTGGAACAAACCCAGCTTTGGATGGTTCTGTAGAATCAATATCATAAAAATTAATATCCTCCCTCGACTACTGTATGTCCTACAAACACTTCCAATACTGCTACCACACAGTTTTTTTCACAAAAGTCAAATCTATACTCACAAGCTTTATATGGTCTTACACCCACCCAAGAATTGCCTACGTGACATTAATCAAAAATAGAGAGAAAGGAGGGCTGAATTTACCAGACATTGAAACAGCTCACAAGGCAATTCATTTAAGTAGAATATATGAATGGACCAAACCTAAACTGATACAACAATGGGTCCACTTGGAAAACACATTCTCAGATATACCTTTGGAGGTCCGCCCATGGCTATTCACGAACCAAACACACTCTCAACTCCACATAAACTCACATCCGACAATCAAGGCCACACTCTGGCACAAGCTAGTAAGAAAATCGACAATCTCACCATATCCCTCCTCACTATACCCGCTCACAAATAATCCTGGTTTCCAAAAAGGACACTCAGGAATAACCTACAACAAATACCATAAGGGCACAATGTTTCTATTACAAGACATGACTATAGATAACAAACTAAAAACTCTACAACAAATACTACCCAACGAAATTCCCACAGGGAACCAACGACTCCACTATACTCAGTTAATATATTTTATTAAAATCCAGGATCTAGTACCTAAAGGAACTCGAACCCTAACAGTATTTGAACATCTCTGCCTAAACCACCCGCTCACAAAAAAGACTTTATCCACTATGTACAAGGTGATCAGAGACGCACAAGACTCAGAACTCCCCAAATGTACTTTAAAATGGGCAGAAGAACTACAACTAGAGTTCACACAGCAACAATGGCAGACTATATTCCAATCAATTCACAAGTCAACTACCTTTACTGTAGCCCAAGAAAGTAACTACAAGCACATCTCACGCTGGCACTACACACCAGTAAAAATTCAGCAAATACACAATACAGAAAATAGCAAATGTTGAAGATGCCATCACACAGAGGCACACCACACCCACATCTGGTGGCATTGCCCGAACATCACAAAATTCTGAAGCAGAATACACACACTCATCCAACTAATTACAGGCATTAAATTACCACTTTTACCGCAACACTTTATCATCCTAATACCGCCACAGGGCTTACACAGAGAACAAACAGCTCTATTCAAACACCTAGTCATGGCGGCCGCACCACTAATTCCCAAATACTGGAAGCAGACACAGGCGCCATCTATTAGAGAGTGGATTCTAAGAGTAGAAGATATCAAAAAATGGAGGGGTGGCCTACGCCAAATCCAAGAACTACCAATATTTCTCTAAAATCTGGGAGCCTTGGACTCAATTCACAACACTGAAAACAAAATGACAATCACAAAATCTGCATAACTCCGCAAATTAACAAAACTTTACCTGTCCCCAATAATCTATTGGAACATACAATAGAATCAAAACACGGGTTCCTACAACCCATATTCCTACAAAAGTGATGTTAATTATATCATTGATCCAATCACCTGAGGTATAGCTGTACAATTAAAGTGAAACTTTATGAGCTATGTTTAATCTTATGTCGAATTGAAACAAGATGTACTAACGCAATTGTTTACCCGATGTTCAAACACTATTGTTGAAACTTTGTATGCATCTTTTGAACTTTAAAAATAAAATATTTGTGGGGGGAAAAAATGTTCTGTTTTACGCAAATATGGTATTTTAGCAAAGTACTTAGGGCCTCCTTCAGGAGGTACACAGGCAGTACTCCTATAATGGGCGGCTCAGGGTACTGAGTGCCCAAATTTACATTCTGCAGCAGTGCTAGGACCATTATAGATATGTGTAAATGTAAATACACAGTTAATACTGATTGCTGAGACAGTCAGGTGATGATACTCAGTTAATACTGGTAGGTTATACTGTAATGTATTACATGTTAATACTCAGTTAATTCTGATAGCTGTGGAGTAATGTGTTAATACTCAGTTAATACTGATATGTTATACTGTAATGTGTAACATGTTAATATGTGGGAAATACTGTTAGCCGAGACTGTATTATATTAATACTCAATTAATATTGATAGCTAGCTGAGACTGTATTATATTACTACTCAGTTAATACTGATAGCTGAGACGGCAATATGTTAATAGTCAGGTAATACTGTTCGCCGAGACTGTATTATATTAATACTCAGTTAATACTGATAGCTGAGACGGTAATATGTTAATAGTCGGGTAATACTGTTAGACGAGACTGTATTATATTAATACTCAGTTAATATTGATAGCTAGCTGAGACTGTAATATATTAATACTCAGTTAATATTGATAGCTGAGACGGTAATATGTTAATAGTCAGGTAATAATGTTAGCCGAGACTGTATTATATTAAAGGAACACTATAGTCACCTAAATTACTTTAGCTAAATAAAGCAGTTTTAGTGTATAGATCATTCCCCTGCAATTTCACTGCTCAATTCACTGTCATTTAGGAGTTAAATCGCTTTGTTTCTGTTTATGCAGCCCTAGCGACACCTCCCCTGGCTATGATTGACAGAGCCTGCATGAAAACAAAACTGGTTTCACTTTCAAACAGATGTAATTTACCTTAAATAATTGTATCTCAATCTCTAAATTGAACTTTAATCACATACAGGAGGCTCTTGCAGGGTCTAGCAAGCTATTAACATAGCAGGGGATAAGAAAATCTTAATTAAACAGAACTTGCAATAAAGAAAGCCTAAATAGGGCTCTCTTTACAGGAAGTGTTTATGGAAGGCTGTGCAAGTCACATACAGGGAGGTGTGACTAGGGTTCATAAACAAAGGGATTTAACTCCTAAATGGCAGAGGATTGAGCAGTGAGGCTGCAGGGGCATGTTCTATACACCAAAACTGCTTCATTAAGCTAAAGTTGTTCAGGTGACTATAGTGTCCCTTTAATACTCAGTTAATATTGATAGCTAGCTGAGACTGTAATATATTAATACTCAGTTAATACTTATAGCTGAGACGGTAAAATGTTAATAGTCAGGTAATAATGTTAGCCGAGATTGTATTATATTAATACTCAGTTAATATTGATAGCTAGCTGAGACTGTAATATATTAATAATCAGTTAATACTGTTAACTTCCAAATATGGCCATAACCGGAAGCAGTCCCTTATGTATTCAAACTTTTACTCATCACGTGGTGAGATGGGAGGAGCCCTTACCACCCAATAGTGGATGCGGCCGTACAAGCGGAAATACGTCATCAGGAGGTGACTTGTCATTCCGAAAACCGGAAGAGGACATCACAGGAAAGGGACGTGCCGCCATCTTGCCGCACCCGGTAGTGACTATAAATTTGAGTATAATGTGCTGAAAACCGGAAGCACCACCATCTTAGTGGTGGCAGGTTGCTTCCGGTTATGGCCATATTTGGAATTGTAAATACCCCAATTAAACCTCTGCACCTTTAACCCTATATTAGTTAGGGGGTATATATAGGTGAGCAGGCTATGGGGAAAGATATACTGCACCAGAGGAAGACCCTACGAGGTCGAAACGCGTTGTGCTTCTTAACTATATTTATTTGTTATTTTCAATACTTATGTAATAAAAGATTTTTATTACATAAGTATTGAAAATAACAAATAAATATAGTTTATTTTCACTTCAAACTATCTCTTTCGATTCCTACAATCAGAGTATTAGAGGACCTCTAAGGAGAAAGATCCAACGTATCCCACTTTGGTGGAAGAAATGCTTCTATAGTCCAGAGCCTAACTTATTTGGCTCTGGAAATTGTGAGTGTACCCTTTTTATTTCTTTTTAACATATCTTTGGTTTACAGTGTATACTATGCTATGTCTTTTAATATTTATTATATATAGGGTCCACAGTTAAAGGAGTGTAACTGCTAATAGGACCTATACAGAGAATTTTTGTTAAAGGTAAAAAATACCTCTGTGTTTATACGCTATCACCCTTTTTGTTTGTTTGTGGTCTGTATTATATTAATACTCAGTTAATAGTGATAGGTTATACTGTAATGTGTAACATGTTAATAGTCAGGTAATACTTTTAGCTGAGACTGCAATGTATAGTATATTTTGCCAGTCTTGCAACACTAGAAAGCTATGGGATACTTTACAATTTTAAAGGTTGTAATATATAAATTTAAAGCCAGGTTACAGCGTGTGCATTGCATATACACAGCCAAGAAAAATAAGACATTCTGGAAGATCTCAACAAAACCATCACCATCCTCTACATTGATTGATGGAGGTTGATTTCCTGGGAATAGATTTTCAGCTGAGGTTACAGAATTCACAAATGTATTTTGGGAAAGTACAGAGAGAAACATAGTTTCTGTGGGTCACAGTGAATACCTCACTAATTCTGTGTTTTCAATCTGCATGCAGGGTGTACAGTACCATCCTCTGTACGGTACTTTGCACTTTCCATACTATGTCTAGCCACAGCGCAGAGCAACGGAGGTTCCCTAGGTGCCTCAAAGTACATCACTGGGAAGTGCAGTTACTATGGTAACAGAACTATAGGATACGTTTTGTCTCTGGAGATGGTAATAATTGAAACCTCTACTACTTTTAGAGTAATATAACATTCTCGTCTGTCTGTTTGCAGTCATAAAATGAGGCACACTTGAATTGTGATGGGGTATACTTAGGTTTTATGGATGAACAAATATTTGTGAAATGGCATTCGTCTGGTCGAATGAACATCACACAGAACATTTCTTAATGTATAAATATGTTCTGAAATAACAAATGTTTCCTTCAAACTACATAGAATGTTACTGCATTTTACAAAAATTAAATCACATTTAATAACCATAGGCCTACAATAAAACAAAGGGAGGTCCCTTGGGGCAGAATAGAAAAAATAGGTATCCGTATAAATCAACATCAGACAGGAAGGGTCTGTACCACAACCTAGACATGGTAGATGTGGGAACCACCAAAAGTAAGTCACAACTACTTCCATAGCTCACCCCAACACATGTCCTGGTAATGGGAATTAAAAAAGATCTCCAGATGCTTCTAATAACCAAAAATGACCCCAACAAGTGCCCCTTTCTTTACCTTAACCCTGTGTATAGATAATTAACATATTAGGCAGGGGCGATGAAATGTCCTTGCCTGATCCTCACATCAAGACTTTAAGATTGTTTTAAGAATCACAGATGTTCCAGGAGAAGGCTTAGGGGCTAAAGCCCCAAATGTTGAGCTGCGCGTGCGGATCCCTTTAGAGGCCTAATTGTCCTCTTCCCCGGTAATTTGCAGTGTCACTATAACAATTTCCATGCCTCTGATATTCCTGAATGATATTTACAGCCTGCTTCACGATGTTTGCCCATCCAAAAAATGTTTATTCTTCAGAGGAGACTGAAACTGACCTGGCATTGTTCACTCTAGACATTAGGCATGACCCAGTAGGCTGACCCTTCAATGAGAATATTGGTATTTGCCATGAGAGAATTCCGAGCAGTCTGCTCTAACTTCTATATACTTCAATCCACAAGATACCACCTGTTTTTTTCCTCTATCCTCATGCTTAGTGGTATACTTCTACTATCGTCTGTCCCTCCAGATAACAAGTTTAAAAAAAGCTAAGTAATAATTTTTCCTGAAAATCTGTGCGTTATTTTTTTTGTTAGTGGTATGTTTTCCTCTGCAAGCCATGCTACTTATGAATACAAAGAGTTAAGCTACCAGCTGAAACATGAGTTCATGGGGCTTTACCACCATGCCATTACAATAATTTTGTCATTTACCTATCCTGCTTACATTTTGTTTCTGAGTTGAGTCCCCGAAAGACCACAATGCATTTTCCTAAAATGTTTTGTTCTTTATTCGTTGTTCAAATAATCTTGAGAAAAAGCAAAGGCTTCTGATAGGGTAACACGTTTACTCTAGTAAGTCATGCCCGTTGCCCAATGAGGACATCCAATTAAAAATGTGACAGATTCCTCTTCCAATAACAATGATACGCTGGATACACTATGCAGAGCCAGTCTATTTTTGATTCTGCTCTCGGAGTTAAATGGCCCTAATATTATTTATTGAATATGCATTTTGCCCACTCTTGTCCCACATCCATTATAAGAGTTTTCTTTTGTAATTAGGTTGCCTTGTAACTTATGGTCTAATTAAATATTTTGATTTTGTTTAAATACATCACCACATAGTTTTGTTTTTTTTCTGCTTTTTCCCTATAGTCAATTACTTAAATAATCTGGAATAAAATTGAATATGTCATCTCTTATAGTTTTTCAGTATATGTTAGATGGAAGAATCCATCTATTGATCTACAACCTACAGACAGTATTGTTGATAAATATCATTTTTTGTTTTTTTTCGTATTTGCCAGTCTGGCCGCTTTATATACAGTTACAAAATCACTTATAATCAATAAATGTAATTAAAGGACATAAGCAAAGGAATCACTCCTTGTATTGATTACTAATAGTAGAACCTCAGCTTATGTAGAAATCTAGATATTACTACCATTTCCTGAGACTTTGCTCTGCGTGTGGCTCCAAAGCCGGTAGGCACGCTACCGGATGAATTTTATGACCTATTTCTGACATCCAGATGACTTTGCAGCTCTTTGGAAACAATGAAACATGCAAAAGGATGTGACTGCAATGCACAGCTTCTCAGCTTAGTGTGATAATTACCAATAAAATCCATACACATATCTCGCTGTCACACCGTGTTGGAAGGCAGTTGTATACACCACAGATATAGTTTTCAGGATGGAATTTTACGGACTGTTTAAAGATATAATTTCTTTTTTGTCATGCTAAATAAATTTAACAATATGATAAGAAAATCTCGGGGATGAAAAGCATTGCGGAGATATATAAATATATTCACGTATACCTGTAAGGATATTGGATTAACCATGCCGCTGGCACAATACTTAACCCCTTCACTACATTATTAAATGATGACAAACTTTTATTGCAATAACGTGCAATTTATGGTAAAACATAACAAAGTAAGAAATAATACTACAGAGATTTACGGTTCCACCACATTTTCTAGTTCTTGAGGGCAAAAAAGAACATTCACAAAGATCAGCACTCATTATACGTTAATTATACAGGACAAGTGGAGACTTATTAACAAACGTGTGAAACTTGCAGTGATGAGTGTTCAGTAGTAATTGTTCTAATTTCCAATACAGGAACTGACAGCCTACAATATATTTGTGTGTTTCACACTAAAAGGAAGACTTTAAAAATAAATAAATGAGGAATTACAACAATGCAGACAAACAAATGGGAGTCTTACGGCAAAGTTTCCATGAGAAATTAAGTTAAGTCGTCAGTTGTCAGTGAAGCAAATCACGATTATCTACTGAATTACTGCAGGAAAAGAACTCTTGGGCACACACAGAGCCAGCTCTGTGGAGATTATTATGTAATTTTCTTATTCGTTGATTTTCGAGGACCCTGCTGAGTTTTGGTGATTGATGACCCCCACCCCAAGAGAATTCGTGATATGAGTAAAACTCCAAGCTGGAAACTGAATTGCTACAAATTCCTGTATGATCCCACAAAATCTGAACCTCCCATTGACTTAAAGGCACTTTCAAAAACCCATACCACTTAAAGGGATTCTATAGTGATAGGAATACAAATCTGTAATCCTAACACTATAGTGCCATTTGGGCCCCGCTCCCTCGCTCTCCCCCTCACTTCCCCTTCCATGACACAGAAAGGGTTAAAAAAACTTTTATTTATTTACCTGATTCCAGCACCGACCATCTGATCGGGGGGACCTAATGCACAAGTATGGTGAGTGCCGCAAGTGAATTAGTCCCTTAGAATAGGAAAGCATTGCTTTAATGATTTCCTAACGGATATCACTGAAGCTGGATGTCCTCATGCATAGTACTGCAAAATCCCGGAAGCGCCTTTAGTGGATGTCTGGTAGACAGCCACTAGAGGCTGTCTTAGTGCTGCAATGAAAACATTGCAGTTATTCTAAAACTACAATGTTTTACATTGCAGAACTAAGGGATGCACGGACACTGCACCAGGACACTTCAATGAGAATAAGTGGTGTGGGTGCCTATAGTGTCCCTTTAATGCACAACTTATTGTATCATTATATACAGTTGCAAGAAAAAGTATGTGAACCCTTTGGAATGATATGGATTTCTGCACAAATTGGTCATAAAATGTGATCTGATCATCATCTAAGTCTCAACAATAGACAATCACAGTCTGCTTAACCCCTTAAGGACACATGACATGTGTGACATGTCCTGATTCCCTTTTATTCCAGAAGTTTGGTCCTTAAGGGGTTAAACTAATAACACACAAAGAATGAAATGTTGCCATGTTTTTACACGCCATGTAAACATTCACAGTGCAGGTAGAAAAAGTATGTGAAACCCTAGACTAATGACATCTCCAAGAGCTAATTGGAGTGAGATGTCAGCCAACTGGAGTCCAATCAATGAGATGAGATTGGAGGTGTTGGTTACAGCTGCCCTGCCCTATAAAAAACACACAACAGTTCTGGGTTTGCTTTTCACAAGAAGCATTGCCTGATGTGAATGATGTCTCGCACAAAAGAGCTCTCAGAAGACCTACGATTAAGAATTGTTGACTTGCATAAAGCTGGAAAGGGTTATAAAAGTATCTCCAAAAGCCTTGTTGTTCATCAGTCCACGGTAAGACAAATTGTCTATAAATGGAGAAAGTTCAGCACTGCTGCTACTCTCCCTAGGAGTGGCCGTCCTGTAAAGATGACTGCAAGAGCACAGCGCAGACTGCTCAATGAGGTGAAGAAGAATCCTAGAGTGTCAGCTAAAGACTTACAAAAGTCACTGGCAAATGCTAACATCCCTGTTAGCGAATCTACAATACGTAAAACACTAAACAAGAATGGATTTCATGGGAGGATACCACAGAGGAAGCCACTGCTGTCCAAACAAAACATTGCTGCATGTTTACAGTTTGCACAAGAGCACCTGAATGTTCCACAGCAGTACTGGCAAAATATTCTGTGGACAGATGAAACCAAAGTTGAGTTGTTTGGAAGAAACACACAACACTATGTGTGGTGAAAAAAGGCACAGCACATCAACATCAAAACCTCATCCCAACTGTGAAGTATGGTGTTGGGTGCATCATGGTTTGGGGCTGCTTTGCTGCGTCAGGGCCTGGACGGATTGCTATCATTGAAGGAAAAAGGAATTCCCAAGTTTATCGAGACATTTTGCAGGAGAACTTAAGGCCATCTGTCTAGCAGCTGAAGCTCAACAGAAGATGGGTGTTGCAACAGGACAATGACCCAAAACATAGAAGTAAATCAACAACAGAATGGCTTAAACAGAAGAAAATACGCCTTCTGAAGTGGCCCAGTCAGAGTCCTGACCTCAACCCGATTGAGATGCTGTGGCATGACCTCAAGAAAGCGATTCACACCAGACATCCCAAGAATATTGCTGAACTGAAACAGTTCTGTAAAGAGGAATGGTCAAGAATTACTCCTGACCGTTGTGCACGTCTGATCTGCAACTACAGGAAACGTTTGGTTGAAGTTATTGCTGCCAGAGGAGGTTCAACCAGTTATTAAATCCAAGGGTTCACATACTTTTTCCACCTGCACTGTGAATGTTTACATTGTGTGTTCAATAAAAACATGGCAACATTTCATTCTTTGTGTGTTATTAGTTTAAGCAGACTGTGATTGTCTATTGTTGTGACTTAGATAATGATCAGATCACATTTTATGACCAGTTTGTGCAGAAATCCATATCATTCCAAAGGGTTCACATACTTTTTCTTGGAACTGTATATTGTACAGCTTATTATATAGTTACTGCTAATTATACAGCTTATTGTATCATTACAGCTTGTTTAACAGTTTAATGTATAATTATAGAATATTGTATCATTGAGCTTACTTCATTGTTACAGCTTTTTGTACAGTTTTTTTATAATGGTTACTGTAACGGAGCTCCCTGTACTCTGACCGAGTACCCTCCGTTAATGGATGCTCCTAGCGCTTCCTGAGGACTCCAAACACTGCAGCCGACACCACAACCACCGTAGCTTAACTGGAGTCTCGCCGTCTTCCTTCCACCCTGGATCAGCTTCTGTCCTCCAGGACCGTGTGGGGAAGACCTCTCCTCCAGGAGAGCGTAACAGGAACAGCTCTTAAAAGAGCTAAGTGATTAAAAGCTCAGGGAGTATGCAGAGCATAGCAATCCCCAGTGTGATATAGCAGTTCCCTCCAATAACGAGACAAGGCTACGTATTGAGGGTCAAGAAGATCTGATGTTTAATGGCACACACTCTGCTTTTATGAGATTCTGCCCATGCAAGGAGACACCCACATAATTAGCAGTATAACCAATCGGAACAATATACATTCGGGGAAATTCCCATCCCTCAGATAATCACATAACATAATTAAAACAGAACAGTAAAAATACAGTTTTTATACATGTACTATAACTTCCAAACTACACATCCAATCTTCATAAAAATTACATATTTGGAATCAATCCATTAAGGGGAGCAACATATTAAAAATGGCACAAATCAGACAAGGGGTTCAAAAGTTAGCAAAAGTGTCTTTTGGGGCCTGGCTGGCAGCATGGTTTTCTGGCCCAAATCGGTTTTACAGAGGCCACTATCCTGGACAATGGGGAAAGTAATCCAATTATCCAGGGATAGAGGCAGACTCCATTAACCACATGTTAGCAAAAGACACAAAAAGACACAAAAATACATAACTCCTATTGAACTGAACAGAACCCCCACAATCAACCTATCCCCAGATGGCTTGGATCTGAGCGCTCAATATATCCAAACAGCGCTCAGATCCCACAAATACAGTCAAATCGCCATACACACTAGGTCCATAGTCATGGGGCAGAAGGCTGGCAATTAGGCTTCTCCATAACACAGGGAAGCAGGGCAATTTGTCAAATAAAATAACAGTTACAAATGGCAGTTTGTAACAGTTACAATGCTAGGTTCTGTTTTTTTGGGTTACAATTAAGTTCTGTATTTGTTTGGTTTCTTGGCAATAGTTTTAATGAGCTTTAGGGAGCTTCTGGGGAGCAAGTGTAATTTTGGCAATGTCCAATAAGTGAAAAGCAATTCAGGTGCACCAGAAGGTCTCAGTAATTGGGAGAGGCCACACTGTCTTATATTCAGAGGCATTGCTAGAGGGACTCTAGGGGGTGATGCCCCTGTTGAAGGGTTACTTAGCTCAAGCTTGGAGGAGAAGTAGTAACGTTCAACACCTCACTAAGAATTACTATAGGGGATTGCAAACTGTAATTCAAAATACCCAAATTATTATATAGGGCTAATTGGCAATTTTGGGTTAAAACAGCTGAATTAGAAATTTAGATCAGTTGGACATTTTTTCCAATTTAGATATTTCAAACTGAACTATGTATTCTTGTGTCAATTTCCTACAATTCTATTCTTAGCAAATAAACACCTATGTATTATTTTATACCTTCAATAAAGAACACAATTGCAGGCACAGAGATAGATACATTTATTTATTTCTATCTCTTAGAGCAATGCAGAGAAAAACAACATTGACTTAACTGCAAAGTGGAAAACAGTCAAATAGAAATCTGACATCAGGTTTCAATTTTAGTTCCCCTACCAGCAAAGGCGCTGACAATGCCATTGAAATGCTCTTTGTGTGATATTGTCTTTGAAAGACTTTATTACAGGGACACTCGAAAGCAGAGATTGGGCCGCATGGTTCATGCACAGTGTCATTATCAGAATGCTGCAAGGTATTGTGTTTTAGGGGGAGGCAGAGAGGAAACAAAGTGGTTTCAATTCCACAGACACTAACCAAGGGCACCAGGAAGTGATTTATTCTCTGTAACTCAAATGACTTACAGAGGCATTCAATTTCTGGGAAAAAAAATAAAAATAAAGAACGAAGAAAAAAAAAAAAAAGGAAAAGAGATGGCAATATGAAATGAACTGCAAATTGCCAAAATAAAAGAAGCCAAGAAAATAGATTATAATGATTTATCAAGATAAAAAAAAAAAAAAAAAACTTGAGTTATACTGATTTCAGTTGCATTTCTTTTACTAAATAAAAACGTAATTTAATGTTTTAAAAACTGATCTGCCTTAGTCTTCCAGCTGTGAAATCTGGATCTCCTTGAGACATCTAAAAAATGCAATAACCTCAACAGCTGATACGGAGATCATTTATGCTTAAATAGCTTTAGTTCATTAGCCCATGCGCTACATAACATGATTGTCCTTAAACTACCAGAGAGCCAAAAAAGGTGTTTTGTTTTTTTTGTTTGTTTTAATGTCTGAAAAATCATTATTTTCTGTGCCATAAAGTTGACTCTATAAACCAAGGAGCTGTATCTGCTTGGAGAATAAAAATATGATTAATTACCAAATAGCACATTTTAATGAGTTGAAAATTAAGTTTAGGCTAGTCTGGCTCTGTTGGATGAATTAACAGTATTACAAAGTAGCACCAAGTGGAGACTAATAGTGTCCTCTTAATGCTAGGGAAAAGCAAAGACTTGATTTAAATGAGTAAAAAATAAAAAGTAAACTTTATCGAACCTTTAATAATTAGAAACATTGATAGATGGCATAAACAAGCTGTAAAGTCACCTAGTCTAATGTGGAAGATGTGAGGGGAATGATGGCAGTAAACTGTATCGTATGGGCAGCTAATGTTTAGTAAAATGTAATATTTAAACTCAACTCCTAGCTATTAGTAAACTAACAATAGTCACGGTATAGGTCCTACAACAAAGGACCCCAATAACAAAGCCCCCTGTTAGTACAGCCTCTAAATGCTTGGCTTTAGTTTAAAAGATCCCTCATATTGGGAACAAACTTTATAACTCGATCACTCAGTAGTTGAGTAATCAGGCTGCTGCGCCATTATCAAGTTGGAATTTTTTGGGAAACAATAGTAACTACTGCTTAGCGAAAAACTTGAATTTATTATGCTGATTTGCAACATCATATAAACAAAGTATCAGTGGATATGCAGCAAGTTATTATATCTAGAAACTAGTAATTGTGATATAATGAGACTTCTAGTCTACATTTGGTGGTCTTTAGATCTTAAGTACAACTGGTCCTGAACACTGGAATCAAACTGATTGATACTAAGACACGATCCTAGTCTGAGGATCCTCAGTGTAGCAAGCCCTGAACCTTAGATCCTAATGAAGAAGTTCTAGTGCTCGATCCTATTGATACAATACTCAGACCCAATGGGATCCAGTAAACCTAAAATGCACAAAATGCCATGTCAATTGCCTCACCCATTAATGTTAATAAAAACAGGATTACAATACCATGGGACTACCACCAGCATGCTCATACTACTAGAACACCGAGCCTAAAAACATTACCTCCCTGAGAATGAACTATTTAGGGATTTAATCTCTACCAAATGGGACTAACCACTGAGCCTCCTCTTCTCAAACCCTCACTACCACCAGATAAAAACACTTTAAAAATAACAAATAATTTCACTGTTCCTGGGAACCTTCATCATGGACCATCAAACGTGTTCATACTGTAATTTAAAAATATAATCAAATAAATTCTTTTTTTTGGGACTGTTTAAGAAAATTTTGTGGCCCCCAAACCCCCTTCTTACCCCACCCCACTCTTTGTATATCTGTGACCCCATGGCTCTAGCAACAGGCACCTACCCAAAAGATGACCAGTACGCTGTGAAGCAGCCATCTCGTAAGAGCCACCTAGACCTCGCACCACTATCAGGAACACCCACAACGTTGTGCAGGATCTGACCGCAACGAAGATACACCTCTTAACAGAGGCCCAAACAGGTACACGGTCCTAATCATTGTAAAGACGGTATCCAACCTCAGAATGTCATAACCAACACGGTAGAAGGTCTGATGCTTTATGCTGGTGCCACACCCAACCCTCTCTTTTCTGTACCCCATTTCAAATGAAAAATACCAATAAAAACAGAATGTTAAAAAAAAAAGAAAATATTGTGGCTGTTATGTGATAGCTATTTCTGCAGTTTATTGATGCCTGGAGGTGCAGCCAACTGGATAGCTCAGAAACTAATCATGTCATGATTTTTGGACATTTTTGAAAATAGTACTCCATTTCTCCTATCCCTAATACATGCCAATCCTGCCTTAAAGTGCTGGTAACTTCCTGAATACTTGTATCTATAGGTTTATAGTTTTGAAAAGGCCATAACGTCCTACTGTGTCAGAGAACATGGGTTTAATTGGGCAGAGTAAAATTCTGAGAGTAGAGTTTAGCACTGCACCACCTTGAAACTTCTCCATCCACCATGGCTCCATAGTAACGCCAACTCACTTAACTATCCTCAAGCAGGAGTTCAAAATAGCATTATCACAGCTTTAATAAGGATTAGGAATGTATTACTGTATCATTCCATTCTGACCTGTGACTATGTAGCTAATTCCATACAGTACAACTATAGTGAACGTAATAACATTACTCTTTAACGGCATCATGCTTTGCTAGCCCTTTGACACACTAGTCATGGGAATTGCGGTTCACAGAAGCACACCCAACGTCCAATCTTGATACAAAGACTGTTCTTTGCTCCCAATCCCTGGTGAATACAGGAGCCCTTGAATAAATGATAACAATGGGCGAGAGAGATGTTGCAGCATTGTTCTCTGCTGAAGCTGTATTGATTTTGTTTATATTGTTACAAACCAATTTCCAATGCAATTTCATTTTCCAGTGGATTTGGGAGCTCTGTGTTTACTCCTTATCAAAACAGAAACATTGCTATTGTTCAAATCCAGTGATTTATTTAGAAAAAGGTGAAACTTGTATTTGCCACGTTTGCTGGGTTTGTGAGAGTTGGATTAGATTAGGGGGTTAGGATCGGAATTGTTTACAGGATTATTGCATCTACACTAACCAGGAAAGTTGGGTAAACAATGGAGTACTCATACTCCAAAGACAGCGAATAAGACATTAGGGGTTCATTGATGCACCCCACAATGCTACGATGTCAAGTCGAGCAGTGCATTGTACAGCGTTGCCAGTGTTAATAGTTTTTTCTTACTGGAATTCTGTGGTTAACTCTGCAATCTATATTTATTGGAGTCATATGAATATATTTTTGCATGTTCATTCACCCAGTAGTTAAATAAAGAAGCAATTAAACAGGTTTAAAATGATGCACTTGGGGATACGGCTCATTTCGCGGAATGGTTTAGACTCTAAAAAAAAAAGCAACCCTTGCAAAATGAGAATCTAGAAAGTGAGTCATATACAAGACATTGTAGTATTTATCAAACAGAAACAGCTTTGCTCTCTAATGCAATCTGCCCCATCTTCTTTCTGTAGGATGTGTACAAATCATCAGGAAATATTACAGAACACCTTGAGAATCCGCAGACTATCAGATGTCTACACTGATGTGTAATGGGTCGTGTGCAACAGTTTATAAACACACGCACACACAATTACAGATAAGCTTGGGATGTGTGAATTATGATCTGAGTGAGGTTATTGCATTTCCTGAGCTTTGCTTATATGTGATAACTGCTCCGAACAATCATTCATGGGAAACAGGATATTAGGATATTTTTATCAGTAGGGAAAGCATACCCCATTTTTAATTGCTCCAGTTTATTGACCGTAATTTTGTGGATGTGAGCTGATTTCAATCTCAGTTTTTCTTTGTGGGAATTTCAAAATTGTACTTTTTGTGCCTAAATTGTTTGCAAAAAAAATATCCAAATAACATGAGTAAGTGGAGGTCCGATTTAGGGATCCTGTCCGGCCATCACACTTAAACGGACAGTATAGGTATCTAGACCACTTCAGCTCATTCAAGTGGTCTGGGTGCATTGTCCCTTTTACATGGCAGCAGTAAGTCTGCCTCCAGTGGCTGTCTCCCACACAGCCACTGGAGGCGCTTCCTGCATCCAAATCGACCTTTGCCTAAGGACAGTTCCCTAATGTACCCAAATGTGGTACCCTAGGGAACTTAAGGGGATACTATAGAGCCAGGAATACAAAGCTGTATTCCTGGCACTATCTCTCCCCCTACATCAGTATAGAATCAAGGGAAACCAAAAGGTAGATCCCCAGAAGTTGTCGAACTACTTTGCATGCCTTTAAAATGCCTTGAGAATGACAAAGCATTGTGGAAGCTGTAGTTTTAAAACATCTGGGGATCTATCTTTTGGGCACTCCTGGTATATGTTGTTAATTGTGCAAAGTTACAAAGTCAGTCGACACTCAAAAATGTGTTCAAATATGAACTAATCTCATAAAATGTACGCAGTTTAAACAAATTTTTAAAACTTTGAGCATCAATCATCTATATTAATGGAACAATCAAGACACCATAACCACTGCAGCTAGCTTTAGTGGTTATGGTGCTAGTGGTGTCCATATTTGAAAGATTGCTCTTAGGTATTGATCTGAGCCATGCATTCCAGGGATTAGCACAGGAGAACCAATGGTACTTCTAGCTCTTGGAAGTTGGTGGTGGAGGTGAGGAACTGCGCCCAGCAAACAGACTCAATGTAAGAAGTCAAACAGTTCAAAATGTTTTTATGATGGGGGGGGGTGCGAGGGCACTCCTGGCACTGTAACTATTACAGAAAGCTGTAGTAGTTATGGTGCCTGCGGTCTACCTTTAATTTTTTCAGACAATGTAACATTGGAGATCATTTTAGGACAATCATGCAGCTCCCAATTTCGGCATCCTGGCACATTAGTCGCTGGGTTTTGGGTACAAGCTTTTTAATTGGACTTTATATATTTTACATTTGTGCCATTCATTTAAATCCTTAAAGGGACACTATAGTCACCCAGACCATTTCAGCGCAATTAAGTGGTCTAGGTGCCAGGTCCCTCAGGTTTTAACCCTTCAGATGTAAACATAGCAGTTTCAAAGAAACTGCTATGTTTACATTGAGGGTTAATCCAACCTCTAGCGGCTGTCTTCCTGACAGGCTGCTAGAGGTGCTTCTGCGACGCTGGATGCGAAATTCGCATCCAGCATGCAGAACGTCCATAGGAAAGCATTGAGAAATGCTTTCCTATGGACTGTTAGAATGCGCGCGCGGCTCTTGCTGCGCATGCGCATTCCGCTCCACTCGGGAGCTGACATCGGCGGGGAGAGTAGAGGATTAAGTGGCACTGGATTAAGGTAAGTGGCTGAAGAAGTTTTAACCCCGTCAGCACCACAGGAGGGGGACCCTGAGGGTGAGGGTCCCCCAAGGATGGCATAGTGCCAGGAAAACGGGTTTGTTTTCCTGACAGTATAGTGATCCTTTAAAGGAGATTTATATTCACCATATGAATTAGCAAAGCATTACCTTCCGGTTAAAGTATTAAGAGCATGTTTATAGACTGTATCATTTCAGGATTTAATTTTCTGGATCTGAACTCCTAAACCGTTCACTGAAGAACTCTAACTTTCATTTTGTCAGAAGACAGTACGACATGCTACTCCTTTTCTCGCTGTCAGGGTATTGCATTTTATTACACTGAAATCTTTCTCATTAAAAGTCAGACATGGTCTGCTCGCTCATCATGCCCTCTCCCGGGGTGGAAGAGATTAAATGCTATGAGAAATTCTCTGTGAGCCTTGCATGAGCGGCCCATCCTATTTCCAAAAAAACATCCATAGTAAGGGATTAGAAGCAGGGGCTGTGTTTGGAGTTTCCCCTATAGACTCTCATTACTCAGATGTTGGGAATCTAAAACCACCCTTTCATTCCACGACCAAGCAGAAAACTAAGCTCTTTTATAAGAGTTTATAAGTATCAAATCATACACGGACATACACATAATACATACATCTGCAATCACTGCTCCATTCTGTGAATCTATTAATGGGATTTATCTTGACAAACTCTATAACTGTGGGGATGATTTATTAAGGCTAAATAGGTCCTATTCTGGTATATGTGCTACATGTCGAAATACTACGTTTCTATGGTGATTACTCCATCTTTAGCACTTTGGCCAGAATAGCGCCTGTTTTTACCTTGGTAAATTTCCCGCTAGATTTGGAAAGGAATTTTCACCTCTGCATTATAGCATTTAATGTTCTTCACAGTTATAATGAAAAACTACTGCCCCAAATCTATAAAGGGTCTTATGGGAGCTTAGTTCTGAAACTCAGCTTAAAGAAACCGCTTAGAACTTTTAAAGGGGTATTCCCAGCACCATAACCACTGCAACATTCTGCAGGGGTGATAGTGCCAAGAGTGCAGTGGCACGGTCCCAACAGGAAGTATTTGAACCATTTTAGCGCAGTTTGACCTGGGTCAGAATGGGCACCTTACAGAGCTAAGCAGGGGTGGCAGGACCACACTCCTTGGCTTAGATCATCTGCTGAGTGCGGACTTGGAACCAAACTGTATTTTATGGAGGTAGCTACCTTGTACTGCATGATAAAACTGATGTGATGATGGGTGATGATTGTTAAAACCTATCCTTTTAATACCTTTATAACTTGTGATTATTAGCCTTAATATTGTTTTGTGAAACACATTTTATAAGGTATTAAAGAATTATTCATTAACGGAACACTCCCAGCACCATAACAACTTAGAATTAAGTTGTTATGAGGCCAGGAGATCTGTTAAGGTGAGCCAGCAATAGGAATACCACAGCAGGCAGCAAAACTGTGGGATTCTCCATTGACAGAGGCAATTCCATACAGCAATCACTGGTGATGGCTTGGGGTATTGACACTTCTAGACGGCGGTAGCTCTACCCATTGTCTAGACTTGAAAGAAATTCTAATGGTATATTCGTAGGACAATCCATGCTGTCTGTATGATCGACTTTAACACCAGATGGTCATTATGGAATTATTTGTCATTAATACAACACTCAATGCACCATAACCACTACAGTTTATGGTACTATTTATGGGTCACTGGCTCCAGGAGTGCAATATCTTTGTTGTCAACAGATTTCAAAGTGGTTTTACAAAAAAATTCAGGCTTTTCCAATACTTAAAGCCCACCCCTCTTCCCCAGCATGGGATGTTAAAGGGACACTCCAGGCACCCAGACACTGTCACTAGTCTAACACTATCCTTACCTTTTTGTGTCATTTTACCCCACTCCCTCTAGCATGTAAGCTCATTGAGCAGGTCTCTCAACCCCTCTGTTCCTGTGTGTCCAACTTGTCTGGTTACAACTACATGTCTGTTCGTCCACCCATTGTAAAGTGCTGCGCAATTTGATGGCGCTATATAAATATCATAATAATAATAATAATAAAAATGCCAACTCCCACCACCCTTAACCCTGCAAGTGTAATTATTGCAGTTTTTATAAGCTGCAATAAGTACCTTGCAAACCAAAAGTGTTTTGAACGAGGCTGGACGTCCTCACACTATTCATGAAGACCTCCAGCGTCACCGGAATCCCCATAGGAAAGCAATGAATAATGCTTTCCTATGGGGAGGTCTAATGCGTGCGCTCGGCAATTGAGGGACATCAGCGCTGGATTCAGGTAAGTCACTGGAGGGGTTATAATCCCTTCAGCAAAATGGGATTGGGGGGGTGGGAGGTAGAGAGGCACTGTGGGGTCCTGCAGTGCCAGGAAAACAGATATGTTTTCCTGGCACTGTAGAATCCCTTTAAATAAGAAACAATCTTTATATGTAAGCTGTACAACCTATGACACAGGAAGATCACGGCCCTAGGACATAGAACAAGCTGTCTTCCTGGTTTATAATAAATTCATTGATGTAAATGATATTTATTTAAATTAAAATGTACAGGATACATTTATACTACATATAGGATAGATATTGGTGACGTTTTGTTCACAGAAGTAAAGAAAATATGTTGATTAAATATTCTGATGGAAACTCTTAATTGCATATTTAGTTTAATCTTTCAATAGGAAAATGATGGTTAATTACAGTGCGCACAGAGAGTTATAGAAGAGGTGATGAAACTGGTTTATCCTTTCTAGTAGTGGGAGTGAAAGGTATTTAAATGCTTGATGCAGACCGTTATCGAAATATTAACTATGTAACTGCTACTGGTGCGGAAAATCTTTGATTTGTATTGCGTAACATTCTAAAAGAGGAACGGTCACGTGTAGAGAAAGGACAGTTCCTCATTCCTTCTTCCAAGTAAAAGCTATTCCAGTATGTAATGGGATGAATAACGCGGCAGATTTAAAGAACAAAGTGCGCTCCATTACTGGGCTGCGGCGATTTTATCGTCCTATGTTGCCTTACTCCTGTGTGCGCAATACATCTGGCACTGCAAGAGTTAACACGTTTAAGAGATTTTCCTGGCAAAGCAAATAAATAAAAATAATAGAAAATATTAAAAATTTTAAAACATTAGTACAAACAATCTATTAGATTCTGCTAAAAAGCGTGTGACAGTTTCAATTTATGGAAAAGTACAGTAAATCTTCAACAGTCACAAGTCATCATACAGTATCTCCACATAGAGAAATATTGACATAAATATATGTAGACAGTACGAGTTTCTCTCCAGAATAACTCTTTTGGAAGGGATGTCTATTCATTAGATCTCGCACCTGTTTTAGAGTAATTACCCTTTGAGAAAGACACTTGTTAAGCCACAGTCTCCTTCAATACACGTATTCTGGCTACACTGTATCTGGCCAGGTTTCTTGAAAGACTATATTGCTTTGAAGTTTATGCCAAAGTAAAAAATGCCAGGGTCTCTCTTTGAAACCACTATTCTTTTTATACAGCAAGAATTTCATTACATTCTTAGAGGTTAGAATTCTTTTTTTGTTGAAGTTTAGAATTTATACAAATGTCGCTGTTTGAGATACTTTGAAGTTTAACGATGCAATCCACTGTCACAATAATAAATAAATAATCATTTAGTACATATACCACAATAAAAGCGCACATAATTAAATCAGAGGTATATTTAAAACATTCCGGTTGAGAAAGCTGTTACACTGCGAAATGTGTCCTGGAGAAGAGATCCAAAGGACTTATTCATTTTATATTTGCTTTTTTAGTAAATATGTTTTAATAGTCAGTGGGGATCCTGATAGGGGAAGTGCCGCCCTTTATTGGCACCCTGCAATTTACACTCAGAGACAGTTTCATGTAGCTCTATAAAGAGTGAGCAGTGTACATTCACACAAGATACACACTGTTAGTGCTGTTATGCCTATTTTATCTTTTTGATACAAATGCATTGAGCATTATAGAAGAAGGGAGAGTGTCCCCTTAAAGAGACATACACACCTGGTAGAGTTTAGCTGGCTCCACCCAATGTGAGTGTACTAATTTTGGGGCATCTCAGCACGTAGGACTTTATATTTACAGTGTTACACTGTGTATTCTTTTATTTTTTTATTTTTGTGTATTTAGTGTATTGCATCTGTACACACTAAACAATCTAAAGTGTGATATTTTTTATAAATTAATATTCTGGATTTTGAGTGCTCCACTTATATACTGACATTGGCTTTGCCACCTTGTCACTTAGTATAATATGTTCACTATTGCATGCAACTTGTGTGGTATGAAGTAAAAGAATTACACTAGTGTTGAAGCAGCTTAAGCAATTTCATTTTAGTTTTTGGGTGCTCCACAGTTATTAAGCGCCTATAATTACAAACTGTGTTTTATTACACACTTGTATCTTAAAACAGCTTGTAGTAGCTGGAGTTCTCTTGTCTGCAGTCTTTGCAAGCCCTCCCCTTCTAACCTCACCCATGCTTTTTGTGGTTGTCCGATCACAGACTTCAAATGCAACTCAGTGAGAAGTCTTTGCAAGGCAGGTGCTCTGGGCAATTGCTGCCTCTTGAGTATTGAGTATATGAACTAACCAAACCAGGAAGTAACAGGACCGGTTATCTGATTGACAGGCAGGGGGGTGTAACAAGGTTCATTTGTAAATTTGAAATTTGTAAATTTCTATTGAAATCGGCACTCTTTGGAAAAAAAATATATAGAGCGCACAATTCCCACATTAGCAAGCTAAAATGCTTTTAGTGTCTTAAGTGTTCCTGTAGTGCAGGCAGTTGTTATCGACTTCAGGATACATTTAATCTAGTTCAGACTAATAATAGAAAAAGTCAAATTTCAAGGGCATAATGCTCTCTGCTCTAATCATTAGAGAAAGGAGATATATTCCAAGTTGGAGTCACAGATACAAACCAGCTTTATGGCAGACACTTCCCACAAATTTGAAAGCAGAACTTCATCTTAGAAATCATATAAACAGCCCTCAGATAAGCAGAGACCATATATACTAACAGATATAAAACTGTACTTCATTTTATAACTATATACACCTGCGACAGCTCCACCTGCTGTCCAGTTCCGCACACTTACAAATTATTTGCTGATGTAACTGCTCGAACACTTTCTCAACAGGATGTCCATCAGGGCCGGACTGGCCCACCGGGATACCGGGAAATTTCCCGGTGGGCCGCGGCACCTCGGGCCGGTCTGACAGCCCTAATCATTGGGCTGACAGCTCCTGTGATCCCTGCAGCCATGTGTGAGCTGTGCGGCCGCACAGGGTCCCATGGGAGTAGGGGGAGCCAGGCAGCCGGCACAGCTCACACATGGCCGGCCGGGAACATAAAAAATAAAATAAAAATTGCGGCGGGGCGGAGCTAGCGGGGGCGGGGATTAGTGTGCTGCGGGGGCGGGGCTTACTGTGCGGCGGGGCTGACTGCAGCATGGGAAGCAGGAAGGAGTCCCTGCTTCCCCAACAACCAGCCTCCAGGAGCTCCAAGCAGGAGGTAAGAAGCAGGTCTGTGTGTGTCTGTGTGTGTGACTGCCTGTGTTTATGTGATTGTGTGTGTGAGTGTGTGACTGTCTGTGTGTGAATGTGTGACTGTCTGTGTGTGAGTGTGTGACTGTCTGTGTGTGTGTGACTGTCTGCCTGTGTGTGTGGGGGTGTTTGCCTCGGTGTCAGTGACTGTCTGCCTCGGTGTCAGTGACTGTCTGCCTGTGTGTGCGTGACTGTCTGCCTGTGTGTGTGTGACTGTCTGCCTGTGTGTGATTGTCTGCGTGTGTGTGTGTGGCTGTCTGCCTGTGTGTGTGTGTGTGTGTGAGTGTGTGGCTGTCTGCCTGTGTATGTGTGTGGCTGTCTGCCTGACTTTGTATGTGTGGGTGTTTGCCCCGGTGTCAGTGACTGTCTGCCTGTGTGTGTGTGTGTGTGTGTGTGTGGCTGTCTGCCTGGGTGTCAGTGACTGTCTGCCTCTGTGTGTGTGCGCGCATCTGCTAGTAAGGGAGCCTCTGTGTGTGTGTGTGCCTGCTAGTGAGTTTGTGTGTGTGTGTGTGTGTGTGTGTGCCTGCTAGTGAGTGAGCTTATATGTGTGTCAGTGAGCTTGTCTGTAGGGATCATATGTGTGTGTGTTAGTGAGCTTGTCTGTAAGGAGCATGGGTGTGCCTGTCTGTGGTGAGCATGTGTGTACAGTGAGCTTGTCTGTAGTAAGCATGAGTGTGATCGTGAGCTTGTCTGTAGTGACCATATGTGTGTCAGTGAGCTTGTCTGTAGTGAATCTGTGTGTTAGTGAGCTCTTCTGTAGGGAGCGTGTGTGTCAATGGGCTTGTCTGTAGGGAGAGTGTGTGCGCATCAGTGAGCTTATCTGTAGTGAGCGTGTGTGTGTGACAGTGAGCTTGTCTATAGTAAGCTTGTGTGTGTGTATCAGATTTTGTCTGTACTAAATTTTTGTGTGTGCCAGTAACCTTGTCTGTGTGTGTCATTGTCTGTCAATGAGCCTATTTGTGTGCATCAGTAAGATTGTCTGTCTGTGTGTGAGTATGCTTTACTGTATAATTTAATTACACTAAAAGAACTAATATTTTGAATTAGAAGAAGAAATGTATCAATAAAAATATATATATATATATATATATATATATATATACTGTTGCATCACCAGGGCTCCAGTATCCAGGCAATTGAAATAGTTGGCTGCACTCTCAGATTACCTTAAAAAGTAACTTTTATTGAAATATTTAAGAGAAGATCAGCGTTTCAGTCCCTCTTGTGGACTTTCGTCATGATCCTGATGCAAGTCAGCAAGAGTGACTGAAACGTTGATCTTCTCTTAAATATTTCAATAAAAGTTACATTTTAAGGAAATCCGAGAGTGCAGCCAACTATTTCAATTGCATATATATATATATATATATATATATATATATAAACACCCTACATAGCACAATGACTTATGGGGCTGGCATAGATTTTTTTCCAGGGCTGCTTCGTATCCCCAGTCCGGCCCTGATGTCCATCATAGTATAAAAGCTCCTCCAGACCACTTTATAAAGTTTTTCGATTGAACATTTATTAACCCCATGTTTTTTGAAGACTAAAATTAGTCCTTATCTCTTTGCACAAAAAATGGATGAAGAACAAATTCTTTGCTGGTTCTAAAAAAGAAAAAGATACAGAGGACAGGGAAGAAAATGGTTTCAGTGAACTGAAGGTCCGCACAGACGTGCATTCATAAAATCCTATATATCAAGGGCTATCTTTTTAATAGCAGTAATCTGAGAGCTGTTCTGCAGGAGTTTGGCTCTCTTAAAAGCAGGGAATTCAGAACCAGCTCTTTAGGCAGCATTAGCCTAAGGTAGGGAAATTAGCACCTAGGGCTTTTATTCATTGTTATACCACTTTCCAGGCTACAAGCTGTAATTTCCACTTGTGGAGAGGTATTAAATGGCAATTACTCTAGATGTAATTGTCACACACAATAATTATGGACATGCTGAATTAAATGCTCATTGAAGCTATGGTTTTATTGCAGAAGCAAAACTGAAAAAAGGCTATTGAACTGCTTAACGGACATATGCGTTCCTGTGCTTTTTTATGTTCAGCGGTCATCTCGAACACATATCTTCAGACAAAAAAAAATGTGCGGTACGTTTTTATAGAGAGATTTTTCATAGTAATGCATTGATCTAACGTCTAATTAGGCAGACCTTTTTTTTGTTGCTTACGTTTCAGAGATTTATAAAAAAGACATTGAAAGGATTCATGCCATGAACGACTACCTGCGTTGTATTGGAAGGACTAACAGCAAATTTAAGGGTACACCGCTGACATTTAGAAATGTGAAATATAAATACTACTCTACTGCAGCGCTTTAAAAAAAAAAAAAAAAACATTCTGATGAAGGTGACCAGTTTATATCATGCCCTAGAGTTCTCTTTTTTTTTTTTTTATCATTTTACAAAGAGTGCAGATTTCAAAAGAAGATGTCACTTTTATAAACTAACCTAGTTATACCCCTCTGGCTGTCAATCAGTCAACAGGTCCTGTTACTTTCTGGTTATTTAAGAGATAAACTCAAGAGGCAGCAATTGCCCAGAGCCAGGGCCAGATTAAGAGCCCAGTGGGCCTGGTGCTGACAATTATGATGGGGCCTAATTACAGAATCTTATCGACTAAAAACACTAAAACAGTCCTACCTCCTCAGTGTCATGTATCTGATGGAGATGGTGCTGAAGGGAAACTCACAGGATATAGCTTTAAGAAAACACATACCCTATGCTAATCTCTCTCTAATTCATTCTTTCATCTTTGAAGTAAATCCATACCCTCTAACAGCAGTGTCCAGTGAAGCAGGAAGTCAATGGGCAGGGTAAAAGGATGTGCCACTGACTCAAATCACGTAACCAGAACCGCCGAAATGATGCTCTCGCTCCAGGCTTTCTAAGGACTGTCCCCTAGCACTCGCTGGTCCACTTGTCTCCTTACCTTCTTACTAGCAGACAGAAGCTCCTGGTATATGGTCTGGAACAGAGAAAAGCTGTATGTAGTGAGTGTAGAAGAAAGGGAACATGCCACAGTGTTAGAGAGACCAAAGTCAGCATTACTTTAACTAATTTCTTTGTCAGCCTGTCCACATAAGTTTTGTTTCCATCAATCCCTTTTCAGTTTCCATACTTAAGCAAAAAGAGTAGTGTAAAAAAAATGTATAATAATAATTCCATGGGCATGGGCCTGGAGTTGCTGCTCCATCAGCCTCTATGTTAATCTGGCCCTGCCCAGAGCACCTGCCTTGCCAAGACTTCTCATTGAGCTGCATTGGACAGCCACAGAAAGTCTGGTTCTGGGGAAGACAGGGAGGGATTGCAAACACTGCAGACAGGAGACCCAATGTATAAATACCCAACTAAATGCATACATGTTTAAACTGTGGTATATCTGTTGGAATTTTTATTTGCATATTTTATTTTTTTTACAGTCGACTGTACCTTTAACATTGCACAAAATTAAGTTAGGGAGCTGCCTGGGTCTTAAATGAGGCAAGAGTTAAATAGGGTCATACAAGAACTTTATTTCAGAAGCTTAAAGCAGTCTAAGTGCTCTTACAGGACAAGAAAAATAACTATATCTCAGGCGGGAAAAGTGCTTTTCCTTTTCATTTATTTTTCAATATATACTTTCAGTTAAGACTGTGGTTTTGTTACTTGTGTTTATCTTTTTGTCCATTTTTCCTTATTGGGCATATACATTTATGCTGCTTTTAAACTTTTAAAAGATTTCTTGTTGACCTGCTGTACGCCCCGTAGTTAAAAGCTCTCTGACCGTTTCTGTTTCCTTGGTAGACATAATAATACATACAGCCTTTTTATTACCCAAACCTTAAAAGGACACTTCACAGAAATAAAAACATTCAGTGCACATGCCCCTCGAAAAACTGCACAAAATATTTTTTTTCGTTATGTTTTTCGTAGTATTACACATTTTCTGTAGCCACTGTCAATGTTTCTTTTTTACTTCGACACAGATTTCTTTGTCCGTGGTGGACATTACCCACTCAGACTTCTCTTTGCGGAACCATGTGAAACTAATTGTGCAATCATATACGTCTCCGTGTACGAATGGCAAGTGATGAAATCAGTGCAGGCCCTCAAAGCTGTTTTATAAAAAAAAAAAAAAATCTCTAAATCAACATTTTTATGAAATAAGCCTGTAAGGACAGGCAATTTAACCTGGAAGCAGGGACAGACAACCGTTTGGCACTGTAGATGTTGTGGATACATCTCCCATACTTCTTTTACAGCCATAATGCTGGCAAAGCATCAGAGTAGATGTAGTCCACAAGATGTGGAGTGCCAAAGGTTGCCGAGCCCTGTCCTAAAGCATGTCAGTAAGATTTAGATGCTCCAGGCTGAGTAACACATTCCTGGAGATTGGGTGCAAGTCTAACAAAGAGGGGAAGGGCGTTCCATAGGAATGGTGCAGCCCTATATAAGTCTTTAAGGTGAGCATCAGAGGTGGTAGTACGAACAGAGGTTAGACGTAGGTCTGCGGCAGAGAGTAGGGGCCTAGACGGGACATATTTGTGTATTAGTGAGGATATTGGGCAGACTAGATGGGCCGAATGGTTCTTATCTGCCGTCACATTCTATGTTTCTATGTTTCTCACCCTTATTTACATTAATATCCACAAAACGCAGTTGGTAGGGTGTTGGCATATCTGTGCTTGGGTGAAAATATTAATATATACCTTTAACTGGAGATATCTTATCTAAACACTCTCAGTTTCATTATCCGGGACAGCTCGACTACAAGTAGCTGACATAATGGAACAAACATAACAAACACAACACAGATGATTATAATGAGGGAAAAAATAGAATGTGAAAATCCTTCTCTGATTTAAAATTGTTATACTTCTTCTAATTAATAACCACTGCGTCAATTAAAACATTTCAATGTCTGGAATGTGATCTGCAGTTAAATGTGGATACAAAAGTCAATTTACATTTAAATACTATAGTCAGCAGCACTTGTGAATCCCGTGAGAAATTAACGTGGAATTTAAAATGTGCGTTTAGCCATAAAAAAAAAGGAACTGAGACAGCATTTTAATACATGTTAAATCTAATTTATTTCAGATTGTCGCGTGTCAGTGTGACCTACTTTAATATCACTCTGTAATCTATCTAACACTTGCAGCTCACTGCTCTGTGTGATTGAATGCACATTTACTGCACAGCACATGACAGGCACAATGTGTCCTAGTATGTTAATCATTTTCTGCAATACAAAACATAGATGGAAGAGTGAAAAATCTTGCTTTCAGACAAATTATATCATGTTACATTTATCCTGCCGGCTGTCGTATTGTTCAAGTCATTAGTATGATATTACCATGCCAGTACTGTTAAGTATAATATATAGATATATTTTCTATTTTTTTTTTTAACAAGTGAACAGATCATTAAAAAGCCACATTCTTATCAAAGCATCTGGCGCAACGTGGACCATGAATGTGTTTGTTTTCAGTGTTTAAGCTTTTGTGTGATTTTATGCGTGCAATATGTGAATAAATAAATTTATAAATGAACAAATCTCTATGTACGTCTGTAAAAAAAATGAGAGTAGTGTGAGCTTGGAATTCTACATATTTGTCTTGAATATTTTGAATAGCATGTACTAATGGCTGCATGTGTTTAGTATGTGTAAATGGAAGTGTGACATACACTGATCAGCCACTACACCTGCCTAATATTGTACAGGTCCCCTCGTACTTCCAAAAGAAGCTCCGGTGCATCGAGGCATGGACTCCACAACACATCAGAATGTGTCCTGTGGTATCTGGCACCAATACATTATCAGCAGATCCTTAAGTGCTGCAAGGTGGGGTCTCCAGGGTTCAGATTTGTTGTTCCAGCACATCACAAAGATGCTCAATCGGATTGAGATCTGGGGAATTTGGAGGCCAAGGCAACACCTTGAACTTTTTTTACTGTTCCGCAAATCATTCCTGAACAATTCTTGCAGTGTAGCAGGGTGTATTATCCTGCTGAAAGAGGCCACTGCCATCAGGGAACACCATTGCCATGTAGGAGTGTGCCATGTAGAATTGCTAGTGTGCAACTCATCTAAGAGGTTTTCCTTAATGTGGTAGATAAGCTTACACTTTAATGGCCATCAGAGTTATTCTAAAAACTTCCAGTTATTTATATGCTCATTGGAATTTGGGATAGTGTGCAAGTAATTTATTTTTTATTTTTTTTGTTTTGGTTCAATGTATTTTGGCTGATGCATGTAGTCATTGGTGACACCTAGGAGTATTGGGAGTTGGGGCACAGGGCTTGATTAGGTGTGGATGAATTTAACATATAGTAACTATTAAATGTATCACCTTTATTTTTCCATTGTTAAGAGAGTATCACTCTTTACCTACATTTTATTATAAAGCATGTACAATGTATCAATCAATGACATATAGAAATAGTATAAACAAATCTAAAAGCAGCATTGCATTAGTTATCAGCTGCGCCGTTGTAACAAATAGGGTCTTGTTAGCGTTCTTAGCGTAGAAAGGAGTTAATAACAGCAGCTGAAATGCAAGACGCATTCTAAATAACAAGATCATTTGTTGAATGAGTTACATTATATATCTACAAGTAGAAGGTTTACTTGGAGAGATAATCATACATCACATTATAACACACAGTGATACTTTATCCAGATTCGTCACTTATAAGTAACAATTCCACAATAAATTATGCAATATGTATATTGAATCTACACTTCCAAAATGGATATTTATAAGAGTAATAAAGATATGCAACGCAACAAACAGTTAGGATTAGTATAAATGGATCGGAGGCGTGAGCGTGGTATAAAATGTACCGTATTCCGTGCAATTTGTACCAGATAATAGGCAGCACTCTGTTATTTAACAAATTGCAGTAAATGTCTTTGTGACAAGTAGATTTGAATATCGACACATGCATAAGTAATACTGGTTGTAAAACTATCAGCAGTAACAAATGGCATACATTAATGTTATCTGTAAGAGGGGCTTCCCTTAATACTGGGATCACTGACCATAATATTACCAGTTCTACTCAGTAATCTATGACTACAGCAAATTAATATAATATATTCATATAACCAAAGAAAGCAAGTACATGAGAGGTAATAGAAGCATCTGACATAAAAGGGTATAGTTAATCCATCTAACTATTCTGTATGTGTAACTGCACACATCCCAACATTCCAAATGGACAAAGAGGGACACTTTAATTTTAGGGGTGTGAGTGGGGGTGTGGCCAGAGCCCCGGGCTGTTCTGCGTAATTTTAGGTAATTTGCTAATAAAAATTTATACAACTAAAATGTAATTTAAAATAAGAACAATGTATCTTATGCACACAGACTGACTTCCAAAGGACACGTTACTGAGAGTACTTTTGCTGTGGAGCTCTGTTATACACTCAGACACATTACTGGGAGTACTATTGCTGTGGAGCTCTGTTATACACTCAGACATATTGCTGGGAGTATTATTGCTGTGGAGCTCTATTATCCACTCAGACACATTACTGGGAGTAGTATTGCTGTGGAGCTCTGTTATACACTCAGACACATTACTGGGAGTATTATTGCTGTGGAGCACTGTTATACACTCAGACACACCAACAATATGGAGCTCCTAGAAAAGAGGGACAGAGGGATTTAAGCCTAAAATGAACACTGTCCTTCCTAAACAGCGACACTCTGCAACACATATACAAACACACTGTTACACAATTAAGATAATCCCAGTCAATACAAGCCTTACTTTGTTTCCATTCACCCTTGGCTAGACAAAATCCAGGATATCTACCAGCTACCTGTAGGTCTCAGTATTGTCCTCAGAATGACATGTCCCAACTTCTCCTGTGACCCCTTCAAGGCAGAAGCTTTGTGTCCTGGAAACCTTGTTGTCTTTGTTACAGTCCCAGCTGTTGTCTTTTAAAAAGAAAACATCTCAGGTCTCACCTTCTATTGTCCAGAGGAGGGTTTGGTATAGGTGCTGAGGACCATCCATGGAATGCTAGGATGGGCTGTGATATCCATCATAACTGATTTATTCAGGAGAACTAGAGCCACACAAGCTTTGTAATTTAACTCCTTCTTTGTCATCAGCTAGACTTGGAAATTTATATTTTCCTGCTCTGTCTTGTACGTCATGGGGGACATTTCCACAGCAATACAGGGTAATTTCAGGTTAAATTTCTGCAAATGGATTTTGTAAAATTTTAGTAAAAATTATCAGGGGTATTGACTAAAAATTAGAATTTAATGAGAATTTCAGATTTAGGGTCAAAATAGCCAAAATGAAAAATTTCTCTAACTCAGCTATGCTTTTAGTTCGGCTACGCTTACATTTGAAAATGACTTTGAATTTTCCCTTTAGTTAATAACCTTTGCTTTTCCTGGTCTAGCTGATCCAGCTGGTGTAGCTCATTGCCAGGCAGGACCTCTCATATATTCCATATATGGAAAATATGGTAATGTGACAATGGTCTACAATCCACAGCAGAGCTCACAATCAAATGTAGTCTAGACGAACGATTATGGGAGAGATTTAGGAGTAGTAAAGGGGCAAAACAATTTCTGAAGTGGAACACACTGCTCACAATAAAACAGAGTGCTAACAGGATGTTCATGGCGGACCTGAGGCTGCCATCTTCTGCTGTGCCACTAACTTTGCCCCTTCTACTCTGAGCCAATTAGGACTCCTTAATAGACGGCAATATGCATGTCCTTTTTCTCAAGTATCTGGCTCAGATAAAATGGCAACTGAACTGGTGACCTCTGAATTACCTTCTTAAAGGAGACTGAGCATGTGTAAAGTGTTCTGAAACTGGACAGATCACCAACGCCCTGTTATTTTGGCATGCCTAGTAGTTGCCCTTTAAACATGGCCTCTCTAGACAGCCACCAATCATTGCAGATACAGCACAACTTTTTAACAACCACTCTTCGAAAACCCAGATGTAAGGCGACTCTTTTTCCCTTGTCATTTTTTATTGCAAACCCTTTCTCTACAGGGAGAAAATCTTACTAATTTGTTGACAAAATATTGATTTGGTTTTTCTTTTTATTTGTGCAAAGAAACTGGAGGACACTGCCTCAAGTAGCTCAATGGATGAGCCTCAATTGGAATTGCGGTTAGACCATTTTACCAGTGTCCTTGGGCAAGACACATAACGACATATATCTACCTACCTCAAATCCTCCCAGATTGTAAGCTTGCTTGGGCATGGCATTCTTAACTAAAATATCCCCTTTCTATAACAATTTAGTGCAACAGAACATGTTGAAGGTTTATAAAGCTAATGATAATTGTAGTATAACAAAGCATGGCTGTATGCTTATATGTGCTAAAACCCAATAAACTATGAGAATGAAGATTTTAGCAGTCAAATGTGTTCTGCGCTACATCACAGGTTATTGCTTTATAAATAAAGTAGGATAAAAGTAATACAGTCTAAGCATTGAGTGTAATTAAAACTGTTTTATTTCTAACTGTGCGTGAGCTGGAGTGAATGAAATCACTTGGCAAGTCGGGCATTTTGGGCATGGTGAGAAAGTCATAAAATATTTAAAAGAATTTTTTTCTTTTGTAAAAAGATTAATTTCAATGCTCTGTTTAAATGCTTTGATGTAACGGAAAGCAATTTTATGAGCTACAACTACAAAGCTTTCTCAAAGTATGGAAATCGAGCTTGCTACACAGCAGAAGTCTTTGTCACAAGGGATGACATCTATCCTGTGAATCTAGAAAAATTGTCTTACATCCATTGAATTGTTATTAAAATTATGCATTTCTATTGCAACATAAAATACTTTAGCTAGTGGGCACTGGTAAAATCACTATAGAATATTATTATTATTTTATTATTTATATAGCGCCAACAAATTCCATAGTGCTGTACAATGGGTGGACTAACAGACACATAATTGAGATCAGACCACTGGACGTACAGGAACAGAGGGGGTTGAGGGTCCTGCTCAATGAGCTTACATGCTAGAGGGAGTGGGGTATAGTGACACAAAGGGTTAAAGTAGGGGAATTAAATAGTTTGTTAGAGAAGGGTTTATTGAGTGCATGGTATGTCATTTTTGACAGTTGCAGGAAAGGAGTCATGGGGTGGGGGGCTTTAATGAAGAAGTGAGTTTTCAAAGATTTTTTGAAGGAGTGGAGGCTGGGTGAAAGTCTGATTGAGGAGGGAAGGGAGTTCCACAGAATAGGTGCAGCCCTGGAGAAGTCTTGAAGGCGAGCATCAGAGGTGGGGATCCGGGCAGAGGATAGGCGTAGGTCTTGGGCTGAGCGCAGGGGTCTCGACGGGACACACTTGTGTATGAGAGAGGATAGGTATGTTGGAGCAGCATTATATAGGGATTTGTAAGCAATCGCCAAAATTTTGAATTGGGCCCTATATCTAACTGGAAGCCAATGCAGGGACTGACAGAGCGTGGAGGCGTGGGAGGTGCGGGCAGACAGGAAAATAAGCCTCGTACCTTAGCCACGTCCGGCGTTAGATATGGGCGGATGCGCGCTATGTTCTTGAGTTGGAAGTGACAGGATTTGGCTATCAATTGGACATGAGGAGTAAAAGAGAGATCAGAATCAAAAAGAACCCCTAGGCAGCGAGCCTGCGAGGTAGAATATGCTGAAAATACATTTTATCACCTACCCTAGAGATATAAAAGTTCTGCCACTGTCTGCTATCGAATCTGCCAATCTCTGGAAAAGGCGATTAATCTGGCAGCAGGACACAATTCTGTCATTTCAGTTTTACTCTTTTTTTTTCCCCTGTAGCAAAATCTGTATTTTCACATGTGCATAGCGGATGATATTTAAACATCTCATGTGACGTGCTCAGATCTTGAATTACTGAGCAATATTTAAGAAGAGGTCTTGCATCTAAATTCCAGTTTAATGGACGACATACCTATTTGTTTACATTATAGAGATAATGTATGCATTAAAGGGACACAATGGTCACCAAAACAACTTTAGCTTAATCAAGCAGTTTTGGTGTGTTGATCATGCCCCACGCAGTCTCACTGCTCAATTCACTGCCATTTAGGAGTTACAACACTTTGTTTACAGAACCCCAGTTACACCTCCTTGCATATGACTTACACAGCCTTCCTAAACACTTCCTTTAAAGAGTCATCTAAAGTTTATACTTCCTTTATTACAAATTACGTTTAATTTAGAATTTCGAATCTCCTGCAGTGCTAAAAACATGCTAGACCCTGCTGGAGCCTCCTGTATGTCATTAAAGTTCAATTTACAGAGCAGGAGATGTCAACTTTTAAAGTAAATAACATCTGATTGAAAATGAAACCATTTTGTTTTAATGTAGGCTGTGTGTCACAGCCAGGGGAGGTGTGGCTGCGGCTGCATAAACAGAAACAAAGTGATTTAACTTCTAAATGGCAGAGAATTGAGCAGTGAGACTTTGGGTGCATGATCTATTATATACACTAAAATTGCTTCATTAGGATAAAGTTGTTTTGGTGACTGAATGGATGAGAAAAACAAAATCCAATCTGGACACATTAGTGTTACTGTTAGCAGACTGGCAGCAAATTCACACAAGAGAGTTAGGTTAAAGAAACACGCTAAGTCTGACAGTGACCCTTTTTTAAGTATTATATAATCTGTTAAAAAGGCCATAACTAAAGAGTAATTTTAACAATATATTGTACCTGGCTACTACTTTATTAACTAATATTTAAGGGAAATTAAACTAAAAAACCAGAAGATATCCATGGATAATCAGTTCTTGCACATACTATTGTTTTAAAAGACACTGTAGAGATTCTACCCATGAAGATGGCAAAAGTACTAATTATGTTAAAACATGCCCAGTTGCTATAAAAAACAATGAAATAAGGAAAAAGAAACAAACATTCCTCCTTACCATGGACCGTGGAAAGAGAAGGATTAAAGAATGGCTTTGTGGTCATTTTTGTTTAATAAATGCTAAACACATAGTTATTAAACAAATATTAATAATACAAAAATAAAGCAGCGAGGGAGCATGCTCACCTGAGCTCTTCCGGCTCAACTCCCTCACGCGCCGCTTAGTGAAGCCAGGAGCCGGAATATGACGTCACTCCGGCTCCTGGCATCATTAAGCGGCGAGCAAAGGAAGCTGAGCAGGAAGATTAGAGCTCCCTCACCGCCTACTCTGCCTGTCCGTCCACTACCTGCCCGCGCAGCAGCCCCACTGGACCCCAAGTAAGTAATCCACTCCAGCTCTCCAAGGCAGGCTGGGTGGATTAAAATTCAAATTTAAAAAAATAATAATAATTTGTGAGCGTAGGGGGAAATGTGTGTGTGTCTGTGAGTGAATGTGTGTGTATGTGTCTGTGAGTGTGTGTGTGTGTGTGTATGTAAGTGAATGTGTGTGTATGTGTCTGTGAGTGTGTGTGTGTGTGCGTGTGTGTGTGAGTGTATGTGTGTGTCTGTGAGTGTGTATGTGTGTGTTTGTAAGTGAGTGTGTCTGTCAGTGAGTGTGTGCGTCTGTTAGTGTGTGCGTCTGTCAATGAGTGTGTCTGTCAGTGAGTGTGAGTCTGTCAGTGTGCCAAATCATTGAGTGTTTGTGTATGTCATTGTTTGTCAGTGTATATGAGAGTGTGTGTCTGTCAATGAGTGAATGTGTCTGTCAATGAGTGTATGCGTCTGTCAGTGAGTGTCTGAGTAATAGTGTGTGTCTGTCAGAGTGTGTCAAATCAGAGAGTGTGTATGCCATTGTTTGTCAGTGTATATGAGAGTGTGCGTCTGTCAGTGTGTGTGTGTGTGTGTGTGTGTGTCTGTCAGTGAAACTGTGTGTTGTTTAAACAGTATGTGTGCCAATGACTGTATCTTTTAGTGAGTGTATGTCAGTGAATGCATCAGTAAGAAAGTGTCTGTCAGTAAAAGTGTGGCCTTGACAGGAACATTTAAATATGGAGGGGGGGAGGGGAGTGCCTGAACATCGTCCTGTTTAGGGCAGCACAAATCCAAAATACACCACTGATCATGACCCATGCAATGAATGTAGGTTGTTATGGTGCTTAGAGAGACCGATTGAGAGAGTAGTGTCTTTATCTATCTTGTTGATGTCACATCCATGGATTATGAGTAATATGAGACAATGTGTGAATGTTCAGTTTACAGCATGTGTGCATTAGAAGTGTTTTGACACTGGATTGTTTTATTTTTTTTTATAAGTGTTATATTAAGAAAATTGTGCAACGTTTCAACATTAAACCAGAGGAACCAGCAGGCACATCAGATTGGTGAATCCTTCCCTGTTCATCTTTAATCCTCTTTTTACAGAACACTTTTATGAATGTCTCCCACATAGACGGCGTACTGTCAATTGTTGTTTAGGGAGCCAGTGTCAGATACCATTACTAATGGGAATGTGCTGACACTTTGTGGTTTAGGCGTTACTCTATCTACAAAAGATCAAGCTGAACAAATGAACGCATGGTCAGGTACAACTTACAAGCTGATCAATTTACTAAAGGCAGGTTTGCTGCCAAGTCACTTAATTCAAAAATAAGTTTTATGCACACTGTCCCTAACCCCCAGACATTTAAATAACAGGGCCTAGTATCACTACAATGGCCATGTAAGTGTAAGCTCCCCTGCAGCGTCAAGGCAAACCTCCCAGGTAAGTCCTTTACTAATAATTCACCTCGCTGCTTTGAGCCAAATGAGATAGAAATATTATTCTTGCAAATCTCTAGACATGCCTCTGATTTTAGATCAGTTCCACCCATGGTACCAAGTGAAGCATGGTGGTATTTTCTGCTATAATTCATTCATAATATATCGTGAATTTAATCTGATAATATGATAAGATGGCGACAGTAGATACTGACCACCTTGGATACATTATGCGTCCAGATCATAATTCAATATAACATTTGTCCTCAATTGCAATAAGTAGAATCTACACATGACATATTAAAGTCATTATGATGAGTGTCACGCTTAAGCAAGCTTGACTTCCTAGAGGACAATAAATAATTAAAGAATACCATTACTGTGCTTTACGAAAAAGCTTAATTTATCAACCTGTTCCTTGACGCCAGTAGAAAATGGCTAAATTTGACATTACCCCTAATTATTGAAAAAGCAGGTGTGATAGAATTTAATAATAAACACAAACTTTGGAAATTGAGAAAAAATAGCAACAAAATAAAATCAGGTTTAAAACACAATTATACTTCCTGTAATAAATTAATATATCCAGGGAAGGGAACAATATCATTTATAAATATTGACAATAAACGTTAAAAAAAGTCTTAACTGTCAGCTACAAGGTAAACAAGAGGTGGAAAACTTTGGAAAACAAAGAGAATAGGAGAGGCTACGTGGGGGTGGGGGGTACTTTAATTACTTCCTGAACATTTTTGGGGCCATTAATTGGGATATCTAGCCAGCCAAGGTGCCCAATATGATGTAATCATAAATCATTAAGTGCATCTGTCTTCCTGACATCTAAATAACATCACAACTGTATAACTGTTCAATATACATATATAGCTCAAAATAGTTATAGTCCAAAGCTCGGCACTCTCCATACTGGCATTTATTTACAAAAATTCTGACTGGGTGCTGCCTACGTTATAATGTGTCCCAATAAAAATGAGGTGCATTCACAGGACATCAATCAAAACATTCATTCAACTCAGCATGTCTACATCCAAAAACGCGATCAACGCCTCGGCCCGCATGTCCAATCTTAAAAAAGGTCCAAACGGGGCCAAAACTTCAACCAAACCCCCTCCCCCGATGCAAACCCACCGAATCAAACAAACCTCCAAATTGAATTAAGATTTGCTTTAGGTAAATATCTCCATTTTTGACAGGTCCCATTCTATTTTAAACCACTGACAGCTCTTATTAGATTATACCATGTTCACGAGACAACCATATTGTGGGTTTCTCTGCAGTTAAATATTTTATATTCTTTATTTTTTATATTTTTTTTTAAATCTTTTTTTCCATTTTTTCTTTCCCAGAATTTTTTTGACATTACAAATAACAGTAAACATCAATATATTCCTTTATCCTACAAACTTTACAGATTATATTGGCTGGTGCTGATACAATGTGATACCTCAAAGTTTTATTAAGATTATCTTTTCATCCTTTTTCTTTTCCCCTTTATTTATCTATAACTTTTTTCCCTGTATTTAAATATCCAGGATATATCACCCCTGGATCATATAGTAGGTATATCGTAACATAACACATAACTCAAACTACATAAATAATTATTTCTTATGATTTTTTTCCCCTATAGTATACATTCTAGTGACTCATTTACCTATATTATCTATGTTTTGCATATCATTTGTCCTCCTTTTTCTATTATTTTTTTTTTTATCTTTTCTGATCTTTTCTATCCATTACTTCCAACTTGTAGCATTGCTTAAATTAAAATGATCGTTTATCCCCTGTTTTATAGCTACTATTTTTGGTGGCCTATTAGATTTCCAATTTTTAGCTATATGTAATTTTGTTGCTAATAGGATATGGATTATTAGATCTCGCTTGTTTTTTTTCTATTTTTTTGCCTTCCTATATGTAGAAGTGCGGATGTGGGAGCGAACTCTAATTTCTTTGATGTCCGCTTCTCTATCCATTTAAAAATCATCTGCCATATCTTGCGCATTTCCGGGCATGACCACCATATGTGTATATCGTCTGCTCTCATTTTATCACACCTCCAACACTCAGAGGATCTAGATCAGGGAAAGGCAACCTTCGGCACTCCAGATGTTGTGGACTACATCCCCATAATGCTCTTACACCCATAATGCTGGTAAAGCATCATGGTAGGTGTAGTCCAAAACATCTGGAGTTCCGAAGGTTGCCTATGCCTGATCTAGATGGATATATTTTGGATATTTTTAAGGGATCATAGTACCACCTATTAGCCAGCCTGTATTGTACCTCTATTAGATTTAGGCAATGTATGGCTTTACTTGCTTGGGTTAGCATTGTAGACCATTCTTTATATTCTATTTCTAACTGTAGGTCTATTTAACTGTTCTTAACATGTGAAAATACTTTTTTTCTTCTAAATGTAGGGTTGTAAATGAAGTAAAAACTCAAAATCTCAAATTAAATCTCCGGCAAAGTTACGATAATACAAAATAAGGAACACATGTTTTATTGTAGGCCCCTGCTTTAAAATGATCAAACTGCTTTAGACATAAAAAATTGTGAAGGGTTGCTAAAAGAAATCTTATATTAAATGTAAAAATATAAATCATGAAATCGATTTTGAAGGTACCGTGAGGTCATGCATTTCATGACAGCGAAAATGGGCTTTTATGTCAATTTGTGAGTGTTTGTGTGTAGTTATACCAGTGGGGGGCTGCATGCATATTTAAAAGCTGTCTTATCTCGTACATGTACAAATTGCTTAAAATATTATTCCACCAGCTCTGTGAGTAATACATTTAAAAGCTTGGCTTTTTTCATCCATCTACTGATGTTAAAATGAAAAACAGATTTAAAATTCACCCACCATAGGTCTGGGAAAGTCCATGGAGAGAACATATAGAAGCCAAGAAGAGAGGTGATAAACATATCGATAATGATCCTGAAGGGTAAATGATGATTGACACAAAGAGGATGGGGAGAGAAAAGGCAAACTGAGGTTATTGAGGAGAAGAGAGAGGATACAGGATTTATATTAAATTATCCAGTTTGAGATGAGTAGGATAATTAACTCATTGTGGATCCTAAAAACCAATAAATTGTAATATTAAAAAATGTATAATTATAATATGGAATGGATCCAAAGAAGGTTTAAGTCTGCCCAGGGCCCTGGGCAGGATGCCATTTTGGGGTCCATGCTAGAACCCTTACCCTGACTCTGTACTGTGAGTTTTGGGGGGACTGAGTGTTGTGATTGTGGAGGAGGCTGAGTGCTATACTGGGGGAGGCTGAGTGCGCTTGTGTGTGGAGGGGGAAAGGAAGCTTTTTTTTTGCTCCCCTCATGCCAAAAGTGTTATATCTCTGGTGATCCAGTGGAAGCCATTCTTTGCAGGATACCCGGTGGTTCAGTAGGAGAGCATTATGCTCTGCACCAATATCAAGTGCAGATCACTTTAACAACTCCCTCACGGTCTGGCACACTGAATTATAGTTCTGGCAGCAGTAGCAGGACAGTGAGGGAACTCTTAAAAAAATATGCTCCAAATAACATAGGTGCAGACCACAAAGCTCCCTTGTGCAGGTGAAGGTACACAGGGCTGAGCATGAAGATATTTTTATCAGTGAGGACCCCTCACAGTCAAGGTCATATATCCATGCCCACTGGGCCTTTGTCTGAGCAGCTGACTAATGAGTATTCTGGCTCTGCATATGTATTGTTTTTCTAATTGAGGCTTAGTCACTAAACTGAACAATTGCTGCCTCTTGCATTTAACTCTACTGAGCTAAACAAACCAGGATGTAACAGGAAAGATTGCTGACTGACATCCAAAGGGGTGTAACATGGTTAATTTACAAAAATGCTAATTTCTGTTGAAATCTGCATTTATTAAAAAAGAGCACATACTTTTCACACATAACGCACATTAGTATGCTGAAGTCCCTTACGGATCCGGAGTGTCCCTTTTAACTGGTGAGAATTTGAACTTGATGGTTCAAGCCTATGTCACTCAATATCACTAATTTACTAAACAATGATTTGGATACAGATTGGAAATTTGGGTCGAACTATAATGGCTGATAAACAAAAATCTCCTACTTAGTAGTATTTCTGTTTTCAACATAACTTTTGATAACTCTCTGTTTAGTGGGCAAACCCCAACGTGATTGAATTGTCTGCAAAACTCAGTGTCTGTCTACTGACTGCACCTTGACTCAGAAAGTCATTAGCAGATCATGTAAATACATTTTAAAACGATGAGCTCCTCACAAATGCAGTGCTTATTTAATCACGTCTTTCTCTTACAGATGTACTGAAATCCACTACTCATCAGATCTTCCTCCTACAAGTATCATTATAACATTTCACAATGAAGCCAGATCCACACTTCTGAGAACCATTAGAAGGTAAGACGGGCAGGGAGACGAGATGGCACATATTACACTGAGCGTTTCCTTCACACTTATCTTCTGCCGTGTGACATGCTAGGTTATCTCCTAAAAATTCTTCTAATTAAAAGAAGTAAACTTTTCACAAAAATGTACTAGCTTTGCTGAAATGTGCTGACAAGCAGAAACAAGGTTACAGCAAATGGAACAATCACAGGATGTGTCTGGTGCTGGCAGTCTTTTTATTGCCATTTTTTTTATTTGGCATTAGAACAGAACACAAGTAGCAGGGGATTCTAGATAATAACAGTATCGAGAGTGGAATGGGCAATTTGCAGACAAGCCTCCCAACAGTTTTGGAGTCGAAGTTTGGGACCTGTTTGTCCATGTCCCAATAAAATGTCTCCAAAAAGTAACTTGAAATGAAGGCACTTACAGACAGGCGTTTGTATGTTTTAGAGATTGAACCTGCCGAGTCTCAGAAGGGATTTGTTAAGCATCATAAAGTTGAGTTAATAGTTTTGAGCAGATCGTTAACTCACATTTTAAATGCGCATACACATTACTCAGTTAGTAATGCTTACTTAGCAATGTCTGTAACTAGAGCTGTAACCTTAACCCCTAACCGCTACGCAAAAACCTTAGTTGGTAATTTAGGCAAAAACTTAATTTTTCATTCAAATATTATGGAACACCCAAATCATGATGCTGTGATTATGGTGCCTGGAGTGCCCTGCTGCCCCCAATTTGTAAGTATTTTGAACAAAAGTATGGTCCAGGATTCAATTCAACAGCAGATTTATTGGGCACGGGTGCAACGTTTCGATCCCACAAGGTATCTTTCTCAAGCTCGAGGAAGGTACCTTGTGGGATCGAAACGTTGCACTTGTGTCCAATAAATCTGCTGTTGAATTCACCTCCTGGTTTTAGTCCTCTAGTGTTCAAAACACTTAGACAGGCCATCAGCCAACTAACTAACACAGACAAACTGCTGTATATACTGAAAGAACTATATATTGACTTCACATGTTTCCATAAAGTCACAGATAGCTTAGCAATCTCTTTCATTTGTTCAACATTCCATTAAATCTTTGTGTCATAGACAAACAGGGTTAGTCTTAATTTTATGGGATTAAAATAAAAAATATAAATTGGTACTGATACTGCCGATATTGTGCTATTGCAGTAACGCTCTGAATAGTTCACTCTATATAAGGCATTACTGTCCCTTTAAAGGTCAATCACTCTAATATATGTGGTTATTTTCCAGTAAGAAAATATTTTACAGTATAATTATTGTTGTGGGATTGCAGTGGTTAAAACATTTTCCAGAATACGTTTCCTTCTTCTCCACTTTATTTTAAAATATATTATTTAAAATCACAGCAGGAAATTTTGATTAAGTGATTGCTAGAATTAGACTAGCAAGATGTAATTTAATTCATTTGAACTGTGATTAGATCATTCTTAGATCGTGTTAGTTATTCCAATTTAGAGACAGATTACTTAGGCAAAGAAGAAAATGCAGACTAGTCACTTGCTACTTTTTTTCTGTTTGTGTCCTGCAGAATTCACTTACATACCCAAACGTAATGGCATTGATTGTTAGAGAAAGAGAATTTTCCAAAGAGCAGAAGAAACATTTATAAATAAAACTATTTGGGTTTTTTTTATTTATTTTTTTGGACCAATGATCACTGATGCATGACAGTTAAATCTGGGCTTGGCTAAGCAACCTTATGTGTGATTTGAGGGGAGTTCAAATTGAATTTCAAATTTCAGGCCAAAATAATCCATGTAGAAACTTTCCCCAAGTCAGCTATGTTTTTAATCTGGCTATTTACAATTTTCTATATATTTCCTATTTTTTACTGCCAGTCTAGACACTAAAATTCCCATCAATCATATCCACTGGCTGTCTATATGTTAACACATTTATTTAAGAGTGTATGTTATTTTCATTTAATATTTATAATACTGTTTTTTATAATGTCTAAAGAAAAAGAAAAGGTTTAACTCTAACGTGTCATTCATTTAACCCCTTTGCAAAGCAAGACTAAAATTTTCCGTCATTGCAGTGCTCCCCTTAAGGATACAGGATGGAAAATGTTCATCCTTTAATAAAATTAACCCCAGATTGCCGCGATTGCAGCAATTGTGGGGTTAATGTTGCTGCAATCTGCCTCTGTGTCCGAAGCACACTGTAGCAGGTAGTCTCACTGTCCCTGCCCATGTGATCGCCCTGACAGGCAGTCAGAGTGCATACACGTGCTGCAGTGAAGGGCACCTTTGTGTAAGCTTTGAAGTGCAGGGAGAGAGATCAGTGCTGATCTGCTTCTCACTGTGAAAAAAAAAAGCCCTTTCCCTACCCTTTGATTACTGCCTGCCGTGATCAAAATACAGATCACAGTATGTCTCTGTGATCTGATTTTTTTTTAACCCCTAAAGGTTAACTTTTTTTTCAGTTTTACATTTTTTTAATTTTTTGCAATTTTTCCAAGTACTTAGCATACAATAAACAGACGTGTATTCGCATTTAACAATTTGTCAAGTTCATATCCAAAGAACACACATATGCAAATGGAATGTTACCAACCAACATTTAAGATACATACATTGCCATATCTGTCTCATGCATTGTTTACAGTTCGTAGTACGCACTTGTTTTCAATGTTATGTAGAGTAACGTCAATTCAATAAAAAATCCATATTATCCAGGAAGGGGGGAGAGGGAAAGGTGAGGGGTTAAGGGGGAGTCTTTTGGACCATTGGTCATCCGTTAGATGCTCTTTTAGGTCTTTTCCCACACCTGCACGAAGGGGAACTTATGGACATCTGTTTGTGGAAATTCGCTTTGGTATATATATGATCTCACCTTTTGGGGTTGCTTATCTTGCATGCATAAGGACCCCAGCCCCCCGACAGCTTCTGCCCACTTACATATTTTGGACCTGTACCCTTATTCTTAGCCAGCTATTATCTAACTTGCATATAGGCGAATGCAGCCGTGGCTGGAAGTTGATATGTTTCTTGCAGGGTCTCAAAGGGAATAAGTGTGTAATTATCAATGATCTGGTGGAGGTGCATTAGACCACATCTGGACCATGTATTTACATTTAGATCAGGTATCAGTGTGGCAAATGTTCGTAAGATTGTTGCGGGCGAAAGATTTGTGTGTATATTGTGAACTGTTCTATATTTATCCCACATTTTAAATTTTTCTGACCCTAACAAACCCTGAGGAATCAATAAAGGTGGTGAGGGAAGTGCTCAAACGGTACGGAGCAATACCGGGGAACAAAGCGACCTATCAAGTTACTGTCAAATAACACTTCACTTACGAAAATTTTAATGAGACAAATGGAGAAATGGATGGACAAACCTATCTCATTGGTAGGAAGACTCCACTCAGTTAAGATGAATATACTGCTGCAAATTGTATTTCAATTTCAGGCTCTTCCCTTCCCCATCACAAAATCAGAACTGGCATCCCTACAAAAAGCTAATGGTTCCTTTATATGGCAGAATAAACACCACAGTGTTTCACGGAATATTCTATGTCGCCCGAAACTGAGGGGAGGGCTATGCCTACCACACCTCCACTTTTATTATCTAGCTGCACAACTGGCGCAAGTAGCAATGTGGCATGCCCTAATAGAAGACAGGAGATGGGTGGACTTGGAGTCCTTGCTAACGGGAGAAGATCTCCCCCAATTCTTCTTGTTGGTACACAAAAAACATAGAATAATGTTGAGGACCACTTGTCCAGCAATCCTAAACTTGCTCAGAATATGGGACACCTCAGCCAAAAAATACATGCTGGTATTAACCTCCTCACCAATGACACATTTTTTGTAAAACAGGGCCTTCCCCGCGAATATTACAGCCCATGATTTGAAAAATTTGGAAAGAGCGGGTTCACAAAGGTTTTGCCATTTATACGAAGGAGAATTTGGAAGGTTTGAAGACCTGAAACAAAATATTAATTTCACCCCCACAGATTTTTTTTACATACATACAAATGAAAGATTATGTGAAACAGACAGATATGAAGGAAATGGCTCATAAACATTTCACATTCTTTGAGAGTATATGTCTGGGAGAATCTATGCTGGGCCTAATTACCTCACTTTCGCCCACTTGTGCACAGAAACAAAAGATTGGGGCCCACTAACTTATACGGAACAATGGGAAGGACATGAAGGGCATTGAATGACAAGAGATATGGGAAGCCAACAACGCCACGTCCATCTGTGTATCACTACAGGAACAATCCCTTAAAATGATGTTCTCTTGGTACACGACTCCCGTCAAACTATTCAGAATGCAAAAGTCACCAACAGACATATACACACGTCCTAATAAATAAGATGGCGGAAATTTTTTTAACAATACATTAAATTAAATACAATATTATGTGCAGCAACCCGCTTCAAATCTTGGTAATAAGATTAAAACAATGAAACAACAAAAGGCTGGTGCACAAGATTTAAAAGAACACCCTTAGTGCTGCTATGTTGCAAAAGTGTTCTCTGGGTGTTTATATGCAAAATAGTGAGAAAAAAAATTAACCCATAATACAGCAAATGTGTATAAACCTGCAAATCCATAAGTATCTGCAAATTGGAGACAAAAAGAAATACAAGACCCACTCCTAGTGCAATAAAATTACAAAGCCAAACACTCCCACTTTAGCAGCAGTCATAGTTAAAATTAAAGACACATGCCTCATAACTGCAAGAGTTAGGGGCACAGTGAAGAAGTTCGAAAAGATTTGGGAGCCCTGCGTGATCATTGACCTTGCAGTCAAAAAAAGCAGAATGCCCTTACCCTTATAGAGACGGGCTATCAGGATGTGCCTAGAAACGTATAATGGAGCATAGGTGCGTTGACTCGGAACCGTTGTATGATCAAGCATGCATTCCCCCAGTAACTAGACTTAGTTCTGGGAGTCAACTGATTTTTATTTCACCACCAGGGCTGCCATCAGAAATTTTGGGGCCCCTGACACAGCTCAAGGTCTGGGCCCCCCCGGTGCCTGCACCCGAGTCCGTCCGTCCCCCCCCCTCCTGAGTCCGCCCACAGGGATGCAGTGTCTGCAGGGCCGGTGCAAGGATTTTTGCCGCCCTAGGCAAAAGTAAAGTTTGCCGCCCCCCATGTGACATCACAATGCCCTACCCATATGATCTGCCATGTTAACTAACACAGTGCTGTTTACAATAAAAAGCCTGCAGGGACAGGCTATAGACACCAGAACCACTACATTAAGCTGCAGTGGTTCTGGGGACTATAGTGTTTCTTTAATGTGAGGTAAATTAGAGATTAGTGCCACGAATAATATACTAGATTGCCTACTTACAACCAGATGAGGATGATGATGGGCTCTAGCTGCCGTCTGGCTCCACTGGTATGGTGTAGAACAGGCT